>CM076923.1:1236479-2472958 GCA_039566165.1 Maruca vitrata | reverse complement strand
TTTTATTATTTCACTGGCACGGTGGAACAGTGGTGACTAGGCTCACTACCTACGGTTCCAATAGCCGTGGGTTCGATTCCGACTCGGGACAAATATTTGTGCGATGAACATCGGTGTTTATTTCGTGTCTGGGTATCTTAATTATTTATAGCTTTTATGTTTCTGACATGTGTAACATAAGTGCTAAAGCTACTTGCCACGGGATCAGATTCATCATCATCAGCCCATATACGTCCCCACTGCTGGGGCACGGGCCTACCCTAGACTAGGGCGATAAGGCCTTAGTCGACCACGCTGGCCAAGTGCGGGTTGGTCGACTACACAACATTAGAATTTCTTCTTAGGTGTGCGGGATCAGATTATTTCATTTAAAACGTCACTAAGACTTGATTTGACCAATGTTAATGACCTTAACAATTATAAAGAGGATATACGTGTATACAATAAACTTAATAATGACTCCAAATCGCGAGGATCGAATACTAATAGTGTAATTAGAACACACGTGTTATACTCTATAGAAGTCATAACATAGGTCATTAATCTGTCATTTTATCAAAATGAGCTCATCAACTAGATTAATTTATCAATTAATGATTTAGCTAGCTGTCGCCATATATAAGTGCGTAAGCAATGCCGGACCTGTTGATGAATTTCTTAATATGTTTACACATTAAGTATTTCTATAAATAGTGATTAAGTGAGCCCTTAGTACCTTAGAATGAATATCCCATTCAACTCTTACAATCTTACAAGTCTTTACACACTAAAAATTAAAAAGCGTCGATGGCCGAGTGGTTAAGGTCGTTGCTTGTCATGCGAGAGGTCGCCAGTTCAAACCCCGCCAGGTACCAATGTGTTTTTCAAATTTGAAATTCATAGGTACCATCATTCGACGCTTTAACGGCGAAGGAAAACATCGTGAGGAAACCTGTACACCTGAGAGATTTTTCAACGGTGTGTGTAGCCATGTCAGAGGCCTACGGGCGGTCTAAACTCTGACACCAGGTTGTTCATCAACCATACGATAAGAAGAAGAAGTTTACACACTCAGCATACCTTCGCCTACATACAAACTCATACAGAAAGCAGTAATTTTAAATACTTGCCAAAAATTTCTTACAATTGATTAACAGAAATGTAAACAGCCTAATAATAATTGTTGTTGACGAGTCACTGCCTGCTAACTTAAAACCATTTGTGGGATATTGGAATGGCAGGTGACGATATCTCATCCCATAGCCACAGAACATTACACCATAGACTCAAATATTTAGATTCAATTTTTACGCAATAGTCTTATATGCTTACTGCTGAGTATAATTTTGTGCATTTAGAAGTAATACCCGGTAAGCATATCCATTTCACGCTTATATTAAACGTCTCAAGGGGACTCAGCATTTTGGGCCTGTGCCCCCACGCAAGCTTTCCAAAAGGGCCGGAAAGGTAAGCTTTCCTTAAGAAAATAATAATATCACACAACATTACATACATTGTATTGATTTCAAAATACATAAGTTACTGCAGCACTCGTGTTACGGATATCTGAACAACAGTGGTCAGTGGCGTCAGCGTTTGCCACTACTTCTTATGCTACCACTACTATCTAGCATCACTACACGAGCCTTACTTACCTAACCTTACTTATCTATGCTTAATTCAATAATGGTGCAAATATGTGTGCTCAAACAATTGGCTTCTGCTCGTTGGAATACCAGTTGAAGAGGCTTTCAATAATTTAAAATGGCTCTACGAGGATTGTCCCATTCTTCTGCTTCCAGAATGGCACTGATTGTTTTTAAATAGTACCTAAAACGCGTGGTAAACTCAACCCCAACCATTTCTTCCACGGTTCCAAGAGTCGTAGGATCGATTCCCACTCGGGACAAATATTTGTGTGACAAACATAGATGTTTGTTCCTTGTCTAGGTGTGTTATTAAATATATTTAAATATATTTGTGTATCCACTGTCGATTCTGATATCTGTAACACAAGTGCTTAAACTACTTACCAAGGGATCAGATCAATGTATCTGATGTTGTGAATTATTTATTTATTTATTCTTCCGGTCTGGGATTCGAACCGGAGCTGAGTCGCTTAGTCTTTAACCGACACTTGCCATCGTTACTACGACGAAATTCTCAATGCATTTATCAATTCTTAATTATTAAATGCAAATCACAATATTTTGATACCACTAGTAGTCCATTTTAAAATTAATCTTAAATAGATCCATCACACTCTCAATTGACCAGCAATAACTTTCCCCAGTCATGGGAAACTCGTCGACTCATCATCGAATTCGAGTTTCACTTTCTTTAGCAAAACTGCATTCTATAAGTCATTAGCATTAAATGTCTATGTCTGATAGTAGAATACAAATACGGCATTGATGTGGTTGATAGAAAAATCTTCAATGAGTATTTTTTATTTTATGTAGCCCATAAAAGTACGTTCCCAACATAGGGCTTAGTCCTAACCTGATCTTATTGTTATTATTGAATAATCTGGTTCATAAATATTTTATTAGGACATAAAACCTGAGTACTAAATATAACTTAAGAATAATATATTCAATGAATGTCTAATTTATTTTATTTTATTTAGCCCATAAAGTACGTTTCCACCATAGAGCTTGATTCTAACCGAAACTAGAGCTTTTAGGTATTATTTGTATTGAATAATCTGGTTCATTAATGTTTTATGTGTACATAAAACCTGACTATGTACTAAATATAACTGTTAAGTAATAAACAAACTCTACCTAACACTTTTTAAGCTTTAATGGCGGATCGGGATCAATTTATTATTTAGTTCTTAAATTCAGCTATTTTGTATAAAAAGAGGAGGCTTTATCGAAGGAACAGATTATTCATTCTAATTCTTACTTCCTACTAATATCCCTATCTTCATGTCCGTCTGTCTATCGCGCTTTGACGCTTAAACCACTAAACCGATTTAGAAAAAATTAGATACTCAGCTAGTTGAGAGCCTGAAATAGAACACAGGCTACTTTTTAAGCCTCTTAGTGCAAGACATAGTGCTACTCTACTGTATCTGATACCATCTGTATTTAATATTATACTACCTATGTCTAACAATAAATGATTTTATTTGATTTGAACCGACTGCGCTATAAGAGACTAACGTTTTAAGCGATAAAGCAGGTACTCCATGCGGTCGGAGCGGGCGTAAAGGTAGTTTTAAAGAATTCTGGGCTATTATTAAACAAAATCGTCTTGACCTTCGTTAAATCCATTACCTTAAAGCAGTTCACTTTCTTCGGAATTCGTCTTATTGCGTAAGTGAAAGGCGTTGTTGTTGACCACAGCGGCAGTGGTCTCCAACGAAAGTGGTCCGTATCAGATGATCGTGCGGATTTTGGGTCGGTTAATTTATTTTTAGAATAATTCAAATATCCATTTCATATTTTTATAGACAGTAGGTCAATTTTAACTCTTATTCTCCCTATTAGGGGTGAGAGCCATACGCTCCCCCGCAAGTCCGGTGATGATGACAAGGCCACGATACAAACTTATCCAAGAGCTGCTATTGTATTATGAAAAACCAGTATTCATATTTGATTTTTATTACCTACTAGTGGTCCCGGCGAATTTCATACCGCCAATAGTATAAACCTTCCCTGGACTATCACGAACATTTTAAAACCAAAATTACCTAAATCGGTCCGGGCGTTCTCTAGTTTTAGTCAGACTAACGAACAGCAATTCATTTTTATTTATAAGAAAGAAGATATTTAAATTTTTTATATTTTATTCACGCGATAACTACTGAATAAATCCTTTTTGGTGATCATTGACAAGTAAATATATATCAACAATACGTGATAAAATGACATTTAGTGTAAATAACAGTCAGTCTGTTTAAGTAATTAAGTATGAATAATGAAATAATTAAAAATGACCTTTTAGCATTCGAACAAAGCCACATTTTCTTCTTTCGTTTCCTACTCGGGGAATCCTATGTAATTAGGGTTACCAAAGGGTATAACAATAATCCAAATACTCGTTTTTACTGGTATGAATTCTTCTGAAACATCAAAGAAAGCACTGATGTACGAGTATCATGAACTATGGAATAGCATGAATTGTTATCATCCTAAGCTTAGTACTCAAAAAATAAAGTAGCTCACCGCAAAAATGCAGGACAAATGAATAAAAAAACAACAGTGGAAAATATAGTACTTAAAACACAGTTACGTCACAGCTATGTAAAGGGTATCAACCTAATAATCCTAAAGGTAAACTACGCAGCCTTATACAGATCTTCGTCATCCATAAAACCATAACAACAAAACAAAAGCATCATAGGTATATATGTATTACCACATTAACCACTTACTTGGAACTTAGTGACATTGGCTTAAGAACAAGAGAGTTGTACCATACCGGACGCTTGGACCAGGAAACATTAATGATCACTTCTCAAGGTAAATGGTGCAGAATGCGCCATGAATGCGCATATGCATTTTGCACAAACCCTAGATTGAGAATAAACAAATTGCCTTGGATGAATACTAAACGCCAATTATTTTATTCTTTGACATTAAAAATGGTTCTAATTGTATAAGAATTAGAATCAATATCGTCTAAGCTTTATTCCTTAGACTCTAAGGTTAGACTCCTTAGACTCTAAACTTAAATATAATAATTATCGTTCCAGCGTAACGCCATAATACTGAACAAGTTAGGGTTTGCTAGATTCAACAATATGTAACAGTCAATATAACAATTGTCAGCAATTTTTACTTTCATCACAATTATAGTTCATTATATTTTGTTTATATAACTACGTGTATTTAATTCTAAAAAATTTACAGGCTACATGATCACGGGTGAACTCAACATGGTAAATATCCAGGACACTTTCAGTTTTCTAATATTATAAAGCTGAAGAGTTTGTTTGTTTGTTTGATTGTTTGTTTGTTTGTTTGTTTGTTTGTTTGTTTGTTTGTTGGTTTGAACGCGCTAATCTCAGGAGCTACTGGTTCGATTTGAAAAATCTTTTGCGTTGTATAGACCATTTATCGAGGAAGGCTTTAGGCTATATTACATCACGCTGCGACCAATAGGAGCAAAGATACAATGGAAAATGTGTAAAAACGGGGAAACGCGAACGAAGTCGCTGGCACAGCTAGTTCTTAATAAATCCAATTAATCATAATAATCAATTAACACTTTTTTAAAGAAGTTATTTTCCGTGCTTTTTGGTAATTTTCCCGAAGGCTAATATATAACCATAAACAACATTGTGACATCTATATGACCTTAAGATGCCGTAAGATTGCCAATTGGGCACAATAATAGGTATTGATGGGCACATTTTGCAATGTCTAGACCCGCAAACCGCAATCATTTCAATTATAAGTAATAATGATTTGTATAATGTATGTATGGGTTGTATGGGAACTCGTGAGAAGTTATAGAAATGGGAATGGTAGCAAGCCACAGTCGTACAAACAAGTTTACACTCTACTACTAATTACAAACCAATGACACATAAATTATGGCGATTCTATTTATATTCGAAGAGTTATATAAGCCCAATGACAGATGAAATGTATGCATAAAATTTTTGCAATGTTATGAGAGTACAATCCGAAAAACCTAATATATTATTTATCTAAAATATTTTGAAAAACAGAAAAAAATCAATTGCTCTGCTGACCGGAGATTTTTACACCCATCCTTCCGGGAATTGCGCACAGACGTGCGAACCATAACACCAACCAACGGCTATTGAAGCCGTCGATTTCTTCTCGCGCTTTACATCTTAGCCACAGGTGGCTGTGTAAGTGGTGGTTTCCGTTTTTCAAAATATTAAAACAGCTTAGTGCAATGACTTCAAAATGTTAAATTTACATTGTCTATCTAAAAGTTATGAACATGTTAAACAAAAATAAAGTTTGCGAAATATAATACTGAAAAACCTACCAACTCTACTAGCTTTCTTTTGAATATTATTTAGGGTTCCGTACCAAAGCGTAAAACCCTACTAATAAGACTTCGCTGTCCGTCCGTCTGTCGCTGTATTTCAAGAATGGCGATAACTAAACAGTTGCCATTTTCACAGATGATGTATTGTCGATAAATCAACAAATCCCATACAAACGTATTTTTTACAATATTGGTACGGGACCCTAAGTTCGCGAGTCCAATTATCACTTGGAAGTTTTTTTTTCACGCCATTTTATCGTTTACCGCACATCTCTAAGACAACTTAGATCACCTTAACTGGCCAGAGTCACCTTGACATTAAGATCCACTGGTGTTAGCAAACACTTCAACTGAATGAAGGCTGCTGAGATGTTGATGACTCCACCTTAGATCAAAATCGTTACAAGGTCAATCAATGCTAAAATATGTGGTGACTTATGGAGAAATTTATTTATAATGGATTCTATAAGGTAAAGTATAGTGTCGACTTTTGGTATTTTATGAACATTAAGTTTTAATTAGTTTGTTTAAATTACGTAAGATGTTTGTTTATCGTGCTCTCTGAACAAGTTTCTATCCTTACCGATACTATAAATACAATAGTTATTCTGTACGTCTGTCTGTCGTGCTTTCACACCAAAACAAATAGGAAATTTGGTACATGTACAGTGTACACCTATGTACCAAATTTCTTTTTAGTATTTTTTAAAAGGCAGACAGTGACTGAGAAAAGACATAGGCTGCTTTTAACCGACTTCCCAATAAAAAAAATGTGTTGTGCAATAAACGACTGCACGCGGGAGGAGTCACGGGCATAATGCTAGTATGAAGTAATAAAAAATCTAAAGTAGAATAAAGAGTCCTATACAGCATACTACATACAAGACGTCCAAATATTTGACCAAAAGACTAGTATTGTACAGGTATTTAATAATATCTTTTGCAAATTCTGATAAAAATAAAACATTTTAATGTTCTCGGCAAATATAGTTATGTCCACTTAAAACAGAAGACATGGCAAAGTGACCTACGAAATGCTAATGAATACACTATCACAGTTACATATAGGTATTTAGGACACCTGTAAGATGCCTCTCAATGACAACAAATCACGATTCCCCTATTAACACGCTTCTTGTAATTTGCTATTGTTAAGTGATAATCATATCGTGTTCATTCCGCTTTGAGAATTATGAAATAGCGTGAGAATAAACTTTTACTGATGCCGTTGAGATGTTTTGTAAACAGTTGATAGATTAAACTCGCTAAGGGCTTATTTTACTTTAAAACTAACTGTGCCCGCGACTCCGTTCGCGTACATTTCGATTTTTACAATTAGGTTTGTATGGGGACCACGTCTTATCATAACTGGAGCTCAAATTTAAATAGCCTATCCTATGTCCCAGATGTCTATGTATTTTTACACCAAATTTCATCAAATTCGGATAATTGGTTCAAGAGTTATGGAGGAACATACATACATACAGAAAAAAATTCTAAAAATCGTGAAATTAGTATCAGTATCATATATTGAGCCTATAAACACAATATCTCTGAAAACAAACTAACTTACTCCATGACCGACCCTTACAGATTTATTATTAGTATAGATAGATAATTGGAAAATACTTAGGAATAATAAGTTTGTGATGTGTTACATGAACAACAAATACAACTAGTTTATGACCAGTATTGTACCATTTTGTAATGTAGGATTAATACAACCGATCATTTTACTCCTGATTATAAGTCATAAGGCATAAGTACAAAATACTAAAAATACGAAAGTACAACGTAGTGAGTAGAGTAGTGTAACGTAGGATTAATACAATCGATCATTTTACTCCTCAATTTAAGTCATAAGTACAAAATACTAAAAATATAGAGACATAATAATATGTTACCTGTTCTCCTCAAAAGGAAAATATCGCAAAACAGGTCAAGTTTTTATTACATTCACGACAATTTACTTATTGGGTACCACCGTGGTTTTAGTTCACTCTTCTATCGAGCATGTTTCGTAAAAAAAATTAAGAATCATCAAACATCATAGATCATCGAATAATTAAAAGATATTTTTAATTGGCCTATCCACAAAATCGTTGTGCAGACAGAATTTAACTGCATTGCATTTCGAAATTTCACCGCATGGGCAAGAAGAAGTTCTTATTTATTCATTTATTTATTCATTTATTGCACACATAAAAAGTACATTTTACAGCACAGTTTATGAACCCTGTAAGGGTGTAGCAATTGTCTTATATCTAAGGTTATACATATTAAAATAGCTTAGCATATGGCTTCTTTATTCTTTTTCTTTTTTTCTTACAAAGAGCATATCGTAAAAGTGAATTATTTTGAAGATTTAATTACTCGGAACTACGAAAACACTTGCAGACAAGGTCGCAGTTTCGAAATCGTTACTAAAAACCTCTCGTAATTGAATAGACATAGTAAACAATCTTGTTACACCAGCACACACCAGATTCACAGGTCGTTGCCAAATCTAAGCCTTGAGAATTCCTTCGTTGCATTAATATTTCGGCAGCCAGACCGAGCTTTGGTAACTAAATAAGTTCTAAGCCAAAATAAAAATTAAATACAAGCTCTGAATAAAATTGTACCTATTGAGAATGAGAACAAGTCATTATTTACAGATATCCCGCTACAGTTTGTTCAGGGCCGTCTTTAAACTATTTGAGGCCCTGGGCACATTAGGATCATGGGGCCCCTATGACCTTGAGAAAACACTATTTAGTTACCTATCTAAATATATAAAATGAGAAACTGACTGACTGACTGGCTTGACTCACTGACTGACACATCGACGTGCAGCCTAAACGGCTAAACGTAGGCACTTGAAATTTGGAAGGGACGTAGCTTAGTGTAGATACTTAGCTTTTTAACCGACTGCACTATAAAGAAGTAATGTTTTTAGGAAGTTAAGAAAGGATTTCCCGAAATTCCCACGGGAACAGGAATTCACGGGAAATGCTTTTGTATGAAAAATATTAACCGCATAAGTTAGACGCTTGAAGTTTGGCATGCAGGTACCTTCATAAAATTAAAGGTTAGTTGCAAAAGGATATTGAAAAATTCCCACGGGAACGAGAGTAATAGGGAAACAACACATGTGAGTGCATGCTGACTTTTAAATACAAACTCAAGCAACATTTTATAGAAAAAAAAGTGCCGGTCGATGATTAAATACATCCCTACTATTAGTTAATTATATATTTGTTTGTATTTCTCATTAAAAGTGAAATGTAAATTTCGTTAAACCTAAAACTTTTGTATGAAAAAATCTAAACCGCGTAAGATTGAGATTTGGCATGCAGGTACCCTAATGAACGTAAAGCACATGCAACGCGATATTTAAAAAAATGGGAAACAACTTCTGTAAGTAAAATCCTGTAGTCCACGCGAACGAAGTCGCGGGCACAGCTAGTAAATATGTAATAGGAGAAACTACCTGTTTTGACTGACTGACTGACATATCAACGCACAACCTAAACGGCTAAACGTGGGCACTTGAAATTTGGAAGTTGCTTAGGTACTTTAAAGGTGCACTAAGAAAGGAATTCCCGAAATTCCCACGGAAACAGGAGCTAGCGGGAAAAAAAATTGTATGACAAATCTTAACCACGTAAGATAGATAATTTTAATTAGGCATGCGGATACCCTGATAAACGTAAAGCTTAGTTGCAATAGGATATTGCAAAATTCCCACTGGAACGGGAGTTATTGGGAAAAACCTTTTTTATGTAAAATCCTGTAGCTCACGCGAACGAAATCGCCTACCACATATAGGTATTTAAATTAACCTAAACTTACTAATATTGGAAAACCTCATTATTGAGCGAGAGTGGAGTACCTACTTATACCCTGTTTATAGTTGCATTTATAGTTCGATCTTTTTGACGGATATCAAACCTGAAATCGATGTTACCTTGCAACGACGAACAATATTTTCTCATATTAATAATTTAAAAATGTTGATAATAATCATAAGACACACAAAAAAAAAGTGTCTGTTAAAGACTCAAGCATTTTCCGAAAGTCATAAGTGGTTTAATGCTTTAAAGAAAAATTCAAATAGAAAAACTGGAATCAATGATTTCTTACCAATGTTTTTATGTCTAGTGCAATACAATTGATTGATGAATGATTAATTTATTTTGAATAGTTTAAAACATACATACAGGCACATACTTAGCTAACATATTTTTAAAACCAATAGATATTTTCTGTTTCCCTTCACTGACCCATCTGTCAAAAAGTATAAGCCATGTTGTACAAGGTATAGATATTCGCATGTGGCAAACTAAAGCTAATAAGCGTAGGTATTGTAGTAAGTCATTAACATCAGATTTTTCAGAAGTAATGTTTTTCGTCATTTGGTAATCTGACAGGAACTAGGGGGCCCCATTCGATCGCGGGGCCCTGGGCAAGTGCCCATAGTGCCCAGTGGCTAAGAGGGGCCTGAGTTTGTTCTCAAGTTCAACAGTAATATAGATTGGATGAACTAAGTTTATGTCATATAAAGGCAAAGGTACTAAGTACCTTAGTTTAAAATTAAAAAAAAAACGTATTGATGACCCCGCCTAAACGTTGGCTTAAACAGGTTCATGAATGCGATTTTTTTTCAAATTTTAAACCGGCACTAGAGCTTTACATATCACTAAAACAACAAATAAATAAAAAAGACGTGTGACACTCGGGGACTGCCGCGGTATACTATTGCATAGCATCGTCCGATTTCGGAGCAGCTCGTCTCGATTCGTGCGAGTTTCGTAGAGTCGTACAATACGTCTAACCGCACGCACACAAACACCGTGCCGAAGTCTACCGAACTGAAACGACGTTAGACGATTGTGCGGTTTTTTTCGTTACGGAATTTCTTGGTTCGGTCGCCGCGCTCAAAGCCCGCGATAAAAGCTATGCAATAGGTTAAAAATACTAAGTACCTATCCATATAATCTATGCATGCAGTCACTATTAGAAGGAATGTAAGCTATAACTCCTGATGTTTTGTTGCTAGTGCCAGCACTATTTAAAATCGTTTTAACTCAACGACTTCATTCTAACTCATCAATATTTTATTTTACTGTTCTACCAGTAGTGTAATGGTATAGGCACTGGATTAGATCCATTCAGACCCCACTTGCCTAAGCCTAGTACTTACTCCCATGCATGATCTTCCCGCTTGGTTGGTTTCACCATTGTTAACACACTTTATCATACATCAGTATCCCTTTTGTATATCAAAGTGAATAATGTGTATTGAATTAGCATTGTCCTGTGGGATATAGCGCGTGAAAAGGTTTTATCAACGAGACCATCTGATATTTACTAAATAACGTAATCATAACGTAGATGTGGCCCTTTAGAAATACTGCAAAATGAAATTGTGGGCTTCGGTGGGCATTGGTGGCAGGCGATGTAAACAACTGTGTTCGAACTTCGAAAAAAACACGTAGTTTTTTCTGACATCAATAATTTTATGTTTAGTTATCCCACAACACAATATTTTGGTGTAAAAACTTATTATACCGTGAAATTTTAGTGGTTGTTTTCCCGCAGCAAAATGATTCTACCTTAGTAGCACAATAGATTTGCCGGTTTTACTAAAGGTATAACCGAAACTTTAAAGTACGAGTCGAATCACTTTATTACTGAGGGCGTAGAGCTTCTTTAGATTTAAGCATCGATTTCATGCGGCAAGTAGTACCGGATTACGTCACATCTTAAAAAACAACGATAACTTCTCTCGTCTTCGAGTTGGAAAATTATTATTTTGAAAATTTGAAAAAAAGAAGTTTTTTTTTTTTCAATTAATAATTTGCATGATTCGATTGTATTATTAAAGGTAAATCGTTCTGCCACGGGAAAACAACCGCTTAAATTTCACGGTGTATAATAGAAACGTAGACAGAGTTGACGTGGTAAACGATACAACCTGTGATTAGAAGACATATTATATCCCAGCTTGGAAAGCATTTTGAAGCTGATATTTTGAGCATATATTTTTTAAAATTTTACTGTTATCTAATTTGAGAGGGGTATTTGATGGACGTACCTAAGTGTGCTTTTCTATACTTAGGTTACAGTCACTTTTCTTCTTTAATACTTATCTAAGTCCCTACTTAACTTATTACGTTTGAGATCTCCATCAGTAAAAATCATTGACTTTACTAAAATTCAGAAATATAACCTTACGTTTCCACATTTAAAGCGGGTAATTGCTTGTCGTTACCCTTCTGATCAAACTTATAATTTTCCTACTAATTAAGTGGAGTATTTCTTTGTTCCAGGCGGATCCAGACGGTTGACTTTCGAAAGTATATTTAATAGCACAAACTATGCTCAACTCCAGCATACAAGGCCATATAGAATACCAACACATAGTTTAAGCCAGAATTTAGTAAATAAAACCTATAGCTTCGAAGAGGATTCTAAAGGGAATGAGCTGGAAACAGATTATAGCTTAGAAGATGAGGAAGGAAAAGGTCCACTGCTGATCGGGTTCGCGAGAGACCCTTATAGGTATTCCATACCGGAAAAGGACTATTTGAAGGGAGTTAGGTGAGTTATTTTGGAACTGACTATTTTGTCTATGGAATTAATGATATCTTCTTGCATCAATATATCAATTATAGATTCATGGTTGTAATGTAGGTTTTAACCTAGATTATCTACTCTAGTCTAACAGATATTGATTGAATGTATCGACAAAGTACGTAAATAATAAAGGAAGCATTGGTTTTCATTCATTTACTATCCTGGATTCCTGGAGTTCCACATAAGCACCACATATCATCAATGTAGTTTGAGTCATTCACAACGAGAAAATCAACGGCTATTATTCAAAAATTGCCCTTTACTTATTGTGTATCTAAAATAGTAGAAACAGATGTATGTAGGGCAGTTTTCCTTAATTGACATATTAGTACCTTTACTAAGTTAAGACGTGAGCTACTGCGGTACTGTAATGACCCCTATCTCCCTATCCACAGATACATGAACCCCCAGTCCCTAGCTACCAAGGGGGACAGAGGCAAGCGGGGGGTCCTCGAGCTATATAACATGATCTACTGCGCTTCCGGGTGCGACCCCCTCGCTTACAAGGGGTACGGCTGCTACTGCGGCTTTCTGGGGTCTGGGAGACCCACTGATGGAATCGACAGGTAGGAACAACCTGGCCAATTGGATGATTAACTTGACGGTGTGTTTAGTAGTGCGATCTGAGAGCCGTCCGCTCCCCTGCATTTTAAATGTGAGAGCCATCCGCTCCCCCGTAAGTCAGGTCATGATGACGAAGCTACTCCAAGCCTCCAAAAAGGTAATGCAACTTAAATGTGTTACTTTATTACAAATATTGATCACAAAGATAGGACATGGGACAAATCTCAAGTGGGATCAAACCAACTCTCTTGGAGCAGTACCAAGTCCGCCAGCCAATGATTTTGGCAAATATAATTAAATCATACATCTAATTGAATTTTCCAGATGTTGCAAGATGCACGACAACTGCTACGAGAACATCTACTGCCCGTTCTTCACGGTGTACTTCCAGCCTTACTACTGGAAGTGCTACCGGGGCCAGCCTCTCTGCGCTCTGGAGAACCACGACAACCACCACCAGGTCGTGAACGCCTGCGCAGCCAGGCTGTGCGAGTGCGACCGGCAGTTCGCCATGTGTATCAGGAGGCATGCGTGTCCACGAAGCAGGGCACTCTGCAGGTCTTCCCCGATACGATTGCTGCAGAACCTGCTCATGTTCAAGTGATTTCCCATATACCGTTACCGTAAAAAGTGGTCTCAAGAGGCCTAAACAAGGAAGTAAAAGGAGAAGTAGGACTCTACCTACAGATCCTCACCAATACGACTGCTGCAAAACCTGCTTATGTTCAAGCGAAGCTTTCTAATGTAGGGAGTAGGAATGAATTCAAAATGCATACAAAGTGGTCAAGGGTGAGCCTCGGCGGCAGCCAATCACGTTGGTACCGGTTCTTCTTGTGGCTAAAGATATTTTTATTATGCGCTACTTACAAAATTAATGCAATGAAGTGAGGATCTAGTTGTGAATAACAACGCACAGTTACTTAGGCCAGGAAGCCTAGGCCTTTACAAAGTAAGTGTAAGGAGGACCTTACACTTACTTTGTAGTCACAAAGGAACAAGTTGGAAACTCAACAATTATACCGATTAGTTACCATTAGTACATAGCCTAATTGTAGTTAGATAAGAAGTACACAAAGTAACTTTAGTATTTCTGTAAATAAGTCATTAGGTTTAAAGTAAATACATAATAAACATTAAATTCTTGTTTTTTTTTAATCACGCATAAAGCCCACTAGTATAATGATGATTAGTTAGTAGAGTAAGTAGAGCTCACTTTATTATTTTATTACTTCTTGTTTTCGTCATTAAAAAACGTTACTGGACCATCGTGCCATGAACACGTCACTATTATGGAAATTAAACTGCCATGGATTATAACAGAATATGCTTAAAATATTGAAAATGGACTAACTAAATAAAATCTTGCTGGAAGATATCGATTCTCGATAACACATCAACCTTCATATATTGAACAGTGGCATCTGGGCTATCCCTTTTAGCCAAGTTGGCTGGAAAGATGCTTCTTGACGATAAACTACGAATTTAGTTCTGAGGAAAATCGGCGGTGTGACGTAATCAGAGAAACGGCGGTTGTGAATATAAAATACAGTAAATTTTTTTTGTTTGTCTTTACATTATAATTTATTTTATACATACTGATATTTCTCTGTTTAGAAAATAAATTTAGCTAATTTTAATACTGGTGCACCGATCACAGTAAGAAGTACCTAGTTGACAGAGATACTATCAGTCTTGATATGCACAAGAATGTACGTATGTACACCTTGGTTTGAATAGCTGCTTAATTCATCATCAATGGTGTTATATGGCGCTAGCGTCATGTCAACATTAAGCTCCGTATTTAAATCTCATTAAAATAAATGTTGCAGTTATTTTGCTTCTAAATATAGTTATTTCTATGAAGTATAATATAATACATTCGTGCAAATGTTAGTAAAGGGAACAGTGATGTAAATACAGTAAAAAGTGAGTAAAACTATATTAGTGAGTGGTTGTTAGATAAAAGTAAGAAAAGGTAACTAAATAACAATAAAACTCAGTAAAACACGAGTGAAATATTGCAGAATTATCTCAATAACTGATTAAAAGTGAAACTCAGTGTGTAATAGTCTAAATATTTGGAAATAAGAACTTTGGTTAAGGTTATGCCATTTTAAAAATTCCAATCGAAGACATTAACCCCAGTCAATAACAGCTGCGTTTTTATCGATATTTTTGCAACTACCGCCACCTGCCGGATGCTTCTCGTACTGCATGATCATAACAAGCTCTACTAACTATCTATCGATTGACAACTTCCTTTTGCATGAAACTAGTTCAGATAACTTCTGCAAGATGTCGCAAGTATGTTTTAAATGTAAGAAAAACATAACAAATAAACAAATTTTGGCTTGTTCTATTTGTGACAAATACTTCCATCTTGACTGCACGAGTGTTTCATTTGCACGATATCGTAATATGAATTCAGAACATAAAAAAGCCTACAGATGTCACCCTTGCTTAGATAAAATAACAACACTTGCTTCAGATTCAAGCACTCTTAAAAAACGAAATTGCATGCTATCTAAGTCTAATACATCTACATCTAAATTTAACAAGGTACACCAAGACGCTTTTAACCAGAGCCCAATTTTGGAAGTTATTCCAGATGCGAAAAATAAAATGTTGGATAACCTGCAAACTCCGTCGAATCCTCCACAATCACCGGAACATTCATCGCTTACACCTAAAGATTGCTCCCAGGAAATAAATTATGTTACATTTAGAAATAAATATAAAATTAATATACCTACAGAAAACTCATTTGATGACTTAGATAATGACGAATATTTATCATTGACATCAACTCCTGTGGGTGACACTATAAGAAAACAAGAAGTAGTTTTAAACGATATTTATGTAAAAGAGCTTACCGAAAGAATTACTGGACTGGAACACAGATTAAGATTAGCTGAAAAGTCGATAGAAAAACTTACAATACAAAATGAAAGTCTAAGGAAACAGATACCTCTTCACAAAGACATGGCATTCGATGACGAACTAAGTCTGCATGTATCATCTCAGAAAACACGGAAACTTTCACATTGTAATACTGTTAAGCAAGTGACCTCATCCCCAATCATCGTAGATGAAATTAAGCCTAAAGACAACACAATGAAATCCACAAATATAGAAAGACCTTTCTCACCATTACGTAAAAAAAACAAGCACAATATCTACATTATTGGCGATGAACAATTAAAGGGTCTTTCTGCAGCCATCTCAAGAACAAGACTTGGAAAATGGAATGACATTTACCAGCCCCTCGGGTTCACAATGCCAGGCGCTACCAGCACCCAGCTACTGACCAAATGCGAACAACTGTCAAATATTCTCACATCTGAAGATATAGTAATTTTAGGTATTGGTAGCAATGATAAAGATATACATGTACTTCATTCAAACCTATGTATTGCTCTCAGTAAACTAAGTAAGGCAACTGTTTTTATTACGCCTATATATAAAAATGTCTACCTTAATAAAAAAACATTAGATTATCACATAAAACTTTGGACGAAACATATTCAGAACTGTACTGTTATTGACTCAAATTTTTCTAAAACAAAACATGTGAATTACATAAATTTGATATGCAAAAATATTAATCTATCCATCGACTGTTTTAGATATGAAACTGAATTCCTTTCATTTGATTCGATTAGACGACACAATAATTCAAAAAAACAAAACAATCTTCAACAAGTTAAATGTACCCAACCAGTAATATCGTTTCCCAAAAAGGGGACGATTCCCTATTATTTCAAAAACAAACGCAAAGAACACTGCACAAACGCCTATATGTATACATTCTTCTACCATAGAAGTGAATAATAATGAAACAGTTTATGTACCACTAAAACAAACTCCTTTTCAACAGAACAAGGAACCATTTTTTCGAGGCTAAAGCTAATCACATGTTCACAATTTTCCATCAAAACATACAGGGACTTAAAAGTAAAAAAGAACTCATTGAAATCACCCTCTCAAATATAAGTAAAGAAATTAAACCAGATGCACTGTGTTTTACAGAAACATTCATTCGACTCGGCGAGGAATGTAATATAAATATTCAAAATTACGAACTTGGCGCTAGTTACTCAAGACAAAATAAAAGAGGTGGTTCTTGTATATTAATTAAAAAAGGAATTGATTATAAAAAATAACAATATTCGATGATTTTTCAATGTTGCATCATTTCGAATGCAGTGCGGTAAACATAAGCTCCAATAACATTATAATAATATGTATATATAGAATACCATCGAAAACACAATATGACATAAATACATTTTTCTCTAAATTAGATCTCCTATTACATAAATGTATTCAAAGATACCAAAAAAAGAAAATCATCATCACAGGTGATTTAAATATTAATATGTTAGATAATAGTAGTAAAAATGCATCTCATTTACTGGATCTTATTAACAAATACAACTTATATCTCCATATTAAAAACCCTACGAGGAATAACTCTTGTCTAGACTTAATAATTAGCAATATTAAAGATGCAACGGGTCAGATCCTCCCATTAGGGCTGTCCGACCATGACACTGCTCAGGTACTACGTTTAAGTTTACCTATAAAAAAAGAGTCCCCGGAACAACTATTTATATATAAAAGATGCTACTCTGATGAAAACATTGCAATGTTTAAAAACCATTTAAATTCCTTATCTTTTACAGAAGTATATGAACATACTTGCTTTAATACCGCGTTTAATGAATTCTATGACATGTTCTGCCTTTTATATAATCTCTGCTTTCCCGTAATAAGAGTGAGAACTAATATATCTTATAAACTTTCCTGGATATCTAAAGGTCTAAAAAGAAGTAGTAAAATAAAAAGAATGCTAAGACACAAATATTACTGCACAAAAAATATTAAGGATAGAGAAATATACCTAAATTATAATAAAATACTCAAAAAGTGTGCGCATACCTCTAAAAGATTGATAAACAAAAAATTCATAACTAAGAGTAAAAATGTAGGTAGAGCCACATGGTCAGTAATAAAAAATGAGACTAATAACACACCAATTAGAAAATATATATATGAAATAATTAATAATGGAGAAAAGGTAGTCAAACCAGTTAATATTGCTGATGCTTTTAATATTTTTTTCATTAATGCCAGTAATTATAAGAACAAAAATTACAAGAACACAAATTTAAACATCAATATGAGAAAAATTATGCCAAATACAATTTTTTTGACGCCTGTTAGTGAGGACTACATAGCTAACACAATAAATAAATTGAATAATACACTATCAGAAGGATATGATTCTATCTCTACCAAAATTCTTAAACGTTGTAAAGAGCCGATTATACCAGTACTTACCTATTTAATAAATTTTTCAATAGAATCTGGTTGCTTCCCTGACAAACTGAAAATTTCAATTGTAAAACCCCTGCTTAAGAAAGGCGACGCGACTGAAATGGGAAACTATAGGCCGGTTACCTTAGTATCTGTTTTTTCTAAATTGTTCGAGAAAGTTATACATGATCAATTGACAATATTCTTTAAAAAATATAGTATTATCAAACCTGACCAATTTGGTTTTCAAAAAATAAGTCCACCACGCATGCAGCCTTTGGCTTAATATATGATGTTTTAAAAAATTACAATGACAAAAAATATATAACCGTCTTGTTCTTAGATATGACTAAGGCCTTCGATTTAGTGTCACATGAGATATTATTACAAAAACTACACCACTATGGTATAAGAGGTCCCGCACAAAACTGGCTAAAATCCTATCTAGAAAATAGGGCCCAGACTGTTGAAATACAACAGTTAATTAAAATAGGCTCTAAATTCACTATCAAAAACTTTAAATCTAATCTCTTAAGCAACTGTTTTGGGGTGCCTCAAGGAAGTATTCTCGGACCTCTCTTATTTCTTCTGTATATAAATGACCTTCCCGACATCATAAATAATAAAACAATACTATTCGCAGATGACGTTTCCATAATAATTACCACCAATAGATCATTTCCTATAGAACAACATAAAAAAGATATTTCCGCCAGTCTTACATCTGTTCTTGAATGGTTAAATAAAAATAATCTCCAAGCTAACATAGCTAAAACCAAAATAATGAATTTCAATAACTTAAAACATCAAATAATTAAAATAGATCTTAACGGACAAACTCTTCAACATACTTCTGAGGCAACCTTCCTAGGCTTAGTGATCAATCCGAAACTAAATTGGCAAGAACACATAACAAAAGTTTGCTCCAAAATAAATAGATTTGCTTTTGCACTATACAAATTAACAAAAGTAACTTCATTAAATACAGCATTAACCGCTTATTTTGCATATGTAGAATCGATTTTGAGATATGGTCTATTGATATGGGGTAATGGCACTGACATTCATACAGTGTTTATAGCTCAAAAAGATGCATCCGAGCCATATGCAATGTCGCGCCAGACGTCTCTTGTAGGCCATATTTCAAATCGCTAAATATTCTCCCACTTCCATCTCTACATACTTGAGGTGGGCACATTTGTAATAAACAACAAACACTTATTTGTCTTAGGTAAAGACCACACACACAGACAAACCAGACAAACTAACAACTTAATTATTAATATCGCTCCTAACACCACCCGCTTTCTAAAAAATAGTTATATGATGTGTCTAAAAATCTATAATAAATTGCCAGGGCATATAAAATGTCTTCCAAATAATAAATTTAAACCAGCACTTAAGAAATGGCTAATGGAAAAATGTTTTTATTCAATTAAAGATTTTTTAGATTATAAGGATAATATATAATAAGTATTATTTGAGTTCCTAAAGTATATATGAATATTATATGGATGAATAGATTAATATTAAATGTAGATTAAGTATAAATTTTATATAAATAATAACTCTATGTATAAATTATATTGATGTAAAACATCATGAATGTACCTACTGCCTACCTCATAACAGGCAAAATATTTGCATGCTATATTGATAGCTAAATAGGTTTTAAGCTACTTTAATTTTAATTAACATCTACACAATACTGTAACCTACCCTATTTACAAGCGAATAAAAAATTTTGATTTTTTTTTTTTTTGATTTGATCAGTAGTCTATTATTCTATCTATAATATCTATAGTTTTATGCATGCATTAGGTATAAACACATAAAATAATACATAAAACAGACGTTATAAGGTAGTTCCTTATAAATGTCTTATTATGGGTCTACACGCGATGAAGGAAGTACAAACACATAGCTACTTACTGCCCGTAGTTTTTAATGTAATACAACGCCTAAGACTAATTTCGTTTATTTTTCAGTGAGTTACAATTCCTTTACTATCCATAATAAATCGGCCAAGCATAATAGTAGAAGGGGTAATAATAAACGGGATAATAATACGGGTAATAGTAGTACACGTTATTGGAGCTGCCATTCGAGTTCCCAGTCTTAGGATAGACCACACATAACGTTATCTTCTGGTCACAATTGACTCGCCGAGTCGCTCGTCTTATGTACTTGGCATAGGTAAATGCACAAGAGACTATGAGAACAAATAGTATCGTTTGAAGACGCATCTGAAAATAAAAAATATACTAAGTAAGTAACCAGAACCTTACTTTTAAGTGCTAACTTCTCTACAGCCTTTTTTCCGACTGACTACGATGATGACTTGGAGTAGCCCTGTCGTGGAGCTGCGGATGGCTCTTACTCCAAGATTTAACGTAGATACGGCAACAACTCTTCATAGGTACCACTTTGGACTATGTACCGACCTTCAGTACACTTATAGTAAGTACTTTATGTAACCTCATTTATTTATTTATTCATTTTATCCTATAAGCACAGTACATGTCTCCATTTTTACGCACGCATAAAAAATTTGACATTTGCCCATAGACTGGTCCGAATCGGGTCCGAATTATGTCATTATAATAATATGTAGTTTAATTGTAAAGTTATTTATTTATGTATTTTTATTGTATGTGTCGTTTGCCTTCTCCTTAGATCGTTTAGTAATTTATTCTTTTTATGAGATTTATATAATTATTTAGTTTAATGTTCTTGTTTCCATATTTTTATCTTTGTTTTTGTTTTTTCTTTTTCGTTTTGTTCTATTATGTCTGTCGTCACTCAACCAAAAAGGTACGGCCAGAATACCAGTGCTGCAGGAGCTCTTGTTGAGCTTCTGCAGTCTATGCTGAGGCACGTACCTTGTTGGTCACTGATGCTAAATATTCGTTGTATATATTATGTTCTGTTAATTTGTATTATTTTATGTTAAATTTATTTTTTTCTTGTAATATGTGACCAATAAATTATATTCTATTCTATTCTATTCTATTCTATTCTATTCAGTGAAGAATGCATCAGCGGTGAGCAGGAAGATCCCGGGGTCTTAGCCGGGAATTCCCACGGATGAAAAAAAATGTACCGTCTTTATGTCGGGGGCATCGGGGCATCGGGCATCAAACTGTCAATATCAACACCTAACGTACTATTGACTAAGTATATCTAGTAAAGGAAGTACATAATTGTAGTTTGATAAAAATACTTACATTTAAATTACTAATAAGGTGAAGCTTAATAGATAAATAAATATGGTTTTAAATAAAAGACTGAACAGCGTGTACCTCACGCTGTCGAAAGATGGCTAGCAACATTGATTACCAATTACCTCCAAGTATCATAATGTGCCTATCTATCTATGAACACAAAATTAGCTACGCAATTTAAATTTTCACGCACGTTATTTCATTTTCACTTAAGTACTTAAAAGTTCCTACCTTCCTTAACCGTAAGTGTGCAGACTAGTAAAAATGCATGCATGCAGTTGTTGAGGTATGTATGACATCTCTGCTTAAATGTTCTTTGCTCTTCCAGCTCATGTTTTCCCTCCCTCCTTTGATCCCGGGCTCTTCAGGCGGGGCGTGAAACGGCATTTAAGCAGGCCTTCAGGGTGAGTGCGACAGGCTCAATACGATCTATTGTGCCTGTCGACCTCATATTTGGATCTCACTACCGCTTACCATCAGGTGGAGTGAGGTCATCTTGTTAGCCTTTTATAAAAAAAAATGTGAAACTATTTAGCAAGGGTACGACATATTTTGTATAAACATAAAACTATACATACAACATCTTGATTAGAACCCTGTTGATAAAAACTGATTGAAATCTTATTAGCGACAAATCAACAGTTCACATCGTGTGACAAACGCAACAAGACCTGAAATGGTGTAAACAATGCCCTGTGAAGATCAAATGATACTTCAACGACTGCAGTCACCCATGCAAGCAATTATATGCCTTATGTAATAGCTCTCGGTAACTGAGAAAAAAAAATGCTGATAACATCTTAAACCTCTTAATAGCACCATGTTAAGTAACCCAGTTATCTCAAGATTTCATATTTATCTAATTGAAGAATTATCTTCTATTATGTAATGTTATGCACTAAGTATTATAGTGCAGAGCACAAGTCTCTTGTATCTTTTGTGGTGTCTGCTATCTGGCGCCTGGTGTTGCAAAGCAGACTCCTAGGACTTCTTTAATTCAGGTTACCTATATGCTTCATGGAAGCCCAATAGCCCGGAGGAATTGGATAGGTATGTTAGATTCCTACTGACCTGGGATGATCCTCTTTGTCGCTTGTGGAAGAAGTACTAGAAACATCCCGCCAACCAACGAACCCCTTCATCAAAAGAAACATTTCTCGTCTAGGGCTCGCCAAAAACTCTCTGTTAACGGCCGAAGACAGAACTGAACTATATTAAATGATACATGTGGGTGTGGATTGAGGGCCACATGTCCAACCTCTTTGATAATTTTCTTAGGACACATAGTGAACCTGCACCGGATGATTATTTTTCTGTAGTGTCCATCACTACACAGAAAAAGCACCTAAGCATAAATCTAATTGAATGCCATACAAACCGGATTATGGATCTAAGTTCGTAAACTGTTTTTAAATTCATTACATATTTTGAAATAGCCAAAACTTAGTTGCTTCGGTATTGGGAATTTGGGATGTGTAGTGTAGGTTACCTATATCTAAGTATTCTTTAATCCATTATGCGTAAGCAACGACAAATAAAAACTACCGTTCTCTAAGCTCGATTAACTTTTTTATTCAAATGCATAAAAAAGAAGCTCCATTCCATTTTCAAAGACAGTAGCCAGCAATTTATCCGCGAGTAACCGTAGTGGCCGCTAACCGCCATTTACGTAATATTACGCATAGATTACCGTACCCCGTAACCGCGGCAACCGATGCGCACGAGTTGCCCTGCCCGAATTCAACTGTCATTGTGCATTTACAAACAATAGGCTCGATCTCACGTCTTACTTTGGCAGCTTGATTGACAGCCAGTTTGTAAACAAACGGACATCTGGATCAATGTGGAAATGACAGATGTCGCCTACTTATTCGTGGTTAGATCATTTCTGTAGCGGTTGGCCTTGGCCACACCTATGTATTGGGGGTAGTAGGAAAGTGCTATAGACCGCAGAACAGGCGTTTGTTTTTTTATCAAATTGTTACATTATTTTTGACCTGCCTATTATACGTAGACTTGCTCTATGGTGATCCACAGAGCCATAATAATGCTCAGTGATCCTGGCTTAGGTTCCAAGAGTCGTAGGTTCGATTCCCACGCACAAAAAAAAATCTTAAAATTTTTTATACTGTAGCGCGAGTATTCTAGTTTAACTGATTACAGAGTAAAATTATTATAGGATCTGCTTAGTATTCATTCAATGCCATTATTTGTCAACCTACAATGAGTTATATGTAACAAATAAATCACAAGTAGGTATAAGTTCACTAAACAGCTTAAAGCTACTTTTGGAAGCTTTGGTCATGGTGCGTGTCGTAAGCTCTCAAAACGGGCGGCTGTGGATTAGGCAATTTCAATTTTGTTTGTAGGGTTTCCGACTGGATACTTTATTTTTTAGAATGTCATCAATAGGTTTATTAGGACTAAAAACTTTTAAAATTCACGTTTCATGCCCTCGCCTTTTTTCTTTGATAAAGAGATGTAGATTTTTGATGATGTTAATGTTTTAACAAATCCGTCTAGCTGTGCCATTGATTTATCATTAAGAAAATAACAATCAAATTATGAAAATCTAGGCGTCATCTATGTAGGTTACAAAAATATTCCTACCTATAGGTATCACAACGATTTCTTTACAATGCAAAGTGGCATAAGTATCAACCAATATAGCAATACCTATTTATTATGTCAAAATCTGTTAAGGTCAACGAATTGCAAAAGTGGTCATCTATTTTTATTGACCGTATGACCTTGACTAATCCGTAGGTTCTAAATATAGGCTATGGATATTTGGTTGTATGTGCACGTTAATCTTACTTATTCCATGGCCACATCTTCGAAATGTCGCCAACAACTTTGCTTATTAAGTACCTTTAGCAGAGCAGCACAGCATACTTCCACATACAGGTAAGATTAGGGTACATATACATACAATATCTTGCAATTAACTGAAAATAAGTTGTTTGGAAATCGCTAAACTTGGACTCGGCCCTTATATAGCTTACTTACGCCCTATATTCGACTCATAATTCGACAGTGGCAACCATAATGCGTAGGCATTGAACCCATCCTATTGCGTCATAGTCCAAGAGACTCGGTCATTGGGTAAGAATCTGCGTTGGAATCGCTGGGAACTAATAACCGTAGCAGAATACATATTGATTATTGAAATTACTTAAGAACACTGATCTTAAGGACTCTTCAAAGGACGGACAATATGGGTAGGCTACACAAACTTGTCTAATTACGGCATTCAATTGTCAACCTTATGTGATACACATAGAGTTTAATATTATTTTAATTTCCTAGTGTTAATACTAATGTATTTTAATATTATCGCTACAAAAGTTACCTGTGCTTGTCGGAGCTTGAAGACACCTTTGTCTCGCGACATTTATATAAGGTTAGGCCTAAGGATATGTTATTTGCATACATATTAGGTATTTTAAAGGTCATACTCACCCAATTACAGTATTTTTAGTTAGCTGATTATCTTTAACATTATAAAAGATTTTAATTAAAAACACACTCATACTGTAAATGAGAGTTAGGGGTTAATATCGCAACAAAAAAAAACAACATTTTACAAAACATAGAATATAATTATTATGATACATAATAACATGAAATAAACACATAATTGTACATCATTAGCCTTATAAGAACTTAACACCACCAATAATGTTCACCGGCCTGCCTTTATACTTCTTGGAAACGTCGCTTTCGATCTGAAAGAAAAAATTGTGTTAGTTTCACACCTGAAGTAGGATTGAATGTGTCTGTTTCTAGAAATTAAGTTGCTACAGGAAAAAAAGGTACTTTCTCAGACTCTGGACTGTAAATTTGTTTTTATTTAGTCCCCTTCTTCCGGCCCAGTACTCACGTATAACTGACATGACTAGCTAGGTAGAACAGTGGTTAGTTACCCTGCCTCTCTAGCTACGGTTTCAAGAGTCGTGGGTTCGATTCCCACCCGGGCCATCGATCCAGCAAACTCTTAGCCCTAGGGATTCATTATTGAAACTCGAAGAACACGTGTGTCTATTTATTTTGCGTCCAAATATAACGAACCCTAGCGCGGTACGTGATCTCAGGAGTACGTAGTTAGTTTAGACCGCGGTCAGATGGCGCGTTTTGACTCGCGCGATTGTAAGGTACTAGCAAGTCGAGCGACTGTATGTAGATAGAACATATGAACCTCTAGTACCTCGCGCGATTCCAATACGACACGCGTAAACTGACTACGCGGTATTATATTAAGGCGTTCGACCGATTTCAGCCATGGCGGCCGGTCAGCCAAGTGCGCAAGACATATTTTAGTGCACAAGTAAGCGCGCAATCACAAGTGCATTCACTATTCCCTTACTCTCATAATTCGGTGAGACGGCATCTCATAATGCGATGAGATCGGGCGCAGGACCACCGGCTTAATGTGCTTTCTGAGACACGGGCGTTCAACCGCCAACTTCCTAACTCCGGGCTGAGTAATTTCATTACAGAAAAACTCACACAAATTTTGCCCGACCCCGGACTCGAACCGGGGACCTCTCGGTCCTTACGCAGCGCTTGCTACCAATAGACCAACGAGGCAGTATATTTATTTAGTGACTCACATCAGCCTGCAGCTCCTTGGTCCGGTGCAAGACTCGTGCTAGCAACGGCCGCAGTTCATCTGCGCGTGCCGCCGCCGCAGTCCGCTGCTCCGAGGCTCGCGCCGCCAAAGAGGACAACTTGTCGCAGAGGGACAGCTTCTGCTTCAGCTGGGCTGTGAGCACGTCCACGTATCTAGAAGATAAATAGAGATGTCAAGACTCGTAATGCATATAACGAAGGCTGTCGCGTCGGGCGCGCCGACCGGCTCATGAGATGGCCGACCTATCCACACAACCTCTGACCTTTGATAAAATAAAACAAAAACAACTTGTCGCAGAAGGACAGCTTCTGTTTCAGCTGGGCTTTGAAAGAGAGAGGTCAGGACGTTTAACGACATAATGCTTATAACAGCGGATATCCACAACGTTGGAATCGGATTCGAATCCGGAAACTTTGCTCTGTTACCTTATACTTTAGGGTCAAAAATATATAAGGTACAAAAGTCATTGTGAATAGAGAGGCCAGATTGGTATGCTTCAACTCGTTCCAATAATCAGTTCTACTGAAGACTTAAGAACTGGAAAAGGATGGGGGGAGATCGGAGACCTGTTTTGAAAGCAAGAAACCAGCTCGATTCTCTATCTCCGTCGGCACTGCTGGAGCAGCTGGAGCCAGGCTGTGACGTCACCTGGGCGAGTGCTTCACGTTGTGCAGGTGGGTGAGCTCCGGGGCGGTGAGGCGCGAGGCGGCCGCCTGCACCGCGCCCAGCATGCCCGTCAGCGCCGCCGCGCTCTCCGTCGGCACTGCTGGAGCAGCTGGAGCCAGGCTGTGACGTCACCTGGGCGAGTGCTTCACGTTGTGCAGGTGGGTGAGCTCCGGGGCGGTGAGGCGCGAGGCGGCCGCCTGCACCGCGCCCAGCATGCCCGTCAGCGCCGCCGCGCTCTCCGTCGGCACTGCTGGAGCAGCTGGAGCCAGGCTGTGACGTCACCTGGGCGAGTGCTTCACGTTGTGCAGGTGGGTGAGCTCCGGGGCGGTGAGGCGCGAGGCGGCCGCCTGCACCGCGCCCAGCATGCCCGTCAGCGCCGCCGCGCTCTCCGTCGGCACTGCTGGAGCAGCTGGAGCCAGGCTGTGACGTCACCTGGGCGAGTGCTTCACGTTGTGCAGGTGGGTGAGCTCCGGGGCGGTGAGGCGCGAGGCGGCCGCCTGCACCGCGCCCAGCATGCCCGTCAGCGCCGCC
Source organism: Maruca vitrata (assembly GCA_039566165.1). NCBI lineage: Eukaryota > Metazoa > Arthropoda > Insecta > Lepidoptera > Crambidae > Maruca > Maruca vitrata. Next base: position 2,445,442 of record CM076923.1, on the reverse strand, counting down.
GCGCTCTCCGTCGGCAGCTGCTGGATGAGGGAGAAGCCCTGCGTCTCTGACGTGTTGGTCTCGTACAGCCGCATCTTGAGGAATGACTCCAACTGTCGGTAAAATAAAAGTGTCAATGAAAATTAAGAAAAAAATTGATACCAAACCAGCTTATTCACACCAGAGCTTCAGGAAGATTGGTTCTAACAAACCGGAAGTTAATTCAGCTATACTAACAGAATACTAACAGAAATTCATCCGCTAAAGACTTTTGAGGGCTTTCAATAAAGTTCCTTAAAGCCCTGAAAGAACAGTTTGAATCCAGTTTTATTTTCATAGTTTTCAGTTCGGGTAAATCTCTACAGTATCATCAAGAAACAGAGCAGTTGTAGATACAGTCAAGTCCTCAAATAGATCCTTAAAAGATACTTTCGAATTTCAATCAATTGTATACAGTGAATACAGTCACGTCAAAAAGCCTAAACAAACTGAAGTCCCCAAGTACAGTCACCTCCACCAGCTGGTCGATGAGCTGGTTCCTGGTGGCCGGGTTGTCGAGCAGAGACAGCGCGTCCTTGCCGCGCGCCACGCCGCCCTGCACGCCCTGCTCTTCTACCACAATGCCCGACTCGTCCAGGGACACCTCCGACAAGTTCACTGTTAGATCCTGTGTAACAAAAGAAAGGAAGAATGGGATAAATTAATACGTCACAATTACAATGACAGGGTTGGTTGCGTTATTCCCCAGTTGCGTACACTTTGTTTAAATACCAGTTACGATTTTCGAGTAAAGTGCCACTGGTCGATTTCGGGTGAAATCGCAACTGGGGAATAACGCAACTAACTCCAATGACACACTGATAACATACATACTTAGGAAGTGTTATTCACGTCTGCTGAGCATAAACTGGGCTTTTCATAAAATCATGATCCATGACACACTGAATTTTAGTCACTCCAGCGATTCTGTAGGTTTTGAGTGATTGTATAGAAATGGCTTACTGTCACATCAGGCATAATGTCACAAGAGCCTAAGAGTGTAGGATGCCTAAGAGTAAAACACACACCAGAATCTTATTGGCAGATGTCAAGACTGTATTGGGAAGACGCGCCATTTTAGTTTGTTGAGAAGTTCCCTACTTCTGAGTGGACATACTCAATAGTTACAGAAGACATGATCGAATCAGATATCTAAGTTATATCATTTAGCACTCACAATATCCCCTCCAGCGATGTCGATGTTTCCCCAGTCGATGTCGGCGGAGGCGTCGCCCTCGCCGAAGTCGATCTGCGCCGCCGACGTGTCGATTGCTCCGAAGTCGATCTCGTTGGAATCACCGAAGTCAATCTGACAACATCAATGAAAATAATTATGAATATTTATTTATTTTAATTGTGGTTATGATAGGCGTGATACCTCCACTCCGCCGTTGGTCTACTTATGTTTATGAAATAGAATAGAATAAGAATAAATATAATCATATGAACCAAAATAAATCATCATCATCATCATCATCAGCCCATATACGTCCCCACTGCTGGGGCACGGGCCTACCTTAACTAGGGCGATAAGGCCTTAGTCGACCACGCTGGCCAAGTGCGGGTTGGTCGACTACACAACCTTAGAAGTTATTCGTAGGTGTTCAGGTTTCCTCACGATGTTTTCCTTCACTGTTAAAGCGTCGAATGATGGTACATACGAATTTCAAATTTTTTTCAAAATAAAATAAATAATAAAGGAAGAGTGGGTCTCTCTGGCACAGATGCTCCTTATACTTAAAAGAGGAAGTCTACCTTACATTTTTGTTACCTTTAAAATGTTTTTGTGATAAAACAAAAAAAATGTTACTACTTTGGCCCTCTTTTAGGCACAAGTAGATAAGCAAACTTAAGATAATTATGATATTTGTCAGTCAAGAAACAGTTTTAATTTCAACATACTATATTAAAAGTCTCACCTGATCGCCAGCAGCTTGCTCTTCATCATCAAACTCAATATGTATCGGATCCGGCTCTACACTCAGTGGTGGCTCTCCGTAGCTCCACTCGTACACAGTAGTGTTACCGTTCTCAACTACATACTGCAGCAATGGGAGCACTTCCGTCGCCTTTTCACCGAGGACATACTTTGTGAACGCTGAGTAAAGTTCAATTCCGGGTAGAAGGGGTTTGAGTGAGTTTCCAATCTGAAATCACGAGCATCACTCTTATCATGCTTTTTTTAAAGATTTTGCATTTGTTAATAACTATGAACTAGGCAGATTTATCATTAATACAATAAATTGTAAAAATCATAAGCTACTTTCCAAATAATATGGAAAAAGTAGATATTTCTAGACTTGATAAGCTTGGCCCTAAAACCTTAATGAAAATAGCAAAAGTAAAATCACTACATTGTGTTTCTTTTTAATTATGCAACAGATTTTAATGCAGTTCTTTTAATAGGTTTTTATGTTATTCATCTGAACATCAGGTGGGAGACGTTTTGTTCAGGTGGGAGACGTTTTGTCGACCGGTTGCTGTTACCACCATACAGTTGCGTAAAACCCGCCAAGTGACTCTGGCCTCTCTCGGTCAGATCGCGTTCCGGGATCAGCACTGTACGAACCGGAGCCAGGGGGGACCATTGTTGCGGCAAGCGCCGGACCAGTGGAGTCTTAGCGGCGGTATTGTGCGAGCGGAGTGGGTCAGCCCGCCGGCCAGGGAGACCCGTAGAAACGGGGGCCCTTCCGTCCGGCGGACTGGCCAACTCGGACCCGCACAGCTCAATACCAATGCGAGACTCCACGCCTTGTCTCATTGTTGCCGCAGCAGTGGTCTCCTCTTTAAGCGGGCTTTCAGGGTGAGTGCGACAGGCTCAATATGGTCTATTGTGCCTGTCGACCTCATATTTGGATCTCACTACCGCTTACCATCAGGTGGAGTGAGGTCATCTTGTTAGCTTATTATAAAAAATAAAAAAAAAGAACCAAAGCACTTGTTATATAATATAGCAAAGTAGTCTTGTGATTGTTTCAATAAATTAAAAGACAACTTTTAGTGACAATAAATAAACTTTGTGCCATGTTTACCAACCTTATCATATATTTCGGGCAGTTCCTGCAGTCTGTCCACAAGCTCCCGTTTGATCTTGTCTCCGTGAATGCCGAGCTGCTTACATTGACCTAGGAATTCTGATTTACATGACGCCTCATTCTTTAAGTAGTCACTTTTTTTCTTTTCTAGTTCCTGTAATTTTATATGTTTTATACTAGACACAAAAATAATGTGTTTAAGTAAATCAAACTATCTGAAACTATCAAACTACACATTATGTATAAATATTATAAGATGTATGTTTATGTGAAACATTACAGTTAAATGCCAGAGGTGCCCAGAATATACTTATGTAAATATTGTAATGTCTTGTTTACCCTGTTAATAGATCATCCTTATTGGATAACAAAGTAATACTTAATAAATCACCACATGACTACATACTACACTACACTACATGTGGTATTTATTCCATAGCACAAACATTACTTTAACACATAGACAATAAATCATTGAAACTTTTATTGAAAATTATATTATATTACTGTAAAACTTACAGTTTGCAACTGTTCCTCCTTAGCAATCTGCTTCTTCAATCCAGGTATCTCATAGCTCAAATTCCTTACTAACATCTGAGCTGCCTCAGCCAAATACAGGTTTTCTTTTTCGTAACTCTTCACCACATCCTGCCAGTCCTTCATCCGTTGGGATCCATACCTTCCAAAGAGGTTCTTTGTATCAGCTTCTGTTTCTTTCAAGATCTCTATGATCTTTTGGCAATGGAAATAGTTTATATAGCTTCCAGACAACAGTTTTGCTATGTCGTCGTGAGCTGGCATGTCTTGTATGGCATTATTTATTTTTTCTCTGACCGCTAGGATGTTCTTCTGCCATTCCTTGTTCACGTGCCGACGGCTAACCAGCCAGTCCTGCAGCTTTCCTATGTTGATATCGATGGGAATATTGCTCTCCTGAAAATTAAAGTTAGAATAATAACAAGTCCGAGTTGGAAGTCGCTACTTTGCAGTACTTTGTATCATTTAATTACTTACATCCATAGTTAAAGAGCCGTTTAGTTATGTTTTGATAATTGATTCAGAATCAAAATATTATTCTATATTTTATATCACTATCATTAAGTACAAAACACCTGTTCCGTTCGCGATATTTTGTTGACGTGATTTGACGTGACGTGTAAATGTCAAATTCGCACCTGACGTACGTACATTTTTTTATCATCCATTAGTACGCATAGAATATAGCTCATGCAGCCTTTCCTTAGTATTTGATTTCGATAAATAAGGTTTCTCTTCGAAACATGATAATTGTGAAACGACAGACCATCCCCTTTGATTATCGTTTCATATAGTGGCATTTCTTATTTTGATATTTTAACCTAGTGTCAATAAATTAAAACCTACTTTAAAATATGCATTCCGTAATTTTATAAAATTGTATGTAAACCTGTCCATAAATTCGCGAAACCAAAAGGATATAATATTGTTATTATATCATTATAATGGGGAGAGTATTAATCTCTTATCCTTAAACATAGTAACAAATCGTAAACGTCACGGTTATCGCTTTTTTGCCGGTCTTGCTTAGTGCTGTTATCGCTATGTTCAATGTTGATATACCTACACATAGGTACGACATACCGATTGATAACAAACAAAATATGATGCATAATTCGTATGAAGGAAAGTTATCTCGTGTTATCTCCCTAATAGCCAGGCCGTTAGTAATTCTGTCTCCTTGCTGATGATAACAGACAACAAGTTTATGTATTCTAAATAAAATATTAACATAAAGTTCAGCCAACATTTTTGTTTTGTGATAGGTATTATCTTTTGTTTTGATAGTATGTAGATAGTTACATAAATACGTTGTATATTGTTTTTCGGGGACTTTGTAATGGTGAATGATGGAGGAAGCCGCAGCGACTATTGATTACAACAAGTGAGTAAATAAATAAATAATTGTATTAGTTTTATTTAAGTTCAGAAGAGATATATAAATAACATCATGTAATTTTTAGGCAGATAAACTCATTAGTATTTTGCTAGCAAGTTTACATAATATTATTAATGTTCATACAGGAATACACATATTTTTATTGATGAAGACAGTTTATTCTCATCAGATAATATAACTTAGCGATTTTTACACTTCACAAAATGTAATTAACTACGGAATCTAAAAGATAGACCACTGAACCCTGAAATGATGAAAAATGACACCTGTCACCACTATGTTGTTATTGTCAGTTGTCAAACCCACCCAACCCGAAATGATCTAGTTTAGCAGTTTTTTGTGCGCTACTTTGTTTGTGAATTAAACTAATATACCTATTAAAACAAGCCGAAAGAACTAAACAGACAAATATAATCCAAAATAAAAAGACACCGAACTTTTACCAGTTTCATCAGTTTTAAAACCATCTCTTAACTCAGTTTCCCTTCTACTTCTTCCGCTGGAGCTGATTCGGATGACGGCGTGATATCGGTGGATGTCTCCAAAGACGTTCTCGTGGACACCCTCGCAGATATGTCCGGAAACTCCATACCACCAGATCTTATCATGTAAGTATTGTATAATTGTTGTTTCTTTTTGTTTATTTACGTACTGTAAAGTAATCAAAACAAATGACGATCGCAAGCAATAAAACATAGTATTGTCTATTTTTATTTGCGCGAGCACTACACATTTGAAATAAAACTAATTTTACGGATTAAACTCGCGTGTATTGATATTCTAAACATTATTTTATTCTAAATAAAAGGAATAAAACATTTGAATTGGCAGCTAAATTAAACTGACATAAGTCATTTGAACTGGCAATTTAAGAAGTAAGAATCACCTTAAAAGAAGTAAACTGCAACAACATTGTAAGTAGAGCTTTAAAAATTTTTTTAGAGAACAACGCATTATTCTATTATTTATAATATTTCAGACAGTTTGCAGCAGTGTAGATTATTGTGTAAAATGTAATTAGTTTGGCAACCTCTGGCTAATAATGTTAAGGACATTTATATATACTTTTGATTTAATTCGTTATATTTTGTACTTTTGTCTGTTTTTTATGTGGCCAATAAAAACATTTTTATTTTTAGTAAATGATATTCTTGTATGATATATTTATATACTATTTACATTGAATATCTTTTTAATCAACAGGTCTACAGAAGGCTCTGTAGATTCTGAAGACCCCAGCCGCCTTACCTTAGCCTATGAGAGGCTTTATGAACTGCCAAGGACCATAGTGGAGAGGTTTGCAGACCACATTACATATCTGGATATCAGCCATAACAAAATTACGTAAGTGAAACTGTTCATATTACCTTGTGTTAAATTTAGAGTTAAGAATCAAAAACTTCATTGTATCGCTCCACAGTTGCTATTGTAATGATAATTTGGGTCTATTTCTTAGGCTAAGTAAGTATTAAGATAATGAGTAGGTATCAAAACCAAAGATGCAAATTGAAATACTACAGTAAAGCAAAAACACAAAATTTAATACCTATACCTATTTTAAATACCAAAAGATCTTCCATTATTAAAATGATTCACAGCATAAGGAGAGTACCTATTACATTTTGTGACTAATTAAAAAAGGTATTAAAAACAAATTTTGTCTTCTGTACAAAAACGAACTAGTTTGGCACAAAAAATTAAGCTTCTCTACCTAGGCGGATCCTTCTGTATAAAAATAAACAATTTCAGAAATTTGGATGCACTAGTGCACTTCAAGCACCTGACATCACTCATAGCGGACAGCAACCCCATCACAGAGAACTGCTTCCTGCCGCCGCTGCCCAGGCTGGGATTGTTGTGGTAATTTATTTATTTTATTAGTATTTTACAAACTCTTCTAAAGGTTAAATACAGTCTACAATTTCAGGTAATCGTAAAACTAAACACAATTTCTTTTCATACCACTTAATTATATAAACTAATTTCCCAAAATCTTTGTACAATTAAAAATATACTTTTAAATTTATGTATTGTAATATATTTGTATTTTATCATAATGGAGATATTATACAATATGTCACAAATACAAAGATATTTGTGAAATAGGCATAAACCCACCACCCACCTGTATAAATATATTTTGCCCGATTTTCGTTGTGTGAAATGTTGGCTAAAATTAAATATGAACATAATTTTGCTACACTAAAAATTTACAATTGAATGGATTAAATTAAAATATTCATGTAATGTCATGGTCTCATACTTTAGAAAAGCCATAATTACTTATTACATGAATATTCAAATGCTAGGCCTGGTAAATAATATCATAGTCCATACATGAAAGAAAGTAGGCCACCACCATTCACATATACAAACTTGTCTTCGTATTTTTGGAGGTTGAAATAAATAAGCACTCATGTAAGCCATTGAATATTTAAGTATAGTCACCATATGTTTGCATATTTTAAGGCTGTGTCACATATTTCTGTACATGCAAATGTAAGCCTGTGTCAAAACAAAAGTTGCAAACTTTTTGTAAGATTTTAGACTTTAGCGTTCTATTACACTAAATATTAGTCTTTATGGGTCTACAGTACACGTTCACTTGCGACCACGATTGGTGTAACCCATTCGAAACGTCGGGCAGTAAGTAGCTATGTAATTTGCTACTCCTAATAACGCGTGTAGAGCCATAAAGACAAATATTTAGTGTAGCAAACTTTTGTTGCTGATCTTTACTAAAGTTTTCCGCCAACTTATTCTTTCATAGGATATTTCGACATTAAGAATAAAAAAGCAATAAATTTGGTTGAACTGATTATTACAGGTTGAATCATTGCAAGATCGGCGCCCTCTTCCCTTGGGTGGGCAAGCTCAAGGAGTCGTGTCCGAACATCGAATACCTGTGCCTCATGGGCAACCCGGCCGCCCCGAGCTACCTCAACGGTGGCACTTTTTATGAGTTCCTGCAATACAGGTAATTTCGTAGATATAAAAAAATCAATGTTTAATAATACCTATACCTTTTTTTACTCTCTAAAATTCTTTAAATTGTCTCGAAATTTCAATGTAATTATTTTTTTAAAATTCATTTATGTATGTATATTTTTGTTACTATGTAGTTTCTTCTATTCGTCCCAGCTGCGAGCAAACTTCAGCTCATCAGCTGTATCTATTCATCGTCATTTACTTTATTTTTAAGACTACGCTTTATCGCTATAAATGAATATAGTTTGTCTAGGACAGTCGTCTGTTAAACAGAGCGTTATCTTGATCCTCATTTCAATTCGTTAGCTTGATCCTTAAGCGTTATCATCGGCCTTGTTGCCCTATTGGGTTACGTAGGCTGGCTATCGCTCCACTTATTATGTGAACCGATATCTGCATATGAAAATCGTCTGAATTTCAAACATCTCATAACCATAGACAATATCTTCCACAGACTATTCGTCATCTCCCAATTCCCGACCCTCCAGCACTTGGACGACAGAAAAGTGACAGAAGATCAGCGCACCGAAGCCCAAAGGCTGTACAAGAGGCCGTTCTTCGAGCGCCTAGTGAAGCCGGGCGCTGGAGGCTTCGGCCAGCTGGTCACCACTTCGGTGAGCTGGAGCAACGTGCAAGGTAAACTCGCCTCTATACTCGGCAAGGAGCGGCAGAATCGGAACCTTCTTATTTGAATGTAGAATGCGTTTCTTTTTCTGCGGCTTATTTGGCGCTGCACAGATTATGTAAAAGCCACTGACATGTGAAAATAGTTGATCAAAGTTAAATAGGAATCTTCAAATTTGAGAATGTTTTGGTTTAATTTTTCTAATTTGGCGTTGCGCGGATTAACTTTTATTAAGACCATTAACATAATTTGTAAATACTTGATCAAAGTAAGGAAACAATATGAGATAAATAATATTTGAACGGCTCGCATTTTTATTTTTAAATCTGATTGGCCTGTGCAACCAGTGCTATCAAATCAATGTTAATTGCTGCATTAGGTTAAAATATTCGTTTTCCGCATTAAATGGGCTAATTAATCAGATTTCTTTACCTATTATTGAAAATAGGATGTATAAACAAGTATTCTAAAACAAGACTTCCATTTTGTAGAGAAAAACACGCGCTTAGTGTTAATACTAATTTAAACGCTATATGCTGGCCTAATTACTATGGCAGCTCTAAACATATCCAAAAAAATATTAATACTACACGCCTTAATGTACCTAAGTTATTGTGCACAGCTTTGCTTGTGCTTTGCATTGTTATATTAAATAAATCGTTCTAAATTGTACTATGTTAATTAAACGGTTCAGTAAGATTTCAATTTAAACGAATTCTAGTTGAAATTTATAAAACAATATAAACTTAATTACATGTTTGAATATGTAGGTATTTGATACATTAACATATGAATATATTATGTTATTATAAATTACATATTACGTGTTTACTAATTGACGCTTGCATTTCTATCGTTAAAACTAGATATCTACTTGTTAAAATGCATCAACGTAATTTTGAAATGTATTTGAGATTTGAATAAAAATTAAGTATTTAATTTGATGCTTATATTACGGATTTTAAATATAAACTTCCATCTATCTTATACCATTAAGTGTTCAAAGTTCTACAATAATACAAGTAATATAAACAAAAATATGAGAAAATAGTTGTAGAAGTAGAAAACATTTTATCATTCTTCCTTCGGAATGTTTGAAAGAATATAAGAAACACAAATACTTATTCTAAATAATATTATTGATTAAAAATAATATTGATTTGATTGTTAAGAGACTGTTATGACAAATAAATATTCGGTTAATAAATAACGAATTTATAACATTTATTACTGTAGTTTATTTAACTATTTAATATAAGGTTGTGAACTGTTATAATTGTTTTATATACAAGATTTTTTTACTATATTGTCTTTTTCTGGGTCTTTTACGTACTGTCTATAATTCCGCTATTCTTGTATGCCTTTACAATGGAAATGCCATCTTTACTCTTACCACCATATGTTATCAGGAACAGACTAAGTCTTTTTTATCTGTATAATTTACGCAGTAAGAAGGAAGCGTATAAGAAGGTAGGCATAAAGCTGTTGAATAAATTCTCTAAATCCGGCCCTATGTGAAAATGATGGGGAATATCTAAGTATGTTATGATATTTTTATTGACGATTATTAGTAAGTTCAAATTGAACTACTTGTGGCCATGAATATCGACTCTTGTGGTAGGACAGTGTGTCTTACAACTGTGTCATCAATCAATATGCTAATGGTAGGTAATGATGTCACAAAAAATTATATGAACGAGAATACCTTGTTGATATGGGCCTCAGCAGCTGGCTGACCCTTGTCTGGATCCGATACCGATTAAACAATAAAACAATATTTAGGGCTGAATTGTGTTAAATTTAACCCAAAAATCGGGATAATTGTCGTTTTTTGGCCACAAGTGTATAGACGATTAACATTTTTATATGTTTAAGCAGCTTTTTTGCTCTCTATTTTAAGTGTTTAAAAATCTTTTGTAATATTAACAAATATTTAAAATAAATTTATTACGGTAGGTACTAAATCCAATATTATAAAATAAACAATTTTGAAAGTCACAGCGGGTTTTTTTATAAATACATATTTACCCATATCTACGTAAGATTTTAGACTTTCGCGTTCCATTACACTTAATATTAGTCTTTATGGGTTTACACGCGATATTAGGAGTAGCAATTACATAGCTACTTACTGCCCGACGTTTCGACTGCGTTACACCAATCATGGCCGCTCGCGACCAATAATTACCCGTATCTACTCTACAAATGTAATGAAGTAATATCAACTTTATTGCTTACTAGAGGCCGCCCGCGACTTCGTCAGCGTGAAAACCCTAAAATCCCGCGGGAACTTCGGGATAAAAAGTAGCCTATATGTTATTCTGTGTCTTCAGCTGCCTACATATCAAATTTCATCGTAATCGATTCAGTAGTATTTGCGTGAAAGAGTAACAAACAAATGTATGGATACCTACATAGTTACAAACTTTCGCATTTATTATATTATAATAGGATTATGAAAGACAATAGTTTGAGTTTAGGGGTGAGAGCCATCCGCTCCCCGCAAGTCCGATGATGATGAAGAATCCGTATCATACGGCTTCTTCAAGCCAACATCGTAGTCAGCTAGAAAAAAAAGGGTTTGTTTCTAGATTTTACAAAATTTTTATTGTCATTAAATTCTAATTTAACACTTATGCTTATTAATAAATATCTTATTAAATAACATTTTAAACTGAGCTGATTCAGGAGGAAATGCGCAGCTTGCTTCAGGTTTGTTACTCCAGGGCTAGATCACATTATGAAGTCCATAATATGTACCCCCACTATCTCTTAAGTCTTCAAGTGTAGACCGTATGGTTATAGAAATAGGGCCTAAAATAATTTGTGGTGAAACGCAGTAGTAATCCACCATTCTGCTGGTAATTGCGGTCTTCTTTTGTTACGGATCTGAATACATACATTTCTTTCTTTCCATTCATATGGCCAGTCCAAAGTCCCCCCCCCACCCCTGATTAACACTAAAACAAATCAGGCAGTATGGACCGTTTGGTCTCCTTCCACGGTCCAAGATCCATCTGTGGTATGGCGTGGTAGTCGTCGCATCGAGTCCTGCTGTTCTTAGAGCCTTCCTTCTCGAAGGCTCGCGGTTGGATGTGGTGCACGTCCGAGTTGTCACAGATGACCCGGGACATGGATGACTGTTTCAGCTGTTGCAGTTGTTCTGGAAATTAGGAAAGGGAATTTATAAATATTTTGACTTTATAAAAGGGCAAAAATTAAAAAATAACAAGATCACAGACCATATATTTTATGGTCTGTGACAATTCAATTTCTAAACAGTCCTGTCATTAGTTGAGGACGATAGCCTATAATTATTTAGTCTTGGATGGGTACTTGGCTGGTCCGGGCACTATTACTAGCTTCCCTTTAAGGTGGCGGCGTGTTAGTTAGCTATATGCTTGACAAAAGATATGGGGCTGTGGAGGGAAGGGGAGTTATTGTTAGGGGTGAGAGCCATCCACTCCCGCGCAGGTCCGGTGATGATGACAAGGGTACTTCAAGCCATCTTCGCAGTGACTTAGGAAAAAAGTGACCTATTTTTTTATCCCATGTCCATAGTTGCACGTTTTCTACGTTAGTATGCGAGATTCAGTCAGTAAGCTTGGTAAAATCGAACAACTATTTTCATTTGCAAAATTGTTGACCGAACGTCCAGAATCGAAAACGTCTGTTTTTACTGTTAATTTTGTACTAACCAGTTGTAAAAGAATGCTTGTGATCGTAGAAGAACCAGTCCGCGATCCTTGTCCGGTAGAACTGCTCGGCTATGATGCACTGGAACGTCGGGCCGACGTGTGAACCCGGGACCTCCCGCTCCAACGCCCCGCCCACTAGCAAGTCTATGTCTGCTACCGACTCGTACATTTGGGACAGCGCGTAGATTCGCTGCAAATTAACAGGTCGGGATGCTAGGTTGAATTCAATTGAGGAAATATGATATGAATAAAAGTCTTAGCACACATATCAACTCGGATAGGGTTCGTTGCCGTATCTATACGTTACGATTCCGATTAGTGTGCGTTGCAGTAGAGAGTTTCATACAAAGAATTCTAAAAGCCAGAGTTGAACGTTTACGACTTGATAATTTTGCTAGAGAGCGGAGACGCATAGTTTCCTAATGTATATTTTAAGTTTACTTTACAGCTCTATGTAACATTTAAAATCATCAAAATGAATAAGAGTAGTTTCATAACATTGCATGACGAAGGTACACTTACGTCTGGTGCTATTTCTCTAGAACAATCCTGGAACGTGTTTACTCTTCCCAAGCCACATAGCTCTCTGAAAACAATAGTTGACTGTTAAAGCTTAGGTGTGCAATTATTGTAAACTGTAAACGTACTTACGTGAATATTCAATGTCAGTAATGACGGAAAAGTAATGCTGAAACTTTAATTCGAGAAAAATAAAGTTGTCTATTTTTATTTGCGTGAGCACTACACATTTGAAATAAAACTAATTTTACGGATTAAAGTCTTAACCGTGACCGCGATCTCTAAATAATGTTTAGAATACCAATACACGCGAGTTTAATCCGTAAAATTAGTTTTATTTCAAATAAAGTTTCGTTTCAATATACCATTATAAATGTGCTGCCTCGTTAGGCAAACCATAAGCAGTTTTTTTTTCGCTGGCCGACTATGAGAGGCGTTTACGGGCAACTGGGCGATTTTTATTTTTTTTAAAAAGCTGCTCTTGAGAAGGTGTCTCAGGGGGGTGTACGGGTACCCACTAAAACTCTAAAACTCCGCGATGCAACGCCGTATGGCGGGAAATAGCAAAGTCTTCCGTTCGCTGCACCAACGGCGTACCCTTTCGGGCCCTCTCAAGCCCCCCTGTACGTGGGCACTTTGCACCAGTGGTTCCCGCCCTTCAGACAGAGACAGAGTGCAATCAGAGAGCTGGACTCTGGCCTCCGCCGGACACACTTAAATCAACTGGGCGATTGCCAAATATAACAAATCAACAAAATACCTGTAGTCATTATACGACGCAATGCCATGGTCCCTTCCCCTCTGTATATCAATAGCTGTCAGATCCAAGCCGAAAGGGTTGGTACCCTTGAACAGCAGGTTGGTGATCTCAGCTGTGTAGAAGGGGTCGGACTCGCCAGCGCTCTGGGTCACGATCCCGCGGACCACCTCATCTAAGGCGTCCGGAGAAGTTTCCAAGAGAATAGGGTCTCCGAAGTTGTCGCTAAGCCTGAAAAGACAGTGGAAGCCCACATTATAATGTGAAAGTTTGTATGTGTGGATGTATTTGTGTTTGTTAGTCTTTTAGGCAAAAACTACTGACCGGATTTTGATGAAACTTGGCAATAATATTCGCTATGTGCGCGATGATAGCGTCCCTAGTGGCGTCAACTATTCAGGACTTGAGATCTGTCATATCATAGCAACTAGATGTTTTGATAATGTCATATCATAGCAACTAGATGTTTTGATAAAGATTTTCGACTAGTTTTTCAACAAAAAATAAATAAAAATTGTATAAAGTGAGTGTGTATATTATACCAAGTGATTTTTCTTACTTCACAAAAATATGAATATTATTATAAGTATTGAAAATGCATACGTACGTAACGTTTTTACTTACAAATACAAGGGAATTTATGAAATTAAAGCAATTTGACACATGAAAGCTCAGAATTATATCACATTTCTGTCACATCGTGCGCGTCGATCGATTTGCCGTCCCCCACCACCCACTCCGCACATAGTGAATAGCTTACATAACAGTGTAACACATAGGCTATATTAGGTTTATTATCCTAAAATATAATGATAGCTTACTTCACGCGTTCGAAGTCGCGGGCGGCCATTAGTTGGACTATAAATCTATACGTCAACATTGCAATATCACTTGTCGCCTAATCGCAAACTTCTACTTTTGAGACTCAAAGCCCGCATTATAATACATGTACTTGGTAGCAAATCCATAAATATAAATGTTACCTGTATAGATAAAATTGAGTATGGAGATAGTTTGACTTTTGGTAATGCTATATGCCGATGTGTCTAGTAGTAGGTACTGCGCAATATTTTTTTATATCTAGCTTTCTCTTTAAATTTTCGTGTAATGATGTAGGTCTCGAGTTTAATTGGTAAAAATATAAAAGATAACTGACCTGTGTAAGTTTTGAGGCTGGTAGTGCTTAGGGCACGTCATGATGTTTTCCGGTATGATGGAATGCAGGAACCGGAAGGCGGCCGTGGCGAACCCGTTGATGGCGCCCGGGTTCACTTCCGGGTTGTAGTCTTCGGAGTGCAGTGTTGATGGGCAAATCTGATAATATCTGGTGTAGGATTCCCCTGTTGATGCATAAACATAGTTTGTTAGCCTCCTATATTCCACTGCAGGGTATAAGCGTCTTTTGTTGATTTTTAAACTTCGATGTTGCTCCTTCTCATCCAAGGCTTTCCTACTTTTCTCTAATTGTCTCCACATCTGGTAGTAGCATTTGATCGACGGCGTTTGCAAACCTTTGATATCAGCCTATCTGTCTTTGGCTCTACTGGTCATCACCATAAATATATAAGTATCACCATAAACAATAAGTAAGTAGTTTTATCCTACTATGTATGTGTGTGTTATGCTTAACATTATTGATTTACAACAACTACAATATTGATGAAGGTTTAAGTGTTTAATTTTTTTGATGGCCATGTTGTATGCTCGTAGTATGGATTAGGAGTCTCAACAAACAAATGGTGACAGTTACCAAGTGGCAGTGGTAGGGTTTGCATTTATTATGTAAACTTTGATTGCTCTATTATTATTTACCCGGCTCTATATCTCGATATGTAGAGCTTAGTCGAGATTTTTGATATCTATTAGACCTGATCCTACCAAACTTACCAAAGTTAAACGGCAGCCATTCCTGATAAGTGATGTGCTGTATCGTAGCGATGACGATCTTCCTGGACTCCTGGTACAGTCGCTCGTCGTTCCAGTGCGGGTTGAGATACGACAGCTTGTCAGCTATTCGGTTGTGATCCCGTAGAAACAGCGTGTGCAGCAACGCTAGAGTTGGTGTCTGGTTGATCCTGACGTCACCTTAGACAATTGGAAGTTTGTTTTTCTTCATTTGACGTAAATGCTGTATAATTTAGCAATTCTCCACAAAAGCATTCAATGCCATCAATGAAAACAAATGAGGACGATACCATACCACTTTGATAACACGGATCAGTAGAATTCTTGAGAGGACAATCTTTTTTGTTGGCGACAGTAGGCAAGTATCCTCGTTTGAAATTGCCCTTGAGCTCCTCCCGGAGGCGACCACCTTTCTTGCTCCTCAAACTGGACGCCAGCTTGTCGTCTGAACCGTAAATTGTAGATCCGTCAAGGTAACTGGTAACTGAGTTCATCTGGTGATAATATTATAAATGTTATTCAAGGATAATACCACTTTTAATGTGTTAGCATTACATAATGAATTAGGTGACAGTTCTTCTCTCCTCATTGTATGATGGGAGTTATGTAAAGGAAAAATTTACATGGATGAATACATGATGACATGACTGCAATTGATAGTTGAACATGTGCTCATAATGTGCCTTTTGATTTGATAGAATAGTCGATTAGCATACAGTATAAGCAAAGTAATTCTTACTTGATCAGCGTATCCCATACTGCAGTCATCCTTGGGAACGGTTATGCTTCTGACAAAGTTAAGGCATTTAATTCCATACGTCCTGTAGAAGTAGTCGTTGTCAGGGACTCTGATGGGGATGCACTTGTCGTTCAGCAACTCCGGAGGCAGCACGTCTGAGCCCTGCCCTTTGCAGCATTGTATACCACCTTTGTCTGGAATTATTGTTTTGTGGTGGATTACATGGTGAAGCTAGATTAGCAAGCAGGCTAAAAGCAACGTAAGGTCGAATAAAATCGAAGCATAATTTACATAATAGTCACTAATAAAAGGATAATTTAAGCAATTAGCTTCTCGTTTGATGATAATAAGATTGTTTTAAATTTAAACCTTGCTAACAAAATTAGAATCTAGAGCCTTGTAAATGACATACTTAGACTTGAAAGATTTCCATAAGTTAACATTTGTCTTTGTAAACATTTCTATAAATGTTACAAACAAGTTCCGGAATTCGACCTTGCCTTTGGAAATATTTTCGACATGGCTTGTTAAAACAGATGTGACGGTGATAATTATATTATCATTAAAGGCACTTGTACAATTCCAATTACCTATACTACCTATACCGTCGTATTTAATTAACAGGTCAAATACCGTGTGAAGACCTTTTCTTACCAGTCACTGACATTACTTGAAGCATCATGTCATGTGTGATGAACTGCCCCCATTGCATATTCAAATAGGTTAAAGTTTTACTAAGAATATTGAAATTAGCAAAGAGACGGGTTGACAATTCTCTAGGGTTGGGTAGAGGTCTACCACTTCTTGCTACTGGCATTGAGTATACACCTGTAAGGGAAAAAACGATAATGTAATATCACAAATTTCAACATCAGTAAATCAAACTTGGAAACCAATTCATATAGGTAATAGGTAGTTAAAGCCTTGACCAATTCTCAAATTGAATTAGTGCATTGCAGAACTAAATAACTGATACAATATCAATTAGAAGCGGTTGTATTTTGTAATTTTTGTTTTAAGTGTTCTTGCTTGCACTAGCTGTTTTTAAATACATAGTTGGAAAACTAGTAATAGTCATTTGGAATTCTGCGACTCGGGGATTCGACCGATTAGAATTCTAATGGATTCGATTGGCGTCTTCAACAGAAACTGACCAACAGTAAATCCGCGAGCCGATAGAACATAATGGTTTTTCTAATTTTCTTATGGTAGTTTTGTAATTGTAAGACCTACAAATTTGCGCCTGTATTATCTGCGCAATGAATTCAATCTTCATTTATTAGCATTACTAGCTATAGCACTTGCGGCCCCTGTATATTTTGTGTGACATGCTAGCTTTATCATTGCCCAAGAATCAGCCTTGTATACCTACGTTGTGTTTTAATAATGTTATAAATGGGTCTTAACACGGTAGAAAATCAGTACCAAATACATGGTTCTGCTTTTGCTCCATATGTGATGTGATTGAAATTAAAATTATAGTGGTAAATTTGACCCATTTTTCCGCCGGAATTTGAACCCTTCACACCTAATATACCGTTCAAAATTAAAGAATTTTGATATAGTAGACGTACTTGTTAAAAGGTTCTTAGTGCAAGCTAGTGTTCTTTAGGGGTGTGACGGTGGGGACTTCCGCCAAATTTCGGCTTGGAGAAATGTATAAAAACCTTGTTTATTAATAAACGGAGTTGAATGGAAGAAAAAGTAAAAGTAAATAAAGTTTTATCTTATCTTTTCCTAAAAAAAAGAAACAAAGACATGACGCACCGTCGGCGTACCGAGGCGCGACGATCCTCGTATAAGGCGCCCCTCGCCGGCCCCAGCCCGGCTGCTGAAGGTTGTTGCAGGTGCCGTCGATGCTGCGGTACTTGCGGCGGCCGCAGCGCACGCTGTACGGCTTGCAGCTCATGTCCTTGTGCCTCACCGCTGTGTTCTCCAGGTACGACATGAACGTGTTCGGCGTGAATTTGGAGTGCGTGCTGGGAAACGGGAGAATTTTGAAAAACCTAGACACACAGTATTGATTTTGGCGCGAGAGAAATCTGCTCCCCTGGAAGTCCGGTGGGGTTTGCAAAGGTACTCCAATCTATTATTGTAGTCAGGAAAAATATTTGGTGACATTTGGGAGTACTGTAAGTGGTAAAACGTTGAAATGCGATAAGGCTACACTTTTTCCGGATAGGATAGGAATTCACCGGGCTATATTTTATGCGTGCTCAAGCGTGTAAAATAAACACAGTTAGCTTTGGACTGGACTATTAACTACGATGATTTTTTGGAATTTTTGCAAAATTATAAAGCGTACTTCCTACAAAAACTCAGTCGGAAAGGAATTTCTGATAAAAATAAAGTAATAACCTACAAGACTAAACTGCACTGATCTCAGGGTTACGTCAAAAATTAAAGCGTGCGTGTTACCCTGTTAATTATAAACTGCCTTCTTCCGCATTGAAAAATAAATGAAGATATCGTTTCGTTAACATACTTGGAAGATAATTTGTACTGCAGTAGCTTGGTCGTCATGAGGATCTCCTGCGATGCCTGAGCAGCCATCTTGTCTTCAACTGTCAAGTCAGCCGAGAAGAAGTTCTGCAGGGCCGGGGTGCACGAGTCCAGGGCGACTCCTCGATTCGCCAGCTCGTTGCCACGTTGGTACGACTGCTTGGACAACTCCTTGCCACAAGTCACGCAATCATTTAGAATTTTCTTTGATATAACTTCTTCTTCTGTGGACATTCGGTTGGACGTCGTTTATTCAATTTGCTTGCTTTCAGTTCGGTGACTATACAATACTATTACATACATTGGAGCTACCATAATTGACGTTACTAACAACTGTGCGGAGGATGTAAATGGTATATTAAATGCGCTCGTGCAATCGTTGTTATTGTATTTATCGATTTGCTTGTTAAATCTATTTTCCAGTTAGGGATTTGATTTTGGAGTAATATTACGTCTTTGAACTAGTCTACGGGTCTTAAATGTTTATTTAAAATGTAAGATAAAAGGCAAGAGCGGAATAGTTCTGGCCGCGGACAACTCATCAACATTTCAATGAAAAAGTTAAGAGCGACGCGAAGTTAATTTGAATAGAAAAAAAACAACTGGCAATGATTTATAGGATCTTATCTATTATTCAACATTTATTTATAATAAGATGTAATAATAAGGTCTTCTAGTCAATGAGATGACGATTCTGATCTGCACCTTGTCCGTTTTGATATTTAATATGCTAACAGGACAAAGTCAATGGCATAGTTCGTACATTTATGGCTTCTTGTCGGTGTATTCTCTAGGGTGAATTGGTATTCCGAATCAGTGGTATAATCTTCTTACGTATTATGTGCTAAAGTGACGACATAAAAGTGCATGTAAAATGCTTATATTAATAAAGGAATATTGATTTTGATGGACGTATGACATCAGATAAAGAACGACCTTTGCAGCCTAATGTAGCGCTTACAGCATTCGTGTTATTCAAACCCGCCGACAGCTGTGATGACAGCTGACATGAAAACTTATTTTTCTTTGAAAATTTATAAACCAAAATAGCTGAAAACTATATTTATTAATTTTATTAAATGCAAAAAATAAAAAGAAATACGACACATACGTATAAGCTTGACAAGTTAAAATTTATTTTCTTGAATATGCGATAGGTTAGTTTCTTACAGTTTGTAGGTGTAGAAGTGACGACAGCTGTTAGCGGGATTATATTTAACATCGTGTTTACTAAGCACTGTATTACTACTGTATGGAGACACAAAACTGACTGGTTGGTGGAGCAATATACCTATGTACCTAACACTACTAAATAAAAACATTAAAAAAAACATCTTACTTGGAGCACCCAATGTTAACAGATTCTGAAGGAACGATGTGGTGCCACTAATGAGAGGACACAATCCTCCCAGCAGGTCGTCTGTGAGGACTTCCCATATTGTCCCTTGACATCCAGCACCCAAAAGCAAAATGACCAGCACACAGCACTTCACGCTATAACTCTTATTTATTACACAAGCCGCCATGTTTCTTCAGTACCGTACTGACTTCATTGATGAAAAACATTGAATTACACACTCGAAGAAATGCTAGTCCTTTATAACATAATTTTATGTGACATTGGTGCACTTTCACGGTTAATATTTATATGTAAACAATGTTTAGTGTTTAATGTTAACTATTGATTCAAGTGCAGGTATATCAAATTGTTAATTAAATTTCATGTCGCATGAAAAAATCATGCTTGTAAATGGCAACGGGAAAATGTTTGATTTTAACAGTGTATATTTTTTTGTTTATTCAAAGTCAACGCGTTCGGTCGCAAGTAAGAGGCCAAATTATGTCAGTTGCACTGTTTTTAATCAGATTATCGTAATCTTAACTTTATTTAGAAGAGAGTAAACATTTTTTTTATTTAGTTTTTTTTTCAAAAGTCCGCCCGGTCAGAATAATAAACAGGTAATGTGTTGGTCCAAAAAGGTTCGCCTTATCATGTCACGTTCATTGCACACGAAGAAATAATTCCTTAGTGTTGGTGGATAGAACATGTTCTATTACTCAATAAACACTTATTGTGTTATATTATCTGTTATTGCATTGTTTACGGACCTATTGACTTAATTCACTTGACTTTGTAACCTACTATTAGACCAACGGTATGAAGACACCGGAAAGAGGTAAAAAGCTGAATTTTGGTACAACATGGAATAAAACGTCATACTTTATTAAATAAAGTATATTATCTTCCTTTATTGCACACTAGCGACCCGCCCTCGCTTCGCTTCGGGTATATCTCTATCTCTGTATAATATATTTCAACCCCGTAAGGGATTTTACATACAGAAGTTATTTCCCAATAACTCCCGTTCCCATGGGAATTTTGTAATATCGCGTTGGAAGTAAGCTTAACGTTCATTAGGGTACCTGCATGCCAAATCTCAATCGTCTATCTATATCGCGGTTTAGATTTTTTCATACAAAAGTTTTTATCCTATTACTCCCGTTCCCGTGGGAATTTTACAATATCCTGTTGCAACTAAGCTTTTAATTTATTAAGGTACCTGCATGTCAAATTTCAAGCATCTAACTTATGCGGTTAGTATTTTTCATACAAAAGGATTTTCCCGTTATTTCCCGTTCCCGTGGGAATTTCGGGAAATCCTGTCCTACGTCATAACATCTACCTGCATGCTAAATTTCATCTCGATCTGTCCAGTGGCTGTGACGACTTCGTCCGCGTAGAGATGTTTAACGGCTAAAACATTACTTCTTTATAGCGCAGTCGGTTAAAAAGTAGCCTATAACCGTTTCTAGTCTCTGGACTATATCTGTACCAAATTTCGTTTAAATCGGTTCAGTACTTTATGCGTGAAAGCGTAACAGACAGACAGACAGACAGACAGACAGACAGAGTTACTTTCGCATTTATAATATTAGTAAGGATATAGTAAGGATTAGTAAGGATTAAAATAAATTAATTCAGAGAAAGTGTTACAATAAGATACTCGTAAGTACAATTTGGGCGCTTATAATACTTATCGTTATTAGCGATCACTTCCAGATAACCCACTTGTCAAAGAAAATAAATTTTACAGGAATGAAAAGGTGAACCTACAATTAGGTATCTATTACCTTAATGACGTTCCAAGAGTATCTCCAATAGTCACATAAAATTACGTGTCTGCGTTATAGTTTCCAATAAATCAGACTTTCGCGATTATCACTGTTTATTTTGATCCAATGATTTCAATGGATCTACACTTTAAAATAATTTTTGCAGAAAATTTTGTTCTCTACAGTTCTTGACTTAAATGATGAGGAGTATTTAGCACGAACGGCAGAAACTTTCTGAATCTAATGCAAGTTGATTGTTTTCTAACTTTAATTTACATTAATTAACTTAGATTATTTATCAGTTAATTCAGTGTACAGTGTACATATTTAATTAATTAAACTTTTTACTTGTTTAAGTAGAAAAGCGTCAATGGCCGAGTGGTTAAGGCCGTTGCTTGCCATGCGAGAGGTCGCCAGTTCAAACCCCGCCAGGAACCAATGTGTTTTAAAATTTGAAATTCATATGTACCATCATTCGACGCTTTAACGGTGAAGGAAAACATCGTGAGGAAACCAGCACACCTGAGATTTTTTTCAACGGGTGTGAAGCCATGTCAGAGGCCTACGTGCGGTTTAAAAACTTTGACACCAGGTTGTTCATCAACCATACGATAAGAAGAAGAAGTAGGCACCGGTAGGCTATTTATTCCACCTATTTTGCCAATTGTTCTTTATTTATACTTTAACTTCTTTTTTTAAACACTAGTGACCCACCCTCGCTTCGATTCGGGTATTTTATTACATGAAAACTATCAAAATCCGTTGCGTAGTTTTATAGATTTAAGCATACATATATACAGACAGACGCGGGAAGCGACTTTGCTTTATACTATGTAGAGAAGTAAGGATTGACGTCGATTCTGTAATTCAGATCAGAAAATAATCTTGAGAGATTCGGGCCGTTTTAGTTAATAACACATTTCAGGGTTATTCTAATATGGATTTGTTTATCAATATTCATCATGACCTAAATAATACATAAATAAAATATTAATTTGTATAAAACATTTTATTTGAATATGACATAAATTATTCATAACTCACTAAGTATTTTGTGACAGGGTACTTTCTATTAACTGACTGATTGTTTAAATGTATTTTTCAAATATTATCTTTTAATACTTACTGTTTAGGTGTTTCTATCATTGTTTGCCATTGTGGGGTTGTATGTATTGTGTTATTGAAAATTAGTTGTAATTTATTTGTTTAATGCAACTTTAATGCACACATAAAATAACATGAGATACTAAACAGTAGATGCCAATGATTTTATGTACCCTGTAAGGGTGTAGCAATTACATACATAACTTAAATCGGATGTGAATGTGAAATGAATATACATAATACTTAAATGACTTACTTATCTTAATCTATAGATGTTTGTTGCACATAATTATTAATTACTTCTTAATAACTTAGATTAATATATTTACATGCAAGCGTTCTGTAAGCGCACTATTATAGAGTACTAGCTTTCCGCCTGCGACTTCGTATTACTTCCTTATAGCGAAGTCGGTTAAAAAGTAGCCTATAACCTTTCCTAGGCTCTGGACTATATCTGTACCAAACTTCATATAAGTCCAAGTCCAGTACTCTATGCGTGAAAGCATAACAGACAGACGAACAGACAGAGTTACTTTCGGATTTATAATATTAGTAAGGACAATATTGTACTACGAGTACATGCCTATTTAAATTTAACTTCAAAATGTTCTCTTACATTGTAGTAGGCTTTAGATAAAAGGTGATATCTTTTACAGAATGTTTTTTTTTATTATGGGTAATTGGTTGTATATATTTTTGATGCATCTACATTGGGGCTGTTTCTGTGGCGGTACCATGAGTTGGCTATCGAAAACTTACGTACGTTAAAAACCTATCGAGTTGTTTTTTTTCATACGACCGATTTTAGTTCTTAGCGTAATCACCAGGGGCGCTGTACATGTTTTTCATAGACATATTTACGTAGGCGATATCGAGTCCGTCACTTTTAAACTCATGGTAGCGGAACTCGATTACCCCAACGGTTGTCGGTTCTACGACTAATACATATAGCCGGAATTTTTTGGAGCAGGTAGAGATATATGGTTTTAGCGACGAGGGTTCTTTACACCTTGTAATAGATCTGGATATTTTTTGAGAAATGTAGCAGCCTCCAGGTATAGAAGGTATTCTATTACTGAAGGCTGTAGTTCGAATTGATACATATTATGATCTCTTACACATATACATTCGCAAGCAATGGCTTGGAAATACTTTCTTGAAATTGGTTACGCACGATCTCAGGTCTGGCGCTAGTATATTCGTGTATCTACATACTTTACATAATTTAAAATACAGGTTTTACGTATAATTTTGCTTAGATATTACAATAGTATGTAGACAATACAAAAAATTTAGCAAAATATTTAATGGTATGTAAATCTATGACCCAACAAATTTAGTTAATAATTGGTCTAATTGTACAGCATACTGGTTCGTCTGGTTCAATATAGTTCATATGCAGATATGTTTGATAGCTTCTTTACCCTACATTAATGTAAACAGAAGGTAACTTAGATACTCGTAGATGCAGGTACTTCATATCATTGACTTAGCTCAGGCACCTTGAAATAATTATAACACATGACCCAACTGCTTAAATATAGGTGAATAATAAAAAAAAACATCCAAGTGGGAGTCCTATTCGCGCACGAAGGGTTCCGTACATCCTTACTAATATTATAAATGCGAAATAAACTCTGTCTGTCTGTCTGTCTGTCTGTCTGTCTGTTACGCTTTCACGCATAGAGTACTTTAGCGCTACCATGATTGTAAAAGTTACCGTCTCGATATCGCCTACGTAAATATGTCTATGAAACACTTGTACAGCGCCCCTGGTGGTTACGCTAAGAAATAAAATCGGTCATATGAAAAAAACAATTCAATAGGTTTTTAACGTACGTAAGTTTTCGATAGCCAACTCATGGTACCGCTACTGGTCTGACGGACCAGGCGGACGGACGGACAGCGAAATTTCAGTCATAGGATCCCGTTTTTCCCTCCAGATACAGAACCCTAAACAAGTTTTTAACTTACATTTAGCTTGTACAGCTGTAACCTTTTAATACGGACCCTTCGAGGTTACAGCTGAATATTAATAGTTAAAGTTCATGACGCAGTACAGTAACATTACCCTACAAATTTGAAACAGAAGGTCGTATAGTTCGTTCTTAACATCATTGACATTTGATCAGGCACCTTGAGAAAATTCTGAAAAATATTTGAGAAAGCAACAATAACCAACAGCAAATAATCTATGTACTAATATTATAAAGCTGAGGAGTTTTTTGTTTTTGGAACGCGCTAATCTCAGGAACTACTGGTTCGAATTGAAAAAATCTTTGTGTTGGATAGACTGGATCACGCTGCGACCAAAAGAAGCAAAGAAACAATAGAAAGTTTGTAAAAAAAGCAGACGAAGTCACTGGCACCGCTAGTGTAAGATAAATGCTGAATGCTGCAAATCCTTACTAATATTATAAATGCGAAAGTAACTCTGTCTGTCTGTCTGTCTGTTACGCTTTCACGCATAGAGTACTGAACCGATTTAAACGAAATTTGGTACAGATATAGTCCAGAGCCTAGGAAAGGATATAGGCTACTTTTTAACCGACTGCGCTATAAAGTAGTAATGTTTTACCCGTTAAATGTCTCGCGGACGAAGTCGCGGGCGGAAAAGAGCCAATATCAATAAAAAGTAGCCTATAACCTTTTCTAGGCTCTGGACTATATCTGTACCAAATTTCATTTAGATCGGTCCAGTACTCTATGCGTGAAAGCGTAACAGACAGACAGGCAGACAGAGTTACTTTCGGATTTATAATATTAGTAAGGACTAGCTTTCCGCCCGCGACTTCGTCCGCGTAGATTTGTTTAACGGGTAAAACATTTCTTCTTTATAGCGCAGTCGGTTAAAAAGTAGCCTATTTCCTTTCTCAGGCTCTGGACTATATCTGTACCAAATTTTATTTAAATCAGTTCAGTACTCAATGCGTGAAAGCGTAACAGACAGACAGACGAAGTTACTTTCGCATTTATAATATTAAGTAAGGATAAAATGTGTCGTAGCGTTGGTTCATTCGCACTAGTTCTACTGTGCAGTTCCAATTCCAACTCCAGTACATTTAGTTCCACAAAATGTATGGCAGTAGGACTAGTGAGAATGTATGGTGGCTTTGGTGAACAATCCAGTAGCGATACCATGAGTTGGCTATCGAAAACTTACGTACGTTAAAATCCTATCGAGATGTTTTTTTCATACGACCGATTTTAGTTCTTAGCGTAACCACCAGGGGCGCTGCACAAGTTTTTCATAGACATGTTTACGTAGGCGATATCGAGTCCGTAACTTTTAAACTCATGGTTGCGCTACAGTACCTACCTAGTATCACGGTTATCCTAGGCGGTAGAGCAGTTCAGGCAGTAGGTACCTAGGTATCAACAAAATTTTAAATTGTCAGATCTCTCTCGGTCAGGTCGCGTTCCGAGATCAGCACTGTACGAACCGGAACCAGGGGGTACCATTGCTGCGGCAAGCGCCGGACCAGTGGAGTCTTAGCGGCGGTATTGTGCGGGTGGAGCGGGTCAGCCCGGCGGCCAGGGGGTCCCGTAGAAATGGGAGTGCCTTCCGTTCGGCGGACTGGCCAACTCCGACACGCACAGCTCAATACCAATGCGAGACTCCACGCCTTGTCTCGTTGTTGCCGCAGCAGTGGTCTCCTCTTTCACGTCCCCCTTTCCCTCTAATATCGATGTTCCGGGGGGGAGGGGTGAAACGGCTTTCAGGGTGAGTGCGACAGGCTCAATATGGTATATTGTGCCTGTTGACCTCATATTTGGATCTCACTACCGCTTACCATCAGGTGGAGTGAGGTCATCTTGTTAGCTCATTATAAAAAAAAAAAAAAGATTCTATCTAGGTGACGTGTTAAAATCGTATGGCTCAGAATACAGTGGGAGGTAAGTTTAATATCAATTTAGTCTCATTAAGAAAAAAATTTCATGGAGGCTTATTATGCTTTATGATGTTTTTTCAATTTCAAAGGTATGTCATGTTACGTCTCAGAGTTATTATCAGATTTTGAAAATAAAATGCTTCACTAATATATTGCTCTTGCTTCCTATTGAAAATGTATTTATTTTCCATTATAAAAAATATTACATACATATTTCAGATAATTTGAAAAAAAAATCTTAAATGAAATATTATATGGGCAAAATAAGTAGGTAAGGTAAGGTATTATCTAAAAATATATCCAACATATCAAAAATACATAATTTTGAAAAGTGTCAAGAATTTTAGCGTGTGGTTATTTAAATTGTTTTGAATCTACTTAATGATTAATTTTTAATAACAAAATGTTATTATAACAACAAAACAGCGTAATTTCCTTTCAAAACGAATATTATGTTTTTATTTAATGTGATTGCTTGTCATATAAAATAAATAAATGAAAAATAAAATAGACATTGTAATAAATAAAGCAAACATTTACATAACCACGAGAGTTTCATTAAAAACACCTACAGTATTTGAGGAACGGAAGTCATCTAAGACTGTAGGAACTTACAAAAGGTTTTCAGAAATGTATGGGGAGGCTGCTTCCTATTCCCAGGAACAAAATTATATCACATTAAATAATTTAAAGAATTATTACTTACAAATACTAAATAATATACACACAAATGTCTATACAATCTAGGTACTAGCCTAGGTACTACGGCTAGGCGGGCTTCGCACGGGTGTACCTTTATTATATAAAAACATATTAGTTTAAACGTAAAATAAACCAACAATAAGACTTATGATACGTACGTCTACGTAGTCTAGTAAATGCAGTGTCTACCAATGTAAGCTATAGCCTAACTTCTTCACTCTTACGTACGTTTTGAAGAGGTGATCCCACAGTTGGCTTGATACACCAAATGCTAAAACAGAGAATTATTATTAAAATTACTAGCCACAAATAACACAGCATACATTCTATATGGACCTACTACCGGTCTACTGCCGATTCTATTACCTATAAATAATTACTTTAGTGCCTTATTGAAGTACAGTCAGCCAAGAAATTGGTCTACCACTTTTGACAAAAGTTTCTGCGAGATGTAACGATCGCTAAAGTTGACAATAGTCACTTATTGCCAGGGGAAATTGACCTTGTTGTTTCATGACGTTTAAATGAATCTCAACCGTAGGGTGGTAGACAACATTTTTGGCTGACTGTACGTAGTGATGACAGAATCTCGGTCTCGACTGTCTCTTAAGTGAGACTGCCTCGTTGGTCTATTGGTTGGTTGGTAGCAAGTGCTACGTTTGGACCGAGAGGTTCCCGGTTCGAGTCCGGGGTCGGGCAAAATTTGTGTCAGTTTATCAGCTAAGAAATTACTCAGCCCGGAGTCTGGACCGACCGATGGCCGATGCAAGCCTCGGAATGCAAGTTAAGCCGGTGGTCCTGCGCCCGATCTTCTCATCTATCATATCGAATAGCCGTCTCACCGAACTATGAGAGTAAGGGAACAGAGAGTGTACTTGTGCTTGCGCGCACACTTGTGCACTATAATGTGTCCTGCGCATTAGGCTGATCTCTATTGAGATCGGTGGCCATGGCCGAAATCAGTCGGACGCCATAATTTAATGAAATAAAGATCTACCTTTGTCATGGTTGACGAAGTGGTGGTTGCTGTGATATCGCTTCATGGCGTAGAGATAGGATCCGTCTCTCGGGGACCCCTGGTGGTCATAGTAGTGTATCATCTCGTAACCCACGTACCCTGAAATGATATTTTAAGACTTAAGCTTTTTCAGGACTCTACTCGTTCTCCAAAGACACTTACATAAACAACATCTCCATACAAAAAAATCGTATTTCGTATGTGGAATTTATGATGTATGTATCTCTTCCCTTTTTAACTAATGCGGAATGCGATTTACGTGATTTTTTTAATATGTTTTATTTTAGGTAAAGTTAGTGTTTTTTTTATAAATTATACCAAAATATTGCACTTGCCCAACAAATTGTTTAAGGACATAATTATTCAGACAGAAACATCTATACTCATCCGGCCCTCCCTATAGTTCGTTGTGAGAACACTACGTCACTACATAGTATAATAATTACAGCCGCTTGAAATATTAATTCCTTCGCAGGGTTGCAACTGAATCAATAAAAGGGCAAGGCCGCTCATAATATATTAGCTAGAAACTACTAAGATTGGCTGCATTTTGCATTTATTCTGAAGCGAAACAATTACAACACATGCTGTCTGTTAAAGCTATCTACTTGTTTATATTTTATTTAGTTTTCGCCATTGTTTTGATTTATTGTACATAATATTGAATCTTCTTGAATTGTAATTTAAATATCGTCGTTATTACTGTAACTTGCTGGTTAAATAGTTATCGGACATTATGGTAGTTCATTAAAGCCTGGATAATTAATTTTACATGACTGATTGAAAATAACTTTATCTAGAGAATAAGTTAATAATATAATATTATCACAAAACCATGGCGGAATATTATAGCTATGGCGTCTTAATATTTATTTATATTATAAAGTAAACACTTTTAAATTGCAGTTGTTTGTGGCTGAATATTAATATTTATTATTTAAATACTTCATTTATTACACGTACAATGATCCTGATTACGTCATAAGAATATTAATTAGAAAAATAACAAGTTAATTGGAAATTGGTTGAAGGGTTTTAGCAGGTTAGAACAGCTTGACTTGAATTTATCTTGTCAAAAGCTGATTCTCGCTCGACAAAAAAAATACATTACTACAAGAACAAATTGAAATGGCCTAGCCACATTTTAACCTATGTGTAGAGTTTTTCATGTTAACCCTTGTACTGTATAGTCCAGTAATTTAAGGTATTATCTGCGGAAAAAATCCTAGTGAGTTGAATTTTTGTATACTTACTCCTTCATTACGGCGTTATAATGAAAATGTGAAAAATCGACAATGATATCGTGCCTGCTAAAAAGTTATAAAGGCCAAAACTTCACGAAAATCAGTTTCAGAAAATATATTTTTATAATGACCTCCGAGCTGACCTCCGATTTTCGAAAAACTGATTTTCGTGACCATTTGACCTTCCAAAAATTCAGCTCACTAGGATTTTTTCATAGAGTTATAGATACCAGGCTCTACATGTGATTTAATGTTTTACAAACAATTTCCTTTAAAAAATTGGCTAGATAAGTTTGCGATATTTCGTTGACCGTATTGGGGCATTCTGCGAAACTTACCTACTATCATATCCTGATAATATTTTATCAGTTTACGGTACGATACATATTTGGCAACTAACCATTTGTGAATATCTACATAAAAAGGGAATAATGAGAGCCCCAGCAGTTGTCTAGTCCCGTCAACATACAGATTTTCAACAAAAAAAAATTAACTGTGTTTAATACTTATCGTATCACGTTACAAGCGAATGATGGTGTATAGTAAAACTGGCGTTCGTCATCACTATTTCAATTTACTTCCAAACCAAATTGTCATGTGACCATTTGGTTTGGAAGTAAATTAAACTACTCTCGAATAGCCATTGCAATTCCCTACCATGCGCGGGCGCCGCATATTAACCTATCTGTCCAGTGTCAAACATATTCATGTGAGCTCTTTAGCTTTTTGGCAAATGTCACAAACCTACTGAAGCGAAGAAGTGAATTGATTTTGATCGAACATTTATTTCTCGTACTACTCCAAATTAAACAAAACAAAATAATGTCTAAATTACTAATTAATCATTTTAAGAATTAAGAGGCCCCCTCTTGCGTGGCATTTCACCACGTAAGAAGTAGACCATATCGGTGTTAACATGCATTTCATCTAGATTTCAAACTACAAACCCTAGGATAACGTGACAGGCTCGGTGGAACAGTGTTAAGTGAATCAACGGTAACGGTTCCAAAAGTCGTGAATTCGGTCCCCATCCGAGACAAACATTAAGTTTGTCCCATGTCTGGTTGTGAATGTGTGTAATATAGTCTCTGGCGCCCATAGTATAAGCTCTGCTTAGTTTGGGGGGTCAGATGACAGTGTGTGGAGATGTCCTAAATATTTATTTATTAATAATAATATTAACCCAAAATTCCCTAATACCTATTACA
The DNA here is from genome assembly GCA_039566165.1 of Maruca vitrata. NCBI lineage: Eukaryota > Metazoa > Arthropoda > Insecta > Lepidoptera > Crambidae > Maruca > Maruca vitrata. The sequence continues at coordinate 2,414,437 of CM076923.1, read as the reverse complement.
ATTTATGCAGCGAGATTACACATTTTCAGTGCGAGGAAGGATCTTAATGTGTTCAAAATAAGACTCATATTAGCTTACCAGCGAGCCCTCCAACGAATTTAATGAGGGGGTAGGTGAAGAAGATGCTGATGGGCCAGTAGATCAGCACAGCGAAGACTGCGGCCAGGTGCGGCGGGAACACCTGGCGCAACTCGTCGAAAGGAGTCTGAGAACAAGATCATCATTATCATCAGCCCATATACGTCCCCACTGCTGAGGCACGGGCCTACCCTAAACTAGGGCAGGCCTTAGTCAACAAAGCTAGCCAAGTGCGGGTTGGTCGACTACACATCCTTAGAATTTATTTGTAGGTGTGCACTGTGCAGGTTTCCTCACAATGTTTTCATCCACCGTTTAAGCGTTGAATAATCGGATATACCTATGTATGTATACCAAGATATTGTCCTCCAAAAACAGCCAATTACCCATGACACCAGCTGCTTAGTTAGGCTTAATGTGAGGAATGCACGTCTGGACGCGATTTCCAGAGAGACGAGGGATTATGGAATCCAGGAGAAATCGAGGGCAACCACGGAAAATTGTATGTGCGTATTGTGTTTATGTTGCGTAATCATGTCTTAGTCAGGCACTCGACCAATAGGAGTGAGAAATGTATAAAAACGGTGAAAAATTATTCATCTTTGAGGACTTCCGATGCGTGCGCTGGGAAAACGGTTCGAGATGCACAAAAATGAACTAAAAAAAGAATAAGTAGAGTATTGATATCTATGTTTTAAGATTAATTCACAAGAAATCATTTATTCACTAGTAATCACGCGTCGGCGCTTGCAGGGCGTTTATAGGCGCGGATATATTAAAAATGCTGTCTAAATACTCTTTTCTACGCTGACGAAGCTTTAGGGGTGAGAGCCATCCGCTCCCCGCAAGCCCAGTGATGATGATAAGGCTCCTCCAAGCCATCATCGTTAGTCAGTTAGGAAAAAAAAAGCTGACGAAGTCGCAGGCACAGCTCGTACGTAATAACTGTGTCTATATTTAAAAAGGTATTTGTAGACACTTATATAATTTACCCGACAAATATCTTGTTTTGAGCACATTTTGAATATTCCTTCCGTGTCTTTATTTGTTATTGTTACTAAAGTTAATTTGTGCATTCTGATATACGTAACACAAGTGCTATGAACAAATGTAACACTTGTACATACCACAGGTAAAATAAACATATTAATATAATTAACTAGGCTCAGACGGGTTAATGTACCTATGTTATTCATTAATTAGGTGCACCCTCAATAAGACGTCAAGATAACCATATTGACTCGGTGACTTTCATTTAATTAAATAAATTAAGAGATAAATAAAACTTAGTTAGTCGCATGTCGCGGTCGCGCAAATGTAATTCTAGATTAAAAAAACAAAAGTCAAACGTAGATTTATCGAAAAAAAATATAAGAATATTATATGCGGCCAGTGCGTGCTAGCGAAAGAGGCCGCAACATACCTACCTAATTATAACGTTAATTACTTTTATACATTTTTTTCTACATACAAGTTAATTAAGAATATATTTCTATGATTTCTCGAATCTACTTCTGTTATTAGAATATAGGTAACTAGGTTCTTACTACTTTAGAAGAAAAGAAAACTGTGTTAATTATTGATAAACAATGCAAATTTGATAAGAATCGAGGAACCGATTTTAAGTATTTCGATTATTATCTTCGTCGTCATTTTGTTGTGTGGATAAAGCGATGACTCAATCTGAAAAAATCTCCTGCGCCGACGGGTCTAAGGCCGTTTACACATGACACCACAGAGCGGAGCGGTGTCATTTTAATGGAAGACACAACACTTACCTTATGATGCAATCCGTGCAGCAAAAAGTGCAGCTTGATCAACGTGAGCGAAGAACCCGGGTTTAAGTGGAAAAGCCAGCGGTGCAACGTGTACTCCAGCACGGACCAGATCAGAACCCCCGACGCTAGGTGCCAAGAGAACTGGAGCACTGTTAAGTTGTCCTTTGTACATACATCTGAAACAAACGCATAGGGCTTACCAGATACCTATACTTATAGGCACTGGCCTAAGGCCTGTTAAAAAAAAAAATCTTTTCAAAAATTTTTTTTCTAAAAATTCTCTACTATTCTGGGCACTGGCCCAGATTAGTAGAGAATTTTTTGGTAGAGAATACTCTTTTACTATTATGTATTAATACTAATACGTAGATAGTTATTGCAAGACCAGTGGGGCTACCATGAGTTTAAAACTTACGCGCTCGATATCGCCTACGTAAATATGTCTATGAAAAATATGTACAGCGCCGCCTGGTGGTTACGCGAAGAACTACAATCGGCCATATGAAAAAATCAACTCGATAGGTTTTTAACGTACGTAAGTTTACGATAGCCAACTCATGGTAGGCCCTCTGGTTGAGAATCAAAGTAGTAGGTTCATTAGCTCCTAATGCACAGTGCTCATACATTATACAAAATGACGGATTTCATACACTTCCTTTCTAATATACATAAGACCTGTATGTATGCACGTGGAGTATCTACGGGTAGTTCGCAATAAAAACTAACATTAACTTAAGTTTTTTTTCCTAACTGACTTACGATGATGGCTTGGAGTAGCCTTGTCATCATCACCGGACATACGGGGGAGCGGATGGCTCTCACCCCTAAAGTTAACTTAAGATTATGCCTCCTCTTTGTACTTGATCCGAGCTGTTGACAGAATAACTCGTAATGTAAATGTTACTGAATAAATACATTTCATTCTTTCTTTCCTTTAATGTTTGTTGCTGTATACCCCACTAAGATAGAGAAGAAACCTGTCTTATACGGATCGGCTGAAAGGTTTATGTACTTAGGTGCACATCACCATTCTGAAAAACCTTAATACCTTGTTGTCTTATTGTTTAGCTTTCTTAAAAAACAATAGTTTGAAGTGTTATCTGTGTTTGGATTGCATGCAAGGTGTGACACCTTTGTAACTTTACAGTGTAGCGCAATATTTTAATTAAACATCTTACTTAAATATATAATGCATATCCAGATAAATAAATTACCTAAATCATATCAAACGCATGCTTCCTTACCTCCACACAGCACGTATTCTTTAAACAAATTAATGCCCATGTACATTATTATCGGGATCCAAAATAGCAGTACGAAGTACCACGGAGTCACGGTCAGCAGCTCAAGGAGATCGCTCTCGAATATCCTGGCTCTCCGGTGGACGGAGATGTTCACCCAACTCTGGTAGAAAGGGGCTATGGCTTCTAACTGTTGGTAGAGTGGCTTGGACCAGTCTACCTTGGCCTGTTGACGAAAATGGGAGTTAGCTTTTTAGTTTATCATTTTTTTATTTTTCCTAACTGACTAACGAAACTATGATGGCTTGGAGGAGCCTTGTTGTCATCATCACCGGGCTTGCGGGGAGCGGATGGCTCTCACCCTAATAGTTTATCAGTTACGGCCTTTGTTGATGATGATGTATGTGAGAAATCAGGGTCTGACATAGGTACATGTTCATCCACAAAGAAACCAGGGTCATGGCGTCGTGACATATCTACTTTGTCTGGACAAGACTTGGACCTATTTGGTACGTACATATATTTTTATTTTTGTTTAGTTTTAAGAGTTGATTATTTTGCACAAATTTACTAGCTTATTGAGCACAAATACTGCAAATTACTTACTCGACAAAAAGCTCAAGAACATTCACACCTTTGGGATACGAACCCGGGACCACTCGTTTATTTTTGCGATCAAGACTATACTTTCGTATGTACCTACCTACCTCTTACGAATTTTACTTATTTATCGCTACAATACTACTGTCAAAATCAACATTAATTACAAGTGCGACTCTAAATCTACATTAATGGTACCCCTATTTTCGTGGCAGGCCTTGGGAGGCGCGTAGTAGGTTTGATAGAATTAACTTAAAATACCTACTGACTCATCAAGTAAAATAAGTACGTAGGTACGTAGGTAGGTACATCATACATATTATGATATACTAGATTTGAAGTACCTAATTTTAGCAGTCAGAGATAAGAGGGGTTGATTCATTCATCGGTTTTTGACTGATTGACATAATACTCAAAAAACGTATTAAATCGGAGATAACAAGACTGAGAGTGTGTGTCTAGTGCATTAGTCCTTGCACAAGGTTAAGCCCATTTTAAAACTTCGCTTTCGGAGAGACGGTATGTTACCTATATACTTATATCCCTAGGTATGTAGGATAAGGTAGTAAGTACTCGTAGTTGTAACGAAACGAAACAAATATTTTATGTAACATACGAATGAATGTTTCGTTATTTTAAGCGAAAGTGATGACGTACAGGCCAAAAGGGTAGGTAGGTAATGGGCAAGCTATCATATACTTACCCTTATATTTCTATATAATATATAATGGGTAAGTACATGCAAAGGTAACAAGTACCTACTACAACTGTCAATTTTCTAGCTCGTGAAAACAGGCTCGAAATCTTTTGCTATTCTTAAAAGACAGATGTGCATGAACGTATGCAATTAGCAAGTGAGATCAACCAGTAATTAAAATAATCATTACTTTGTGTAGCATTGTAACATGTATCCAAAATATCTGGGCGACTTTGTTGTAGTAATTTGGAAAGTAACTAACATACTGAAGTAGGTAAGTGGATTAGTGCTATAGGTATGTCAAATCAACTATTATCAAAATGATATATGTAGTTATCTTCCAACCAAATAAGTTATTGTTCCTACACATAATAAGTTAGGTAGCGCAATAAGGAATACAACGTAATAGACTACAGGCCCGTGTTGAAAAAAAATTGGGTCATTTGAACCACCAGATGACCTATGTAGAAAGATATAAGAGCATAAAATAGGCCTGTAGTCTATAAAATATCATTGCCCAAATTAAAATTCGGTCACTCATCCCTGGAAGGCATGTTAAGGCAAGTTTTACTGAATCGCAAAAATATTTTTTGCCTCTGTGCAGGTACGCAGGTACAGAATAGCGTAAAATACCTACCTCAAGCTCATCCATCGCGGCAATCTCTTCTGCATTCAAATCCGACTCTTCTTTAGTGATGATCCTTCCGTTCCCGCTCACTTCCCCGGTAAGGTTCGCATCACTGACTCTGAACTGGTTCAAGATATGGTATGCACCAGGGCTGTGCCCAAATGCACTCATAGCTCGGGCTACAGACTTCCCTTTAAACTTTTTTAAAGTGTTCACACCGCCTGGGTGGTCGTGTAAAAACTCCTTTATGTCATAAGTCTTCCCGTTTAGTTCAACTGGGAATTTGTCAGTCGTCATGGTTGGCTGCCGTGGTGTGACTGTTATCAATCGATGCTCGCTGTGACACTAACTAATGTCTAGCAATCTGTACTGTCGGTTCGCGCCTAAGTACTCGACGTCGATATGATGTGTTAAGTCGGCGATGAAACTCAGCGCGCTTAGGATACCTAACCTGTCATTTGGGAAATGTTTTGAATATAAAATACCTATTTGGAAGGTGGAGTAAATAAGTTTAACGTCTTCTTTCTTAGTTCGCACTCAATCATTTTGCCGCCTCACCCTGTGCGCACAGGGGGGCAGTTTCCTCTACTTTAGAACTTGGTGTTTCTGCCCCATTAGGGCCGGCACTTTCGACTTTGTGTGGGTTTAAATAAATGGTATCATTTGTGTATGTATGTCTTAATACATTAATGTTTAACATTGACAGGCAGTTAACAGGAATGAAGTTAAATACTAAGTAAGTACATGTACCGACTTATATTAAGTATGTTATTTATCGCACTAAGAAGTTATAAAAATGTAAAAGTGAGAGACAGGCTAGCGCACGAAGTTTTTCGTAGTCGTTTGTCCAAATATTTGTATGTAACGTACCTATATGCTACTAAAAGTTACATTCTTATTTGCAGTCAATACTCAATACTCCAACATGATATATCACAAACTCAAAAAAGCTATAGTTACAGAAAAATATACTGAGCGTCTGTACAATTTCCCAGACGGGCTGAAGCCTTAGCCTTAGCACCGTACAAATAATTGATTGCATCAATTTGCAGTGCATAGGTACGTACCACTTACGGTCGGGGGCGGACCGCCACTTCTTGGGGCCCTGGGCTGAAACGAACGGAGCCCAGTCTGACTTATTAGCTCATAGTACCTACGCACAATCCAAACTTGTTTATGACGGGGGGTGGACGGACATCGCTACTCGTGGGCCCCATACACCTACCTACTGACCTACCTGATCATATAGTAACTACATAATATGGACTATCTGCCCTTGCTTACGGTCAACTTGATGGCAGACGTCGATAGGGGTCCCTCTTATACGTAAGTAGGTACTGTAGAGGCAAGGCCGTCGAATACACCAGGCCCTAGGGGTCCCTCTTATACGTAAGTACCTACCTACTGTAGAGGCGAAGCCGGTAAACCAGGCCCGGAGTTTCATCCCTTCTACTTAGCACTTTTACCATCCATCACCCTTCAGGTGTGCTTCAGGTACCGAAGTCTAAGTAGTTATGGTACTAAGCTCTAAGTACTTACTTCATTACATTAAGTCAGATATATGACCGATTACCCCATTCCAATCATCATTTGGGGATCTTGCGTCTGGAGATAAGTGAAACTCGAAATGAAGTGAATCGAGTCGAATGGAAAGAATCGAATGTATTTATTGTGCCAAAAATCCTACCTAAGTACTAAAATCTAACTTACAACTAGTGCCGATTAGAATGATAAAATTTATTTACATTTGATACAATTATTTGATCTAATTTGTAAGACGTCTCCTATCTCCGTCACACACGTAGCGTTGTTCCGTTCCGCGATGTGTGGATGTGCTATCCCGCTGACTCGTCGATTTCTTCCCGTCTGGCTAGGAGCGCGCACAGGCCGAGGCGCTCGCTCTTTCTGACGACAGCGGGCTTAGGGTGCAGACGTGCTGCGAGTCTTCGGCGGCGGACGCGACGAAGTGCAGCGGGGGCTCATGGGTGCACCTCACACACGACGTGAAGAGTCGCGGGGTGCACGACGACACGGAGTTGTAGTCCCCGCTGTGTTGCGTGTCCGCGCCGCTCGACGAGAAGATTGAAGACGTTTTCGCGCCCTTTGCCCGTTGTCCGAAACAGCTCTTTTCAGAGCTATTCCTTAGGCACATAAGAGAGAGTATGTAAACAGCTCTTTTCAGAGCTATTTGCTTCTTGTTTCCTGTGAAGTCACGGCAGCAACAATGTAGAGAGGTGACGTCATGGGTAGCCACAGTACTCCCCCTCAAGTGAAACGTACTGGCGGCTTGATGACTCGTCCGGATCGCGTTCGCTGGCTGCTGTTGCTATGCGCGGTTTTGGCGTGAACTTGAGACTGCGCTGACGTCACGGGCTTATCAGCTGTATGCGGCGTGTCTTCGTGAGGTAGTTGGTGACTTGAAGTAATAGTAAGCGATGCGCTTGCGTGTCGCTGAGGTAACGGTGTAGGCGTCGTACTCCTAGTGCGTCGCTGAGGTACTTGTGGTTGTAACGTAGGCGGCGTAGTAATACGTTGCTGAGGTAAAGTAGGTAGTGCGCTTGTGCACTGCTGAGGTAATCTTGACGGTATGGTATTGTAGGTAAAGGTAACTTGTTTCTTCTCTGGTAAGGTATGCGTAAGTATGGTTTCATTTTTCTGTGGCGTAGGTATGACGGAATCCTCTTGTAAAATGTAGGCAGGCTTGAGACGATCTATAGAGATGTTTGCTTGACGGTTAGGTAGTTGTATTGTGTAGACTTTTTCTGTACGTTGCACGACGCGGTAAGGGCCTTCGTAGGGTTGCTGTAAGGGCTTCTTTACTGCGTCGACTCTGACGAATACGTGCGTGCAGTGTTGTAGGTCTTGATGTATGAAGATGCGTGGCTTGTTGTGATGTATGGATGACTGCGTAGGTTTGTTATCTTCTATTGCGGAGCGTAGTTTTTCGACGTAGTTGTAGTCCATAGGTGTAGGGTTTGAACTTGCGGTGAAGAATTCGCCGGGTAGCCGTAGGTTATAGCCGTATGTAAGTTCGGCGGCGCTAACTCCGGCGTCGGTGCGTAAGGCGGCTCGCAGTCCAAGTAGGATTGTAGGTAGTTCCGTTATCCATGAACTTGCGCTTGATAATTTCGCTCGCAGTGCAGTTTTCAGTGTGCGGTGCCATCGTTCGACTATTCCATTGCTCTGCGGATGGTATGGCGTTGTGCGGTTTCGTTTGATACCCATTGTTGTTGTTAGGCAATGGAAAAGTTGGCTCTCGAACTGTCTGCCTTGGTCGCTAGTTATAGTTGTAGGGCAACCGAAGCGGCTTATCCAGTGATTGTAGAATGTATCGGCGACTGTTTCGGCGGTGATGTTATCAGTAGGTATCGCTTCGGGCCATTTGGTCGTGCGGTCGATCATTGTGATGAGATAGCGGTAACCTTGCGTTGTGGTAGGCAAGGGTCCCACTATGTCGATGTGCACGTGTTGAAAGCGGTCGGCGGGCGGGTAACTCGATGTTGATGACAATGTATGTCTGTTGATTTTGCTTTTCTGACAGTCGATGCAGCTTTTTGTCCATTTTCCAATGTCGGCGTTCATCGACGGCCAGAAGTATTTTTGTGAGATGAGCTTGCGAGTTGTGCGTGCGCCGGGATGACTGATGTTATGTAGCGACTGGTAGATGTTGAAACGATGATCTTCGGGTATGTATGGACGGATTGTTGATGTAGATATCTCGCAATAGAGTGTGACGTCGGTTTGCGGGATATTGATTTTCTTAATAGTGAGGTTTTCTTGTTGAATTAGTTGTTGTATGGCGGTTTCTTCGTCTTGTTGTGCGGCGGCTATCGCATGGAAGTCGATTGATGACGGACATGTGATAGTTTCTATGCGGCTGAGTGCGTCGGCGACGACGTTGTCTTTACCACTGACGTGACGTAGGTCAGTGGTAAACTCGCTGATGAAGAGTAGCTGTCTTGTTCGTCGCGGCGTCTCGGTGTCTGAAGTAATCTTGCTCATTGCGTATGTTAGCGGTTTGTGATCGGTGAAGATGATGAGCGGTCGTCCTTCAAACATTTTTCGGAAGTGTTTGACTGCCATATAGATTGCTTGCAGCTCTCGGTCGTAGGTCGAGTACTTGACTTGCGCGTCGGAGAATTTCTTTGAAAAATAGCCAAGTGGTTGCCATTTTTCGTCGATGAGTTGTTGTAGGACGGCGCCGGCTGTCTTGTCTGAGGCGTCGCAGAAGAGGGCGTATGTTGCTTCGTGTGATGGGTGAGCGAGTAAAGCAGCGGTAGTGATGCTAGCTTTACAGGCTTCGAACGCTTCTGTTGCTTCTGCGGTCCATTCTATAGGCGTCTTGTCGCGCTTCTTGACATTGTGTAGATAAGCGTTGAGTGGTGCTTGCAGTGTCGCCGCTTTCGGTATGTGGTCGCGATAAAAGTTAAGCATACCGAGAAAACGACGTAGTTCTTCGATTGTTTTCGGTTGCGGATAGTTTGTGATGGCTTCTATCTTGTCGGTAGGCGGTCTGATGCCTTCTTTTGACACGATATAACCGAGGAACTTTACTTGTTGTTGACCGAAGTGACATTTGGCTGGGTTGATGGTAATTCCGTGTTCTTCGAATCGCTGTAGCACTGTGCGTAGGTGTTCGCGATGGGATTCTTCACATCCAGAGGCGACTAAAACATCGTCAATGAAAGGGAAAACGAAGTCTAGTCCGCTTAGAACTTGATGAATGTATCTCTGGAATGTCTGTCCTGCGTTCTTGAGTCCTGGGCACATGCGAGGGAATTCGAAGAGGCCCATTGGGGTTATTATGGCTGTTTTCTCTATATCTTCATCTCGGACGCAGAGTTGTTGGTATGCGCGATTAAGATCGAGCGTAGAGAAGATAGTCTTGTTCGCCAGTTGGTAGGTGAAGTCTTTCACTCGTGGTACAGGGTATCGGTCGGGCTTCGTTATCGCATTGAGGCGGCGATAATCCCCGCAGACGCGTAGATCTCCATTCTTTTTGGGCACGATGTGAAGAGGTGATGCCCAAGGGCTTTTGCTTGGACGGCATAGGCCCTGTTGGATCATATTTTCGAATTCTTTCTTCACTTTTTCGTAGCGATGCGGTGGGATCGGTCTTGCTCGGCAGTGTACCGGTTGGCCTTCGGTTTCGATGAAATGTTGCACGTTGATTTTGTCGTTGATATTCATCGCTGTCAATCTCGTGGTACCGGGGAATTCGGCTAAGATGTCGTGGTACGAGGTTGCGAGATCGATGCTTCGTACGGTAGGTATGTTCGTAGCGTGAATCGGTGCGTTGATTTTGAGATTGGTTACGCAATCTATGAGTTTCTTGTTTTTGAGATCAACGACAAGTTGGTGGTGCTTTAGAAAATCGGCCCCGAGGATTGGTTTGGACACGTCGGCTACGATGAACTTCCACTTGTATGGGCGGCGAAGATTGAGATCGAGTTCTAGCGTTTTTTCTCCGTAGGTGGATATGACGGTGTTGTTGGCGGCGTATAATTTGAATGGTAGCGGTGATGCGATTTGGCCTTTCATTCGAGGTAGGACGGATATATTAGCGCCCGTGTCTACCAAGAAAGATAGTCCGGTCTTCTTGTCCGTGACAAATAGGCGGTATGAAAATTCTTGAACGCCGGTGTCCGCCGCTGCCAACGTTCGATCTAGTTTTCCGACTTCTCAGATTTGTAGGTACACGGCGAGTTGCAACGACGAGCTTGTTCTCCGAAGCGGCGATGATAGTAGCATAGTGACGAACTCGGTGACGATGATGTTGGGTCTCTAGAGCGATGACGAGAGTTGCTTCGAGATCGGTTTGGCGGGAAACGGTTTCGACGATACGGTTGCTCGTAGTAAGGTGGTCTTGAAGTTCTGATCTTCAGCTCGGCGATCTCCAGTGAGAGTTTGCAAATTTCGTTGATGAGAAATTCGTTCGATGATGATGATGATGGAAGTGACGATGACGACGGAGTAGGTGTTGATGCGACGGCGGCGACTTCGTGGTGTTGCTCCATCATTTTATCGGCGAGTAAGGCGAGTTCTTCGAGTGCGGCCTTGGTGCTGAAGGATTCGCTGACGGCGAGGACTGAGCGGACGTGTGGTGGAAGATGATTCGACCACATCATTCGTAGCGTGGCGTCAGGAATGCGGTCGCGAGCTAGGTCTCGCATACGTCGCAGCAGCTGGCTAGGCTTTTGGTCGCCTAACTCCATCTCAGACAGCAGCTTTTGAAATTGCCGGCTGTCTGATTCTTCGTAGACGGTGATGAGTCGCTCCTTGATAGCTTGATAGAAGTTCTTCTCCGGCGGGTTGCGGAGAAGGTCGGAGATTTGTTCCATATCTTGTCTATCGAGCTGGGAGATGACCATATGTGCGAGCTGTTTGTCCCCCTTGTTGGCGTCGCTTGTTGCGGCTTCGAAGCTGTAGAACCAGAATCGAGGTTTTTCGCGCCAGAATGACGGTATGCGGAGGCTGAGCGAGATGTTGGCGACTTCAGGTTGCGTTGAATTTTGTTCTGACTCCATTGTAGGTTTGCAGCTGTAGCCAGGTAGTAAGCGGCGATGAAAATTCGAGCAGGGCTTCAGGCTTGAATTCTTGCAGGAATTATTTGTGCAGAGCTTCTGGCTTGGTTTCTGGTATTTTCTTCAGGCTGCAGTATTCTTCAGTCGGGGTAACCACTTTGGGGATCTTGCGTCTGGAGAAGTGAAGTGAGTCGAATCGAATGGAAGGAATCGAATGTATTTATTGTGCCAAAAATCCTACCTAAGTACTAAAATCTAACTTACAACTAGTGCCGATTAGAATGATAAAATTTATTTACATTTGCTACAATTATTTGGTCTAGTTCGTAGGACGTCTCCTATCTCCGTCACACACGTAGCGTTGTTCCGTTCCGCGATGTGTGGATGTGCTATCCCGCTGACTCGTCGATTTCTTCCCGTCTGGCTAGGAGCGCGCACAGGCCGAGGCGCTCGCTCTTTCTGACGACAGCGGGCTTAGGGTGCAGACGTGCTGCGAGTCTTCGGCGGCGGACGCGACGAAGTGCAGCGGGGGCTCATGGGTGCACCTCACACACGACGTGAAGAGTCGCGGGGTGCACGATGACACGGAGTTGTAGTCCCCGCTGTGTTTCGTGTCCGCGCCGCTCGACGAGGAGATTGAAGACGTTTTCGTGCCCTTTGCCCGTTGTCCGAAACAGCTCTTTTCAGAGCTATTCCTTAGGCACATAAGAGAGAGAGTATGTAAACAGCTCTTTTCAGAGCTATTCGCTTCTTGTTTTCCTGTGAAGTCACGGCAGCAACAATGTAGAGATGACGTCATGGGTAGCCACAGTCATAAGCCTTTAATGCGGTCGGAAATAAGTACTCAGTAGGCCTCCCCAAATACTCGCCACTCCGGATTTTCAATAAGAGAACTATATTTTTTTCTACGCAAATCGCGGTATTGAAATAAATAACTCACCCATTATACTTATACCGATTTGTTATACCTACTTATTTTACTTATATAGGCATATTTGATAGACAGCTCTGATTCTTGCCAGAAGTCGAGTGTTTTTAACTGACGGGGACGACGGGGAGGAAAACCTGTTCCGCAAACGACTTATTACTCTTAAGTATTCTGGAACTTTATAGTAGGTAAATTATGTAGCCACCCTTCAACTAGAACTTATACGGCCCTGGATTTGACTGACCTTGTGGTTAGTAATTTCTTGATAACTTTATCCCTACGTATCAATTTCGTGTTAATAACGTAATAAAAAAACATTTTAGGTATTGATTTCTTCGAATGACGTTACTTACAGGAACCTATGCACTCTTCGTTTTCTACAAATGGCTAGACGAGTTGGCGGCGCTGCATAAGTAGGTATTTCTACCCGCCCGGCATTTAATAGAACTTCGTTTGAATAGAGTAAACGTGCGGTAGCCGAAACATTTGCTAGCCGATGTTTATTACATATTTTTATGAGGATAAGGATTGACTACGGAACTGTCTCAACTTAAACAACTCCATCCTGTGACTTAATAGCTTCACCCAGAAAACTAAGTAGGTAGTAGTGGGAAATTTTGCTTAAACCTGAGCTAAGTAGGCGCTGGAAGACCTATGCTATCTAAAATTCTAAACGTTCTATTCTCCTCTTCTACTACTAGGTACCACTTAGAACTATAAGTAAGACAGGTGGGGCATATTGACCTGTTAAGTTAAAGTAAGGCAGGTTCAACCTCTGTACCAATATACTAACATTGATAACTGACTGCTTAGTGCCTCGAGATTTTTTGTAAGTCAAAAAAATATTAGGGACCAGAAAATGTTATCTAATAAGTGAACAAAATGTATTTACAACAAAATTATATATTAAGTACCAATAGTCATACACATAATTCATAATCAGTTCATGGTTTTTATAACATTTGAATAATATTTAACAGGTGTAAAATTATACCTAGAATTTTCCATATCACAGTTATTTTTAGTGCCAAGATGCTTTGTCTGTAAATACATAATACATGCAGATGTATACTGGTGTTTTTGAGTCAATTCATTTATTTTAGTTGATTGTGTATTATCTAAACCTAAAATTTGGTTCATTTTTGTTTTTTCAAAAACTTTAAATGGGCATCCTCCTTCAGAACAAGCACTATCTACACTCTGTATCCGTTGGCAGTTGACCGAGGCATAGTTCTTTCTACATCCTTCTAGTCCATACATGTGCCTCAATCCATAAACATATTTCTTCTCATCTTTTTCCCAGTTGTGGCAGCAGCTGTGACTACCGTTAGGACTCTGCCGATACTCAAATCTCCAAAAATCAATTGCTTCTTCAATTGGCATGCCAATGTCTTTCAAGAATAAACTGTAGTGGAATCTTTGAGTGTGTGACAACCTATGCTTTTTCCGTAAATGTTGATGTAAGTTTAACATGCATGGGGGAAAGAATATTGATGCATTATCCACATTTTTACTGAGTAAAATGTTGCTACCATAATTGTGACTCAGTAGAGGAATCAGATCCATTCTTAACCTTCCTAATAACTCCATCACTCTTGGGTCCATTTTCAAGGGAGTCAAATTATTGTTACATAATCTGTGATTCAAATTCGCACAAAATAATATAGTTAAAAACTGCTTCCATCTTCCACAAGGTACAGAAGCATATCCATTATGGATTTCCACTTGCCGTTTGGCTATTAAAGGTAGACAGTGCTTAAAGTGCAACCGAATATTGTGTGAAGAGCATTCTGCAGTATGAGTTGGTGAACAGATATGTTGAGCCAGGTCTTTTACTATTAAATGTTCGGATAAAGTCTGTAAAGCATCTACATGCGCAGGTGGATTTGGATGCTTCCTGATACTGCGGAGTAATTTTTTGCCGAAACACCGCAAATCATAAGCAGAAATAGAGGAGATGCGGCGTCCGAATAAAACTCGTTCAGCCTTCAAAAGGAACCGTCGAAATTCAATCTGTTCACACAATATAGTGACCACACATAATGTAAAGTGTCCAATATTATCATAAATGCTTCCTTCGATTAGATATTCACTGTAAACAGCATTATCTTCTTTCCAAATGTCTTTTAGATACCGCAATCTTCCAACAGCAATATCTTCCAGCAAATGAACAGGTAAGTCACCTTTAACTGCCGTCAAGTAAAAGAAGGACATTTTTAATCATGTAGAATATAAATAAAAGATTAAAATAAAATGTTTCGGTGGAAAGAAACATTTTCCATTATTATTTACAAACAAATAGTAATCAGAAACCCTACAACTCATCAGAGGACTGTTGGATTGATGAATGACTGATATAGAATCATGGAATGACTGGATACTATTTTAACGTTTGATTTAATGTTCAAATAGCATTTTATCACGCGATATCCAAATAAACCCAACATGATAATCAAGTGACAAAACTTCTCTAACTAAACGTCAAAAAAAAATTAAAAAAAAACAAAGCTTGGGATTGAATGTGATGTGATTTCATTTGTATTTATTTTCGGAAATACAAATTAAATCAGTTCAAGTAATTAAAACAGATTGCATTCATTCTAATTGTGCATTACTATAGTGCATACAGTTGTAGCGTTGTGGTCATAAGTGTCGATGTATCAGTAAGAAGAAGTGCGTTGTTTGCCTGGCATGTACCTATATCGGAATTTCCTAAATAGAATAGACATTTCATGTCGAGAACGCGTATAAAAATAACATTGGACTGTCGCAAGGTAACGGGAGCACCAGCTCCGCCTGCGCCATGACTCTTGGGATGTCCATAAAGATAAATTCGCTGAGTTTGTTGTTTTTACTTGGTAAGTGGAAGCAATACTTTATTCTATTTCAAAGTAGGAAGTAGTTAAAATACTTTATTGCTGTCAAGACGGGGGCTTTAATTAAATAATCTCTCAAAAGGGCAGGATTGGAGTTAAGGAAAACCGATTGTGACCTATCTGTTTGTTTTATCATACAAAGAAAAGGTTTTCTCAATATCAACATTAACAAGGTGGAATTTACCCATCTTATCAGCTTTAAATATTCTATTCAAGGAGTAATAAACTTATTCCTGACATAAGTACTGGTTTCCCCTACATCATATCCCTTGATTTTTCTCATACCAAACCACAAACCAGTAATTTTTAAACAAAGTTCTTGAGAGTATGCTAATCCTTAACTAGAATGCTACTTGCAAATCAACTTTCTGAATAAGTAGGTATAGCAAAGTTATGTATGAGTAAAAACCTAGTATTCGTTGTTTCTGCTATATACATGTATTAGGTCTTAAAATATCAAAGCAATATGATTATAATATAATTTACATAAAAAATTTTAAACATTCCTAAATTTTTTAGGTGTTATAGGTTTAACCTTAGCAGCCCCTCCAACTGATGAAAACTTACCTCCAAGACCAAAAGAAGGGGGAGTACCAACAAAATACTGTGAATTTTACAATGGCACACAACCCCTTTGTGACCCGGGAAGCAATTCAACATGTGGCCCGCCCACTGTGGAAGAATGTCAGCCAACCGAGGCAGACAAAAGCAGCCACTGCTTCGTCCTATGGCAATACGATAACATTTCCAACACAGCATACCCAAAATTCAAGGGATGTTTCTTAGACACCGTCTCATGCACCGATAGGAGTCACCTATGTCGGCTTCACAATACAAAACTACCCTTGCTCCACTGCTGCTGCGAAGGTGACCTGTGCAACCAGAATGCCACATTCCCTGGACTTGAAGTGGTCATGTCCCAAACTGAATCGCCACCAGAGCGGATCCCAGCGTCTAACTTACCAGATGCAGAAAATGACACAAAGGCTGTCATCGCTTACACATTAACACCTCTGTTCTTGTTGTTTGCGGTTCTAGTAGCTTGCTACTTCCTGTACCGAAAACGTAAAGGGGGCTCTTTTGCGGAGCTGGCTAATGGAGAGGCATCATTGTCTAGGCCACCGTCTGCTGGGGCTGGTATGGAAAATGAGAGTGCTGGATTGGTCAGCCAAGTGACACTATGTGAGGTGAGGGCTCGTGGGCGATTCGGAGCAGTTTGGAGGGCGAAGTTGGGACCTCTTGATGTGGCGGTCAAAGTATTCCCACTGCAGGATAAACAGTCATGGGTGGCTGAACAGGAAATATACCGGCTCGCCCGAATGGACCATCCCGACATACTGCATTACATTGGTGTTGACAAAAAAGGAGACAATTTGCAAGCGGAATATTGGCTCATCACTGCTTATCATGAGAAGGTAAGTTTTTAAATGGTTTTATTTAGCTCACCCGTTTGTTTTTTTAAAACTGGATTTTATGAGTCACTGCAATGTGAAACATTAATTATTTTTTATGATAGGTTTTTTCTTTGAGTAACCTAATAAAAGTTTATGACTACCATTGAACATTTTCTACTTTATCTGAAATTAAATAGGCTTTTTATTGAGCTTATCAAGAATGTCTTCAAATATTTTTATAATAATATATTTGATTACAACAAGACATAACATGTCTCATACAAACATAGAATAAGTTCTGAATTGTAATAAAGTATTCAAAGTCATGATAACACGAAGTATTTTAGATAAAACATGAATGCATATTTGTTTTATTGCTGGATTAGTTACAATAAATCTGTGATAAAAATGTAATTCAATCTGTATCTGTCTGTTTTATGTCTTACTACATTACAAAATTTAGCATAGCCAACATGCCACTATTCATAAAATGACATAAATGTATAATATGTTTGAATGAATGATTGAATTAAATATTTGTCTTTATGGGTCTACACGCGTAATTAGGAGTAGCAAATTAGATAGCTACTTACTGCCCGACGTTTCGACTGGGTTACACCAATCGTGGTCGCGAGCGAACTCCGAACGCGAGTGAATGATTGAATGCCAAAATTAACTAGCTTTGTTCACTTCGGTATAAACTGGAAACTAAACTACAGTATTATTAAATACATCATTGAAGAAAATTCTACTATAGAAGTTCTTTCTAATCCACTAGAATGACAGATCCAAACTTGTAACATTATATACAGATACAAAGATCAATTACTAGAATAGTTTCTTCCACGCAACGAACAAGTGGAGCCTCGCTCTATTGTGAGTTTAAGTGTCCTCACACGGGTCACAGGCCACAACCACAAAACGCCGCTACCGGCATATTTCCTGTAGTTTTCATACATTTTCTATGGACTCGCCGAACACGGTTGTCGCCGGTGCCCGCCACACGATGCAATCGCCGCTGCTCGCTTCTTGTGGCCACCAAACGCCGAATGCCGCCACACGCCACTCGCGCGATTCCGCGCCACTCACCCACCAGTAAACTTGTGTTGAAAGTAGCAGCTATCGAACACAAGTATCGACCTTCGACCACAAGTGCCCCTTTTCTTGCATTTTGTGGCTGTGTCGTGTGGCCCGTGGGTGGCGCTGCACAAACGTAGACATTTTTTGTCGCGGACACGGCCCACCATCACCCTTCTTGATCGTCATTAGTATATGTTCAGGGAGTGGATGATTTTTTACTGGATCTTAAGAAATAAAATATTCATCGGTAGCTTGTATCTGACACAACGTACAAAATGTACGTTTGCGCTATGCCTAACAGTTGACTACCAACGTACAGTCAGCCAAAAACTTAAAACTCTGTTAGAAAAGTCAACCTTAGCGATCGTAACATCTCGCAGAAACTTGTCAAAAGTGGTAGACCACTTCCTTGTCCGACTGTACTGACATAACCAACCTTCCCCCCAGGGCTCCCTATGCGACTACCTCAAGGCCCACACGCTCACGTGGCCGGAGGCGTGGCGGGTAGGGGCATGGCGCGGGGGCATGTTTTAAACTCGATTCGAAAAGTCAACCTTTGCGATCGACCAGAAACTTTTGTCAAAAGTGGTAGACCATTTTCTTGGCTGTCTGTACCAACATAACCATCTTCCCCCCAGGGCTCCCTATGCGACTACCTCAAGGCCCACACGCTCACGTGGCCGGAGGCGTGGCGGGTAGGGGCGTGGCGCGGGGGCATGTTTTAAACTCGATTAGAAAAGTCAACCTTTGCGATCGACCAGAAACTTTTGTCAAAAGTGGTAAACCATTTTCTTGGCTGTCTGTACCGACATAACCATCTTCCCCCCAGGGCTCCCTATGCGACTACCTCAAGGCCCACACGCTCACGTGGCCGGAGGCGTGGCGGGTGGGGGCGTAGCGCGGGGGCATGTGTTAAACTCGATTAGAAAAGTCAACCTTTGCGATCGACCAGAAACTTTTGTCAAAAGTGGTAGACCACTTCCTTGTCCGACTGTACTGACATAACCAACCTTTCCCCCAGGGTTCCCTATGCGACTACCTCAAGGCCCACACGCTCACGTGGCCGGAGGCGTGGCGGGTGGCGGCGGGCGTGGCGCGGGGGCTGGCCCACCTGCACGAGGAGGGCGGGGGCAAGCCCGCGGTCGCCCACAGGGACTTCAAGTCGAAGAACGTGCTCCTCAAGTCCGATATGAGCGCGTGTATAGCTGACTTTGGACTCGCGCTGGTCTTCCAAGCGGGGAGGGGGTGTGGTGATGCGCATGGACAGGTGGGAATTTAATTTAATTTTTTTATATTTTTTTTGATAATTTATGATTTTGGTTTTTATACTCTTTGTACGTATATGTAATGTAATAGTGCTATTTGGTTAATTTGGCTGTACCAAGCTAAAAAACAAATACCTGTTTTAAACACAGCATCATGCAAAATGTGAAAATATATTTAATATTTTATATTTCATGTTCATAATGTCAAACTTGTGTACTCTCTTTTCCTTACTCTGATAGGTCGATGACTTCCGACATGACCTATAAGAAATCAGGATCTAGCCTAACTTAGCTCAGGCAATTTTCTGACTCCGGGCTTCGTAATTTAAAATAATCCACCCACACAAATTAGTCTAACACCTGTCAGTAGAATTCACGCTCTGCTCGCTGCGATGGCCAACAACCAACGGGTCTTGCCCGTGACCACGAGCGCTGTAAAGCTCGAAACGTCGGGTCTCTAAATAATATGTTTAGAATTGTTATGTTGTTGTGTTGTGTTATGTTGTTTACACGCAAGTTTAATCGGTAAACTAAATTTTATTTCAGACCAATGAGGTCATTATAACATTCTCCATACTACTTGTTCCTCCCCCACAGGTCGGGACGCGTCGGTACATGGCTCCCGAGGTGCTGGACGGCGCCATCAACTTCACCAAGGACGCCTTCCTCAGGATCGACATGTATGCGTGCGCGCTGGTGCTGTGGGAAATAGCCTCCAGGTACGTCACCTTATAGTTTAATATAATATGATATTTTCAGGACTGTACTTAATCTTTTCTCTATCCAATTTTGTTACCCGTGTAAGTTAGTCGCTTATTATTTAAATTACCTTAGATCAATTAACTTGGGTCTCTATTAGATCTTGTGTATAGAATCATTACATAGTATATAACAACTACGCTACTAATTTTGATGCGTTTTTTCATTAGATAGAGATATTCCTTAAAGAAAAAGGTTTTTATGTAAAATTCACCCGAAACGAAAACACAAAAACATAGGCAGGACAGCATCAATGTGTTTCGATCTTCTTCGCGAGCGCGCGTACTGGCCGCTCACATTTTTCCCACTTTTTAAAAATAGATTTCAGTGGGTCTACCATGAGTTTAAAACTTACGCGCTCGATATCGCCTACGTAAATATGTCTATGAAAAACTTGTACAGCGCCGCCTGGTGGTTACGCGAAGAACTACAATCGGCCATATGAAAAAACAACTCGATAGGTTTTTAACGTACGTAAGTTTACGATAGCGAACTCATGGTAGGCCCTCAGAAGCGCTTTGTAATTTTTTTAAAACTTTTTAAAATTCGATCTCCGAATCATTTCTGTCCCAGGTGCCACGACGGCGGCGCGGACGGCACGTCCCAGTACCGGCTGCCCCTAGAGGAGGAGGTGGGCTCTCACCCCACCCTCGAGGAGATGCAGGAGGCGGTCGTGCAGCGGAAGCTGCGCCCGCACATACCGCCGCAGTGGCGCGACCACCCTGTGAGTACTGCTAGCTCTTAAAGAAGAAGGGGGGGGGGGGATATATGTGACTCTTATAGGTAGAACTCGACCCAGGGGTGTGCTGGGGAAGAGCGGGGTAGGCACTCATGCAGATCATCATTTTCATCAGCCCATTCCTGTCCACTGCTGGACTTAGGCCTCCCCAAATGCACGCCACTTCTCTCTCTCCTCGGCCACTCGCATCCAGCTCCTACCAGCCGTCCTGCGCAGATCGTCACACCACCTGGCCTACGGGCGTCTTACACTACGTTTGCCGAGACGCGGTCTCCACTCTAGAACTCGTCTACCCCAACGGTTGTCGGTTCTACGGCTGATGTGGCCAGCCCACTGCCACTTCAGCTTGCTAATGCGATAAGCTATGCTCATGCAGATAAAGTGTAAAGTTTCAAATAGGGGAGGATAAAAGTTGCGCATGCGCATGTTCCCCCCACTCCCCTCCCCCCATGTTATGAATTCTTTCGATTCGACGATTTTTGCTTTCATACCCATCACTATAATGAATGACACATGTCCGCAGGGCCTGAGCGTGATCAGCGACACGATGGAGGAGTGCTGGGACCACGACGCGGAGGCGCGCCTCTCCGCCTCGTGCGTGCTGGAGCGGGTGTCGGCGCAGCGCCACGCGCCCGACACCGCGCCGCTGCTGCGCTGACCCGCGCCCGCCGCGCCCGCGCTCATACAGCTGTGAGGGACCCGACGCGGAGCCGCTGCTGCGCTGACCCGCGCCGCCCGCCGCGCCCGCGCTCATACAGCTGTGAGGGACCCGACGCGGAGCCGCTGCTGCGCTGACCCGCGCCGCCCGCCGCGCCCGCGCTCATACAGCTGTGAGGGACCCGACGCGGAGCCGCTGCTGCGCTGACCCGCGCCGCCCGCCGCGCCCGCGCTCATACAGCTGTGAGGGACCCGACGCGGAGCCGCTGCTGCGCTGACCCGCGCCGCCCGCCGCGCCCGCGCTCATACAGCTGTAAGGGACCCGACGCGGAGCCGCTGCTGCGCTGACCCGCGCCGCCCGCCGCGCCCGCGCTCATACAGCTGTGAGGGACCCGACGCGGAGCCGCTGCTGCGCTGACCCGCGCCGCCCGCCGCGCCCGCGCTCATACAGCTGTGAGGACCCGACGCGGAGCCGCTGCTGCGCTGACCCGCGCCGCCCGCCGCGCCCGCGCTCATACAGCTGTGAGGGACCCGACGCGGAGCCGCTGCTGCGCTGACCCGCGCCGCCCGCCGCGCCCGCGCTCATACAGCTGTGAGGGACCCGACGCGGAGCCGCTGCTGCGCTGACCCGCGCCGCCCGCCGCGCCCGCGCTCATACAGCTGTGAGGGACCCGACGCGGAGCCGCTGCTGCGCTGACCCGCGCCGCCCGCCGCGCCCGCGCTCATACAGCTGTGAGGGACCCGACGCGGAGCCGCTGCTGCGCTGACCCGCGCCCGCCGCGCCCGCGCTCATACAGCTGTGAGGGACCCGACGCGGAGCCGCTGCTGCGCTGACCCGCGCCCGCCGCGCCCGCGCTCATACAGCTGTGAGGGACCCGACGCGGAGCCGCTGCTGCGCTGACCCGCGCCGCCCGCCGCGCCCGCGCTCATACAGCTGTGAGGGACCCGACGCGGAGGCGCGCCTGTCCGCTTCGTGTTTGCTGGAGCGGGTGAGTATCAGTTTAAAGGGGTACATAATAGACATTTTTTGGGCTTTCAAATCTAGGGGTGAGAGCCATCCGCAGCCTCGCTAGTCAGGTGATAATGACAAGACAGTAATCTTCGTAGGAGAAAACAGCCACACCGGCTGCCATAAGTCCATAGAAAACTATTCGATCCCCTTTGAAACTCAATAATCCTCGGCTGGTCACCCGCCATCCTCGGACCCTTGAGAGCGCGCACGGTACAAAGCAGTGCAATTGAAAAAATAACCGTTTCATAATCGGTCCATCCGTTTAAAAGGTTACGGGCAAGACTGTGACACAGACCGACACACGTGTCTGTATATGGCAATCAAACTATAAGCGTCGGGGGTCAAAAAGTGCACATCCAGCAGTCTAGATCTGCTAGAAAAACTTGCTCACTGATTATGAAACAAGTCTTGAACAATGAGCTCGGTTTGCTAACATCTAACGGTATGATGATTACACTATGCGTCTTATCCGTAGGGATATCATGTCAAAAGGTGGCGGCTTAATACGACACAATAACCTATTAATACAAAATGACATATGATGTAATCAACATTTTACATATTTATGTACCTGTCACAATGACACTGTCAAAGTGACAGGTACGAAAAAGTGTTAGTTACTTTAACTGTCACTTTTTGCTCGTGGTCAAATTCTGGCATTTTGTATTAAAGGGGAATGTAGATTTTATTACTAAAGATTGTAAGATTTAAATTTGCATGTATGAAAATACATTATGTTTGAAGACATTCTCTGCGTACGAGTAAAATGTATTGATTATTTTAGTGTCAATTAACGATTACTAAGGAAGGATGTAAGCAATGGTAACTAGAGAGATGGTTGGATGGCGGAGTTTGCATTTCTTCATTGTTACAAGCAATGAAGATATGCAAACTATACTTCTTATTCGTGCGCAGGTGTAGTGAGCTACTGTCAAAGTGACAGTTTAGTCATAGACAAGTTGACGTGTCGTTTGACCTTTTAAGAGTATCAGAAGGAACGGAACTACTGACGTCACAAGTGCAATAGTGTTTGTGACGTCAGAGTCCCTTCTATGTCATCGTTGTAATGAATGATGTATGGAGCAACATTCTCGGAGATATCAAGAAAAGAATTATAGTTTTTTTTTTATATTGAGGTGGACCTCTTTAACTATTCTATTAGAAGAATACATACTATTATATACGGAAATATATCTCTTTTTTATATACAGTCTTTATTATTAAAAAAAGTTCCTTGATATCTCTCGGAAATGTAGGCTCAAAGATAACCGCGGTTGTGGGCGTTTTAGAGTTTATAACAAAATATTATTAACCTTTAGAAAGAGAGAGAGAGGAAACGTGGAGTATTGTCGTTTCAATTTATATTTTTCAGTATATTTACACCTTATGAGACTCCCTATTATCGAAGCTTTATTTTAGTTCCTATAAAAGACGTTGTTTGTGTTTGTTGACGATTATAAAAAAAGACATACAGTGATTGTATTCATTTTTTTTTCTTTCAATTAATATTAATCCAGACTATACACAAATTTCTTTGGTAGCAGGGAGGGTCGTAATGTTTTAATAACTTGTTTATATTTTATTTTACAAGAAATTGTATACTATGAAGTACAAGAAAATGTTTAAAAAAAATAAAGCTCTGAGTAGGCAACTGTAAAAATATACCGTCGGTCATTATTTTTGATCAATTTTGAATTAGTATTCCAAACCCTCAATCAATATATTATTTTTTATTTAAAACTATTTTCGTAAATGTATTTTGTAAGTACTAAAATATTAATAGATATTTTTCTCAATTGCTTACTTTTTAAGCCTTTTTTTATGAATTATGTTAGTATTAAATTAGTTACAAGCGGGACCCCGTTGTATTTGTGAAGGTGTTGGTAGATAGCGCTCGTGCATTTGAACTGCAAGTCAACTGCAAAACTGCAGAATACTTGCAGTTGCACGTGACTGCTGAAAACTGCACACCTATTGTCCATTATTTTTACTGTTAAAATGTTAATATTGACTGCAATATAGATGTACATTAATGGAATAATGTGGTCGATAAATGTTACGACAGCAAATTGACTGCAAAAGTCTGCAGTTACATGCAGCTAGCTGCAGCCGCGTAAAAAATATTGTACATAATGTTGGATTGATAATATTCTTGCCTCTATCATGAAATAGAGCGGGTCCCGCAGATAGGAAGACTGGCATTTATTTTAATTGGTGTTATTGGTTTAGTCGTTGGCTTCCGTTGTTGCTGTATTATTTTTTAATTCAAGTGCTAAATAACGATGAAATTGAAGCAATGAATATAGCGTTAATTTGAGTGTTTTGTCACTTGTTAAGGTATGATATCGTAGATGTAAAGTTCGCTGCGTGCAGTGGTAACGTAAATGCAGGCAGTGAGTTCATATTTCTGCCTATATAATATTACATATTTTTTGATAATGTTACCCTGTAGGAAGTCCAAATTCACATACTTTCTGTTTTGATATACCCATATTACCCATCGATCACGAAACTAGGTATTTAATAAAAACAATCGTAAGGTAATTCCATTTTTATAATAACTAAGGAGTATCTTAATTGAACACACAATATTAGAATTCCCAAGAACTGCTTCGTTATGGCAGTTAGCGAGTTCATATGGCGTGAACATTCACGAAGATCGTTACTTCTGCACACAGCTTTATCGTTAAGTATATGAGGCAATCAGTCCGTGCCATAGTTGTGGAAAGTAAATAAACGCCCTCACAATCTCATGTATCCTATAAGTACATATTCACTTCATACATGAAATTATACATTTGTCGAAAAATTAGATCTAACTTATAAATATAATAATAATACAATTGATTTCTCACATTATTGTGTGGATAGTCGGTCAGCAGATTAATATAATAAATACTTTGAAGTTTCATGTTGAAACAGTAAATTGACGTGTTAAAAAAATAAGTCATATCATAAAATCATTGAAAATAATAACAGTCACGATATAAAATCTAGTCGAAACACAAAAATTGTTCGAGTTTTGAAATAATAGCTTGAATCAGCAATTCAGCTGGGATTTCGCACTAAGTAAACTACTCAAAGTTTATAAATAATGTTTGTTTTCGCATGTCAAAAAAATATCGCAAATTGAAATGCGTTTGAAAATTTTCCCGCTAAATTCAAACACAGCTAAGATGATAGTCTTGTGGTTTTATCTAAGTGTTTAACATGTTATATCGCACAAGTATTTTTAGTTACACCTCTATGAGAGATTTTGTATTTTGAATAATATTCACTGAATGTTGGATTTTAATTCCTTACCCATGGCACAAAGTAGGCTAATTTGGTACAGTGTTTTAAAAAGGTACAATTGTATACCTGTTAATCGAATGTTAGTTGGTAACATCGTTATTGAAAGGCAATTGTATCGTATTTTCGGTCACATAAGTACCTTTTCTACATCGCACTGAAAAAATTACCGGCCTGTAGCGCTACCATGAGTTTAAAAGTGACAGACTCGATATCGCCTATGTAAATATGTCTATGAAAAACTTGTACAGCGCCCCTAGCGGTTACGGTAAGAACTAAAATCGGTCGTATGAAAAAAGAATCAATTGGATAGGTTTTTAACGTACGTAAGTTTTCGATAGCTATCTCATGGTACCGCTACTGAAGTTAGTAAGAGTTTTTACGTAAGTTCTATGATACGTAATAGCACCCTGAAAAGGGAGTAAGACCACAGAGTTTCGATCGACTAACATATTCTGTGCAGACTCTTACTACTTCAGGCCGATAAGTTACGTTGGATGAAGCACTACACTTTCCCGGATAAATTAAATGAACATTGTTGTTGTATTCTGGAGTTGCTTCTATCGATAAACCGAAGTGTGCAGATTGTTGAGCCTCAGTGCCCATGGCAGAAGGAAAAATCATACAAAACTAATTCTTGTATATCAATGAAACTTTGTGATCTGTAGTGTGTAATAAACGATGGAATATCAATGGGGAATCAGATTGACGATTTACCTATGCCGCGAGCATATCACCGTACATAGGCTAAGTGAAGTTGCCAAATGTAAATACTAGATTTAAGACTTAAGTTAGATTTAGGACTTTGTTCGAGGTCTGGGCCCGTATGTCACGTATTGTAATAGTACATTGTGTTTCTTTTTATACTTTCGTCATTCTTTTGCATCTAAGTTCATCTTGGTAATTTGTAAGTCGACATATCTTTCCTATCAAGCCATAATGTCATTTTGTAGTATGTACTAGTACTACTAGTCAGACTGGTTTATTAGCAAATTAAGTATAATCATACTGCTCATGCAAACATACTCGATTTTTATTAAGTACAGTCATCGCGATCGATATTAAGATTTTTGTTGACGTACGGAACCCTCGACCCCCACTTTAGGTTGACAACACGCGGACCGTAGTACTTTTTGTATAATTATTGGGAATTGTTGGTTGTTCAAATGTTTATTGAATGCGAGGTATAGAGATCTTCTACGGAATTCAAGTAAGGGGGCAATCGATATAGAGTATATTCTGTGAGATAAAATATAAAATTTAAATGAAAAAATGAGTCGGTTGAGCTGATATTATAATAAAAAGGCTCTATGAACCTGTGAGAACATTTAGCATACCTACATCATTCGTTTGTGTGTGTAATTGTGAGGTATTCATGGTTTAAAAGTATGTACATACTATATGCTTGTTGAAATTCCATAAAACTTCTCATTTATTTTTAAATGTTAAAAGAAAAAAGTTTCACCTAAGACCAATATTGTAAATGTTACGCAAAGCTTCTTTTGCTTCTTTGTTTTAGGCACATAATAAAAGAACAAATATGTTATTAAAATACTTTGTTGGCGAAATTTTATGTAAATAACGTGAAACTTAGTGCCTTTATAAATGATTTAATCTATTATCGTAATTTTATAGGTAATTTTTTGTGGTTAACACTTAAATGTCCAATATTTATTTTTTATTATTAGAAAAGAATGATTGCATTATTTTTGTAAATAAAGGCAATTTGGTTGTAGAATGAATTTATTTAATTTAGTAAAAAAATATAAGAAATGATTATACAGGCTGACAATAATATTGCTTTTAGCGTGTATATAGCATGATGTTTTTCCTTTTTCGGTGTTAAATTAATTTGTATGTCTGATGTTAGATTGTTTATTAATTTTTGACTCTCGTTGTACTTGTTTAGGGACAATATATTAAAGAAAACTGTTACGAAAGATGACGATAAGAATTTGTATCCATCTCAATAAAAGGGTGTGCAGTTATCCATATAAATGATTGACGATGAATCAAGTCCTGTCGCTATTTGACAATCAAATTGTTAGGTCATTCTCAACTCGTTAGATGTATATCTGCCCACCTGTCTATAGAAAAACTATGGCCTAATATTGTTGTTGGAATGTCTGTCGGTCCGCGTGTCTACAACTAGTGTAATATACTGTACATTGGTAGTCGACTTTTAGATATAGTTTTTGTAGTTAATAAACTCTTAGATATTGCGACTGTCTCCCGTTAACTGTGTAGTCAAGTGAAGTCGTGAAGATTATCATTTTATTTTTACTTTTAACAAACGTCTGTTGAAATTTGATGTACGTATTAAAATATATTTTCTAGACAAAGCCTGGTTTTATTTAGCTCACCTACCTATGTATAGTCAATAAGGTCTTTTTTTTTTTTTTTTTTTTATAATAAGCTGACAAGATGACCTCACTCCACCTGATGGTAAGCGGTAGTGAGATCCAAATATGAGGTCGACAGGCACAATAGACTATATTGAGCCTGTCGCACTCACCCTGAAAGCCCGCTTAAAGAGGAGACCACTGCTGCGGCAGCAACGAGACAAGGCGTGGAGTCTCGCATTGGTATTGAGCTGTGCGGGTCGGAGTTGGCCAGTCCGCCGGACGGAAGGGCCCCCGTTTCTACGGGTCTCCCAGGACGGCGGGCTGACCCGCTCCGCCCGCACAATACCGCCGCTAAGACTCCACTGGTCCGGCTCTTGCCGCAACAATGGTCCCCCCTGGCTCCGGTTCGTACAGTGCTGATCCCGGAACGCGACCTGACCAAGAGAGGTCAGAGTCACTTGGCGGGTTTTACGCAACTGTATGGTGGTAACAGCAACCGGTCGACAAAACGTCTCCCACCTGAAAACCCTCTTTCAGGATAAAAAAATACACATATTTTGTTCGAACTGCTTGCTTATTATTTTCTGTCTGTCATTCGTTAGATTAAGACACAGAAGCAAAATATTTTCATTAGTTCCTAAAATCGACACTAAGTGGCGCTCCTTCACATTGGGGCAAAGGATTCGTGTACTCTCTCGTCTCGTGTCTTCGCTGGTTCATGCACCGGCAATGAATAAAAACCACATTGAAAGTATACAAAGTCTGATTGTTTATTTTCGCAGTTGAATGTACACTTTATTGGGGACGCGCGCGGCCCGCGCCGCCCGCCATCCTGGGGGTATTCCACATTGCCCCACCGATTCGCCCCACTGCAAGGAAGGCAATATTTTCCCCATCAGTGGGTTGGTGGGGCAAAGCGGTATAACCCCTGTCTTATGTACAGAGCGGGTCGCCGCCGGCCGCGAGTCTACTTACACGTAATCTCACTCAAGTTCACAATTCACAAGTGGCACTTGTCTCGACGCGTCGGGCGAGGGGCTGGAGCAATCTTTGTGCGTAAAATATTCACTATAAGGGCTCTAACACACGAACTGCAAGTTGACAACAAAGGCAAAGAATGGTGGACGCGGCGACATCTGCCGATGTAGCCGTCAACGACATATCGACACGTCGACTTAATATCGACAGCTAGCATTATCGGCATACAGTTAAATACGTCAACAAATGCGGTTCGTGTGTAAGAGCCCTACATTAACCCTTTAGCAAGCAGAGGTTTTTCAAGAATTGACATATGTCCAAAACCAATGGCAATTTTTTACATACAGAACTAGTTCAAGGGTTTAGTGGGATTTGTTTTGTATTTAATTTAACAAATAGAACTCTAGTGCACGCAAAATTAATTGGCTTGGTCAAAGTAAGGCACTGCAGCAGCAGTTTTAGCTACACCTATTTTAAGTGTAGATATTAAGTGCCAATTACGTTCAATCTAGCCTATGAACTTTGCGTGTACATAACATACTAAAAATCCATGATTTCCATATTTTGGGAGGTTACTAGTGCAATCATCGACAGAGGTACCCACATTGACTTTAGAATTTGTTTCTATAAACAATCAATTGTGTATTTACTTCTGTTACATAAGTAAAAAGTTACAAATTCACAGAAAATAAGATATAATACAAGTCTGATTCTTCCTTTGTAACAAGAGATTTAAATAGGCCCCATAAGAGCTAACAAAGACATTAAAAATTTCATTATCTAAGTTTTTAAGGAATTGTGGTTAAAACCAATTAATATGAAAAAGGAAGCGCATTTCATAAAAAATAGCAATAAATAATGAGTTTAGCAAGGTTCAATTGACCGATAATGACACATAGACATATACAAATTAATCTATGGCAGTAGATCACTACACTATTCGCCCGAAACCCGACGTCTTGACTAGTCAACGTAACTTACAATACGTACTGGAAGATGAAGACCCAAATCACTATGCTAGTTTACAAATTGAACATCAAACATCATTAGGAGAGTTACACATCGGATTACACCTTATGACTATTTCAATACAGCTCATTTTTAGTTACCCTTATTATTTTGGTGTGAGATATAATATCTGTGTAATACATATCTACAAATTGTAAAATTGCTATTTGGAAGGTTAGTACATTTTCTTATCTATACATACTGTCCAAGTTTCAGGTATTAAGATTATTAACTATAATATTTACTGCAAAGGTGATAAATCTTGGAAGAAAAAGGTTGCCATGACCAAAGAATCCTTTATGAGGAATCATCATTGTCTCACACAAACAAAACACATAACAATCACATCTAAGAACAGTAATGTGTTCTAATACTCAAAAGGCGACATCATTAATCTACTTACTGTTATCAAATAATCTAAAAGAACATTTCTAATACAAACAAATAACAATTACAAAACTATACACATATGATAAAACCCAAAATTTGAACAGTCTAATGTCATATACCTAATACCTGAACCAAAGATATCACTATGTATTGAGATCGATCGAATAAATACATTTTGGTACAGTTAGCATCAGAAGTGACGTAACATTTTAGACAGAAATATTGCCTTTGAAAATGTAAACGGCAATAATTGTCAAAAATGTCCAACTACCACTGTTGCGAGTCGCAATTTATGAGATTTTTCAATATGAATTAATGGCTCACAGTAAGTTTAATGTAAAAAAATGTTTTAGGTGTCGAGTCTTATACGTCTGCCGTACATTTAACGTTTGGTACTCTGCTTCCGGAACCGAGACGTCGGCGTAAAAGGATCAAGTTAGCGTCCACTGAATTTAAACTGCAAAATATCGACAAGTTATCAAATAATTTCACCGATCAAGGTTCACTGAGTAAATTCCGTTCGAACTGATAATTCAGATTGCATTCATGTTCACTGGTACTCGAAACAACGTCACTTCGCGCGGTGAGAGTGCAAGTTCGCTCTGAACTGTGATTGAGTGAGTCCGGGGACGCGCGACGGGGCTACGCGCGCTCGGGGCGGGGCGGGTCGGGCCGGTCGAGGCGCTCGGGCCGGTCGTGGTCGTCCTGCGCGCGCGAGCGGTCGGCGGAGGCGCGCAGGCAGTCGCCGTGGGCCTTGTACTCGACGGGCACGGAGGCGGGCAGCTGCAGGATGCGCCGCAGCGCGTCGCGCACGCGCGCCGCCGCGCCCGTGTCCGCCGCCGTCCGGTGCCACACCGCTAGGTGGTCTTCCTGGAATCGGGTAAATGGTACCGTCAGTCAAAGTCAAAGTCAAAGTCAAAATTACTTTATTTTACATGGACTTATATACTACTTGAACTTATTATTTAGTTAGTTTTTTTCCTTACTAACGATGATGGCTTGGAGCCTCGTCATTAACCCTAGGATGGTAACAGATTTTATTCAAACGCGAATGGTAACTGGGGTGACGAGTCACCCCTAACGTTCAAGTAGTTAATAAAACACAGTTTTTTAGGAATTAACTTTATATTTATTAATTAATCAAACAAATAGGAACTATTTTACGAGATTAATCAGTTCTCCATCAAATTAAACAAACAAAAACATTTAAAACATAATGTAAGCACAACTCAAACAAATTTCCCTCCCATGTTCAGGACATACTGGCTTCTGACATTTTGTGCACACAATTTTGACTTTTTTTCATTTTTACGTGGGCACAACACACACTTGGCTATCTTCTGTAATTTTGAAGGGTTAGCCTTCAGAATTTTCTCTAGTATGTCAAAAATGCAAAAAATACATACGTAAATAGTAACAGGGTGACGCGTCACCCCACACATACCTATATCTCCGAAACGATGTCCATTCGGTGCCCGCGCGCAACGGTTACTAATAGCGAACGACAAAGCAAGAGAATACATGAAATTACAGAAAGATACAACAAATCACATTCAAGATATTATCATGTGATTGGTTGTCTGGGGTGATGAGTCATCACTGTTACCATCCTAGTGTTAAAAGACTTGCAGGGGAGCGGAATGGCTCTCACCCCTTAAAAGGTACCGTTAGTGTATTTGCTAATTGGAAATGTTTGTTTTCATGGCTTATTGTTATTCAAGAGTACTGGAAAGAGCACTAGAAAAACGTCTAGTTGGATTGGATTTTCGACATTTCACCCCTCCTGGAAAGTATGTATGTTATGTATTATGATGACTTGATAAGTAACCATGCAATAGGATGCGTTAATGAAATTAAATGGGATACTGTAACTTATTAAATCAATATAATTTCAATTCAAATATTCTTCTCAATTCATTATATTAAGTGCTACAGTACAACTTCTTGAGCTTAAGAGCTCGAATAATTTTAATGACATCTAACACTCTGACATCTGACATCTCCACAAACCTAAGATTGGCTTTGCTTTATTCCTTTATTGCCTGAGATAACAACAAAAATAAACTTGTTCCATTCACTTTCCGCTATCGTAACATATCTATCATCTATGTCTGTACCAACCTGGAACCGAACGGAGAGCACGACGCCGCACAGCTCGGGCCCCACCATGAACTGCTCTCCCAGCATCGCCATGCACAGGTCCTCCCACGCGCGCCCCGTCTGCGTCTTGCGCAACCGGACCACCTGACCATGTAATATTCATTTATTATTATTTATTTATTTAAAACATACTAGCCAAATATCACACAAAATATCTGCTTATAGTTCACTGATTCAACTGATAGCAGACCACAAAAAAAAAATGCACTGATTCAACTGATAGCAGACCACAAAAAAAAAAATTAAAACTTACACTCATATTCCTTACAGGCTAACCTTATTAACCAAATAGGACAAATCTTAAAGAGACTAAGACTTAAAGTATCTGTATCGCGTGTGTGCATGAAGAGGTTTATGGATGTGGAAGAAACGAAATTGGTGTGCCAGGACCGTAGCACATGGCAGGATGTGATCTCTGCCTACCCCTCGGCGCGACTTTTATGAATATTTAGTTTATAATATTTTTTGGTTGGGTTATTTTTAATTACAACTTAAATAACTATATATAATTTTAAACTGTTATGGTTACACACATTAGAAAACTGAAACTGTCTGGGATATTTACCATGTGATCATGGCGCTTGCAACAGTGCCAAAATATCGGGAGCTCATTAAAACAAAACAACATGGTAAATATCCCGGACAGTTTCAGTTTTCTAACTATTATGTTTATAAATGGCTGGTGAATGAACTCAGCCATCTGGTTAAACATTGCCTTCAATAACTTGTTTTGCAAATTAATTGTCTACTTTAACTAGTGCAAGATATTTGCATGACAGCAAATATTAAAAAGGTATATTTGGAAAGTCAACCAACTCTTAATTGAATAAACTAAAGGCCTACACCGATATACGGCCGCAGGATGCGAATTAAAAAAAATACATGTAGCGTGTTTGCTAAATACAGCATGGTAAGTAGTAGTGAGAAGTTTTTTTTCCGAACTGACTTGGAATAGCCTTGAATCATCACCAGGCTTGCGGGGGATCGGATGGCTCTCACCCCTATACTTAAGACAGAGAAGCTTATGTGGCCATACCCATTTGCCCCCGTTGACGTTAGCCGGATCCTCCCACATGGGCTTGATGCCGAGCTTGAACAGGTGCAGGTCGGACAGCGGGGGCAGCTCCGCGGGCCGCGCCAGGTGCGAGTACAGCCCCCACCACTGCTCCACGCTGCCCACGCGACCCACCAGCCGAAGTGCCTGGAACGTGCATGGAAACTATTTAGTAAACTTACTATGTGACATTGAATGTGCGCTAAACTGTTGATTTTTTTTCATACTCGATTTTAATTTGTCAGGACAACCTATTTGTGCTTTCTTTATTGTTACATTACTATTCTATGTTACAAATGTAAAACCTGGTCTTCTTAAAATAAATAATAAATACACATTTTTAATCAACAAAATAAATAATGGATATGGAAGAAGTTACACTCATAATTTTTTTAAAAAAAAGAATAGTTCTGTTGTTTCTGTCACTTTTTAGAGAATGAAGCTTGAAACACATAAAATACTTTAGTTACTTGTAAAGCAGTAATATTTGTCTGTTACTTCTACAGCATTCTGTAAGTAGCTCGTAACTTGTCGTAGTAGTTCTGTAAGTACTGCTACTGCTGCAGCAGTATTTTCGAGTAGTTGTAATAGTAGGTAGTTTGTATTAAATTAATCCATTACTGGCTCGGTGGAACAGTGGCTACTGACTCAGGTTCATAACCTACGGTTCCAAGAGTTGTGGGTTTGATTCCCACTCGGGACAAATATTTATGTGACGAACATCGGTGTTTGTTCCGTGTCTGGGTGTATTATTAAATATATTTAAGTTTATTTGTGTATCCACTGTTGATTCTGATATATTTATATTTATTTATATTTAATCCAAAGTAAGTCTCTTTCATAACCATAAGACATGGTCAATGTGTAAGGCTCCAAAATCCCTAATGATTTCCTCTACCCCCAATAGTATCTTCTCAATCAGTTAAACAAATTGGACAACTTTTCTGCAACTTTATAATGTATTTGAACTACTTGCAACTACTGTATAATAGTAATTTATAAATGTGGGAAGAATCCACCATTTAAGCTTTTAGTAATAGTGACACTTTTAACTTATCTATCATTCCAATTAAATAGAATTATCCTTTGGTAGCTTTCCACTAGACATTTTTCTCCCTTTCAATGATTGAAGCTTTCTTTATTTAGTAAGTTGAGTTGAATTTTATTATGTTATTTGAAATTTAACTTGGTTAGTTGGCATTTTTTAATAAGTATTATTACATTTAAAAAAAAAAACAACATCTAATTAGAATCCCATTGCAGGTTAAAATGTCACCACAAGACAAAAGGAAGTGAGGTTCCCATTAATCAAAGTGATCTTTTGTGCTCTTAAGCTACTGAGATTTTGTGGCACAAAATCTATAGAGATTTTGTACTTTTCAAAACACTTTTGAAAAGTAGTGACTATTCACTACTTTGAAAAGTACAAAAATGTTTTATGATATCATCAATGTAATGTCCTGTCCAGATGCCACTAAAATAAATTCATATACAGTCTTATTAAGTAGTAACACACATCCAACTATGTTTTTGACAAAGTAAAGAAAAGTGATATTTATTTACAATATAAAGCTACTGTGTAACTGATAAAGGGTGAAATTACAGTTCCTAAAGTTCCTTAACTTTACAACAGTTGATTAAAATGAATAATAATTAATATTAATCAACAGAATTAAACAAGAATTTACAAATAGAAAGGAATTTACATAAGCTTGTAGATAATTACCAACATAAATATGTAAAATAAGTTGTTAAAATACAGTTCATCTTTTAGATTACATAATTTAAAAACTCTGACACAGTTTTTATAACAAGCTGTGTCCACCTTATCACATTGTTTTCACACTATCAGCAATTGCTAGCTTGCCCCAGCATTACAGTGGGACTAAAAATAGATTTATAAATTTAGTCAAACTGAGACTTCTACCTGAGCGTCAGATAGAGTTTCTGCGCCTCATTAGACTTGTTAGCAAAGTTTTGGAAAGTTTTAACGCCTTATTAGGAGGTTATTTACTTGTATCAAGCTGTGAGGGTTTTCTAGGTTGAATGTAACGAACCTGGCCGTATCCAGTGGTGGAGGCGGAGAGCTCGCGGGCCGGCGGCCGCCGCGAGAACCACATCCAGTAGCTATACTCCAGTTTGTGCTCATTTGGAGGCACGACGGGGGGGATCGGCTCCTCTGAATTCCTCTCCTCATCTTCATTATTCCCATGGTTCTGCGCGGCGCCGCCTCCCTGGCCACCTTCCCCTGATCGTCGTTCAGGCACGTTTAAATTGTAGAACTTGCACATTTTCCTTTCAGTCATGTTATTCTAAACGTACTAACATGTTTCGTTAACGGCCTAACCTAGGACACGTTGCTATTTGAGGTATCAGACTCTTTATTGAATGAAATCAACAATTATATTTTATCACTATGCGAGATTAATTCACTTGTTCTAACTAATTCACTAATTATTAATATCAATAAATAAATCTCAAGTATCGTATTCTCTTTTAATCTGTTTATAACCTTTTTCTTTCCGTCATCAAATTCAAACTGTCAGTTGACAGCATGGATGACGATTTCTTTCAGTCTTCAGTTTCGTTTATTAGTATTAATTATATTTTGGATCAGGTGCATATATGAAAATATAATTTAATATTCCAATACTACAGCATAAACAGTATTTTCGCATGCACTTTGAGACGATATAAATGCAATTTACAATCTGAGGTACTGTTGCTAAGTTTCTTTGCTTGTTAAACAATGTTGCATTAAAAAAAAAGCTGATCATATTTTCACGTTAACCTAGTATTTCAGAACGAAAATTATCTCTTATTGGTTTTATATGTCTATTTAGCGTCCGATTATAAAATAAAATGTTATTTAACAGCACATAGGATTAAAAGTGAACTGAGTATCAAATTAATCAAACTAATTTAATTTGTAAACAATGAACTCCGACTCGTTAGACGGTAGAATAATGTAAGCTGACATAATGTGACGTTGAAAGCTTAGAGATGTACCGCAGTAATTTTATTCGAGTTAATTAACTCAGTGAGTTAATTTTGCCGAATGAAATAAAAAAATAAACACATGAAACGAACAGAAAGTTATTGATGGAATAGGTAAGATGACAAGAATAAATAAATAATAATGATATATTTTGTAAGAATACCATGCACGCCACTACGTCGCTCATGCTTCGAAAGAAAGGCAAAGCCATTTATTTTCAACAAAACCAAAACAATCCATAATAAGCATAGTAACAACAAACTTTAATATACTTATGTTTTCTGCTTTATACTTGTTGACGCATAAATACATTTTGAAAATATGCAATCATCCGGCGCGCGGCACTGTGCTTAGTTAACTCAATGAGTCAAGACAGGGCTGCATTACCCATCCCTAGTTCAGTCAGTTTGAATGTCAACGGAGCCGGGACGAAAGATTTGTTGTAAATAAACTCGCAAATTTATATTTAATAACATACTACTATTTTCTATTGTAAAAGTGGGGGAATATTTTTAATTCAGCGCTTAAAGTTTGCACCATAAAGCTTTACTTGTAAAGACTATGGCAATGGCTGAACCAACATCAACGAGTTTAGAATGTTTGAACATCGATTTCATGCGAAATTTAGTGAAGCAGTACTCTGAACTGGTAAATATCCTAGTCTTATAAACATTAATAACCGTATTAAATATCTGTAATATTATTTATAGCTTTACACCATATACAATTAGAATTTGTGCATGGAACATGTGAATTTATAATTTTGTTTAACAAGTCTTTAGCAGTACATAGGTAGCTAATACTTAATTCACTGGACTGACAGAAAATGTACAGAATGCCTCTTAGATGTAATATTATAGATTTTGAGTATGTTGCAGGACAAAAATCTTAGTTTTTTTTAATACCTGGTTTTCAAACTGTTTTCACATAGGGTCAATGGACAAGTGCTCTTTTCTGGGCGGATGCAGCAGCAGCTGCTGGGAACGGGAGTGGCACAGCCAGCGGTGATGATATTTGGCTGCTGGCCAGCGTCATGTTGGCTAGGGGGGAGCTACACCGAGCTGCTCATGCGGTCACTTCCAGAGGGCTACATAGGTGAGTCATCACTACAGTATTAGGCAAAGTCGCTTCCCGTGTCTGTCCCTATGTATGCTTAAATGCTTAAAACTGCACAACAACAAGCCATTTCAGCGCAAATCCGGCTTGAAGGACCACATGTTGGTGTCTGAGCTTGGGGATGTGGTTTGAACGATAGAAGGTTTAGTTAACGGCAACACAGAGTGTATATTTAACTTTCTACAAAAATGTTCTTAAACTGGTAAAATGTTATGTTAAAATGTAAATGTTAAGATGAATGTTAATGAATGCAACCCGGTAGTACGGTGGCGATAATTGCACTAAAGTTAACAATTCCTATTATGACAAAAATGCAGTGCAACGGTGGTCAATGGCCTAATTACTGCACTGCGTCATAATAGGGTATTTGACTGGTTGGAATGCTTGCCATTTTTATGATAAGCAGTAATATTTAGATAAATCAATATTATTAACGAAAAGCGAAACTTAAATTTTTGGCAAAATGAGACAGCAAAAGACATTTAAAATTGGTAATTCCATTTCAAAAGTGCAAAAATCATTTAAAACTTCGTTGTCATCTTATAAATAACAGAATTAATAACATCTTTCATTATGACAACATATCCATAAACACAACTTTTGATGAACCATTGTTTAGTTTTAATGAGCTCCGATATATCAGCTGTTCAGCACTGATGTAAGCGCCATATTCACTGGTGAACTGAGTTTCAGTTTTCTTAAATGTGTACTTTCTCTCCTTTGAGTGGCTACAGTAGGGACGTAACTCAGAGTTGAGAGCATGTAAGCTTGCAATGATTGCTCTAGTCAAGCACCAATGACCCTTTATCGTGTTTAGACGGCACCTGCTCTGCCTGGGCGTGGCGATGCGAGCGTACCTGTCGGCGCGCGAGCCTGCCACCGCCCTGGGGCTGGCCGACGACTGCGACCCCGCGCTGCTCGAGCCCAGCGCCACAGACCAGACACACAATGTGAGATATTTTTTTATTTTTTCCTATGTTTGTTACAAGATAGCTCCGCCAATTATGAACCGATTTGAACAAATGTTTTTTCGTCGTATAGGTATAACCTCAAGGGTGGTCCCATTTATATTTAATAATAAAAACAACATTAATGGAAAATTGGGGATGAACTTTTTTATACGCAAAAATTAGATTATAGGCGTGACGACTGGGTCTTTTTAGTTAGTTTGTACAAAAATATGGGACAAGTATTTTTTGTTTTTCAATTGATTGAAAAATGACAAAATTATAGCTTATCAAACTTCTGGAGTGGGGGCTTGTGACGTCACGGCTAGGTAAAAATTGTACCTAAACGTGACGTCATACGAAACTTCTAAGCACTATATCTTCATAATTTCTTGTTTGTGAAACAAAATAAAAAATACGAGTACAATATTTTTAAATATGTAATCTAAATAACGGACTAATTATATTTTTTTAGTCGTGTCGCCTATTGAAAATGTCCAGGAAATTTTCCATGTTGTTTTGTTTTAATGAGCTCCCGATATTTCGTTGATCACAGGTTAGTTCACCTGTGATCACAGTATTCTAATGTGTATTTTTTAGTTTGTTTGGGTGAATTCCTGCAAGATGTCTTCAATTAATTGAAATTGTACAAACAATTCTGATTGGGGAAATATTTGTGTACAAATAGTTGCTGTTTACTCCTGTGTCTGAATGTTAAATTTAGTAACATATTTAATTTTATTTGTGTCATTGCATCTGATATTCGATGTAGCTAAATGCTAGTCACTAATTTCAGTATCACATTAAAGTATGTGATGTGGGATATTTATTTATTTACTTAAGTTTGTAAGGCCCTACTTAGGAGTTTTGGTGGGCATAGATTAGGGGTGAGAGCCCCTGCAAATCTGGTGACGATGACGCGGCCTACACCAAGCCAGTCAGTTAGGAAAAACAAAAGGGGCCATTATATTGTCTATTATTTGCACACACTACACATAAGTGGTGGTAGTTTTGGTGGCCTCGTTTCTAATGATGGTTCCTTATGTTGACTGGCTCGGTGGAACAGTGGTTAGTGACCCAGGTTTACTATCTACGGTTCCAAGAGTCCTGGGTTCGATTCCCACTCGGGACAAATATTTGTGTGACGAACATCGGTGTTTGTTCCGTATCTGGGTGTCTTATTAAATATATTTAAGTTTATTTGTGTCTCCACTGTTGGTTCTGATATCTGTAACACAAGTGCTTGAGCTACTTACCACAGAATCAGATCAATGTATGTGATGTTGTGAAGTATTTATTTATTTAATTAATTTATTTAATTTATTTATTATTTATGCACTTTCAGCGCGCCCTCGGCAGCGTGCTAGTGAACCGGGCGCGCGCGCTGTGGGCCCTGGAGCGACGGGACGCGGGCGCGGCCGCGCTGTGCGCCGCGCTGCGGGCCGACCCCGCCTGCTACGAAGCCCTTGACCTATTGCTCGAGCGACACGCGCTCACCCCGCACCAAGGTATGGTATTTAACCCTTTAGACAGTATAGGTACAATTTAAAAATGTCATTGCTTTTGGACCTTATCGTGAGGGAATAAGATTTAAATTATGGTGGCAGTATGGTTGCTATACCATGTAAAGGATTTTTAAGGATGGAACGGGGAGACGACAATA
Source organism: Maruca vitrata (assembly GCA_039566165.1). Classification (NCBI taxonomy): domain Eukaryota; kingdom Metazoa; phylum Arthropoda; class Insecta; order Lepidoptera; family Crambidae; genus Maruca; species Maruca vitrata. The sequence goes on along the minus strand of CM076923.1, from coordinate 2,374,231 downwards.
AAAGATGAGTTCATGGTTAATAATATGTTGTAACTGTAAACTGTCATGGTTACACACATTAGAAAACTGTAACTGTCCGGGATATTTACCATGTTGTTTTGTTTTAATGATCAGTTCACCCGTGATCATGGCGCTTGCAACAGTGCCGAAATATCGGGAGCTCATTAAAACAAAACAACATGGTAAATATCCCGGACAGTTACAGTTTTCTAATGTTGTAACTGCTCTATAACTGACTTACGCTCTATTTATATAATACTAAACCTACCTATGTATAAATAAATAAATAAATATTTCATAACATCAATCAAATAGTCAGGGGATACCAGTCACAACTATCTGTCCGGTGGTGAATGGTATACGGGTAAGCGACCCCGGGTGCTCGAGCTACTATCGACTCAGTCCAAATCATCCGAGGCGATAGTATCCTTACTCCCTTTTTCCTTCCCCCGTCATATATCCTTGCTACTCGTGGGAACGCAATGACCTTGTTAAAACAATGCACAAGGCAAAATGGCGGCGACGTAGTCCACAACCCGTCACGTCACGTTTCCCACAGAGGTGACAAGTGGATCGCTGGAAGTGATCTCTGCCTACCCCTCTGGGAAAAAGGCGTGATTTTATGTATGTATGTATGTATGTTCATAACATCACATACATTGATCTGATCCCGTGGTAAGTAGCTTAAGCACTTCATGTATGGGGAGGTGCGTCACACCTCTACAATAATGATGATGTATGACTGACTTACGCTCTCCTTATGTAATACTATACCTACCTATGTATGGGGAGGTGTGTCATACCACTGGAATGATTATGGTGATGAATGGTTTCGCTGCCCCCAACCCTAACCGCGCCATAGGCCCAACACTATTACGTCATCAACACGTGTTCCAGAGAGCGAGTTGGTGGAGTCGCTCCCGCTGGGGCGGCTGAGCGCGGGCGAGGCGGCGCTGGTGCGCGCGGCGTACCGCGAGCGCCTCAACCGGTACGCGCCGCCCGCCGCGCCCGCAGACACCGATAACGACTGCCTGGTGACTATTGCTTTTTTTTTATTATTTACTTACCTATCCCTACTAATATTATAAATCCGAAAGTAACTCTGTCTGTATGTCTGTCTGTCTGTCTGTTACGCTTTCACGCATAGAGTACTGGACCGATTTAAATGAAATTTGGTACAGATATAGTTCAGAGCCTAGGAAAGGTTATAAGCTACTTTTTAACCGACTGCGCTATAAGGAAGTAATGTTTTACCCGTGAAACGTACGCGGACGGAGTCACGGGTGGAAAGCTAGTTTGAAATAAAACTAATTTAACGGATTAAACTCGAGTGTGTTGTGATTCTTAACATATTATTTAGAGAGCCGACGTTTCCAGCTCTTTACAGAGCGCTGTACAATGTACTACTGTACTACCACGACCACGTGACCAGGAGCGCCTGGTCACGTGGTCGTGGTAGTGGTGATGCCGTGTAGTGTTCTCGCAATTACTCTATTAGTTGCGAGAACACTACACGTATGATTAGGTATAGTATTATCTACAATACTATATTACCCAATCATAGTCACATAGGCATTTGTATAGAATAGATTTTCAGCGCGACCGGTCGACATCCGCCTGCATCCAACGAGGCTCTGAGATCTTCACTAGATGAAATTTACTTTCTGTAAATGAAATGTGGACCATTATGTTGTGTTAGTATGTATTAAGAACGCATGCCTCACCCGTTGGCTTGATAAGCCAATTTTCAGATATCAGGTAATCAAGGTACTAAAAATAATACTTATCTGTGTTTGGGAATATTAGCGATTTATTTTTAAGGATATTGCCTGGAATATACGTAAAAATCAACTTGAGAATTGACGTGACATCCTTACTAATATTATAAAGGTGAAAGTTTGTATGTATGGATGTATGTTTGTTACTCTTTCACGCTCAAATGACTGAACCGATTTTCATGAAATTTAGTATGATGGTAGCTGGCACTCTGGAATAACATATAGGCTACTTTTTTTTTTTTTAATTCAACCCCCATGTGGTTCATTGGGGGGGGGGGTGAAAATTAGTATGGGAGAATTTTTACGTGTTTGTCGATTTTTATAAAACTTGGTATGGAGGTAGCTGGCATTCCGGAGAGACACCAGCGTATTTTTTTTTATTCAGCCCCGTTAGTATGGGAGAACTTTTACGTCTTTATAGATTTTTATAAAACTTGGTATGGAGGTAGCTGACACTCCGGAGAGACACCAGTGCATTTTTTTTTTTTTTAATTCAGCCTCATTGGGGGGTGGGCGGGGGTAAAAATTAGTTATGGGAGAACTTTTACGTGTTTATAGATTTTCATAAAACTTGGTATGGAGGTAGCTGGCACACTGGAAAGACACCCGCTTTTTTTTTTTTTTTTCAAAATTCGACCCCCATGGAAGTTATTGGGGGGGGGGCGTACTATGGGAGAACGTTGACGGAACTTACACTTATAAATAACAAATTTTACAAGGCATGTAGGCTATTTTAATACATCCTTGCTACTAAAACCCATTAATACGCGGACAAAGTCGCGGGCGGCCGCTAGTAAGTAATATTTTTACGTACCTTGATGATCAGCAGCTACCATGAGTTTAAAAGTTACGGGCTCGATATCGCCTACGTAAATATGTCTATGAAAAACTTGTACAGCGCCCCTGGTGGTTAAGCTAAGAACTAAAATCGGTCGTATGAAAAAAACAACACTACAGGTTTTTAACGTACGTAAGTTTTCGATAGCCAACTCATGGTACCGCTACTGATATCTGAAAATTGGCCGGAAAATAATCGATAAAGCCTGAAATCAATCGACTAATTCGAATTTATTTCCAGCTCAGTTCAATAGTGGAATGCTGCCGCTCCCGCACCTCGGAAGCGGCGATCTGCCGCGCGCGCCGCCTCGCCGCCGGCTGCATGTGGGCCTCCGCCCTCAAGCAGCTCGACGCCGCCGACCCGTGGTGCTGCGCCGACGTGCGCGCCGCCTGCCTCGTGGAGCTGCGCCGGAGCTCCGAGCTGTTCGCCTTCGCCCACACGCTGGTGGACGCCTACCCCACCAGCTGGGTGTCCTGGTACGCCGTGGGCTGCTACTACTACCTCATCGGTAGGTGTCTATAGGACTCCGCCCCTCGTGGAGCTGCGCCGGAGCTCTATAGGTCTGTTGGAGCGCGAGCTTCCTCGGGCTTCCTCGGGCGTCATCGGCGGGCGTCGAGTCCTCTGCGTGCGCGGGGGCGCGGTCCCCAGCGTGCCACTCTGCCTTCAATCTTCGGCGGCACGGGCCGCGTTCTTTAGTGTCCTTCCACCGGCATCAATATACCTTCAAAATACAGTCCACTTTTTATTTAAGTCCCTAACAGGTCTATAGTGTTGTTTGTAGATTTTAATAATATCATTGACCGGTTTCCTCAACAGCGGGAAATCAATGGAGATCAGTCAACCGAGCAGGCGTATAGTTTATGTGCAAACATAAGTGCACTCTCTGTTCGCTGACTCGTATGGTTCGGTGAGACGATATTCCTGATGAGAGATCGGGCTCAACACCTTAACGTGCTTTTCGAGGTATGGGCGTGCATCCGGCAATTTCGTGACTCTGAACTGAGTAATGTTTTAACATAAAAACTCGAATTTTTTTTTGTCGTCTCTGGAATCGAACCGGGTAACTCTCGGTCCCAACGCAGTACTAGCTACCAAATAGAGGAGGCAATGTAAGTGCACAGCAGACACACACACTTGCACACAAATGCAGTAAGATGGTTACAGTACAAGTACACTAAATTTCAAAGAGACAGTCGTCTCACCTACCAAATCTCACCTGTGTTGCAGGCAAGAGCGAGTTCGCGCGTCGCTACCTCAGCAAGGCGAAGAGTCTGGAGCCGGGCGCGGGCTGCGTGTGGCTCGCGTACGGACACAGCTTTGCTGCCGACAACGAGCACGACCAGGCCATGGCCGCTTACTTCAAGGTATGGGACTGGCTGAGAGATAAATATCTGGGACATTTCCACACGGTAATCTGACCCCAAACTAAGCAGAGCTTGTACTATGGGCGTCAGAGACTGATATACATACATATATATATTTTTAAATACATACTTAAATACATAATCACACCCAGACACGGAACAAACACCGATGTTCATCACACAAATATTTGTCCCGAGTGGGAATCAAACCCACGACTCTTGGAACCGCCAGCCAGGGTCACTAACCACTGTTCCACCGAGTCAGTCAAAGTCAGATAGGAGTTAAGGTGGCGACGTCTGAGAAGAAAGTTCCGACAGCAACCAACAGATGGCTCTTAGGTCGCCATACAGGGATCGCTCGAGCAGTTAGCCAGTGATCAACATACACGGACCGCTCTTGCAGTCACAATCAACATCTTATGCCTGGCGACTGCTTGAGATTTCATCGTGCTGGTAATTGCTCGGAGCAGTCGCGACTGCTCGAGCGGTTCCGTATATGTGTGTACGTTAAATCTGTAGTTTACTACGCAGTAGCAGCTTCTAGCAGTCCGTCCTGACTTCTTGAAGCTGTCCGTGTAAGTTCGCCCTTACAGACAATAACCAATACTTTGAATGCTTAAGCGGGCCGCGCACTGGGCAGCCAGTCTTAATGCAAACCTGCATCAACAAAATCACAAGTACAAGTATAATATGGACTGATGGCGCTTTTGGTAGTGCTTCTTACGCCAATAGTCTTGGATTCAATACCCACTAGGGACAAATATTTGTATGATGAACACCACAACAACAATGTCTGGGTCTGTTATTTAATGTACTGCTATCAGACATACCACAGCTTGAAGAAAGATTTTATTGATTTTGACTTTCCTTTTAATGATTGTATTGAATTTGACCCTAGGTGTCAAACCTTATCATAATTTGTGGAACCAGTATAATAATAATAAAAGTATATTCAAGTCTGATTGTATTACCTACGTGTACCGCAGGCAAGTCAGCTGATGGGCGGATGTCACCTGCCCCCTCTATACGTGGGCGTGGAGTGTTCGCTGCTCAACAACTCTGCTATGTGCGAGCGATTCCTCGCCCGGGCTGCCTCCCTTCACAACAATGCTGAGGTGAGACCTAGTAGGGCTGCTATGAATTGTGACTCATAAGTGTGTAAATATCTTTTAAAAAATTAAATCATAATCTTAGATGATTTCGCCGTTTATTTGGTATTCTTATTTACGTTCAAAGGAGTATCGAAATCGTAATGTTTTTTATACCAACGTAAGTTTTTAATTAAGTGGAAAAAAAGTGTTTTCGATTTTAAGCTCATAGATGTAGCTTGGACCTAACCTATGAGCTGGAGGTAGCTTTAAAAAAGAAATTAAATTTTCTTTGCATTGTTATTTTGTTATCACAATTAGTGTGGCTTGATGATGCGTAAAAATAAAATATACTTTATCAATAAAATAAAATAAAATCGAACACTTTGTTTATTGTACCAGGCGCGCATAGACAAGCTGGTGGAGGTGTCGGAGAGCGGCGGCTCGGCGTGGTGGGCGCGGCTCGTCCCGCTCGTGCACGAGCCGCACGTCGCGCACGAGGCCGGCGCCGCCGCCCTGCGCGCCGGGGACCTGCCCGCCGCCCGGGACCTGTTCCTGCGCGCGCTCGACACCGCGCGCGCCCACACGCCGCAGGTACCGCCGCGTGCGACCCGGGTGACTAGAGAAGAGGGGGTTATAGATAGCTCGCAAAGTATTCGCTTGTGATCCAATCCAACGGTCGTATATCATTAGATATTTGTTTTTGGGTTCGAATTGAATGTTATCATGTTCCAGCTGACTTCTATTTTTTATTTTATCTTATTTTAAAAGAATCTCTTTCCGTTCCAGCTGAGCAGTCGCTGGGCGGCCACGCTGGACGCGCTGGGCCACACGCTGCGGCGGCTCGGGCGCGCGGCGGAGGCGGCGGCGTGGCACGCGCGGGCCCTCGCGCTGCGCCCCGCGCGACCACACACCCTCGCCGCGCTCGGGCTCGCGCTCGCGCTGCAGGGCCGCGAGGTACGCACCTACTGCGAGTGGGTATAGGTACGAGCGTGGCACGCGCGGGCCTCGCGCTGCGCCCCGCGCGACCACACCCTCGCCGCGCTCGGGCTCGCGCTCGCGCTGCAGGGCCGCGAGGTACGCACCTACTGCGAGTGGGTATAGGTACGAGCGTGGCACGCGCGGGCCCTCGCGCTGCGCCCCGCGCGACCACACCCTCGCCGCGCTCGGGCTCGCGCTCGCGCTGCAGGGCCGCGAGGTACGCACCTACTGCGAGTGGGTATAGGTACGAGCGTGGCACGCGCGGGCCCTCGCGCTGCGCCCCGCGCGACCACACACCCTCGCCGCGCTCGGGCTCGCGCTCGCGCTGCAGGGCCGCGAGGTACGCACCTACTGCGAGTGGGTATAGGTACGAGCGTGGCACGCGCGGGCCCTCGCGCTGCGCCCCGCGCGACCACACCCTCGCCGCGCTCGGGCTCGCGCTCGCGCTGCAGGGCCGCGAGGTACGCACCTACTGCGAGTGGGTATAGGTACGAGCGTGGCACGCGCGGGCCCTCGCGCTGCGCCCCGCGCGACCACACACCCTCGCCGCGCTCGGGCTCGCGCTCGCGCTGCAGGGCCGCGAGGTACGACTAAAGTTACTCAAAACAGCCTTGAAAGTTAAAATTTTAGTTTCTTGTTGAATTTGCTCAAACATTTAAATTCAAGTTAAAAATACAAACAGCGGTTTCCATAGCTCCTAGCCAACGACTTCATACCCAATAGACACCTAATAAAGGACGAGCATTTTCAGACAACACATCAGTTAAATAGATCTTATATTAAACCACGCCCACTGATGCTTCGTCAGTAACGACCAGATCTGAGACCCGTCAACATCTCTGCGCTCGCTTACAGAAAAAATTAAAAACCTTGTTGTCATGGCTCCTTGTTGCATAAGATGGTGTGGAAAATATAGCAAGAGCTCAAATTTAAAAATTGATGGTTTCACCGGTTAGTGTTTTAAATAAATTAAAACGAATATTTTTTTGTATAACCGGAGGCCATCTTAGATGGCCGGTCGGTCGGTGTCATCAACCGCCCATCTCTTTCTTTAACATGCAGTTTTATATCCTTTATCCTTATCGTTCTCCGTGCACGTGTACGTAGTGCTGTACCGTACCAAATACTCAGAATCAATCGATTTAGATTTTCAATTGGACAAATCTAAATAATATTTTCTAATATAAGAGTTGACTTTAATTTATCATTTTTTTTAATTGATGCCTCTGATGGGAATTCGTGAAAAAAAGTTGTTTATAAAGTTCACAAATTATGAGAAGGGATGAGAAGGTGCCCTTGTTTATTTACGTATACACCGTAAAATTTTAGTGGATGTTTTCCCGTGGCAGAACGATTTGCCTTTAGTAATACATGATGCAAATTATTCCTCGAAAAAGAAAATTTATTTTTTTTATTTTCAGAATAATAATTTTCCAACTCGAAAACGAGAGAAGCTATCGTTGTTTTTGAAGATGTGACGTATTCAGGTACTGCTTGCCGCATGAAATCGATGCTTAAAGCTAAAGAAGCTTTACACCCTAAGTCATAAAGCGGTTCGAACGTGCTTTCGAGTTACAGTTAAACCTTTCGTAAAACCGGCATTTATTGATTTTACCAAAAAAGAACTGCACACATCTTTTGTACTACTAAGATAGAATCATTTTACTGCGGGAAAATAACCACTAAAATTTCACGGTGTATAATGCAGCAGCTTTTGTCTAGTAATTTCTAATCCCTTTAAAGGAATTACTTTCGATGCCTATTTCTTACTAACATAGAAATCTTAACTGTTAAAATTTTCGCTATGTCATCTTCAACGAACTTATCATTTTAGGTATCCCAAAGATATTAAAGTGAAAGAAAAATGGATCAAAGCTACCAGGCGGGAAAACTGGTTACCATCAGAGTATAGCGTAATTTGCTCTCGACATTTTACTCAAGACTGCTTCATTAATATGAAAAATCATCGGAGACTCCTCACATCTCCCATACCTTCACTGTTATTACCACTTTTGGTGAGATAATTGTGTCTACACTACTTTGAAGGTTCCGTACTTATATAAAATTCCGTGCCAGAATGGAGGACTAATTTACTACTTAATCCCTCTTGTCAAATCAAATCAAATCCATTTAATGTAGGTAAATATTTAACGTAGGTAAATATAAATTACAAGTCCAAGAAAATGGTAATTACCATTTTCTTGGACTTGTAATTTATATTCTTTCTATCTTTTATAATATTTTTAAATTATGTTACGAACTGCATCAATTTATCGATTACCTATTTTCAAAGAAAACTTATGTACCCCATCCCTATGTTTTGTGGTGACTTTGTTGCGACCAATTAGCATTCAGCACCCTCCCCCCGCGTACCTCAGGTAGTTGACTGAAATGTTTGAATTGCGAAGTATTAGACATTAGGTGTCTATTGGGTATGAAGTCGATGCTTCTGGCTATGTTAAAAAACTTCACTGATTCAAACAAAAGCATAATCATAAAAAACATACTCGTCTAGGGTCACTTTTTTTTTAAATCGGATTTTGAAGACAAGCCCTATGCGTTTGAGGCATAAAATCTTTTATCTACTTTTTATCATTGTAATGGAAAATTAAAATTAAAAATAAGATTTCAAATAACTTTAAATTGAAATTCATGTAAAATTGTTCATGTGTTCTTTTAAAATAATTTTGGTCTCGTGTGCTCAGGGCGAGGCGGCGGGCGCGCTGCACGCGGCGCTGGCGCGCGACCCGGACAACGTGGTCGCGCTCGCGCTGCTCGACGCCATCGTCGACCGGCTCGACGTGCCGCTGTCAGGTAAGGCTGGCTCGCACTAATATCACGTGCTATTGTCTATTTTTAAGCGAACACTACACGTTTAAAATAAAACTGGCGTGTAATGTTATTCTAAACATATTATTTAGAGATAAAAATACATAGAATACGGTGAAATTAGTACTTAGAAATTAGTACCACTGTACCACAGATGGATCAAATATAAATTCCATGAATGTCAGTGTGGCACATGAAGTCTCCATATCTTGATGATATACTTTCTGAACAATTGTACCTTAACTGAACTAAACAAGAGTTCAGGTACAGCTTCTGTGTAGGTAAACCCTTTGGATGTTATATAAACAGTTTCATATAACAAATGCAAACGTCGTATCGTGTTTATAGCTGCAATTATCATTCTAGAACCTATACAAATTAACGGTACCTAATTAGAAAGTATATCATCAAGATATGGCTACTTCATGTGCCATCAGTTTTTAATTAACGCTGACTTCCGGTACAAAAATCTATCAGCGCCAAAGATCAGCGTGTCGTCAGCGCGTCTCTAAAATCAGCCTAAAAGATTATAAGGAACAATAAGTAATTAAATATTGAGAAGGTGTTAAATGTAGTTCATTCTCCATTCGCAGAGGAAGAGATCCCCCAGTTCCCGTTCCCGCCGGTCACCATCAGCGCGCGCGCCGCGTCGCCCGCGCCGGCCGACGCGACCAACACCTCCGACATGAGCATGAGCTTCGACTGACCGGCCGGCGGGACGAGTGACGTCACGCTACCAGTGTACGGTTGTGACGTCATCGGACCGACGGGCGGGTGTGAGCGTGACGTCATAGGATCGATTGGCGGGTGTGTGTGTGACGGAATAGGGTCGACTGGCGGGTGGGAGTGTGATGTCATAGGATCGATGGGCGGGTGTGTGTGTGACGTCATAGGATCGACGGCCGGGTGTATGTGTGACGTCATAGGATCAACGGGCAGGTGCGCGCGTGATGTCATAGGATCGACGGCCGGGTGTATGTGTGACGTCATAGGATCAACGGGCAGGTGCGCGCGTGATGTCATAGGATTGACGGGTGGGTGCGAGTGTGACGTCACAGGATCAACAAGCGGGTGCGGGCGTGATGTCATAGGATCGACGGCCGAGTGTATGTGTGAAGTCATAGGATCGACGGCCGGGTGTATGTGTGAGGTCACCGGCTCGCCGGCGCCGCGTGACGTCATCAACTCGCCGGCGTGTGGACGTGACGTCATCGGCTCCCCCGCGTCCGCGCGTGACGCCACTAGATCGCCCGTTAGCGAGTGTGTCGTCGCCGGATCGCCCATGAATGAGTCTGACGTCTTCGAATCGCCCGTGAGTGGTTCTGACGTCACCGGATCGCCCGTAAACGAGTGTGACGTCATCGGATCGCCCGTTAGCGAGTGTGACGTCACCGGGCCGCCCGCCCGGGTGCGCGCGTGACGTCAACGTTTATTGAGCTAGTCCGTTTAACCTTTAGGACGCCTGGTCACAGATTAGTTCCACCCATATGGACTGCTATTAGACTATCCAAATCAGTGTTTTTAATTTACGCTTTCTCGAATTTTATAAAACCCTGAAGACGAAGAACTAGGTCAATTCCTACTAGTGCTACTACGCAGAACCACTGCAATACATTCAGTGGAGCTAAATGTTGTACTGGTGTGGAACTGCATAGTAGAACTAGTGGGAATGTACCCAGAAATGTGTCTAGAAGACATTTTACTACACATCTACTTTGTACATACTAGTGTTTAGTTTTACCTAAATAAATCTATTATTATAAATACTTGTTTTATTATCGTGTGTTACGACTTGGCCCGGCCACAGCGCCAAAAAAGTAATGGTTTTGTGTGCAGGCTGTACATGTACGAATGGATTGAGGAGCCACTTTCGATTTAAGAAGGAAGCTCGCCCCCTTATTTAGTATGTTTTGTTATGACGACTATGATTCTCACTGTAAAATTCGTAAAAGCACTGACCAACCAATATTAATTCATTCTGTAACTTATGTCGAAATTGACTATTTATGAAGAATCTTTGTACCGAATATTGTCGAAAAATTAAATTTCAAAAATGAATCATCCTAGTTTAATTCATATAACATGGTCACCCTAAATAGCGAATTCGTAAGAAATATTCAGAATTGATTTGTTTTCCAGATACCGAACATATACAATGTTGATCTGTGCATATGTATTTATGTAGACATTTATATGTATGTATATACTAAATGTTGCTGTCTCTGGTATTTTATGCAGAAGTCATGACTGAGGAGCCAAATGAAATGCATTTATTTTTTAAATTTGCTCAGTTCTACTACTTTGTCCATATACTACAAATTCGAACACACTACTAAATGTCTTAAGAGTGGAATATAAATTGACCAATAACTTACAATTGCTACTAAATGATACAAAATATTCAAACATATACATGAAACACTTTCCGTGTTTCAGATGGCTCCTCAATTCAGATGTTTGGATTGAGGAGCCACATTCAGTTACATAACTTTAGACATACTATACTACAAATTTCAGAATTCGGTATACAAAATTATTTTCTTCCCTACTAAATAAAGGGGCGAGCTTTCTTTTTAAATCGAAAGTGGCTCCTCAATCCATACGGACATAAAAGTATACAGATTTTATGTTTTTCCAATGTACCTCTTAGTTCATTGCAGTTTACCAAATTTAGATGCAAAATAATGATTTTGGTAAAGAATGATTTTTGGTAAGATCAGTAACTTTATCGTAATTTCTGCCAAAACGGTTGAGGTACATTCAATTCTGTTGATTAACTCGAAAGGTACATTGAGCCACCGAAGCATTGTCATTAATTTTACAAGTCTAGCTCGGGGGGCCCCGCTAGGAAGGAACACATTTGAACTGCATCGTAGAACTGGTAGTGGGAATGTACCCAGAATAAGGTGTGTAGAAGACTTAACTACACATCCACTTTGTACATACTAGTATTTAGTTTTACGTAAATAAATTTATTATTATAAATAGATGTTTTATTATCTACTTCCTAAGGTAGGGTACCGACAAATGAAACCTGTATTACTTTCATATAATATTTATTTTTCCAATAACAGTTTACAACATTTTAAAATCAAACAAGCATTTTAGAGATTAAAATCAACATTTCATATCTTATGAAATCCTAAAATTCTATAAAAATCACCATGATTATACATTTTAAAAGCCCTTTAAAAAGTTAAAAATTATCGCGATGGACAGCCTATAAGGGCTATTCTAACAGGCACTGTAAAATTTGATTAAAATCACCTAATTCTAGAGAGGCACGTGTAAAATTTACCTAAGAACAGATCTACGCTGAAGGCGTAAGACAAAATCCATATAAAATTGATAAATTGCAGTAATATGCATATACTTATTCTACATATCGTAGCCAAAATAAATGATTCGATCGATTATCGTATACAAAACAAGTATTATCGGCCCGCGCCGTCACAAAACAATTAATAGGAATGTATATTTGAAATGACGGTCGCGAGACGCATAAGTAAATAAAATATATTCCTAAATAATTATAAATGTTGCCAAATTATGTCCTTGCAGAGATTTATCACGAAAATGTAGCAGCTTTAATATAGATAAAAGAAATAACTTGCGAGAAAAGTTCATTTGATAGACTTTGCAAATAGATTGCGCTTAGATACAATATGAATTTAAAATGCGCTCTAATGTAATTTACCAACTAAATCAATTTGCAAGGACAAAATGTGGCCAAGCCGTTATGTACGTCGATAGAGGAACAAACGAAGAATTACCCTTAACAATTTCAGAATACATCAAAGACTAAAAAAAACTTCAAAATGGAAACATCCGCTCACAATGTTAGACTTGTCTAATACATATTTTCAAATTTATGTGAATAGCTTTAGTCAAGATTTAGAACTTACTTTCAAAATATTCATCACTATCGGCACAATAACGGCTTAAAATCAACTAAGCATATTATGCTGGCGAAGCGCCCAACTTAATAGCGGCTCGACAACAAGACACCGGACGGTGCGGCGACTCCGCGGCCACTAGTGCGGCGACTCCAACTAGTCGCGAGTCTCAACTAGTCCGCGACTAGCGAAGCCAAACGTAACTGGCACTCCAAGTGTTAAATGCCATGTATAAGCAACAATACGTTAATGTTTCGATTGATTGCGAACATTTTTGAAGCAACAATCGTTACTAATAGACTAAACATATGACTGAATAAAATATGGTAGAAAAATATTGAAATTAGTTAACAGATTGTGAATGAAAACTAATATCACGGACAACTGAAACGAGTGCAACTAATTGAAAAATTAAACTAGTCCGGTACATGACTAATTGCAAATCTGCAAAACTAGTCCGATGAACAACGGCATGAAAAAACTAGTGTCTCCAAAAATGGTTGACTAGTGGGTGTCGTGCACTAGTGGCGCGGGTCGGGCGGCGCGACTAGTGCGTCCACGCGATCTCGGCGGGCTCCTCGCCCGACGGGACACCTTCGTACTCGCTGGCACCGCTCGTGGCTGGGGACGGCGTGCCTGCAAGAAAAAAAAGTATAAGCTAGGGAAAACGGGGAAAAATAAAATTAATTCTACTCTAACTCTTCAACAAATAAGCACTATGCCGATAATTTATAACGTACACAGGCACTTTACTGTAGTGAAACTCATCTGCGCGAGAAGATGACACTGTAAAGTCTCTTTTATGTCTAAACGTGGCATTTTATTAAAGGGACACTGACGGCAGAAAGTTTTCGTGCAATAAGAATCAAAAGAACCTATCTAAATTAAGCATTATATAGGCTTAGGACTTTCCTCGCCTCTAATGGAGTACTTTTTCTAGAAAAATTTACGAAATGTAGCAACTTCGTGAAAAAGTATCATAAATCCTAGTTAACCCTTGAAGGCGCGACGCTATCTACCTATTTGAAAAATCCCATCACGATCCGTTGCGTAGTTTTTAAGATATTTTTAAAGCATACATAGGGATAGACGGACGCGGGAAGCAATTTTGTTTACTATGTAGGGATATATAATTGTACTGACTGTCGCTGGGCTCGGAGCGGCGCGCGGGCGGCGCGTGCGCGCGGGACGTGCGCATCAGCGGCTTGTGCTCCTCGCCCGGGTGCTGCCACAGCCAGCACGAGCGGCAGAAGTACCTGCGGACCAACAGCACACGATAAAACTACGTCGATATTAATCGTCGTAAAAAAAGTTTTTTTTTAATAGAACCTCAAAAGGGACACCCTAAAGTCAAAGTCTCCAATGCGAATTTTTCCATCACATTTTACCCGTTCACCACGGGTGGCGCCAGCACCGGTAGTGATCGAACACTATCGGTCCGCAAACATTTACAGCAATTTTATACAAAATGGTTGCACTCTGCAATTATATTTTTATTTGTTTTTAATGCTATTTAAGCTCAATGTAATTTTTTTTAATTAATCGGAAGGTCCGGTGGTTAAAGTCCCCGTTCAGGCCAGGTCATGAATGAGTTTTTTTCAAATTTAAAATTTACATTGATCTTTAATAGCATTAAAAACAACAAATAAAAATATTAATGTAAGATCACTATAATTAAGAGTTAAAAATATGCTGAATGGAGTACAGAGCACTGAATCTCTGATTTAGAAAATACGTCAAGCAGTTGATCCTGCGACTGTCCACTCTTCCATAGTCTCGTCAAACTATAAGAAACTGCGAAACTAAAGTTTATTCTCACCTGAAACACATCGGCTCTCGGCAGAAGTACGGCCCCTGCTGCACGTTGCACACAGAGCACATAGAGTCCTCCAGGTACGGGTCCACTTGTACCTGGAATGAACGTTCAATACTGAATATCTATCGATATCAATTTTCAGTCTTATAAATTAATTACATGGAAATAGAGACCTTATTAAGATTTTTGACTTTACAGCAGTGGAAGTTGGGTTTGCGTTTGCTAAAAATTAGAAATCACTATTTTTCATGATATAAGTTTGCAGCTCAAAAGTCAAAACAAAACTGTTTAGCGGGCAAAGGGATACAGTGCTTCCATAATTTGGACATTAAAAAATTGTTGATGTGAAAGAGGCCAAAGTTGTGTCAGGACCGTGGCACATGGGAGGAAGTGATGCTACCCCTCTTTGAGAAAAGACGCGATTATATTTTATGTACCTATGTATGTATGTAATATAACTACGAGTCAACACTTACCTTCTTGGTGAACTTGTCAGTGCAAATCTCTACGTAGGCGGCGGAGATGGCGCGCAGGTAAGAGCGCACGTTGTTAAACGTCACGCGCCCCGACCCGATCGGGTATTTGTTCTTATCCGTGTCTATGCCTGAGGAATACATGAGAGATTAAACCTGTGGCAAGTTCAGTTCTACAGTGACTAGTTTTGAAATTATCATTGGTCATACATCTCGATTGTGTTCCATTACCGGGCAAAGAGATAAGAGATATTTCCACCAAAACCAGACTATGAAACATTTCAACAAGTTATGTCGGTTAAGTCATGGTACGAGGAAATAAGGCATTGAAGCCATGAAGAGCTGACCATCGGGTAACTTCGAATAATAAGGCTTTACCATTATTCACATAAACGTATCAATTCTGGCTTTCATCATTCTTGTATGCACATTAACCATTTAAATATTTAACCCGTATTTAAGGGAATTCAAAAATCTAATTTTTACCAAACGTTAGGTACTATATCACGTAGACGAAGTTCTAACATGATCGCGGTTTTGGAGCATGACCCACTACCTTCCCATGGTCCTTCCCGCCTTCCGGCATACGGACCGAATCATAGGAGTCTCACCCATGTTCTTGCGGTTTAGGCGCATAATGTCCAATTCGCAAAATGTCCAGCGGTCGCCAAATGTCCAGTAAAATTAGTTAGTAAAACTATTTCGCTCATTTTATCTAAGTACAAGAAACTTAGATAAAATGAGCGAAATAGTTTTACCTTTAAAATTAAAATTGGACATTATGCGCCTAAACCGTTCTTGAGTCATGGCTCTTTCCACGGGTGCGTTGCTCGATGCTCCATACAAATTTCTGTACCCGTGTCCCAGTGCGATAACGTACATTCCCCAAATGGGGCATACACAACCACAAAACAGCACTTCGCGCTCTGCAGCTCCACAACTACTCGTCCAGCTCAATACTTCGCTTCGCGGTTTTGGAGCAATAGTTCAAAAGCGTAAAATTACAACCGATTGCAAATTGTCAAAAGTACGGAATGTCGAAACACGTAGAATGTAATAGAATGTAATTTGCGCTCGCGCTGCAATCGTGTTAGCGCTTTTAACCTTCAACACTGACCGGCATAAACGACCCCGGAGAAGAGGTTGTTCATGATGGTAGCGAGCGCGGCGGCGCTCAGCATCCCGTGCAGCGCGCCCACGAACACCGTGCGCGCCGGCTCCAGCCGCGCCGACCCGCCCGCCACCCAGCTCGCGTCCGACACCGCCCACGGGATCACCTCCGCCTGGGGAACGGGCATTACAACACTACATTAAAAAAAATAACCATCTAACTTAGTAACTAAATAAAAAAATTGGGATCTCCGCCTGGAGGAACGGGTATTACACTTCATTAAAAAAAAATAACCATCAAACTAAGTAACTTCTTTTTTCTGTCCTATGTGTGTGTTTTACTTGCGTTTTGCGTTTCGAAGTAATGTTTTAATTCGTTGTGTACTTGTTTATGTTACGTGGTCAATAAATACACCGTGAAATTTTAGTGGTTGTTTTCCCGCAGTAAAATGATTCTGTCTTAGTAGTACAAAAGATGTGTGCAGTTCTTTTTTGGTAAAATCAATAAATGCCGGTTTTACGAAAGGTTTAACCGTAACTCGAAAGCACGTTCGAACCGCTTTATGACTTAGGGTGTAGAGCTTCTTTAGCTTTAAGTATCGATTTCATGCGGCAAGCAGTACCTGAATACGTCACATCTCCAAAAACAACGATAGCTTCTCTCGTTTTCGAGTTGGAAAATTATTATTCTGAAAAATCGAAAAAAAAATTTTTTTTTCGAGGAGTAATTTGCATGATTCGATAGTATTACTAAAGGCAAGTCGTTCTGCCACGGGAAAACGACCACTAAAATTTCACGGTGTATAATCATCCAAGTACCCAATAAAAAAAAAATTGGGATCACCGCCTAGAGGAACGGTTAATAAGTAGGTACACTACAAAACTATATCCCTCCAAGTAGCAAGGCAAATGTTTATTATAATTAAAAGGTAAAATTGCCCAAAAGTAATCATCAGCCCATATGCCACTGCTGATGCACGGGCCTACCCTAAACTAGGGCGATAAGGCCCTAGTCGACCACGCTGACGAAGTTGCGGATTGGTTGACTACACAACCTTAGGATTTCTTTTTCCTTCCTTCTATTTTTCTTCGCTGTTAATGCGTCTAATAATCGTTACAAATTTCAAAAACAGTGGTACGTGGCGGGGTTTGAACTGGCGATCTCTCATAGCAAGCAACGACTGTAACCACTTGGCCATGACGCTTTATAGAGTTTTGTGGTTGTGGCCAGTAACCATTTAGCCATCGACGCTTTTGTTGTTTAATGGTTGTGGCCGGTATCACAAACGAAACCCCCATACCTCCTTGCTGCGCATCTTCCTAGAGTACACCCGGTAGTAGAGGTTGTTCCCGTCGCGGCGAGAAGCTGCCATGAGCGCGCGCACTCGCCGCTCGCTCTCGAATGTAACGTAGGCGAAGCCGCGCGGAGAACTGCCCTCGTACTCGCGACCTGGCCACTCCACCCTGAGGAGAGATGTATTTTTGGATGAGTAAGCAACGTTGAAATGTATGAAAATTTTATCACAGAACGATATATAGGTTGAATTTACCCAACTAACCAAATCTCCCACATGGTAAATTTTCCTAAGGAACATTTTCTCAAAAATTTAATTATTTCAAACCGTTAATGTTCTTTAAATGGTAAATATGCCCGAAATGGTAAAAAACCCTATAAGGCAAATGTTATTCCCAAAAAGAAAATTCTCTAAATGATTATTTTCCCAGTGTTTATATATTTCCAAATTTAAAAAAAAGCACATCCGTGTATTACCACAATTTTTAATTTCCCCAAGTTTCCAATTTTGAGTGAATGGGAAATTTTCCCAACAACGCTAACTTACGTAAATTTAAACTTAAATAAAATAAAAATGTCAATTTTCCAATGTCCACAGACCTGACAGGTTGAAACGCCCTAAGCGTGGCCATGAGCGCCTGCTCCGTGATATCGTAGGGCAGCCCCCCGAGGAACACCTTGGGGGAGTACCCCCCGCTGGGGTCGAGCCCCCGCGCGGGGAGCCGGCCGCTCCAGTGCGCCACGCCCGCGCCCGACCAGCGCGCCACCGGACCGTCGAGTCCGCCCGACCCGCCGAACACGCCGCCTGGCGGACAATTGTCAATCAACAAATTGTGGTCCAATGTCGGAAATAACCCAATTTCCCCCTGTCCGGCAGGGGGTTTTAAAATTATCCTTGCGAGTAAGTCTTTTCTTTCTACGTCACCAGTAAGTTGATGGCAGCTAGTTACAGATTGGAGACACTACTACTTACCATGATTAGCAAGTCCTGATAACCACAAACGGCGCTGTCCAATACCCACAGTAATATGAGCACTAGTATGCAAATTTACTCATGAACAGTAGCAGTACCATGAGTTGGCTATCGAAAACTTACGTACTTTAAAAACTTATAGAGTAGTTTTTTCATACGACCGATTTTAGTTCTTAGCGTAACCACCAGAGGCGCTGTACATGTTTTTCATAGACATATTTAAGTAGGCAATATCGAGTCCGTAACTTTGACTCATGGTAGCGCTATAATAGATAAGCAGTTTTATGTCTACAATGACAATTTCCATTACAACAAATTGCTCAGGAGATCTAGTGCACCATATGTGCACAAACATGTACTTAATTAGATCTCTTGATTTGGCGAGAGAAACCAAGACTACAGGTTAGTTCTGGCGCAGGATCAGACTTAACGTGTTTTTAGCGGCATGGAGTGTGCATTTGCAGGCAGAAATTCTTCCTCCGGACAGAGTAATTTAACAGAAAACTACAAAATCCGACCAGGGCCTAGCCAGGTGCCACAAAAATGCAACCAAAAAAATAGTAAAACAAGAATAGTACTCACAAAAGGACGCACGGCGTGACAGCCACGAGTCGCGGCGCTCGTCCCGCGCCGGCGTCGCGCCCACCGGCCCGTCCGGCGGGCACCACAGCTCCGCCTGCGACAAGTAAATATCAGACCACCGGCAAGAAACCTAATATGGGAGAGTGCCATCCCATGGTATCGACTTAATAGGAAGTCGGCGGACGGACATCACATTCATCGGTTAACATTTTAGGCGAGCTTATGCACTTGTATAATGGATAAATAGGTAATTGACAGCGAAAAAGAAAAGCACTTGAATAGATAAATACCCAGGGGCAAACGGCGTTCTGGTTCATGGTGGTTTGGCTCATTTAAACAAGAATTGGCATCCGCTATATACCTTTGCTGCCCTATGAGTGAGCACAGAATTTTATTTAAGAAAGAAAAATACGGCTTATTCTTGGTTCGGATTAAATTCAATCTAATTTAATAGGTACACCCAATAAAGTCGACTGACCGGGATCTTGGCCAAACGCAAAACTCAACTCCGGCGTCCCCTTCCACCGAAGGAAAGAAGTGGATATTACCAAACTTCTAGCTAATATATTGCATTATATATATTAGCCAGAAGTTTGGTATTATATTATTAACCCGCATAATTTATATTAAAATTAAATAAAGTTACTTACAGTATTGTCAAAACTGTCGTAGCTGACGTTAGACGGCGCATTCTTGACCGCCTTCCACTCGCCGCGCTCCGGCATGCCGAGGGATTTCTGAAAATTATACGTTATTCTAAAAGCAGGATTATAGGTATTGCACTTCGATGATTGTCAAAGAGTAACAATTAAAAAGGGAATGTGCAGATTATGCTTATCCAAACTTTGTATTCAGAATCAACATCGTAATATGTAGTACACATATTACGATGTTGATTCTGAGAGCAATTACAACAAAATTGCGTACCTAAAGCATTAAAAGTTTACCAAATCTACACATGTTTTGAGAAAGTTTTTGTTTGTCGAAGATTTGTGATCGTTATAAGGGATTGGCACAGAAGCACAAAAGTAAGCTCCGATAGCATCGAGTACCTACCTACCGATAATATCATAAGGCGAATATAGTGAGCCTAAGTCGGCAACTTAAGAAAAAAAGTAACAGTTTTACTTACAAACGCTAACACGTACTTAGGAATTTTTATATTAGCCCAAAATTATGGTTTTTAATTAGCCGTAGAAGTGCATAGGAAAGTGATCCTTACCAGCGAGGCAACAATGTCGAAGATGCCAGGGCTGGAGTCCTCCCAGGCGCCAGGCCGCGCGCTCTCGCTGAAACAACCATAGTCACAATGTAGGGGTGGCAAACACTTTGAAAACACTGATAAAGGTCGATCTTCAAGAGACTACTATCACTGTAATCAATTCTTTATTGTTTGTAACTATCAATACCTACTGGTTTGGCACAAATGTAATAGATAGGAAAGATAATATTCGCTTGAAATTTTTAGAATATTTCACGACATTTCTGACTAAAACAATGAAACTTTGCCTAAATATCTATATCCGTCTAGTTTTGAGAAAGAATAGAAATAATACAAACAAAAAACGCTACCATATGTTATTTTTGTAAGACCTTTTGCAACGAAACCATTTATAAAGTTTTTACAAATCTTTAAAGGTTAAAGCTTTAAATTATTTTGAACCTCTAGACTTTCCGAGTTTCCCATCATTGTTTGCTTTAGCTAAGCTAGTGAAAATCAGAGTCGAGTGGCAACCCTATCAACGTCCCGAGGTATTCCCCACTTCCGCTAATTGGTGCATTAGCCTACGCGCTCCTCGCACCCTTTGAGGTGTTACTATTCTTCAGGAGCTTTAATGTTAATTTCATCATCTTTATGAATAGTCTTACTGAATAGCCCTAAAGGGATGCTATTAACTAAATTAGATATATGGTGTCAACTCGGTACCGTAGTCAAAAGTGTACTACTTTGGCATTGGACGTGGTGAGCATTTGGGCAGTTCTATGTCCAGCAGTAGATTATTTCGAGGTTGATAACGAACACAGAATAGACACTGAAGAAGTATGTATATTAAAATTACAATTAAACGCCCAGTGTAGAGATCGGATTCGCAACACTTGGCGTAAGATAAAGGACACTACCAACTATTCCATCAAACCAATCCATTATCGGCCAAAGTAGGGGAAAAAATCTCTTCAACAAGGTCACACTATCCAATCCGAGAAATAGCAAGACTACCTGCATTCCGCCGAAAAATAAACAGACGTCCAGATTAATCATAAATCTGGACCATATTTTATGACAATGACCGGAAATACGTTATGGGAAGTTATTCGGGAGGAGCCTGGCGGTACGGCCCGGGCGGTTTTATGGCGCCCGTGATATATGGACGTAGACACTAAAATGTGCAAATTGGTCGCGGCCATCCGCTCCAAGATTCGATACTCTTAGGAAGGTGGAAGTTTCACTCTTTCGGATATCTAAAGTCTAGACTATAGAGAACGATTCCTTCGTTGCGGAAGCCCAAACTTGGGCCATTTTGAAACAATACTGACTAACTTAATCATAATGTTTTAAAGTTGGCTATTACGAAATTAAATCAGCGGGGAATGACCGAAATGCTGTTGTGTAGATGTAGGTACAGCGTTTTTGGGAATAGAAAATAAATCTGTGTGCATAGGGCTGCAATATCCTTTATTCGAATCATTGAGGTCGCAACTGGACGCACGCAGACGAAACGGAAGAAATGCTTAAGTTTGTACGAGTCGCCCACGTTGTAGTCGCAACCGCGTGTCTCGAGTTTGCAGCGTAAGGATACATACATAAAACATAAATAGGTCGCCTATGTAACAACCGTAACTAACCTTTAAGCCTTTGATAATCAAAATAAAAAATATGTAACTTTTTAACTCAATATTTGAATCACTTTTGCAAATTAACTCAATTATAATAGTAATTAATAAACTTAATTGTATTAGTAATAAATAAACTTAATTGTACTAAACTTCAACACAAACCCATGTATAAAATCTGTGGTAAATGATGTTGCTGTGAAATGTATTAACAACTTTATATTAAATGATGTTAAGCTTTATCAACACCAACATAATTCTCTTCAAGAAATCTCAAATGTAAGCCAAAATTAAAACTATTTTATTCATATAAGAGATTTCAGTTTTACTGTTTTTTTACACAGGAAAAAAAAATTGTACTTACGTGAAGGAGGCGTAGTCGCGCGTGTGCCGCGGCGGGAAGCACGCGGCCGGCACGAAAGCGCGCGGCGTGTGCGCAGCCTCGGGGCTCCCGGGCTCCTCCCAGCGGTACTCGCGCCACTCGCTGTCCGACGCGCCCTCCTACGGACGGAACGATAGGCATGGGGGACTGAGTCGGATTTAACAACCAATGTGTTCATATACCGATCAAGTTTAGTCTAGAATTCATTACTTCTAGTTACGAAGAAATATTTTTTTTCAGAAAATCTTTCCGGTATGGAAATATAGGTACTGAAACTTTGATGACAAAAGTATATTTTTATTTTTATTTGTTGTTTTTTAATGCTATTAAAGATTATTGTAAATTTAAAATTTGAAAAAAGAAATATAATTGCCAAGTGCAACCATTCTGTATAAAATTTCTGTAAAGAAATGTTTGCGGACCGATAGTGTTTGATCACTACCGGTGGTGGCGCCACCCGTGGCTAACGGGTAAAAGGTGATGGAAAAATTCGCATTGATGACTAATGCCTGGATAGCTCAGAGGTTAGAGCAACCGACGCGAAATCGGGAGGTCCGGTGGTTCAAGTCCCCGTTCAGGCGGGGTCATGAATGCGAATTTTTTCAAATTTTAAATTGACAAAAGTATAATTAACTATATGTAAGCATAAGTAGATCATATAGACATCATGCTCTTGCTAGGTCCCAATCGATACTCGGGAAACAAATATCAAAGTGTGTTAATGCTAAGTACCTAGCTCAGAGGCTAAGAACGCCTCGGGGCTCTCTGGCCGGGTTGAAGAGTCCGATTGGTTAACAAATGTATTCACTAACAATAATTTATCATGGACAAAAACATACTTTGAAATTTTTTTTTACGGTTCGGGTAATGAATATGGCAAAAGGTCCTAATTAATTTTAAGGAAGTCAAGTAAGATTTTAGACCTTCGCGTTCCATTACACTAAATATTAGTTTCTTCGACTGGGTTACACCCAGTCGAAACGTCGGGCAGTAAGTAGCTATGTAATTTGCTACTCCTAATAACGCGTATAGACCAATAAAGACTAATATTTAGTTTAAGGAAGTCAAGTTTAAAAAAACACTTCAAACGTCCTTACACTTAATATCGGTGCCAGTTCAGGTTAGATAACTCTTAAAAGAAAATTAAGATATAAAGGTTAGACAATTCGACATAAAATGATGAGTAAAATAAG
Organism: Maruca vitrata; assembly: GCA_039566165.1. Taxonomy (NCBI): domain Eukaryota; kingdom Metazoa; phylum Arthropoda; class Insecta; order Lepidoptera; family Crambidae; genus Maruca; species Maruca vitrata. Next base: position 2,350,802 of record CM076923.1, on the reverse strand, counting down.
TACTGCAACAATCTGAAAAGAGAATCTACAAGACCAAAGTAATTAGAAAATCTCAAAATTTAAGCCAAAATTAAAACTACTATGTACAAGTGTGTACCTAATCGTTCCGCAATTCATAATCATATACAAGTACCGACAAATGAAGTCAACGAGGAGCTAGTGATTGATGGTCTCTCAGATTAGGAAACCTTGACTAGCGAGAGGCCTCGAGATTCCTATTGTTTGGACACAAGGCTTGAGCGCCAACATCGCAAAAATTATAAAGTATAGTAGAATACTTAAATAAATAGTCCAACGAATTAATTTCTTCTTTAACCGTAACGAATTACACTAACATCCAACATTTACTAGTGAAAACACGGCTACTAGTAGATTTTCAAAATTCCAGGAAATAACCTCTAAAAGACAAGTATCGTTTTCCAACTGCTTTTTATTAAAAAATATTTACACTAACTTCACATTTCTTTGAAATGCTTAAAAAAGATAATTGACTACAAGTCACGCAACGTAAAAAAGTTAAAACGCTATATCGTAGCCGGCATCTGAGGTATCGATACGTATTTGATTTGGCAACGCGCGCCGAAACGAATGGCGGATAATCGAGCCTTCAAACACATCGCCCAACAGCCGAGCCAGAGGCTGGAAACTGCAATTCTTAGAACGCGCCGACGTGGGTTCCTTACAACTGAAATACTTGCGAATAGTAAAAAAAATTGTACTGATGTATATCATAAGTTAAGGCACATCTATTTGATGTACATCTTAATTACAGAATGTCTAATATTTCAAGTTCTACTGCAATTTTATAATTACCAGTTTCATTTAGTCAAGCCATCAAAAAATAGAGTTGACATTGTTTTCACAACTAAATTTTTAAATATAAAACACCCTTAAAAAATATCTTTTCGCATCTTACGACTTCCCAAGTGAATAAAGTGCATAGGATAATTATCAATCTCATATTTGAAAAATACGCCTATATGGGAAAAATTTATCTATCTAATCTAATACTAAAAAAACGATTTAAAATATATTGACCACAACAGGTTTAGACTAAGACTCCCCTTTCAACACAAGGAACCCCGAAAGCCCGCATCTGTATCCAAGATAGTTTTCCGGGTGGCGGGCGGGCCGATTAAACCAGATACATGCAGCCTTGGCATGAGCCTACACAAATAATATTAAATTGCTAGTCCGATGCCAATAGCCGACGATACGCCGGCAGACGCCTGCCAAGTGTGCGATTGCATACTTATTCTATACAATGTTAGGGATTTTGGAGATCTCCCGGTTTTAAGGGTCGCTTGGCAAAGAGACTTTATTTATGGAGGCCATTAATATGGCAATATTTCTTTAAAGTTAATTCGGGGGCGATTTATGGAGGGGTGCGGCGTCTAGTGGACGAAGCGGTGCAATCGAAATTAATAAATACATTGCCAGTTTAGATTGTCATATTTACGCAATAAAACAAAACAAAAACAATTTACTTCTGTACAAAATAAACGTACATATCAACATGGCCATCGTTGTTTTTAGCAGAGTTTTAATACGAAAATACGTGCATCTCAGTTTCCGTAAACGTCCTATACTTTTGAGTCTTGTGCATCATCTTTCTTGAATCTGATTTTACTTTTACAAACATTTGGTCTTAATTGGGTACTAACATTTAACCGTAACATCAGCGCCTACACGTTGGTCGCCAAATTTCTGGATTCACGTGGTCATACGCAACATAATATCAACTCTACAGATTAGTAGAGATACTTTAATAACGTACAATTTACAACTTCCTATTCGAGAGAACATAGAGGCGCAGTAGCATCATAAAAACACTACGTTAATAGAAAAAAATGTGGCCAAACAAGTATAACATACTAGTTTAGAATCGAGTACGAACATTTAGTCGAAATCGATGTTAGCATTATGTGCAGTCAGACGATAAACAGAAAATTTAGAAGTGCGTAATCTCTACAGTGAATATATTCAAGGCTAGAAACTGCGCTAGGAGCTAGGACCATGTGAAATAATGGTAAAATCACATTAAAAACGTCACAATATGCCAAATTCCTTTCCAAACTCAACAAGGGTAACCTCAAGTGTATTAAAATTGCCAAGCGTAGTTAGAAAGCTTAAAAACAGTATCCAAGTGCAGTTGCGAGGGCGGCTAATGCAAGCCCCGCGCGGCATTTGGCACCGGCGCCCGGGCTGGCACCCGCGCCCACAGCCCGCACCGGACGTCGTATGCTGCGTTATAACCGGACAATAAAACCTTACAGGGTGCTTAACTTTTGATTTACTATTTTTACACTTGCTTGCGAAGAAAGCCGAATAGAAATTTGGCGCCCAACGTGGGGCTCGACGAGTGGGAATCTTGAAAGCAAGACGTAGTTTATCTAGGAGTAATAATTTGTTTTATTGTCTCTGTATGTAGTCGCTCAATACCAATGTAGAAAAATATTAAAATTATATATTGTGTAAGAATAAAATCAATACAACCGATGTTAATCAAACCGATTATTATCCGAAATAAAGAAAGACTACAAAGGATAACTTCCAGTTTTTAATGCACTATTAACTACTTTTAAAGACAATTTTGGCACCCGATGTGTAGTGCAATGGCATATTGGTCTAATGGATTGGCTGGAATATTCTGCGGCTTCAGTCAAATTTAAAGTTGGCGCCCAACATGGTATAACCACGGATCGTAAATTCGTAATTTTACTATTATCGAATTAGAATGCGTTTAAAGCTAATAAGAGATTAGAAAAAGTTATATTAACAGAATGATATAGAAGACTTAACAAAAATGAGAATACTCACTCAATCCACAAAAAAAATATAACAGATTTGAATCTTACAACCGCCAATTACAGTTGATCAAGTAGTCGCCGTTTAACCTACTACCGATTAGCTACCAATCACCAAAACAGACTGCTTACGCGCTTCGCCGCTTTAAACAGTCGGGTCGATATTGCATACATTAACTAATTATACGCAGCCACTGCCTTGTTGAATTTGCGGGCTACATCACAAATATATTCCGCTTGCATAGAATTAGGTAACTAAATACCAGGTTTCGTTCAAACTAGTACAAGAATGCTAGTTGATGAAAGTTCTCGCATTTCATTGAAACTACAGTCAAGTATTGTTTAATACCCGAGGGCCTACCATGTGTTGGCTATCGAAAACTTACTTACGTTCAAAATCTATCGAGTTGTTTTTTTCATACGGCCGATTTTAGTTCTTCGCGTAACCACCAGTCGGCGCTGTACAAGTTTTTTATACTCATATTTACGTAGGCGATATCGAGCGCGTAAGTTTTAAACTCATTGTAGCCCCACTGGTTAACCACGTACAACACGAGCAGTGCGTGCTTATTGGAAAGAAACTTTATACTTACTTGCGTAAAAAAAGCGATGACAAAATGCTAAAAAGAAAACTTTTCCCTTCGCATCTTTTAGTTGTAATCCGAAAAAAAATCACTCATAGTTACACAAACATCAACTGCGTACAAATAGATGCTCTTGAAAGACAATTTGGTCGCAATGTGACAAGAATGAGAAGTTAACAGCTGTAATACGATGTTAATGCTATGGAGTTCCCGCGATAGTCTGCGGCAATGTGAAACAATTGAGGCGGAACCTCAGACAAACACCCGAAATCACTGGACCGATCCAGACTTTTAAACATTTATTTTTATACTGGAACTATTACTGGAATTCATTTTAAATGTAAGTTGAAGCCGTAGTAGTCGGTAAGACGTTTGGAATCGAAGAATTTAGCTACCTAAAGTAGAGTCTTAAATCGAAATACGTAATATTAATTTCACGGCACGATATTATAAAACTAAGACAAACTCAATGTGGATATCTACAGCAAATCGAAAATTCAACTAAGATTTAACAGTAAATTCAAACAGTGGGTAGGTAATCAAAATGACGCAAGCATCAAGTACAAGGGCGCTTAGATCTTAATGAGAAATATAATCACGACAAGAGGCTTCAAATATAATATCCTCATTTATTAACCATTAAACTCCTATCAAATTCTGGAGTTACACGAAAAAAGTGTGGAAAACACCAAAGTGCACAAAATCGTTACGTAAGTTATATTCTTGGATTCATTGTTTGATACTTGCGTCTAACAGAAAATATTTAAGGTACTTACTTTGCTGTTGTGGTTGCCGGTGGCTGGCGCAGCCTCCAGGTTCGTGGTGTACCAGTCCAGGTATTCTGGCAGCGATTGTCGATTCTGATTCGACCCGCCGCCGGCGCCTCGGCGGCGGTCCTCCTGTATCTAAATAGTTTCATAATGTGGGTTATTACGAAAAAGCAACTATTTTTGCTTAAACTGAAACGTCCATGTCCTTATTTTTTTTGTTACTCGTGAGCTCCAATATAAAATTAAAATTGGAATCAAATAAGTAGGCGATAATTATAACAACCGAATTGGAGCGTATAGTCTAAGTAAAATAACGAGAACCTACAATTTCAAAGACACCTATTGCAAAAAAAAAGTTAGATCACACGTTGGGCGCCAAAATTTACGAACCTACCTAAATTAAGATTAATTTATTAAAACCTTGCCCAGTTAAAACCTTGTAATTTTATTCAAAAACGTTTCGTCATCGATACGAAAAGAAAAATGTCCGGATAATTGTTTTTATCGGTCCGAGAAAGATTTCCGGGTTGTTTCTTAATTGGAGGGTAGTACCGCACAGTACGGTTCTTGAAATGTCTACAGCTTGATGAATTCAAAAAGGAGGTAGGTAAAATAAACGTTCAGATTTTAAACAATTTCTAAAAATAATTTTCCTAATGAATCAAATACTGTACTGCCAAGATTTAGAGCTTTATGATAAATTAAGAACAAATTCCGAGAAAATGAAAAATAAAACGTTACGTAAAAAAAGACATGCGGTTCGAATAGAAAAACCTTTTTCTGTTAATAGAAAACGAATTTCGGTAAATCTAAACTGTAGAGCCCTAGCTCATTAAGTAGAAACTATCAAAACCCGAAAAAAAAAATTAGAAAATAAGTTTTTGAAATTTTCTCAAATCGCCGAATCCCATCACGCGGGTAGTGTAAAAAGTGAAGAAGGATAGAAAACCATCCGTAAAATAAGGTACCAGAGTTTAAGCTACGAAAACCTACATAAAAGTCCGAAAATACTAAAAGAAAAACAAATTTACTGACCTGTTGCAACAGCGGCATAGATGCCGCAAAAGTTCCAAAGTTTCTTTCGTAGTCTCCCCGCTGTCGGCCAGAGTAACCGCTTTGTGTGTTCGCGCGGCGACGGCGCACAGCAGACTGACGGCGGGACCGAGCGCCGCGCAGCACGAAGCCGAGCCTGCCCCCACCACCGGCCCTCCCCACGCCGCCCGCCGGAAACGGCGCGATCGGTTCAATACTTTTGATATTTTATTTAATTTATAAAAATCTATTTGTACTAAATATTTTTTAAAAATCTTTTTTGCATTTAATTTAATTTACCCAAAATTTATCCTCTTAATTTTCAACATAAATAATTATTTATGGATAAATATTTTCCCGCCTGGAATGGCGGAAGCACGTGCAAGCTTGTACGCATGCGTCAGGAAATGGCGGCAAGTAAACATAACTTCAAGGTTGTTTCTAAACGGATATGACGTCGATTGATATTAATTTAGAGTATTAATTAAAATATAATGGAAATAACAATTAAAACATTGTTAAAATAATATTTCAAATTTATAAATAAGAACTTTCGGTTGTAAATTAGTTTCTTGTAAATTTATCGCAGCGAATTTGTGGAAATACATGAATCTATGCAATTTTTTGTCTTAACATATTTTTGCACTACGTTATGTTTAAATTAACGGAAGTAGGTAATTTTCAAGTTATGAAAGGGAATAAATACATTTTAATTTCAACAAAATACTGTTTTAGGAACCCAAAAAGAGGACGATATTTCCCGAATATTTTTCGCAAACCCAAAACAGGATAACAAAAAAATAACACGAATAAACACACCTGGGTATTTTTTTATTCATTTTATTTATAAAAATATACAATTTCAAATATTTAAGGCTATAATATCGCGAACATTGTATAAAACAAGCTAAATCAACAATGGTAACAGTTACAACGGTTTTGGAGGGAGCTATTTCCAATTTGTTTTTTTAAATTTCAGTCTATGTGCATTTAAATGTATACTTGGTACATCATGGAATTCATGGCATTTATCATATCATTCCAGATGGACCATCGATGTATAAGAAGCTCTCAAATTAATGTAGAATGAAGAGCATCGTTGTACAAAACCCCCGAAATTTTATAATCTTTCTAACAGGGAAACAGCTATATTTTGAAAGTCAACAAACAAATTGGGACATTACATACATATTACTAAACTCAATATATCATAGCATTTAAAACCTATTGTGAAATATAACAGGCATGAAACAGATAAAAACATGTCTTTTTTCTAACTGACATACGATGCTGGCTTGGAGTAGCCTCGTCAACATCACCGGACTTGCGGGAGAGCGGATGGCTCTCATCCTTAACAGATAGAAACAAAGATACATCTCAAACTGTTAACAAACATTTGGGGTACCAAACTTGATACTAACCAACAAACCTGGTACAGTCAGCCAAGAAAGTGGTCTACCACTTTTGACAAAAGTTTCTTCGAGATGTAACGATCGCCAAGGTTGACTTTTCACTGACACAATCTTATTGCCAGAGAAAATTTACCTTGTTGTTTCATGACAATCAAACGAATCTCAACCGTAAGGTGGTAGACCACATTTTTGGCTAACTGTACCACTAACTACTGCGCTATCGGATCTATGTATTACAAAAACGTGTAATGTATATTCTATCCTAGGTCTATTGCTATGGCGTTCTGTAATTATTGCTTTTGTGGTTTACTTTATCAGTCATAAATGCGAAGGATAAATTTATGTTTAGGATATCTTATAGAGGTAGCAATGGGCCCTAATATTTGACTAACCTATGTAATGCTGTAAAAATGTAAGGCAATACAAATTGAAAGCCGAGTAGTTGAAGCAGACTTTGCTTGAATTATATCTAGAACGGCGATCGAACCTTAGTATTAATAAACGGTCATCTAGCAAATCTAGCCGAGCTTAAAGATACACTGCTTAGGTCTTATCTTATCTTACTCAGGATCTTTTTACCTGATTTGAAAGCTCAAACTCACCCATTAGTAATTGTTTGCACACTATTCGGACGAGTTTATAAACGCTCTATACCATATTTTGTACACAGCACGTTTACATTGATTAGGCAGGTATATCGTGTATCAATTAGGGAGAGGCTTTTCGCCCCCCACCTAAGATGATGATGGGGGAGGGGACCCCTCATCCATGGTACTCTAGCACTTCAAGAATGTAGGTATAATACCAACCTGTAACCCTATAAAAATGGTCCGCGCTAAGTCCCTAGTAAAAGGGCAGCCGCAGCGACGCCATATCTATCCATTGCCACATGTTAGGACTTTTAATGATAAGCCTCCCTATTCAGACAAGTAGAATGGTCTTCAGTTTTCCAATTTAGACAGATCATACTCTAGTTTTCTCTTTCTACCTAAGTGTGAGGGGGCGGGGTCTTATACTTAACCTAGTCAATTAATCCCCTAATGTCATGCTTTGCTGCGGCATAGACAGCCCTTGCAGCCTACTTGTAGCCTAGCCTTTTAGTGCCACGGTTTAGTGTTTTGTTTTTTCTGCCTCGACCAGTCTAAGTGTTATATCTAGTCCTGGAGACTAAACAGCGGCGCCTTGATGACCCCGGCGTCGCACGCCGCACCCCGTACTGTCACAAGTCACCAGCATTCTAGTGAATGACTCTAGTTTCCTTTGTTACTTGGGGTGAGGGGGGGGGGGGGGTTTCTACCGCCACGGTTTGGTATCTTGACCAGTCTAAGTCCAGTATCTAGTCTTGTAAGCTAAACAGCGGCGCCTTGATGACCCCGGGCGCGGCGCTCGCAGCACCCAGTACGCCGCCGCCGTCAGCTGCGCGACGACTTGAATACTTCTACTGTGCTCTAGCTAATCCTAGAGTCCGACTACCTGCGCGCTATCACAGCCAGAGCGTGCTCTATTTGCTTGAGGGGGGGGAGGGCTATTAGAAGTTAGGCTTGAATCGGTGAATCAGCTAGTAACCGTTCTGGTAACTTCCCTAGCTTATCCTGGATTCCAAACAGGCACTAGGTACAATGGTTTTCATTTTGCTCCAGGGGGGGAGGGCTTTTAGTGCCACGGTTAAGTGTTTTGTTTTGTCTGTCTTGACCAGTCTAGGTGTGTTGTAATCTAGTCCTGGAGACTAAACAGCGGCGCCTTGATGACCCCGGGCGCGGCGCTCGCCCGCGGCCGCACGGCGCGCTCGCCGCAGTACACGCGCGGCAGCCGCAGCACCCAGTACGCCGCCGCCGTCAGCTGCGCGGGCGGCGCGCCGGCCGGCAGCGGCGTGAAGATCGGACCGCCCGGGATCGGTTGCACCTGGAACATGGGTATAGGGCCATTTGAAAACAATATCAATGGATACAGAACATGGTATAGACGAGGAGTCGCAGAGATGTGAATGAGATGTAAGACTTTGAAAACTATATCAATCATCAGCTAATTGTGCACATATTTACACTAATGTGTAAGCAAACTCTGGGTTATTCTCTGTTCTTATACTATCTGAATTTTCAGTATAAGCTGACATGCAGTTGAGATATCAGAAAACATAACCGAGAGCTTAATGTCCTATCCGAGATAAGGGATTGACGTCACTATAATAATTTCAAATTGACTCTGAACTAACTAATTTATTTTTATTAATTAAAAATCTCACACAATGATAAGTCTCATGCTTGGCCGGGCATACCCGTTAAATATCACGCCGAAGTCGTTATTGTGCGTCTTTATTATGCCACTTAACTGTCCGTTAACATGAAACGTAACTGTGCGTCATTATAATGACACGTAACTGTGCGTCATTATTATGTGGGCATGTCGGTGGCGGCTCCGTACGGCACTCACCTTGGGGTCGAGCGCGACGCGCACGTGCGCCTTGGGCGTGACGGCGTGCACGCGCGCGAGCGCGGCGGGCGCGGGGTGGCGGCAGGGGCAGGGCGCGCGCAGCGGCATGTCGGTGTGTGCGAGGCGCGCCCCCGCCGCCGCCGCCTCGCGCGTGCACGCGCCGCCGCCGCCGTGCGTCACCGTGTCCGGGGACGACATCATGAACCTAGAACGAGACAGCTTACGCGTTAGGCCTTTGACCGTAAAGTTTATGATACAAAATGATAAATAACCAAACAAAAATCAACACCAGTCCCATTTACAAGCATAATGGTTGAGATAAATGCCTTCTCCCCTTGAGGTTCTCCCCACTTTTATGCCGTGCCCAAAAGTGTATAAACACGGTGTGATGACCACGATAGGTATTTAAAGCCATCTGTCAATATAACGGATACGGAACTGGGACGTGACTTTAGTACGTTTTAATGCGTCATGACCACACTAGGCAACTGCGTGACATTGCGTCATTTAAAATTTTTGACCATGCGTTCGCGTTTGACGTATGCGTGCTATTATGATACGTGACACTGCGTCACAAGTAACCAGCATTCTAGTGAATGTGCGTCATGATACATGTCAAGCGTGTATCACAAACTGTTTACCGACCTGTGTCCACGTGGGCACTCGTACTCGAAGCCGATGAAGATCTTCACGGTGAGCTGGTGCGAGGCGGGCTTGCCGCGGCCGCGCGCCGCGCCCGCGCGGAACAGTCCCGCAGTTTCCGTCCTGGAAGGGAAGATAAACGATCATTTAATTATCACAGTCTAGAAGAACGGAGTTTTTAATTCGTACATTCAGTCTGTGTACGATTACATCGCACATCTTTGCGCGCAGCGGCTAATTTAGGTCACACTCGCGTCAGCGGTTTACTTCATTATAGCAACAATAAAATTACTCACAAAGTCCGTTCACAGCCACTATCGAGACAAGAACCATTCAACTATAACTAATTTGTAACTTTTATATATCGTAATAAACTACTTAGTCTCGCGAAGTGAATCTTTCTGTTCTCCACACAACACACATCAACTAACATCTGGCGCCGTCAACTACGTGCCAGCTCACTACAACTACTTCCTGTACGGTGTTCGTGGTCAACTAAGCGCACATCGTACATTATGGTCCTTCGAGCAACGGTTTAGTGGGTATTATTTCTCTTAATTACGTTAGCGAATCGGTTTGGCTGGCCTCCCAGAAGCGGGTCTCCCCAGTCAAATTGAGAAGTCGTACATAGCGTAAGCGAGAGGGTACGATCCCTAAACCAGACCTTCGCCGCGCTCTTCGCCTGCCACCGTCAACCAAGTGCCGGGTCCTTGAGCTACGCAACTGCAACTTACTTCACAAGAAGAACTACTGAACAACTGTCATTATGTCTGAACTCACACTTCAACAAACTGTATTTGAAAACATCAAGACATTATGTTTGAACTACAAAAAGATAGTCCAGCAAGAAAAACTACAGAATACCTAACTAAACGGCTGGTCTCTCTGGAAAGCCAATGGGAAGATTTTGAGACACGTCATCAACTGCTGGAAAAAACGGAGGAGAAGAGCATCAACTATTTCAAAGAGAACATTTATGAAAAACAAAGGAGATGTACGAGTCGACAAAAGCTGACATTTTGCAACGAATGCTGGCTGCCACTTCCACTCCTAAGGAAACTGAAATACCTAGCCCGCTACGTCCCGAACAAGAATCGAAGTTTTCCGAACAAACCAAGGAAAAGCTTCAACGGCAAGAATGTAACTTCAAAGCCATAAAACGAGCGATGTCAAAGGTGAATCTGGGAGAAACAAACAGCAAATGGGATCTAGAAGATCACCTCAACATCTTGAAAACGAAGTGGGAAGCGATCGACAAACTTCATTGGGAACTTGAAACTTTGAACCAAACATCTGAGATGAATTACAACAACATTTTTACGGAAATAGAACAGCAATACGATCAACTCAGAAAGAACATAAACGCTAAGGTATGGTCCAACTCACACTATCAGCAATCAACACCGAAGATAAGCATACCGGAATTTACTGGAAATTACAATCAGTGGATTTCCTTCAAAGACCTCTTCATGGAAAACGGTGCACAATAATCCCACTATCTCTAATGCCCAGAAGATGCAGCATTTAAAGGCAAAGCTGAAAGGAGAGCCTGAGAGGCTCGTACAACATCTGCACATAAGCGTCGAAAACTATGAATCATGTTGGGAGATCTTGAATCAACGATATGACAATCGGCGCTTACTATTCACATCGTTCATGAATACACTCTTCAATTTACCCATCATTCAGCAGCCTAACGCATACAATTTGAAGAAAATGCATGACATCATTATCGAAAGCCTAAACGGCCTCGCCAACATGGAGGTCGATACGATATCCTGGGGTCCAATTATTGTCCATACTATGTCTCAAAAACTTGACTCAGCCACTTACAACGAGTACACAAAAGAGTTAAGTGATCCCCGAGAAATTCCCAATTTGAGCGAGTTTACAACTTTCCTGGAAAATAAGTTCATGGCATTCGAAACTATGAGGAATCAGCATAAAGAAACTTCCACCCTGCAAAAAACTGCAAACAACAAGATGTACCAGCCCGTGAAGAAATTCAACTATCAATTTAAACGAGAATTACCTAAAACTTATCACACTACAAATATGAATACGATGAAATGTCCGCTATGCAATGGAATACATGTGCTGATGCAATGTGCAAAGTTCAATGACATGAATGTCGAACAGAAAAACGCCACGGTAACAAAACTGCATGTGTGTAGAAATTGCCTCTACAGTCATGGCCATGAACGTTGTAAGTCATCGAAAACTTGCAAGGAGTGCAATTTACCGCATCATACACTATTGCACAACAACAACATGAAAAAACCTACTTACTATGGAAAGAATAACGCCGAGCCACAGCCCTCAACTTCTGGTCAACAAACCAACCATTTATCGAATGACGACATGGAGATCCTGCTAACTACTGCGCAACTCAAGGTGAAGGCTTCAGATGGTACCTACGTGATCCTGCGAGCATTACTTGACCAAGGCTCACAAGTCAACATAATAAGCGAAAATGCCGCTCAGTTACTCAACATACCAAGAAAGAGGATGAACGCATCCATATCAGGCGTCGGCTCCGTATCTGGGGATTGTACAGGATACGTCAACTTGGAATGCATGTCTATACACTCAAACTATGCATTCCAAGCGAAAACGTTAATTATGAAGAAATTAATTAATAACCTACCTAACAAATCTTTCCAAACGCCTAACTGGGCGCACATTCAGAACTTGAAACTGGCTGATCCTGAATTTAATGTGTCACGTCGTGTAGACATACTCCTCGGCGCTGATATCTATTCTGAAATTATAATGGACGGAGTTCTAAAGCCAGATCATCATTCTCCAACTGCTCAACAAACACACCTTGGCTGGATTCTCTGCGGCAGTATAAGAACGCTTAACTGCTGCGTAACACTGACGAATCTCAACGAACTGACAAGATTCTGGGAAAACGAGGATATAATACCAACAAACAACGATATTCCTGCAGATGACTATTGTGAGAGATTCTATAACGAAACTACTAAGCGAGATTGTGATGGAAGATATACCGTGAAAATGCCTCTCTGCGAAAATTTTGAAGAAAAGCTGGGAAACTCGAAACATATTGCAACTTCTCAATTTCTGCAGCTGGAAAAACGACTAACTCGAAACCCTCTACTCAAAACGATGTATACAGACTTCATTAACGAATACATTGACCTGGGTCATATGAAGCCGTCTACATCACATGACGAAGTCCAATGCTACCTTCCTCACCATGGAGTGTTACGCGAGAGCTCCGAAACTACAAAACTGCGCGTCGTGTTCAACGCATCTCAGAAAACAAGCTCCGGCTGCAGCTTAAATGATCTCATGGAGAAGGGGCCCAACCTGCAAAAAGATCTGCAAACTTTGATTCTGAAATGGAGAAGCTACGAATATGTATTCACGGCAGACATTGAAAAGATGTACCGGTGCATCATGCTGGACCCAGAACAACAACATTTACAAAAAATACTATGGCGTGACAACACTAACGGAAAACTGAACGAAATGAATCTATGCACTGTCACTTATGGGACAAAGGCTGCCCCATGGTTAGCCATGAGAACACTAAAACAGCTAGCCCTTGACGATGGCCACAAGCACCCCGAGGCAGCCAAGATGTTACAAAATGAATGTTACGTTGATGACGTCATCGGAGGTCATCATTCATTGGAAAAAGCAAAAGAGATCCAACACGCTTTGATTAACATACTAAAGGGAGGAGGAATGAATCTACGCAAGTGGTCGAGCAATAAACAAGGGTTACTGGAAAACTTATCGCCAGAACAAATTGCAAATGTGTCATCATTCGACTTTAAAGACGAATCATCACATAAAACTTTGGGTTTAGCTTGGAACCCCAAAACAGACACATTTATGTTTGATTGGAAAACTAACGATTCCGAAAAACGGCAAAACAAGAGACAGATGCTGTCGGAAATTTCGACACTTTTTGACCCGCTTGGATGGCTCGCACCTATTACTGTATCAGCAAAATTATTATTTCAAAATGTTTGGACAAGTAAGATTGGATGGGATGACGCGCTACCAGAAGAAATTGAAAACAAGTGGGCAAAATTAAGAAAGGAGCTAAACTGTATCAAGGATATGAAAATAAACAGATGGATCGGAAATAAACAACAACAAAAGATAGAACTGCACGGATTTTGCGACGCAAGCGAAAAAGCTTGCGCTTGCGTTCTGTACTGCCGAGTGATAAACGAGGGTGACCAACCTATCGTAACATTGCTGGCAGCCAAGACGAGAGTAGCACCGTTATCTCAGAGTACTACTCTCCCTAAACTTGAACTTTGCGGTGCCTTGCTGTTATCTCAGCTGATGGAAAAGGTGACTGAAGCGCTGAAAGAAACTACAATAACAATACACGCTTGGTGTGACTCCAAGGTTGTTTTAGCGTGGATACAAGGAAACAAGCAAAAATGGGAAAAATACGTGTCCAATAGAGTGGGAAAAATAATTGAGATTATTCCTGCCGACAAATGGCATTATGTACACACTAGTATTAACCCCCCAGAGTGCATGCGTCGCGCGGCTTATCTCCAATGAAACTCATGACTCATGATCTATGGTGGCGAGGGCCGTCATTTTTGCATACAACGAACATAGAAGTATTAGAAAGCAAGATGTGCTTGTTTACAACAGATGTTGGAAGAGAAAGTCCACGACAATCGTGCATTGTTCAGAAGGAACAAATAAACGAACATTTTATCAACTTATTACTTATTAAATTGAGTTCATTGAGCCGAGTATACAGAGTGATCGCCTGGGTTTCACGTTTCATCATAGCGACAAGCCGCCGGAAGCAATCCGAAACCCGTCACATTTACCTAACTACTTGTGAAATACAACAAGCAACTACGCACGTCGTTAAATTCATACAAATAACAGAATTTAGCGAAGAAATCAATCAATTGAAATCAGACAAAATGGTTTCAAACAAGAGCAAGATCTATAAACTCAATCCGTATTTGGACGAAAATGACGTCGTTCGAGTTGGAGGTCGCCTGAAAAACTCTGTCTTAACACCTGACATGAAGAACCCAATCATCTTACCGCATAATGGAAGAATGACTGAGCTAGTCATAGATCAGGCCCATTTGCTGACCTTGCACGGTGGAGCGCGCCTCCCCCTTTGCGCAGATTAGGCAGCGATATTGGATCATAGGCGGCAATAGAGCAGTAAAGAGCAGATTACGCAACTGTGTAAAATGCCACCGTCACAACTCTCACGAAAATCATCAACTGATGAGTGACTTACCGAAGCAGCGCGTTACTCCATCGAGGCCCTTTACACACACTGGGGTCGATTTTACTGGATCCATCGACGTCAAGATCAACAAAGGACGAGGTGTGAAAACATCAAAGGGATACGTAGTCATCTTTGTTTGTATGGCAACCAAGGCCGTACACATCGAACTTACGTCAGACCTAAGCACAGAAACCTTCATGGCTGCTTTCAAAAGGATGTGTGCAAGACGAGGAACACCAGAGCACGTCTACTCGGATAACGGCACGAATTTTGTTGGCACAGCCAGGGTCATAAAACAAGATTTTGACAACTTCAAGCAACTACTAACCCCAGATTTTTTTGATGAGATCAACAAACTAGAAGTCCAATGGCACTTCAACGCTCCTGCTTGGCCCAGCGCTGGCGGCCTGTGGGAAGCTGCTGTCAAGGCAATGAAACACCACTTGAGACGCACTCTCGGCGACCAAAAACTGACGTATGAGGAACTACTAACTCTACTATCGGAAATTGAGGGGTGTCTGAACTCTAGGCCCCTCTGTCCACTCACAGAAGATCCTGACGAATTCTACAACTGCCTGACGCCCGGTCACTTTCTCACTGGAGGGCCTATCATGTCTTTGCCGCAATCAGACAGTAGCGACATTAGAAACATAGACATGAGAAAACGCTGGCAGTTAACATGCCACATGTTACAACGCTTCTGGAAGACATGGTCATCCGATTATTTGCATCAACTGCAAATAAGAAGTAAATGGCAAAAGCCTACCGCTAACATCAAAGAAGACGATATCGTGCTTATAAAAGAAGACAATCTTCCCTGGAAAATGGGCTCTAGGACGCGTGACAGAGCTACATCCAGGTAGCGACGGGCTTGTCAGAGTGACTACTGTTAAAACGAAAACTGGAGTAATCAAACGACCGATTACTAAACTGTCACCATTACCCATAAATGACGTCAAAACCAAGATGGTACTTCATCAGCAACTGACATACGTTAAGCAGTCATCAAAAAATGAAAATCTTAGAACACCCAGTCTCGAAAACAGAACACCCAGACTCGGAAATACAAGAACTAGCAAACTAAGTTTATTTGCGACGATGCTCACATTGTTTGCGATAGTAACTGGGTCACATGTCAACGCGTCACAAACAGACACTCAAATTACAAGCCTACAAAATAGACCGATTTATTACGATTTGAATGGAAAAATACAGCTGATACACGATGAATGGATATTATTGATGTACTATAATTTAACAACTTATTGGGAAAGCACAGAAAGTATGCAGATTTATCTTGATCATCTTAACAACGCCTGCGAAAAAATGGAGTCCAGATACTGCAGAAATACCATGGATCAATTGTATCATGAGATGAACTTACTGAATTATTATAACACTATGTTACTGGCACCTCATCAGCATCTATCTACAAGGAAGCGTCGGGGACTAATAGACGGGGTCGGATACATAGCGAACAATCTATTTGGCATACTTGATGAACGATTCGCAGAAAAATACCATCAAGATATCAAGGCTATTCAGAACAATGAAAAATATCTTCTCCAACTAGTCAAAAATCAAACTTCCATCGCACAACTAGAGAATGACGCTATGAAGAAAAACGAGGCTAACATCAAACAACAATTTGATAGTATAAACAAGTTTTTGCAGCAGGAAAACATAAGCTTCACTAAGATGGAAACTGGCATAGAAACTCTTATGGCTATGAACTATTTTGATTCATCAGCGATTACTGCCACACTCTTACTGGCTAATCTGAGGAGAATGCAAGAGATGTTCTACAATACACTGACGGATATCTACCAAGGCCATATAGACATACATCTAATAACACCAGTCAACTTAATCAAACAGCTGACTGATATATCAGGACACTTGCCCAGAACATTGTTCCTGCCTATCGACAACATAAGAGAACAGATTAAGGACATATATCATTTTACTCTATGTCAGAGGCAAAGTAACTAACTACTATTTCATGTTTGAAGTTCACATTCCTCTTATATGTGACGAAGATTTCACGTTCTATCGAGCAATTCCGCTGCCTATCTCTATAAGCAATGATACTGTAAGATGGGCAAAAATATCATCAGACTTCATCGCTGTCAACTTACGAAAAAATACATATATAACATTGGCACGAGAAGATATCAAACGCTGCACACAGAGAAGCGTGGACAATTATATTTGTAAGGCGAAACTACCGATATACAATTTACATAACAATAAAGCGCCTTGCGAAGCAAAACTCCTGGATCAACGAACTACCTTGCCCTGTGAAACTGGAAACGGTCAATGTCAAGACTCCTGGATCAAACTACATATAACAAACATGTGGTTGATCATATGTTGCGATAAATGCGTCATAAGAATTATATGTGATAATGACGTAACAGTTCACAGTATAACAGCTTCTAGCATCATAACCATAGCTCAAGGTTGCCTGTTACAAGCGGAGGAGTTAACTATTTACGCTCATAACCAGTTCAACAGCGAAGTGAAGATGGAGACTGATGTGCATATTCCAACAATAAACTCTTCTATAAATAAAGTCGTAGAATTGGCCGTACGAAAGATGCCTAACCTGATGTACGACTCTGATGGATCAACGTATAAAGAAATAGATCGGAAACTATCTATACAGAGAGAACAAGAAGATCGAGGACTGACTGTGTCAGCTCATGATATACACCAGTACTCAATATCTTATATCTTGGTAGCGGCCGCCCTGATCGCCTTCTCCGTGTGGGTGGTGAGGAAGCGTTGCCGCCGCGCCGGATTCCTGCATCTCCAGGAAACAACCAGCAACAGCGGTCAGATGACATAGAAATGCAAGAGATTCGACCAGCAACAGCATCAATGAACAGATGTCACGAAAACGTTGCATTTAATTTTGAATGAATGTTAATTTTATTATGTTATTTTACTTATATTGTTTTTAATTTTCATCTACTTTGTAAAGGATGGAATCTTCTCTCGATATTTGGCTCATCTGTGCGGTTGGGAGCATGTACGATTACATCGCACATCTTTTGCGCGCAGCGGCTAATTTAGGTCACACTCGCGTCAGCGGTTTACTTCATTATAGCAACAATAAAATTACTCACAGAGTCCGTTCACAGCCACTATCGAGACAAGAACCATTCAACTATAACTAATTTGTAACTTTTATATATCGTAATAAACTACTTAGTCTCGCGAAGTGAATCTTTCTGTTCTCCACACAACACACATCAACTAACATCTGGCGCCGTCAACTACGTGCCAGCTCACTACAACTACTTCCTGTACGGTGTTCGTGGTCAACTAAGCGCACATCGTACACTATTGCACACCATTTGTGGCAAATGATAGGTTATTTTTGACGTGACATTGACAGACATGTCAATATTCACCAATCACGCTGCAGTTGGACCTCACGCCTACGTATTGCCATCTAGTGAAGTTCTTATACGCGAACACCCTCATTGGAGTAGCCCAAAATTTTTAAGAAGACACATTTAAACATTAATGCAAAGTAATAATGCCGGTAGCAGCATGTGAGTATGCCTGCCACTATCGTTTCATGACATGGCAGAAAGTGATATCTGCCTACCCCTCTGGGAAAATGGCGTGATTTTATGTATGACTTACCTTACCCTTAGAAAATACTAGAACCGAGTCAACATGGTATCACCGCGACGCAATATGTAGGGATCCATTCACATAAGACCGCGCGAGAGTCGAACCAATCCAGGGGTAACGGCGGCATCGCCACTGCCGCTTTGGCGCCAAGTGGAAACAGCCAGCAGGGTCAGCTGGGGTACAGCATGCCCGGGAGTGTTCTGTGCTCACTTGACGGCCGCGTCCCAGGGCAGCAGGTAGTTGGTGTGCGGCAGGAAGCCGGGCTGCAGGTGCTCGGGCAGCCCCGCGCTGTGCGAGTACAGCCTAATGCTGCCCTACACACAGCAGGGTCAGCTGGGGTGCAGCATGCCCGGGAGTGTTCTGTGCTCACTTGACGGCCGCGTCCCAGGGCAGCAGGTAGTTGGTGTGCGGCAGGAAGCCGGGCTGCAGGTGCTCGGGCAGCCCCGCGCTGTGCGAGTACAGCCTAATGCTGCCCTACACACAGCAGGCTCCAGCTGGGGTGCAGCATGCCCGGGAGTGTTCTGTGCTCACTTGACGGCCGCGTCCCAGGGCAGCAGGTAGTTGGTGTGCGGCAGGAAGCCGGGCTGCAGGTGCTCGGGCAGCCCCGCGCTGTGCGAGTACAGCCTAATGCTGCCCTACACACAGCAGGGTCAGCTGGGGTGCAGCATGCCCGGGAGTGTTCTGTGCTCACTTGACGGCCGCGTCCCAGGGCAGCAGGTAGTTGGTGTGCGGCAGGAAGCCGGGCTGCAGGTGCTCGGGCAGCCCCGCGCTGTGCGAGTACAGCCTAATGCTGCCCTACACACAGCAGGGTCAGCTGGGGTGCAGCATGCCCGGGAGTGTTCTGTGCTCACTTGACGGCCGCGTCCCAGGGCAGCAGGTAGTTGGTGTGCGGCAGGAAGCCGGGCTGCAGGTGCTCGGGCAGCCCCGCGCTGTGCGAGTACAGCGCCGACGGGCCCAGGCACAGCAGGCTCCAGCTGGGGTAGGCGGGCAGAAGGCCCGGCGGGCTGTCCGTGTGCAGCATGCCTGGCAGGTACTCGGTGGTTGAAGGTTGGCGGGTTATCACTTTCTCTGGAATTTGACGGTTTGAGCATCAATGACGGGCGTATGAAAAAACTTTTCTGAGGAAGGAATAAATCCTGTCTGGCAGCCTCTAAATCATAATTTTGTTGATATACGCACATAGCTACATATTTTTAAAACACCAACGTCACCAACATTTACCGAATACAGCGCCATCTAGCGGTAGCGTGATGGTAATAACGATTTCCCGTGGTATCACAAATCATGATGAATTTCACAAATCAAGAAAAATCAAAAGCACACAGCTACATATTTTGAAAACTTTTTTTGCTGGGATTGAAATTATAAAATTAAACAAAAACATGCATAGGTACACCCCAACCAACAACATCTTAATATAATATTTTATTACCGCCCCAGTTTAAGGTAGGCCCTTGCCGTAGTAGTGGGGACGTATTGGAACCGTGCGAAGTGGGTGGAGGGAGAAATGGCACTGATTGTCAAAAACGCATGTAATCTGTTGAGATGAGATGTCCGTTGTTATTACTAATTTCACTCCATAAGATTTAACGTAAGAAACGCCACCAAAATGAAGGCAGCACCGTCGTGCACGCTCCCAATATGGGCTGATGATGATATATGAATAGAAAGTCACTCACCATTAGCCGCATCCCCTCTAACCGGAACCACGTATCCATCGGACGCGGGCGTGGCGTCGTCGTCGTCCCGCGCCGAGCCGGGCGACAGAGCGTCGGCGACCGACCACGCGGCGTCGGCGTCGGCGTCGGCATCGGCGTCGGCGTCGGCTTGCGTGTCGGCGTCCGCGTCGGCCTGCGAGCGCGCCGGCGAGCCCGCCTCTTGACTCGACGCGCCGCCCACCGCCGCCGCCCTGATTAATTAAAAAATCTATACAATTCTATACTAATATTATAAAGCTGAAGATGACGAGATGACGAGTTTTTGTTTGTTTGTTTTTTTGAACGCGCTAATCTCAGGAAGTACTGGTTCGAATAGAAAATATCTTTTAGTGTTGGATAGACCATTTATCGAGGATGGCTTTAGGCTATGACATAATATAACAAACATAACATAACGCTTCGAACAGTCGTAGTGAACAAAACAATAGGAAATGTGTAAAAAGAGGGGGAAAACGCGGACGAAGCGGCTGTGACAGCGACTAAGGTTGTTTGACTACACAACCTAACAATTTCTTCTGAGGTGTGCTGTGCAGGTTTCCTCACGATGATTTTCTTCATCGTCAAAGGTACCTAAAGGTGGGCGTGGACGGGGACTAATATCTACCACCATATGCGGAACGTCCCCTTGCCATCCCCTAATTCTTGCCAGTACCTGTAAGAGGGCGTGGACGGCTGGAACACGGGGAACTCGATGGCCTGCAGCGTGGGGCACACGCCGCAGTCGTCGGCGGCGCGCTGGTAGCAGCCGGTACCTGTAGCTGGGCGGTACCTGTAGCTGGGCGGTACCTGTAGCTGGGCGGTACCTGTAGCTGGGCGGTACCTGTAGCTGGGCGGTACCTGTAGCTGGGCGGTACCTGTAGCTGGGCGGTACATGTAGCTGGGCGGTACCTGTAGCTGGGCGGTACCTGTGGGTGGGCGGTACCTGTAGCTGGGCGGTACCTGTAGCTGGGGGGTGCCTGTAGCTGGGCGGCACCTGTAGCTGGGCGGTACCGGTAGCTGGGCGGTACCTGTAGCTGGGCGGTACCTGTGGGTGGGCGGTACCTGTAGCTGGGCGGTACATGTAGCTGGGCGGTACCTGTAGCTGGGCGGTACATGTAGCTGGGCGGTACCTGTAGCTGGGCGGTACCTGTAGCTGGGCGGTACCTGTGGGTGGGCGGTACCTGTAGCTGGGCGGTACCTGTAGCTGGGCGGTACCTGTAGCTGGGCGGTACCTGTGGGTGGGCGGTACCTGTAGCTGGGCGGTACATGTAGCTGGGCGGTACCTGTAGCTGGGCGGTACCTGTAGCTGGGCGGTACCTGTGGGTGGGCGGTACATGTAGCTGGGCGGTACCTGTAGCTGGGCGGTACCTGTGGGTGGGCGGTACCTGTAGCTGGGCGGTACCTGTAGCTGGGCGGTACCTGTGGGTGGGCGGTACCTGTAGCTGGGCGGTACCTGTAGCTGGGCGGTACCTGTAGCTGGGCGGTACCTGTGGGTGGGCGGTACCTGTAGCTGGGCGGTACATGTAGCTGGGCGGTACCTGTAGCTGGGCGGTACCTGTAGCTGGGCGGTACCTGTAGCTGGGCGGTACCTGTAGCTGGGCGGTACCTGTAGCTGGGCGGTACATGTAGCTGGGCGGTACGTAGCTGGGCGGTACCTGTAGCTGGGCGGTACCTGTGGGTGGGCGGTACCTGTAGCTGGGCGGTACCTGTAGCTGGGCGGTACCTGTAGCTGGGCGGTACCTGTGGGTGGGCGGTACCTGTAGCTGGGCGGTACATGTAGCTGGGCGGGACCTGGAGCTGGGCGGGACCTGTAGCTGGGCGGTGCCTGTGGCTGGGCGGTACCTGTAGCTGGGCGGTACCTGTGGGTGGGCGGTAGCTGTAGCTGGGCGGAACCTGTAGCTGGGCGGTACCTGTAGCTGGGCGGTACCTGTGGGTGGGCGGTACCTGTAGCTGGGCGGTACATGTAGCTGGGCGGTACCTGTAGCTGGGCGGTACATGTAGCTGGGCGGTACCTGTAGCTGGGCGGTACCTGTAGCTGGGCGGTACCTGGAGCTGGGCGGTAGCTGTAGCTGGGCGGTCCCTGTAGCTGGGCGGTACCTGTAGCTGGTGGGTACCTGGAGCTGGGGGGTACCTGTAGCTGGGCGGTACCTGTAGCTGGGCGGTACCTGTAGCTGGGCGGTACCTGTAGCTGGGCGGTACCTGTAGCTGGGCGGTACCTGTAGCTGGGCGGTACCTGTATGTGGGCGTGGACGGCTGGAACAC
Source organism: Maruca vitrata (assembly GCA_039566165.1). Taxonomy (NCBI): domain Eukaryota; kingdom Metazoa; phylum Arthropoda; class Insecta; order Lepidoptera; family Crambidae; genus Maruca; species Maruca vitrata. The sequence continues at coordinate 2,328,258 of CM076923.1, read as the reverse complement.
GGGGAACTCGATGGCCTGCAGCGTGGGGCACACGCCGCAGTCGTCGGCGGCGCGCTGGTAGCAGCCGGTACCTGTAGCTGGGCGGTACCTGTAGCTGGGCGTGGACGGCTGGAACACGGGGAACTCGATGGCCTGCAGCGTGGGGCACACGCCGCAGTCGTCGGCGGCGCGCTGGTAGAAGCCGGTACCTGTAGCTGGGCGGTACCTGTAGCTGGGCGGTACCTGTATGTGGGCGTGGACGGCTGGAACACGGGGAACTCGATGGCCTGCAGCGTGGGGCACACGCCGCAGTCGTCGGCGGCGCGCTGGTAGAAGCCGTGGTTGGCGCGCCGCACGCTGTACGCGTCCTCGCGCTGGCACTTCGTCCGGCCGCAGTTGCACGCGCTCACGTACACCACGCCCGACGAGTGCTCCGTCGTGTTGTCGCTGGAACATAGAGGGGATTTATTGAGTATTTAAAAAAAAATGGGACTTATACACCGTGAAATTTTAGTGGTTGTTTTCCCGCAGTAAAATGATTCTATCCTAGTAGTAAAAAAGATGTGTGCAGTTCTTTTTTGTTAAAATCAATAAATGCCGGTTTTACGAAAGGTTTAACCAAAACTCGAAAGCATGTTCGAACCGCTTTATGACTTAGGGTGTCGAGCTTTTTCAGCTTTAAGCATCGATTTCATGCGGCAAGCAGTACCTGATTACGTCACATCTTGTAAAAAAACGATAGCTTCTCTCGTTTTCGAGTAGGAAAATTATTATTTTGAAAATTTGAAAAAAAAAACATTTTTTTTTCGTGGAATTATTTGCATGATTCGATAGTATTACTAAAGGCAAATCGTTCTGCCACGGGAACACAACCACTAAAATTTCACGGTGTATATTGGGGTTATTTTGATGTCTAATAAAAATAGTGGGACACACTAGGTCGCACGATACTCTGGGGGAAGACCAACAATATGGACTGAGAAAACTTTCTGGACTCAACTGACGCCATATTGTGACAGACGTATCATGATTTTGCTTCGATTACAAAAAAAAAGTAAATTCGAACAGTGGCTTAGCGTAGACCAATATAGGCGTGGGTAAAGTCGCATCTGCCCCCTCTGTTGCCGGCCCCTTAAGCTTGCCGCTTGCGCTGGAAAATTTTGGAAGAGGCGTATGCTCAGCAGTGGGCCGCAATGGACTGAGATGATGATGATGTAAGCTCGCCGGGAGGCCTTAGGGGACGGCCCACATCGCCCACGCCCAGCTACGCCGGATCCTTGGCTGAATGCGGGTGTACTGACTGGCTCGGTGGAACAGTGGCTAGTGACCCAGGTTTACTACCTACGGTTCCAAGAGTCGTGGGTTCGATTCCCACTCGGGACAAATATTTGTGTGACGAACATCGGTGTTTGTTCCGTGTCTGGGTGTATTATTAAATATATTTAAGTATATTTGTGTATCCACTGTTGATTCTGATACCCGTAACACAAGTGCTTAAGCTACTTACCACGGAATCAGATCAATGTATGTGATGTTGTGAAATATTTATTTTATTTCATCATCATCATCATCATCATACCCATACTCGTCCACTGCTGGACATAGGCCTCTCCAAATGCACGCCACTTCTTTCTATCCTCGGCCACTCGCATCCAGCTCCTACCAGCCGTCCTGCGCAGATCGTCACACCACCTGGCCTGCGGGCGTCCTACACTACGTTATTTTATTTATTATGTATAAGGACACACACACACACACACACGCACGCACGCACGCACGCACGCACGCACGCACGCACGCACGCACGCACGCACGCACGCACGCACGCACGCACGCACGCACGCACGCACGCACGCACGCACGCACGCACGCACGCACGCACGCACGCACGCACGCACGCACGCACGCACGCACGCACGCACGCACGCACGCACGCACGCACGCACGCACGCACGCACACACACACACACACACACACACACACACACACACACACACACACAAGAGCATAATTCCTATGTTACAATGGCATGTAGTTTTTATCTCATTTTTTATTGTGTAAATCTGTACAACATTATCTCTTTGTATAATTGTATAAATTGTATAGCTAAGGAAGAGCGGAATCTCCTAACACAGGTGTTTATGTGCTTAAAAGGAGATTCCAATCACTACTATTGAATGTAAACTTATGAGATAACGAATAAAAGATTTATTATTATTATTTTTTCTTAAAGCTTCGCTTTTCTCAGCATCTTGTGAAGATATTGGGGTACTGATATACACGGGCCTAGGCCAAGTGCATACCAGGGAGGTGATTGTGGGGTGATGAACTATGATAGTGATGATCTGTCGGTGCGGGTTCTTGTGCTTCTATTTGTAAAAATTTCCTGACTATCCTGCATGTATTTAGGATAACTGCTTTTTGCATTAAAATATAAGTAGATTGTGGCAAGGAGATTATTATTATTATTTGAAAAAAAATACTGACTGTTCGGGCAGGCGGCAGGGGTGTCCGGTGAGCGAGGGCGCCTCGCACAGGGAGCGCGCGCGGTGCTGCGCGCGGCACGCGGCGGCGAGCCGGGCCCGCGCGCCGCCCGCCAGGGGGCCGCGCGCCATCGCCTCCAGCACGCCTAGAGCCACGCCCAGCTGTAACGTCAATAAAGATGTTGAAGCTTTTTTATTTTGTACCTGGATGGATGGACAACACAATATCAAAAAAGTGCAAGTCGGAAATGCGCACGAAGGGTTCCATACCAATAATTTGAAAAAAAAATCACGTTTATTGTATGGCGACCCCCCTAAACAATTTATCTTTTTATATGTGTTGTTAAAGCGGCAACGGAAATACATCGGTTGTGAAAATTTCAGCTTTCTAGCAATAAGGGTTTTTGAGATACAGCTTGGAGACGGACAGACAGACAGACGGAAGGCGGAGGCTTAATCTATGGACGCGTTTATACTTTTTATGTACGGAACCCAAAAAAAAAAAATATTTTTATAACTAAAAACTCGCCGAGAATTATTTCAGTTTCAAAAGCACATTATCCGGATACAAAAAGTGTCTTAAGGTTGGTTGACTTAAGGTTCAAAACCATTAAAACATTTTCCATTTACGCTACTCCATATAGGATGTTTATAGTATAGCCAATCAGTTCTGACCTTATGAGCGTGGTGTTGTGACGAATAGTGTGACGGCAACCCTTCCGCGTAAGATGCTTGAGCGATCGGCAGCACCTGGAAAATGCAAGGTAACAGCTTTAGCATATTTTAAAATCAAAAGACAAGTTGTCCAAAGAAGCATTACTATATTATGTGAACGGAATTTTAACCCACAAATTTTTATTGCGTTTAATATGGTCTAGCTCCGATAGTATTTCTCTTAAATCATACACCTTTGCTTGCTTAAAATAGACTGTTTACTTTATTCTTTTTAGGAGTACTTTTGCAAGATTTTATGTCCATTATTTATTTTTTCCCGCGTCTGCGTTTTGTTTTTTTTTTGCCGCGTCTCGGCAAACTTAGTGTAAGACGCCCTCAGGCCAGGTGGAGTGACGATCTACGCGGGACGGCTGGTAGGAGCTGGATGCGGGTAGCCGAGGATAGAGATAAGTGGCGAGCATTTGGGGAGGCCTATGTCCAGCAGTGGACGAAAGTGGGCTGATGATGATGATGATTTATTTTTTATTTCTACCTCGTTTCTGACTCGTATAAATGCCTCGTTGGTCTATTGGTAGCAAGTGCTGCGTTAGGACCGAGAGGTCCCCGTTTCGAGTCCGGGGTCGAGCAAAATTTGTGGAGTTTTTCTGTAATGAACGCCCGTGCCTCAGAAAGCAGGTTAAGCCGGTGGTCCTGCGCCCAATCTCTCATAGGTCATGTCGGAATGCCGTCTGACCGAACTATGAGAGTAAGGGAATAGATAGTGCACTTGTGCTTGCGCGCACACTAGTGCACTATAATATGTCCTGCGCACTTGGCTGATCTCAATGAGGGTTTTCGCGAATGAGAAATTCACTAGATGGCAATACGTAGGCGTGAGGTCCAACTGCATCATTATTGGGGAATATTGACATGTCTGTCAATGTCACGTTAAAAATAACCAATCATGATGCATTTGGACCTCACGCCTACGTATTGCCATCTAGTGAATTTCTCATTCGCGAAAACCCTCATTGAGATCGGCCGCCATGGCAAGAGTCGGGAAGGTCGGACGCCAGTGGCGTAACTACAGGGTGGCAAGCCGGCAAAATGCCACGGGCCCCAACCCGAAAGGGGCCCCCGGTCATAGCAGAATCTCAACTGCCAACACACATACACATTAAGATAAAAAAAAGAACGTGGTATGCACGGGGCCCCATCCGATGAATTTTGCCACGGACTTCAACAGGTATAGTTACGCCACTGTCGGACGCCTCATTTTCTATTTGTAGATATGGTCACCTTAGCGCACCGTGCGGCGGAGAATCGCACGTCTGTGGCGAGCGCGTCGAACAGCGCGCCCGGGCCCGCCGCGCGCACGTACAGCGGGAGCAGCGCGCGCGCCGCCGCCCGCCACGACTCAGCGCTCGGCAGCTGCAACGGAGAATATACACATCAATAAATATTACACAACATCACATACCAACCAGGGCCGTCTTAAGTCTATCTGCGACAGGGTGCGGCGGGCTTTCGCCTGCGCCCTATTTTTACACTACAGCGTATCACGCGACTTTTTTTTTTTTCTTTTCTTATCTAACTTGGGCAAGACAGAGAGCGGATGGGCTCTCACATTGCGCCGAAAGCGTAATAAAAGCTTAAAAAAAAAATTTTGTTCATGACAATATTTTTCAAATCCAGGCGCCCGGGTGCACCGCACCCCCTGCACCCCCTTGTAAAGACGGCCCTGTCACATACATTAATGGAGAACGTCGATGGATGAGTAGCTACGGTGGTTGCTTGCCATGCGAGAGGACGCCAGAAAAATGTGTTTTTAAATTTGAAATTCAAATCGACGATTTTGCGATGCTTTAACAGTCAAGGAAAAACGTTGTAAGGAAACCCACTACCTACCAATAAAGAAATAATAATTTGAATTATTTTAATATTTCACAACATCACATATATCGATCTGATCCCATGGTAAGTAGCTTAAGCACTTGTGTTAGGGATACATATAAACATATCGCATATTTAGCTTATATGAATATCTTCTGTTGATGGATATTCATATAAGCATAAATATATAAATAACACACCCTGACATGGAACACACATCAATGTTTGTCACACAAATATTTGTCCCAGTGGGAATCCAACCCACTCTGGGAACTATAGGTAGTGAATCTGGTTTGCTAACCACTGTTGCCCCGAGCCAGACAATTAAAAAAAAAGTCTAAGGTTGTGTAGTCGACCATCACGCCATGCTGGCCTTGTGCGGGTCGCGCATGCCCAGCATGGCATCTCAGAAGTCAGTATCAAAAGAAAACAATTAATAAATAAAGATTACATTACCAACCTCAAAGAACAAGAACAATCAATACATAGTATAAAACAAAGTCGCTTTCGCTGTTTGTCCGTATGTATGGTTAGAACTTTAAAACTACGCAACGGATATTGATGCGGTTTTTTTAATAGATAGAGTGATTCTTAAGGAAGGTTTGTATGTAAAATTTACCCGAAGCGAAGCGAGGGCGGGTCACTAGTTAATAAATAAAGATTACATTACCAACCTCAAAGAACGATGTAGTCATCGCATATTTCCCGACGTTGTCGTCGAAGCCTTCCGCTAGCGCCAAGTCGACGTGCGCATTGAGGAAGGTCCGGAAGGGGGCGCGGGCGGTCGCCGGAGGCCCGGGGGCCGCGGGGGGCGCGGTGCAGCGCTGCACGAGCCCCCGCACCAGCGCGCTCACGTCGCACGCGCCCCCCTCCTCCTCCGCACTTATGTAGACGAACTCCTCGTTCTTCGGTATCGCGAACAACGATTTCGCGCTGAAACCGGAACAAAAATGTATGTCTTTGACTGCTGACGCGTTTTTTTAAGCCAGTTAAGGGTAAAAAAATAAAAACGTATAGTAAAATAAGTTGCAAGCTAAATAAAACCATTTACAAATTGCATCTTTTATACGTTTCATTATAATGAAGGATAAACTATGTAAATAGGAAATGCATTTCCTTAGTATAGATATTGTCTTGAAATAATTAGATCAGATTTGATTAAAACGGGAATGTTAAAATGTAATTAAACAACTACAAATTGAGAAACCGACAAATATAAATAATAGTTTGAATAAATCAAGTAATTTCCTGTGTTCAAATTATTCTGTTAAAATGGTTTTCATAAATTTCATTCTCACCATACATTAGTTATGATCCTCGCCTTTCTCAGTATAAAGTATAGCTGGTCCTCCACTGCATGTTCCAGTCTCTTCAGTGCAGCAGGTGCCTTCCTAAGAGGAGTGGGTGCTCTCCGGAAGTGGAACAGCAGGCGTGGACAACAGGACCGGCCGTGGGTCTCCCACACACCACCAAGACCGAGTTTGGCAAACGCTGCAGAGGTCTGTGGTGAGAGCTCCGCTCTGAAATATTGTTATGTTACATGATTATAGCTTTAAAACTTTGTGATCTATCTTTGTTTTTATTAATTTGACTGCTAAGCACTGCTGTGTTGTACACTGCTGGCATTCTAATTAGAATTACCTAAATAAAGAAAGAGAATTGACTAGCCCATAGCATATAGTACATAATAAAAACCCACAATCGGCATTATAAATAATAATATACCACTAACCTGTATGCATCAATAGCTTTGAACAGCTGCAGGTAGCCCAAATCAAATACAGGTGTAGGCGACGATAAAACCACTATGTGACAAAGATGAAACAGCAGTGCCATAAGTCTGCATGAGTCCGCAGCAAGCTCCCCAGATGCCACCAGCCAATGGGAGGCATCTGCATCCTTCTCTGTACTATTAGACTCTTCATTCAAGTTGGCTGCTAGCTCTACCAGCCTCTTGGTATCCAGATATGTGACAGCATGAAGGTAAAGTACCCCACGCTTCTCATCCCAGTAGCATTCAATTCCATTCTGTAAGTGTCAATTTACAACATTTTCTTATTTGAATATTATCTGTAGAAAAAATTAAACAAAGTGTTTCATAGTATCATAATGATTTAATGTTTAGTATCATGGCAATTTCAGGATGTAGTGAAAGTACTTTAATGTAGTTAGGGTGGGCAATGACACACAGGGTATTGGCCACCTTTACCCATCGTCAGATAAATTCAATACAATTTGAAACTTTATGAGTTATGTACGGATTCATAAGAGTTTGAAAGACTAGAAACTTGTGCCCTCTCTTGAGGCACTATATTTGTCGTAACAACTAGCTCATTTAAAAGTAAATTAGTGTAAATACCTCATTGCTAGGCACAGACGGTATCAGAGGGCTCGTCTTGTTTGGGGCCCGGTAGGAAGATTTTCCGATAAAACCGACCACTGCTATCCTCTCTTTAGCAGAAAACTCCGGTATGTCCGTTATTGGAAAGGCTTTCATCGTGACTTCATAACAATTACTAGTTAAACTTGTATTTATTTATTAGTTAGATATCTATTGTTGCATGTTGTAGCATTCCATGAGCATCAGCTGGACATTGCTGTCAATTTTTCTGGTTCGCTGTCAATGTCTTTCGGATAAGTGTGTTTCCAGACGAAGTTTGTGTTTACGGGGAATGTTTTTTTTAATGTAAATGTCACTATATAGCTTTATAAACTGATAAAAGAGACTTAAGAAATAAAGAATTCAGAAAATATCTCTTTCCACTTAATGCAACCAAACTTTTACAAATTACAAATTGGAATAAAATGCGTGTCTGTGTCAACTTGACACTACGTGGCAGTTTTCCGCCATGTGTCAAAGACAGCTGGTTTGTTCGGCTCGCCTTTCGAATTCAAGGTTTGCGTTTCGGAGATTGGAGAAATGCAATAGTTACCGAGCGCAAATCTGCGCTATCGCACGGCTCTGCTCACGTCAGCGGCTGATAATCCCACGCGATACCATATCGGTGTCAAAATAGTTTTTATGCATTACTGACAAGTGTTAAACTACTACTGTTTTATCACCATGTCCTCAGCTGTGGAAGATATTTGTGAACTATTGGACAGTTACAACGGCAGAGATAAAGTAAGACACGCGTAAACTATGTGGCCTTGGTATTATTGTAATTTACTCTTAGATAAGTTGTCAACCAAACTTGTACTTCCTGGTACAAGTTATATTTTTTAATAGGCTTTATTTATTGTTTATAAGTAGGTATAATAACATATTTACTGCCTTTCTCTTTTACTGCTAATTACTGTGAATACTTTGTTATAATAATTATCAAGTAGTAACAGAGCACTGAAACAATAATAAATTATAACTTCTTGTACAATTCTGGTCAAAAATGTCCTGAATTCAAATTTGTTTGCATAATTTGGACTATTTCTAGTGCCTGTCTACAGATTAATATTAGAAAACCTTACATGTTATTTAGAAAACCATATTTAATTAGAAAACTGAAACTGTGTGGGATATTTACCATGTTGTTTTGTAAATATCCCAGACAGTTTTAGTTTTCTAATGTGTGTAACCATGACAGTACCATATTTAAATTCATGTTTTCTTTTCGTCAGGTCGTTCGTCTAGCATGCTATGCGTTCAAACTTTATGGATGTGTGCACAATGACAAAGCCTGGCAGACGGCAGGCTCGCGGCTCTCAGGCGCCCGCCTCATCCTCCGGCTGTTCGATGACATCCCTATGATCAGACACACATACCAATATGGCTTAGGGAGACATGTAAGTTATCATTTTAAAAGAATTGTTAATGGCTCAAGCAAACTTTAACAGCAAAAGAATTACAACTAATGTAATAATTAAATAGTCAAGATGTTATTAGAAAAACAATATTTTGTGTAACTTCTTACTTAGATAGATAAATAAATTGCAATTGAAGCCAAATGTTTAAACTTTATTTACCTACTTTAAAAATGGTGTTAAAGTATACTACTAAATGAATGCAAACTTTACATAGTTGCAACAAGGCTGATTAATGATAGATTTAATAAGATCTCTGTGGTTCTTTTTTCATAAATGAAACTTTAATTTAGAATGTAGAAGTAAGATTTGATAAAAATATCTAAGCAATAAAATAATTTGATTTGATTTGATTATTGAATTATTATTGAATATGTATGCATAGAAGTAGTAATTTCCTTTTGGATTATTAAAAACGTTCGCTAAATATTCACATAATATTTGCGAATGTGAATGTGAATACGAATATTGAAAAATATGTGGATATTCGTGAATGTGAATATTTGTTACATTACTAATACATACAGACAGACATAGGAAGCGATTTTACTTTATACTATGTAGTGATAATTCATAAATTTTAATATCTACCAAAATGTTACAAAAAATATAAGACATAGAACATCACATTTACTATTGTAGATGTATATTATTATATTTGATATTATATTTGAGCATTATTGATGTGAAAATTGCATGGCTATATTGCTAATATACAATTGCTTATATTCTTAGGAAACATCAAAAACAGCAGCCATCCTAGGAGTCTGCGCAAACATAGTTGACCAAGCATTCCTGCCCGTGGAGAAGGCTTGTTGGCTGCAAGAGATTGGGGTCCTGAAGCTCAAGCCAGACACAGCCTATGCGCTGGAGACATTCAGCACAGCACTCTGGGCTCTTAGTCTTTACATATCTCTGCTGCAGTGAGTATCTACATAAAAATTTTGGTACACACACACAATAAGAATTATTGTGATTATAGAAGTTATTATACTCGGGTCTTATAATTATCATAAATCATGTCAACTGTCACTCCTATAGTCATTGATACTTGTTACATTAAGTTCCACCTGAACAGGTGGTCCATATCCAGACTATCAATACGCCTGGCCCCCTCCCTGTTGCCGTTTTGCCGCCCTCCCTCCTTCACACTTCTTTACGCTACACCTCTAAAAGGCGTAAGGTCTTGGATATTTAGGAATTCTGGTTGTGTACTCATGCCATTGAAAATTCATTGCTTATCTAATTCAGGGCAATACTGTACAGAGAGCCTTATGCAATCTACCTAATTTCTATTAAGTAAGTATAATTTTTGTCAGCATGAGCGAAAGAGTGTTTATTTGAAATTTCCGTATAATTATAATAGACAATACTAGAGTATTTATTGACAAAAGAACCTTATACAAAGTAAAAATGCATGTAAAATTTAAGATTAAAACTATTACAAACTATTTACAATAAACAGTTCAGGTGGAAGACATTTTGTCGCCCGCATGCTGTTACCACCATCCAGTTGCGGAAAACCCGCCAAGTGACTCTGACCTCTTTCGGTCAGGTCGCGTTCCGGGATCAGCACTGTACGAACCGGAGCCAGGGGGTACCATTGCTGCGGCAAGCGCTGGACCAGTGGAGTCTTAGCGGCGGTATTGTGCAGGTGGAGCGGGTCAGCCCGGCGGCCAGAGAGTCCTGTAGAAATGGGAGTGCCTTCCGTTTGGCGGACTGGCCAACTGCGACCCGCACAGCTCAATACCAATGCGAGACTCCACGCCTTGTCTCGTTGTTGCCGCAGCAGTGGTCTCCTCTTTCACGTCCCCCTTTCCCTCTAATATCAATGATCCGGGGGAGGGGTGAAACGGCATTTTTTTAAGCGGGCTTTCAGGGTGAGTGCGACAGGCTCAATATGGTATATTGTGCCTGTCGACTTCATATTTGGATCTCAATACCGCTTACCATCAGGTGGAGTGAGGTCAACTTGTTAGCTCATTATAAAAAAAAAAGAACACGTAACATATATGTCTATAAATGAATAATGCAGCTAAACCCGTGTCGTGATCGTGTGCGCAGGACGGGGCGCTCGCTGCAGCAGCTGTGGTGGAGCCGGCGCTGCCTGTCGCGCTGCGCGGAGGGTGGCGGCGCCGACGCGCGCCGGGCGCTGCGCGCGCGCCTCGCGCTGCAGACCGTCACCGCCGCCAAGCTCTGCCTCGACATCACCCACGCCGTCAGCTGCCTGCCCGCCGGCTGGCTGTGGGGCGAGCGCGTCGGACCCACCAAGGTCGCCGCCATCGCCACCACCTCCTCCGTCGTCGGGATCGCGATGTACTTCGCGAGGAAACGACTGCTCAAGTAACCGGGTGAGAGCTGTCCGCACCCCGCCAGTCTGGCGATGACGAGGATACTCGGCAGTCAGGGAACCCGGCGATGACGAGGCTATCCAACATCGCAGTCAATTAGGGAAAAAATCGTAACCCGACTTACATGCCAAACGAGAAGTAGGTAATCTTATCGTGGCGGAGACCGTCTGAACGGGACACTTCGACCCATAGGTGTCTTTCTTGTTACATTTACCTGTATACTCCTTAAAGAGTAAAAGCATTAATTAATAATTATGCTTTAAGGTCTGAGGTGGTCATACGAGTAAGATCAAGACAAGGGAACGGAACTACCCGAACCTATCCGAAACTAGGAGAATACTCTCCTAGTTTCGGGTAGGCAGTTCCCTTGTCTGAGCGACATTCAGATAGAAGAGGTTTCAGGTCTAAATCAAAGTCAAAGTAGTTTTGATTGCGAACTAAGTGTTTTACTAGTTCAATTGTTAAAACAGGATCTTTAACACTTAGTTACCCTTGGCTAATGCAATATGAGGGCTACAATTTTTTTTTTAATTTGAAAAAATTCGCATTCATGACCCCGCCTGAACGGGGACTTGAACTACCGGACCCTCCGATATCGCGTCCGATGCTCTTTCCTCTGAGCTATCCAGGCGTTACGCCACCAATGCGAATTTTTCCATCACCTTTTCACCACTTTCATTCACCCGTTAGCCCGTTCAGGCGGGGTAATTTTGTTTTAATTTTGAATTTACAATAATCTTCAAACAAAAACAACAAATAAAAATGAGCGCAACTGTTTGACAACTTCTATCTATGTATTTGTGTCGGCTACCGAAAAAAATAACTTCATTGGATAAGTGATGTCTCAATCTGATAACACCATGACCACATTGGCCTCATAGTCTACGGCGATTTTATTTGTGTCTATTGTTGAAGAGTCTCTCTTAGATAGGATTCACATCGAGAGTTGAGGAGAACTTACTTACTTACTTATAAAGAAAATAGTATTTTGTTCCAAAGAATGGAACATTATGTTGGCTTGACAGACTTATCTTATGTGTTTCCATTATTCTATGAACCTTATATATTACTTTATGTAGTTATATTACAAGGGCGTAGCCTATGCTGTTGGGTTCAGTAGGTATATTATTAAAATCACAAAAGTATGCAATGCCAGTTTTATGGAATGGGCCCGAAAATTTAATAAAGATAAGGCGATCTGTATATTTTCCATTTGTAAATATTAGATTTGTATGTAAACATTAGGTTGTGGTGGTAAATGGGTCTTTGTCTTGTTTATACTTTAGAAAACTGAAAGTGTCCGGGATATTTACCATGTTGTTTTGTTTTAATGAGCTCCCGATATTTCCGCACCGTTGCAAGCGCCATGACCACGGGTCCCGTCCCCACATGGCGCTTGCAACAGTGCCGAAATATCGGGAGCTCATTAAAACAAAACAACATGGTAAATATCCCGGACACTTTCAGTTTTCTAATGTGTGTAACCATGACAGTTTAAAATTATATATTGTTTATACTTTTGTACCAAAAGGAGACATCTTATGTAAGATGTTTATCAGTGTAGATTGTTTGGATGATTGAGATAAATGAAATCATGTTATGTAAAAGGTTGTGTTTTGAATAAAACCTGACTTTGTTTCTCTAGGCAAAGTGGCCACGAAACCAATGTACAAAAATGTTTTTGTATGTTTAAAGTGTAAAAATAACGATTTAAAAATATTAAGAATAACTATAACATTGTTTTCCTAAAGCTAGTCTATTCTGTAAGGTTTTTTATTTTGTACAACAAAATATGTATAAACAATATGACAACAATAAAATAAGTTACACAAAAAGGGAAATAAATAGTTGCAGTGGCTCTACATTTTTATTGTTTTTTTTATTAATAGTTATGTGATATGTCTACTGGATACCTATGAAATATTCCTACGTGTACAATCTTTTAACCATATTTGTTTAGGATAATGATAAACTATACATATATCTATCTTACTTAATGTAAGTAGGTATAAGTCATAAAATAACATTTTATTTTTAAATTGCCTATTTTTAATGTAGAACATGGTGTGAGTCTCCCACGACGGTTTGGAATGATACTCATATGAAAATTTACCGACGATGTACTATATTTATTTATACGGTTGATCATTATTATTCGTTTTTAATGATTACAGATTTATTTTTATTTTATTTATTATACACACTAACAGAGTTACAGTAGGTACATTATAAGACAGATTCCAGATGTACTTAAGTACACATTTGCATTGATTTTATACAAGCATTGCTTGCAATAATGGCCGTAGGTAAATATAATACCTATTTTAATTTAGTTTGTACATTAGGACATAAAATGTATCTACCTAAGTTAGCAACTAATGCTAGTTAAACTAGTAAATAAATATATATTAATTACTAAATCTGATTATTTATTATCCACAGAACCGGGTCGGTAAATTGATATCGTGCTTATTGAACTTGTTGTAATTATAATGATTGCATTGTCTACCCGTGTTCATTAACGAAACGCGTTTTTACGCATTACGCAATGTTAATTATGTGATGTACCTGCAACTATTGTTTAAATTTTAATTTACATATATTTATTTATGTGTATAAAATACATAAAATTATACTTAATACATTTTTTCATTCAGGAAACCTGTCCATTAAAATATGTTTTATAGTATGAATAAGTTATGGGAAGTAGTTGTAGATAAGTATAATATGCAGCGAAAGGAAGGCTACGCCATTTCCCGCCGCACCGCCATAAGGCATTTGTAGGTGCACCGCGGAGTTGTGGTGGGTACCTATACCCCTGGGTCACCTTCCTAGGAACAACCGCCGGAAGGCACAGTCTCCGGCGCGCCGGTCCCACACATCGCTCCGGGCCTACCCCTGCCCGGAGTGGAAGGTGCGTCAAGCATTTCACCGCCTCAAAAAAAAGTTACCTTATATGATTATAATACCTTACTGCTTACTTTTACTGCAGCGAGTATTAAGTAAATAATTGACATTTTAAACCTTACTTTAATCATTACTTTAATTCATTAGGTCATTTTATGCGAGTTCCAGTTTGAGAATTTTTAATCATGAACTTTCTGAATCGTTAAAAAAACCTAGTTACCTACATAGATAGTTTTACTTCCTTTAGCCGCATAAATAGGTACCTACTGAAAATCTGGGAAAAATCAAAAGCATTCACATTTATAAACGTTTTTATGTAAATATATTTAAATATTATCTATACAAGTATTTACAAAAAATGTTTATCTGTTTAATCTTAACCATCAAAATGATGCATTGGTGATATTGGGTTAGGTATAGACAGAGAATATTAAACCATTACACGTTATCGCGGTTACATAACTAGCACATGATATTGGAATTCCTAGTTCTATCGAGCACTCTAGTAAATCATCTGGCAGTTGACAAATTTCGCTTACTCGAGATATGATAAATGTTTTATCTTCAGATATAGCAGCGAATAGGAAGGATTAACCGCTCCGCACATTAGTACTTGTTTACAACTTGATTTGGACGAAGTCGATAATTGTTATCCAAAATAATGGAATTGGTGAATGAACTGTGTGATTTATTGCAATACCATATGCATCGGGACAAGGTATGTATGTAAATAATGTAACTCCTTCGGGACCGGGAATCTAACCCACGGCTTAGTCCGAGGAGAGACTGTTTCTGTTTTTAAATTTAAGTACGTTCTTTGAAAATAGGTATTGGCAGTGAATTATTTAGCAGTAAAGACAACAAATAATAAATAAAAATCGAAATAACAAACTCTTGGAATCATAACGACGCATAATGAACTGTACCCTGGGGTTCCTACGCATTATTTTGCACAGAAACTATTTTTTTAACTATGTAGGTATTTTGTGGATGGCGCAAGGTCTGCAACGGAAATATGCACGTGTAATTTTGTGTTAGGCAGGGTCTTGTTAATTTGTACCTAATAGGTACAATGCCTTAGTTCATAGGTTTGTATGAACATCACATCGGTGTCACGCGCTGGGATTTCTGTGTGATACAAAAACTCTCCTTCCATTATAAAACTGAAAATGTTCGGGATAATATTAACCAATTTTCCCTACAGGTCCCTAAAGGTATTTTATCGATGTGTTTAACCATGACAGTTTAACTCCTTCCATTGTCTTGAATTCTTCATACGCTGCCACAGGTGGTGTCACTGAGCAGCTACGTCCTGAAGCTATGGGGCTCCAGCGCGGACAGGCCGGCGCTGCTGGCGGCGAGCGGGCGCCTGGCGGCGGCGCGCGCGACGCTACGGCTGTTCGACGACGCCGCCGCGCTGCGGGCCGCCGCCGCCTACGGCCTGGGGGCGCAGGTCAGCTACGCCTCTCGTTACTATAGCTACGAGCGAGCACCTGGCTACGGCGCGCGCGACGCTACGGCTGTTGGTCTACGGCCTGAGGGCGCAGGTCAGCTACGCCTCATGTTACTACAGCTACGAGCGAGCACCTGGCTACGGCGCGCGCGACGCTACGGCTGTTGGTCTACGGCCTGGGGCGCAGTTCAGCTACGCCTCTCGTTACTATAGCTACGAGCGAGCACCTGGCTACGGCGCGCGCGACGCTACGGCTGTTGGTCTACGGCCTGGGGGCGCAGGTCAGCTACGCCTCATGTTACTATAACCATGAGCGAGCACCTGGCTACGGTGCGCGCGACGCTACGGCTGCTGGGGGTGCAGGTAGCTGACCTGTTACTTTAGCTACCTGTAGGTACTAAGTTTTTCAATATAGAACATCTGACTTTCTTTTCCCCTCCATCGTGTTTTTCCTCCCTCTTACAATCCCAGGCTCTTAAGGCGGAACGTGGCCACGCCACGCCCGTCCGTCGCTCGCGCGGGCCGCGCCCAAATGGCTCGCGCGCGCGGCGCGCGAGGCCCGTTCGGCTCTTATACGTAACGGCCGTGCGCCGACGCACGGCCGACCCGCGCCGAGCACGCACGCGCGCCCTCTACCGTAGAATAAGTTAATGTTTATTTGTAAATACGCTCATGTCACCTATCGCTAATTGTAAGTCTGTAAACAGTACTTAAGGTCTAATTTTTCCTAATTTTAATATACTTCGTCTCGGACTTCCGATCAAGACACATCGCTGAACCTGCTGTTTCATTTCGCCACCTCGCTGAAGCCCTGCTCTAATTAGGATCAAGCTAGAAGCTCTACACCCACTAGCACTCATCCTAAACTGATATATTCCAGTTTGGTTAGCTTTCTGTGACTTAGAGCAAATTTCCCGCGACGCATCAATGTTTTGTAAAACTGCGCCACGCGTCGCCCGCGTCGTACAATTTGAGATAACGAACTACTTGTACTTAGCTGGGGAGTGCATAGAGCTACGGACTTCCAACTTCAACGTTGTAATTCCAGGAGGGCCCGGTGTGGGGCTCGCTGGGGGCGCTGGGCCACGCGTGCACGCTGCTGTACCTGCAGGCTGAGAAGCTGGTGTGGCTGCTGGACTGCGGCGTGGTCACTCTCGGCGCGCGGGCGGACGCGCGCGCGCGCACCGCTCACAAACTGTTCTGGTCGCTCGGCGCGCTCATAGGATTCATTAGGTGACCCTATTCATTTGTTTTGTTTATTATTAGTGCATTTGGTCGACTTCGGTCAAATTCTTGTGATAACTTATTAGCTTCATGGGACCCCGTCTGCTTGAGGGCGTTATAGCGTAAACATTACGACGACATTACTCCCTTAACGTCAGCGAGTTAGGTTAGAAAGTACGGTACGGCGCGGCCACATACTGGTTATCGTCTACATTACCTACCGATAGGTACCTATTGCCTCGTGGGTCTATTGGCAGCAAGCGCTGCGTAAGGACCAAGAGGTCTCCGGTTCGAGTCCGGGGTTGGGTAAAAATTTGTGTGAATTTTCTGTAACGAAATTACTCAGCCCGAAGTTAGGAAGTTGGCGGTTGAACGCCCGTGCCTCGGAAAGCACGTTGGTCCGATCGTTGGTCAAAGCCGGTGGTCCTGCGCCAGATCTCTCATCGGTCATGTCTGATTGCCGCCTCACCGAATTATGAGAGTAAGGGAACAGAGAGTGCACTTGTGTTTGCGCGCACACTTGTGCACTAGGTATATAATGACCTGCGGACTTGGCTGATCTCAATTGAGATCGGCCGCCACGGCTGACATCGTTCGGACGCATAACATTACCGATAATCACAGTTAACTTTCATCTTTTACTGCGAGGACGACGTCTTATATTGACCACTTTTCGGTTAGAAAACTGAACAAAACTATTTTACAAACAACATAGTAAATATTCCGGACAGTTTTAGTTTTTTAATGTGTGTAACCATAACAGTTTAAAATTACACTTTTCGGTTTTTTCGACTCGTAGATCACTGAAGGCGCTTCACGGGTCGGCTCTAGCTGCGCGCGCGCCAGACGCGCCGGCGTGCGCGGGCGCACGACAGCGGCAAGCGGCCCTGGGCAGCGCGCGCGCGGCGCTAGAGCTGGTACACGCGGTGAGCTGGCTCCCGCCGCGCTGCCTGTGGGGCGGCGCCCTCGGCCCGCGCCCCCAGGCCGCCGTCGCCGCCGCCGCCGCGACACTCGCCCTCCTCCTGCACTACCGCGGCAAGAGACTCGCTTCCACCAAATAGACGCCTACAATAGGGTAGTTGCCTATTTTACTACACTATTGCAAAGACACTGTTAAAAGAATTGGCTTGATATTTCAAAAACTCTAGATATTACCCATCCCATCCGCTACCCCGGTGTTGATGACGAGCAGTGCCGGATTAAGCGCGGGGGCCGTAGCAAATTCTGTCAAGGGGTCCTTAAAATTGTTACTCGAATGCAAACGATTGAATCCTAATAGTTTAGTGTCTTACTTATGAAGTAAATAGTGATCGTCAAAATGAAGGAACCAATTCTCGGATATCTATCAAACACACATAAAATATTAATACCACAAATCGACTATTTCCTACCTTTCCTATAAAATAAGCTAACTCAATAAACACATAGTATTTTAAGTTGGTCCTATTTTACATCTTCAAATCATGCTAAAGTAAAATTAATTTTGTTTATAAATAATTAAAACGAGTGGTTATGATTATGTATAATGAAATGGGGCTAAAAAGAAGACTGATCACAATCTAGGTAAACAAAATTACCCGGCTCCGCCTTTTTGTGTTTTAACAGGGAATGGCAAAGGGATTCAACCCTTACAGCCTAGTATTTTGATTTTTTTAAATAGGTCCCTTCATTTTTACAATCACAGTAAATAGAGACCCTACGCATATGTGTTTAGGTGTGTGTAAGTACGTATCAATGTGGTTCGGTAACTTATCGGGTAAGCAGGAGCCTACTACTAGGACAGTTTTTATGTTAAACTTGTGTAGCTCAACTACAGTTGAATATCGGAAATAAAAAAGGGTCTAAGTGCCAAAACATTCTAAACTTATTTTATCCCAGAAATGTATTCTATGTGCCATCGCTAATATCCTAAAATAACCATAAGTGATTAGCATCAATAGATTTTTTGCTCAGTACGTATCTACATTTATAACTAAACGCGGTGGAGCGGAACACATACCGCATTAGTATTGTAATCAACAATTCCTCCACATTAGTCCACATGTTGTTTTTGGTACGTTGACCCTTTTTTATTTCCAGTATTAAGTTGTCCAACAACACCCTTTCCTTGCACCTAGCACTCAGTGTGTAGCCTATTATTTATAAGGTAACCTGTTTTGAGAAACATATAGAAAATGTACCTGTACATATCTGCATTTCGTAAGAAACTTCTTTAGTAGAATGCGAGTTTCTTAGGTAATATTAGTGTATACTTTATTTTTGTAGTAATTGTATTCAAGTAAATGTATTTTAAATACTAACCCTTCGAAATCTATTTCTTATCTAGCCGTATGACCTATAAAAAAAGCGTCGATGTTCGGGTGGTTCGGTCGTTGTTTGCCATGCGAGAGGTCGCTAGTACAAGTTCCGTCCTTTGAAAAACACGAACCACTGGCAGGTACATATGTGTTTTTCAGAAATTTGAAATTCATTATGTATGTGCCTGTGCCCGCGACTTCGTTCGCGTGGACTACAGGATTTTAAATACAAAAGTTTTTCCGCTAACTCCCGTTCCCGTGGGAGTTTAGCCGTTTAGGCTGTGCGTTGAATGTCAGTCAGTCAGTTTCTCCTTTTATATATTTCGATTTATTCCGACGCTTCAACGGTGAAGGAAAACATCGTGAAGAAACATGTTGTGTAGTCAACCGCACTTTGCCAGCGTGGTTGACTAAGGCCTGATCGCCCAAGTTTAGGGTAGGCCCGTGTCTAAGCAGTAGGGACGTACCTATGTGGGCTGATGATAATGAAAAAAAGCAACACAAGAATAAAATATAAATGTTTATTTAAAGCACCAATAAGAATACACCAATTAACACTACCTCCCTACACATTAAGTAATTTTACGGTTGTGGGAGTTTAACCACACTTTTAGAATGCTGATGATGAGAGGGTTTCGGGGATGATAAATCAAACCGCTCTGGTTGAGTGTTGCTAGTTCACTGATTTAATGTTTA
Organism: Maruca vitrata; assembly: GCA_039566165.1. Taxonomy (NCBI): domain Eukaryota; kingdom Metazoa; phylum Arthropoda; class Insecta; order Lepidoptera; family Crambidae; genus Maruca; species Maruca vitrata. The sequence goes on along the minus strand of CM076923.1, from coordinate 2,308,522 downwards.
AAATTATGATACTGTATAAAAACTGATGCGTTGACAAAATTAACTCGCGGCGATGCCGACACATAAAGGGGCCGCTACACATACACGATTGATGCGCTTAAAGCGTTACTACGCTATAATATTTTACATAAAATAATGTACGATGGCTCGTACAACGGGTTAAAGTCGCGTAGAGTAGGTACTAACAAAATTATTAGAGGCATGACGTTTTGAGCTTTCTCTGAAGTACGTTTTATTAACCTTAAGTATGTATGTCATGATGATGATTCCGACAATTCAGTCAGAAACCTGGACCTCTATTTGCTGAAAAACCAGGAGGACCAACTAGCTCCTTGGGCGGGCTCTGCCGGGGCCTCATCTGCGAAATTAAAAAAAAAATCAATCACAAGTCATTACACATCACTTGATAAGTAGATTAAGCACTTCCCAGATCAGTTCTTGTGAACGTCGGGCAGAAGTCTATGTTTTTGCTACTCCTATTATTTATTTAAGATCACCAACAAGATTACATGATGCAAGTAACATGACCAAGATGAACATTTATACTAGAATCCGTAATTCGACGGAGTAGTTTGACAACTTCAAATCGCAATATGTTGCCAGGTTTAGCCTAGTGTTGTTTGCATCAATAATTTGTGATCCGATTCGATCAGAACAAAAAATCGATTTATTTTTCGATTTTTTTTATAATTAAAAAATTTTATGTGCAAGCTCCTAATACTAATCAAGAAAATTTCGATTGTTGTTAAACCGAGATACTGGCACGATTTCGCATTACTTAATTGTAGCAGCACTGTTGGCTAGTGAAATAATGGTTGACATGATGACGCTCACCTTCATTTGTAAATCATTCGGCTTTCGTACCTTGGATTGTTTGATGCGATTGTATTTCTCTGTTCATGTAGCATATTACAGGTATTGTTATGTTTTTCAGTTAGTCAGGGCTTAAATTCCAAAATTTTATATAATACCTCTGAAAATTCATAAAATTACGCAGACATTTTTCACTCTCTTTTTAATTTGATTAAAATAAATTGAGCGGTGTTGTTAGAACACCGGCGATTTTATTCTTAGACCGGATAATTCTGTCGATAATTAAATATTACCATTAACCTCATCACTATTTATTTTTTCTAACACATGGTAACACTCTATCTGTCAAACTACTCCGTCGAATTATGGATTCTAGTTTAGATAAACGCAAACTTAATTATAGGCGACAACTACATGCATTTGAGACAACAGAAATTATCGCGTATAAACCCATAAAGACTAATATATTTACATAGTTCTTCAACAGTAAATTATGGTAATGACGACGAAGTCGACGGTACCATCATCTGTTTGTAATAATTATAATAACTACTTTTACTAAATGGGTAGGTATGAACGACTTGGCGGGGGCACTGCCGTGCCCCCAGATCTATATCGGGTACCAATATCAAAAATACAATAGGGTATTTGACTGTGGTTGTTTTGCTAGCCATTTTTATGATAAGCAGCAAGATTTAAGTAAATCAAAAATATTAATGAAATCAAAACTATTTTTTTGGCGAAAACAGCAAAAGCCATTTGTTGGGTGGGCAAATCCATTTCAAAAGTGCGAAAATCGTTTAAAATTTCGTTGTCACCTTATAAATAACAGAAGTAGTAACATCTTTCATTATGAAAATATATCCATAAACGCAACTTTTGATGAACCTGCCGAACAAACTTCCTTGGCGCTGCATACAAATGTACTAGCGTTGTGACGTCATACGATAGTGGACGTTTGTATGGAGCGATTATGAGGTCGCCCAAATAATGTGCAATTAAAATTGTAATATCTCGTCGAGTTATCGAGATATCAAAGTGCTTTTGTGTTCGAGTCGACTATTTCGAAATAAAAAAATAGTCAAATACCCTATTTAAAGTTTTTTGTCTGTCTGTTTGTTCTCTCTTATCTCCGAAACGACTGGACCAATTTTTACGGGACTTTCTCCAATAAATAGCTAATTTTACAAGGTATATAACATGGGTTATTTTAAAATGATAAATAGCACACTAACCATGTAAGTCCCTCTTTTGCCTGAAACACAGGAAAATCCTAGTTCAGGCACACATATTGTTACCCGGAAATGTAATGTAGACTTATGGGTCTACACGCGTTATTAGGATTAGCAAATTACATAGCTACTTACTGCCCGACGTTTCGACTGGGTTACGGCATGGAACCCAGTGACTAGTAAGTGCATACCGCGGAAAGTTACGTCTAATATAAACCCGGATTCAGTGAGTGTTGTGTGTCATACAAATGTGGGTAGCTGTACAAATGACATTAGTGCTGGTTCGGGGTGGATCAAGATATTCACAACCGCAATGGCAGACGAAGACGGGAGGCGCCAGTTCGCTCGCGACCACGATTGGTGTAACCCAGTCGAAACGTCGGGCAGTAAGTAGCTATGTAATTTGCTACTCCTAATAACACGTGTAGACCCATAAAGTCAAATATTTAATTGTGAGCTAAGTTTTCAAATAAAGATTTATTATAATAATAAATCATTGCTGCCAAAAGTTTACCAATAAACCTTCCCTAAACGGAAATCAGTATGCTGGGCGAACCGTGCGTTCAGCATACTCAACGAACTACGGCTATAACTTGTAGAGCACTATTTTTTGCCATTTATAAAATACTAGCAGCCGCCCGCGACTTTGTCCGCGTATTAATGGTTTTAGAAGCAAATGATGTAGGTATTAAAGTAGCCTACATGCCTTGTAAAATTTGTTATTTATTAGTGAAAGTTCCGTCAACGTTCTCCCATAGTACGTCCCCCCCCCCCCCCAATAACTTCCATTGGGGTCGAATTTTGAAAGTAACGCTGGTGTCTTTCCAGTGTGCCAGCTACCACCATACCAAGTTTTATGAAAATCTATAAACACGTAAAAATTCTCCCATTCTAATTTTCACCCCCCCCCCCTATGAACCACATGGGGGTAGAATTTAAAAAAAAAATAGCCTATATGTTATTCCAGAGTTCCAGCTACCATCATACCAAATTTCATGAAAATCGGTTCAGAAGTTTGAGCGTAAAAGAGTAACAAACATCCATACATACATCCACACATACATCCATACATACAAACTTTCACCTTTATAATATTAGTAAGGATCAGGATTACGTGGTGAGAATGCAGGACGAACCGGCACAAGAAAACCACAGACTGGCAGGGAGAAAATGTTACGTTTGGCTTGATTGGTGTGGAAGTCCTGCATTGTGCGTCCAAAGTGGAATCTAAACCGTCGCGTTGGTAGGCAATCTCGGAGGCGGAAAAAAGCGTCGATGGCCGAGTGGTTAAGGTCGTTGCTTGCCAAGCGAGAGGTCGCCAGTTCAAACCCCACCAGGTACCAATGTGTTTTTCAAATTTGAAATTCATATGTACCATTATTCGACGCTTTAACGGTGAAGGAAAACAAAGTGAGGAAACCTGCACACCTAAGAAGAAATTCTAAGGTTGTGTAGTCGACCAACCCGCACTTGGCCAGCGTGGTCGACTAAGGCCTTATCGCCCTAGTTTAGGGTAGGCCCGTGCCCCAGCAGTGGGGACGTATATGGGCTGATGATGAATCTCGGAGGGGCAGGTGGGAGGGAGGGGAGTACGCCTGGGGCAAGTGCTCCCAGTTGCTCCGGGCCTGCCGGTTCGGGCACATATGCACATTACTGACTCACTTGCGGGCGAGGCGCGCCAGTAGCTCGCCGCCCAATTGCCGTACTCGCTCGCAGTTGCGCGGGCCTCTGACGCCTGTAAACATACCCCCCATGAGCTTTTGTCACTGTCGATGCCAATTCCATTGGAATTTATTGTGGGACCTTCACGTTTCTTGTGTTTGTTCTTGTTCGTCGGTTCATAAATAAAAAAGTTAAGCTAAACTAAAGAATCATGTCGAACTTGGTGGTCGTTTTTAGGCACGGGTATATTTAAACATTGCTGCCTTAAGTCGCTTTTCCACGCGGACCAAGTCGCCGGCACATCTAGCTATACATAAGACCTATCTCGTGAATCTATACAGGGGTACTGGAAATGTGACGTAAGTATTCCTGTTAGTGTTATAGTGTTGCAGGTCGACCTTGAACCTATCGTTCTGATGTTGAAGGACAAATTCTTCGTCTGTTTCACCAAGACCCGACCCGACAGCATCAACTAACATTGTGGTTGGACGTAGAGGTTTATCACATGGAAAGTGTGGTTCAAAGTGCACGGCAACAGATTATACCCATATCACTACACACCTGTACATGCGACCGAAGAAGTGGTCCCAAGTGGCAAAGCGATTGGATTTCTGTAGGTTTATGCGTGTCTTTATAAGAAACAGAGGAATTCAATACGAGCAAGATTTGTAAAAATAAATAATTTAGGTTTTAATGTATTTATTTATTTATCTTAATTATCTTACTTATTATGAAAGCTAAATAGACCGAGCTGTATTCAAACCGTTTTGCACAACTAATTTCTTAGATTTTTTTTAAAAGAAAAGTTGCATTAACTTTTTCTGAGAAGGGTTGTAGTCCCAATGTTTATTTATTTGGATTACACAGGTTGTTTCCAACGAGGCAATTGAAATGCTTAAAAATATGTTAATTTAGCTAATTTTCCATTTTAACAGGTCGTAAGTTCAAATTCTGGATTACTCTTAAAAAAGTATTAATGTCACATAGACAAGTTACAAGGATGAACCGACACAAGAAAACCACAGACTGGCAAGGAGAAAATGTTCCGTTTCGCATGATAGGTGTAGATATATATATGTTACGGCTAATACCCGAAGTGCGGCTACACCTAGTTTTAACCGGCTAGAACCACGTATTTTAATGTTTAAAGTTACATAGAAATAGTGTATGACGAAAATATTCTACTAATTGTCTAAAAAATATCCTGCATCAACATTATGTCTATCTTTTATGGTTGACTCACAATAACACATGTAACTCCTGAAATCTTAGCAGTTCGGAGCATAGGAGCAAAAAGACAGTAGGAAATGTATAAAAAACGAGGGAATACGCGGACGACGTCGCTGGCACAGCTAGTATATTATATATGGATGGATTGTGTGAGAGGTGATATGGGAGTGAAAGGAGTAGACACAGAACCCCACTTAGCATGGGACAAGGGCAGAAAAATTATGATATTATACCTTTGCCTGGACTGAGTCCTTCACAGTTCCCATGAATACTGCGGGCGGCTCCTTGACCTGGGGCACTCGCTCTTCAACGCCCTCTAGCACGCCCAGCATCTTGTTGTCTAAAGCAGTCACAGTACTCTCCAGGTAAGGGGTGACCGTGCTTAACGCTGCCGACCCAACCGCCGCTTTCGACTTCGTTGCCACATAATCTGTAATAAAAAACTAAATGGAAATATGTTCATTGGTCACAAAAAGTAAAGTTATAACAGAAAAAACATTTTACAACTCCAATAGTTTTTGAAATCGGCATAATGTTTAGAGTAATATTTGTGATTTTAGTGTAATTGGAGCTCTATAATGGATGGAAGATTCATTGAATAAAGAATTTGCGGTCAATGGGGAGGTCCTTGGTGATAAACACGTTGCATATGAGTTATAACATGTTGCATAAGTGTTAAGCTGATTTAAATTATTGGGTAATATTGTGTGATTCTGATATCTACACTATTATTATATACTCCCGAATGGCAACAAATTAAATTAAAATAACACATGTTTTAAAATGACGGTAGTAATTAAACTCACTTATGAAGACACCTGTCAACTTTAGTCTAATGACCACAAGCGCTGTAAAGAGCTCAAAACGTCGGATCTTTAATAATGTTTAGAATATCAATACACGCGAGTTTAATCCGTAAAATTAGTTTTATTTCACATGTTTCACCTTAGAGTGATAAAGTAACAAAATCTTTGAGCTAAATAATGTGTAGTCTAATGTGCCTTATAATGCAAAATTAAATTGATAATATTATTTGTTTATTACGAGTAGGCCTGTTGTAAAAATCTTTGGCTTCACTGGCTGCTCCTGTGACTAGCGGCCAGGATTTCAGCTTCTCAACAGACTTTAGCTCGCTTGGGCTTATAGATGAACTGTCTGCATTCCCCATCTAGAATACAAAAATAATTAATATTCACTGCAGCCTGAACTTTTAACATAATTAATAAAATCCAAAATCAGACTTTATTTGCAATATAGACTACTAAATTGGGTAGTAGGCACTTTGAATGATAATTACTTGACAATAAATAGTAATGGTTGTTATCTTCTACATATAAAAATTAAACCAGTTTCCCGCTGTCATGAAAACGGCTAGCAAAGAGAATATAATCACTACGGCTAGACCGATTAGGCTGACTTTTTTAGAAGGTTCTAACGAAAAAAATAATTAAGAATGTCTCTCCAAAAGATTGATAGATCAAAGCTACGCTAAGGCGGTGCGAAGTTCGACGGGTCTGCTAGTTATTCATAATAATAACAAAACATCTAATTACCTAATCTGTCTAATAGATGGGATGGCTTATGGCTTACCTTTCCGATGACGAATGATAGCTCTTTACAAAGAGAATATAATCACTACGTTTTACTTTACACAGTACCTACTTTGTGCTTTACACTACCTATATAGGTACTCGCATTCGCATAGTTCTTCCTTTGCCTCGTCTGCTATTTATTTATAAAGTTTATGTACATACTTAAAAAATCCTATAAATAGTATTTTCTTCGTAAGAAAACCTGTGTTCTGTTTTCGCATTTTATGTTTGACAAATGAAAATAATTGTATTGTATGTACACTTTTTTCATTTTATTGAGACTCAGGGAAAATATTAAAATAAATCATTATAAACTTTTAAAAGAAAATCAGTACATAATGTTTTTTAATTTAATGCAATAGAAAATAAACGGAACGTAGTAAGAGCATAGCAGTCTAGCGAAAGCTCGAACAAAAAAGTTTACTATGGAGTTTGAGCGGCAAATAATGGCGGATATATCTGTCCTGCTCACTCAGTACGATTTCTCTTTATTCATTTTCAGATCCATAGTGATTATATTCTCTTTGGTCGGAGAGTGATTGTTTTCTCTTTGGGTCGGATCTGTCATTTTATTATGAATGTTGAACGACATTTTGTTTGCTTCGATTTCAATATAATTTTTTACAGTAAGTCGTGTTTTTATAAGAAGGTTCCGGTATTATTGCATTAATTGCATAAAATGGCACCAAAGAAGGGGTCTCTAAATTGTGAAATTTGTGGGGATCGTGCTCAGCGTATAGACTGCGAAAAAGGAAGTTCATGGCAAAATTTCCTTTGGATGAGTCCCGGTAAGCATAGAATCAAATACATTTTACCTTCTGATAATTAATTACTCGATAAGCAAGCCAAATACAAACATATTATGCTAAAATAGATTTTCATTCGTATTGTGTACTAGTGTTGTACTGTTACTGATAACTTGTAAGAATAAGTAAAGATCACATTCAATCTAAGGGAGCACTTTGTTGCATGAGGCCCGACCACACTGGCCTGGGGGCATAGAAAAGAAAAACTATATTAATAAGAAATAATGAAAAATGTGTGAAAACCAAGGGGAAAAAAGTTTAGTAAGTACATTAATAAATCTTTTAACTTATTTTCAGATGCCGACGGTGGGTGAGTTAGTGGGAAAGGAAGACTTAATATATGTGCCCATAGAAAATCAATCACCAGACCAGAATCAAGTGTGTACCAAATTTCAGATCAGATCGTACGGGGCGAGCTAAATAAACCGTTTAATAAATCCGGATTATAAAAAATAAGTGTGCATAGTGTTTTATTTTGTGTCCACATTATTTTCAACCTTGTATTATTAATACATTAATATTACATTATTACATCCTTTTTTTTAAAAGCGTCAAAAGTTTTTTTTTTAATGAAAGCGTACTGATATTCTCTTTGGTATACTGTAGCACTATTTGGTCCGTCATATTGGCACTACTGCCATTTGACATTTAAATGTTTTATGTTGGTATTGAAATGCCACCTAAACCGATTCTATTGGCTAGTACGTGAGTCCCGACTCTTAAAACGTAGTGATTATATTCTCTTTGGAGCATAGAGCTGGGACTAACATAATCAGGTGCAGTTTTGCGATCACTTGACAATCGCTTTAGTCATTCGTGAAAATTGGACGAAAGTAGTCGAAAAGACAAAAAGTACTATATTAGAGTAATGGAAAGACCAACTTATAATAAAGTCGGGGATGGCGACTCATCAAGCAATTCTTCCAACAGTGATTTTTCAGATACTAAATAAAAATTAGGTGAGAGCCCCGCTCCCCGCAAGCCCGGTGATGATGACAAGGCTCCTCCAAGCCATCATCGTTAGTCAGTTAGGAAAAAAAACTGAATAAAAATTTACTCTATTCTTATTATTTCAATTTACCGAATAGCACTATGTAAAGTATATGATACATGAAGACAAATCATGCTTTAAGTTTTGGTAATTAATAAAATCGATATCAGTTCCATATAAAATATTATCGATAGCCAGAAATAATCGAAACTATTTCATTGTAGGACATCTCTACAATAAAATTGTCAAAATATGAGCCTCCATAGCAATGACTTAATTAGGAAATAGTATTCTCTATGGTAGGTTAAAATGCGCAGGAGCAGGATGGAGGGAGGAGACCGGGAAAGATGGGACATACAGACAGACAAAAACAATTTACTGTTGTATTTTTAGCAACAGTATCGATCGCTAATTACCTACTGATAGTTATTTTGAAAATATATTTCATGTACAGAATTGACCTCTCTACAGATTTATTATAATACCTACTTATTTAGCAATTAACTAGCATTTTTGAATATTTTCCCATAGACCACCGCCGCAGGCCACTCTGTTGGAGAGCTGGCTAGAATTTTAGGTACGTATTTGAGGCAACCTGAAAACTTGTGCTGTACCTCTCTTATTATATCCCAACACAAAACCGCAGACCTGGCTGGTGAGTAGCGGGGCTAAATAAACAAAACAATAAAAAAAATCTATATTTTTTTCTTTTGTTTGAACGTTCTCGTGTGTATGCGTCACCCTAGGTGGATAGTAGATAGATATGAGTGGTACCAAAATTAGTGCTTCATCTGCTCTGAATGTGCACCTCTTAAAAATAGTACCTGCTGCCGATTTATTCCATTAATCCCCACCAGTGGGGATTGTTATTTTTTCCAGAAATCCCCACTAGTTCAATTAACTCAAGTTAGTGGGGATTTATGGAAAAATAATAAACAACATCCCCACCAGGCGTTGTAGAATATAGTTAATTAAAAAGTGCGTTAATCAATATTTTTAATTAGATAAGTAAATATATTTTTAATTAGATAAAGAAATAGCATTATCCGCTCGAAAACAGGTGTAACCGATGTTGCTGAAAAGTCGGCGAAATTGAAGTGGGGCTGGGCTGGTCATGTTTGTCGAATGAACTCCGAGAGATGGGCAAAATTGGTCACCCAGTGGCAGCCGAGCGGTCGTCGGCCAAGGGGAAGACCAAAAAAGAGATGGCGAGATGAACTCGACGCCCAACAACCAAACTGGCCATCTCTTGCCACCGTTCGACAAACATGGAGTGAATTGGGGGAGGCCTTTGCCCAGCAGTGGGACATCACGGGCTAGATAAAAAAAAAAAGTAAATATGTTAATATTATAATCAACGAAAATCAAAAATATTTACAACAATTAACTAGATTTATAGAAAACCTATTGATATCATAATAGGATCTGTCAGGTCAAAACGGAAGTTTAATTTATTTCGAATTACGTATGAAGACGTATTGATAAACGCACTTTTTTAACCGAATTAAAAAAGGAGGAGGTTCTCAATTCGTCTTTTTTTATGTTTGTTACCTTAGATCTTCCGCCTGCGTGAACCGATTTGGATGTTGATGTTTCATTCAAAAGCTGGTGATTCCTGTTTGAACCCATAGGAAACTCTCATCATGAATGATGGTAGGTCAACTCCTTAATTGTTAGAAGTAAAAGAATAATTCTTTCAATAGGTACTGTATGCATATTCAGAATATAAGTTATAATATCAAATGTAACACTTAAAAGTATGAAAAAAAAAAAATTAACCAAAAAATAAAAACCTCCTTCAAAAACCTGACACAACAAAAATTACAAAATAATATAATACGAACATTAATAATTATCTAAGTATAAATTTGATATGTGTTTGAAGGCGGTGCCGTTTGTATTTCGTGCAGATAAAACATATCAAATTCCTACCCAAAAATGTTTAATTAACTATTTATATTCTTCAACGCCTGGTGGGAATGTTGTTTATTATTTTTCCAAAAATCCCCACTAAGTTGAGTGAGAGAATAGGGGTGTAGACTATTTTTTGGAAATATTTTTTACAGATGTACCTTTATTATACCTAAAAAATAAATACAAATTACTTAATAAAAAAACATATTTTAAATTTCGTTTTACAACTTCCTGTTAAAAAGCTGAAATTCCAACATGGCGTCGCTATGATGTCACGATCCTCCAAACAACAACATTCCTTCAAAGTAAACAGATGCAGTTGCCCGTATATTTTATGCGTTTAATAATAAAAACTGTACAGAGATGGATCCCAAGTTCTACAAGTATTGTGTAGTGCCTTTGTGTCACAATACTACAATCAAAACACCACAAAAACTGTTTGTGCACGTCCGAAAACAAAAAGCAATACGAAAACAATGGTTTCAACTTGCTAGGAGAGATAAACCACTAACAGCGCAAAATGTTTACATATCCCGACTCCATAATGAATTGCACCGTGTTTTTAGGACAAATTTTTACTTAATTTCTTCTTTTTCCAGGTTTTAAACTTAAAGTTCGCTTCGGTTTGTTTATATCGAAATGTCACTGTCACAGTGTTTTGGATATCGTTACGTCACACGCTGTTTGCGATCACGTGATATTACGGACTAAATATTTAATTTTCATTTATTAAAATATAAAAGATAATTAACTTAATAATAAAAAAAATTTAGTTTTCGATAATTCCATGATATAAACTCTCAGAAAAACAACAATTTGTATTATATTTCGTTTACTATCTACACCTCTATTCAACTAGTGGGGATTTCTGAAAAAAAAAAAACAATCCCCATTAATGAAATAAATCTTGCTGCCGCCATCGGACTTTGTTCTAGAGAAAAAGTAGGTAAGTACCTACTATATTAAAAACATACATAGTTTGTGCTGAGTGCTAAAAACTATAGAATGTAGGTACGTTTGAAGAAAAAATGGGTACCTATATGGCGTATACGTAAATAATACATTTCAAGTAATCGTGCTTTTGCTAAAGTCAGCAAAACGATAAACAAGGAAAATTTTAGGTTCACCAAATTGATACTTAGAATAATACATATAAGCACACACAACGTCACAAAAATGTACATGTATTTGTTAATGATAAAAGCGACTGAAATTCAAAAACAGTGTGTCCTAAGTTTGATGTCAACTTACCTTAAATTGGTTCAACCCAAGGTGACTGGGTGTAAACCAATATTCGAGCGTTTTCTCAAATATTGTGGCGAACGGGGCGGGCCCTGAGCCGAAGTAAACACGAGAAAATAATAAAAACAAATTAACAATTTATTTACATTACAACAAAAGCATAGTTACATGAAATATTTTTTCTTTAATTTTATTAATAAACAATTTAGACGTAAAAATTTATATTTTATTACACATTCCTTAATTTAAGCAACTTTCAACAGATACCAAATGAAAAAAATGTATATCTCTGTTTGTATTTAAAATATTCGCCATCCACTAGGTAACCAATTTATGGAGTGTGAAAAATAATAAAAAAAAATTAAAAATCAGTTTATTGCTCTATATAAAAAAAATAGCAAATTACAGAAATATACAATTAATTTAAAAAAAGAGACAATTTGCAAACAATTTGGAAAAAAAAACAAAATCAACGCGTACGCTTAAATTTTCGGGAAACATTGTACGATAAGATACTTATTATTCAGGGTTCAAATAGGGAAAAACGGGACCCTATTACTGTCTGTCTAACAGTGTTATATTAGTACCTACGGAACCCTGCGTGCGCGAATTTAACTTGCGGTTTTTTAAAACAATATCTTTGGCATGTCATGGATATCATTTGTCCAAAATAAATATTATGATTTGATGTATATGTTACGGCTAATACCCGAAGTGCGGCTACACCTAGGTTTAGCCGGCTAGAACTAGGTGTAGCCACTTACTCTTGGCTAAACCTAGGTGTAGCCGATTGTTTTCGGCTAAAACTAGGTCTAGCCTTCATCATGCCGGCTACAACTAGGTCCAGCCATTCCATGTCGGCTAATACTAGGTTCAGAGAATCCCTGTTGGATAAAACTTAGATGCGAGTCCCGCCAAGCCTTCCGTCCTTCCCCGCGTCACACTCAGGACTCACAGCATCTGCAGCAGCAGCGCGGGGTGGGGGGCGTAGCGAGACACGCGCCTCTGCAGGTTGTGAGCACCAAGTGCTGCTGATCTACTGCAGGTCTACTAGCGAGTGTGACTCATAGCGTCTGTACATAGTTGTAACTGCCTCGTTGGTCTATTGGCAGCAAGCGCTGCGTAAGGACTGAGAGGTCCACGGTTCGAGTCTGCGGTCGGTGAAAATTTGTGTGAGTTTTTCTGTAATGAAATTACTCAGCCCGGAGTTAGGAAGCTGGCGGTTGAACGCCCGTGCCTCGGAAAGCACGTTAAGCCGGTGGTCCTGCGCCCGATCTCTCATCGGTCATGTCGGATTGCCGACTCACCAAATTATGAGAGTAGGGGAAAAGAGAGTGCACTTGTGTTTGCGCGCACACTTGTGCACTATAATATGACCTACGCACTTTGCTGATTTCAATTGAGATCGGCTGCCATGGCTGAAATCGGTCGGACGCCTTATCTTACATACTTAGTTATAGCCGGCATGCTTACGACAGAGCTTTTTTAGATATTACAAAAACATCCATTAATTAGAAACCAAGGTAGTTTTTCATTCTTTTAAATCAAATTGTAATAAATAACACATATTGTTAGGAGTAAATTGTTAAGTACAATAGGAACAATCAGGAACATTTTTTTAACAACACACAATAGTTGCATATTATAATTTTAAAGAATATAATTATAAATCACAGGTTTATACAGTAACATAAACTATTTAGAACAATCTATACTTGAGTGACATTTTAAGTTGCACATAATACCAACAGCTTTGCAGAGGCACTTTATGTTGCCACATTTGGTTTTGTAGTTGCATGTTTTCTAATTAATGGATGTTTTTGTAATATCTAAAAAAGCTCTGCCGATAGCATGCCGGCTATAACTATGTAAGATAAGGCGTCCGACCGATTTCAGCCATGGCAGCCGATCTCAATTGAGATCAGCCAAGTGCGCAGGACATATTATAGTGCACAAGTGTGCGCGCAAACACAAGTGCACTCTCTTTTCCCTTACTCTCATAATTCGGTGAGTCGGCAATCCGACATGACCGATGAGAGATCGGGCGCAGGACCACCGGCTTAACGTGCTTTCCGAGGCACGGGCGTTCAACCGCCAACTTCCTAACTCCGGGCTAAGTAATTTCATTACAGAAAAACTCACACAAATTTTCACCGACCGCAGACTCGAACCGTGGACCTCTCAGTCCTTACGCAGCGCTTGCTGCCAATAGACCAACGAGGCAGTTACAACTATGTACAGACGCTATGAGTCACACTCGCTAGTAGACCTGCAGTAGATCAGCAGCACTTGGTGCTCACAACCTGCAGAGGCGCGTGTCTCGCTACGCCCTCCACCCCGCGCTGCTGCTGCAGATGCTGTGAGTCCTGAGTGTGACGCGGGGAAGGACGGAAGGCTTGGCGGGACTCGCATCTAAGTTTTATCCAACAGGGATTCTCTGAACCTAGTATTAGCCGACATGGAATGGCTGGACCTAGTTGTAGCCGGCATGATGAAGGCTAGACCTAGTTTTAGCCGAAAACAATCGGCTACACCTAGGTTTAGCCAAGAGTAAGTGGCTACACCTAGTTCTAGCCGGCTAAACCTAGGTGTAGCCGCACTTCGGGTATTAGCCGTAACATATATAAGCCACATGAGGCATAATTTCAGATGAAAGAGTTTCGTATATGTACCAGTGTAGGTACCTACTTTTAAAACAAATTACAAAGGATTTTTGCTGAATGGCATGCTAACGTACGGTAGGTAGGTACTTTTTTTGAATAAATTTGTACGTTATGCTTATAACCATTAGATATTTTAGATAACTATTACAAGTCAGATCTGAGTAGGTGCTCCAGGTCGCGAAATAAGAGAGGATAAGCCTTTTTTTAACAAGCCTTAATAGTATTGTCTATTATAACTCGCGTTGGATATGTATTGCCAGTTTATCGTGAAAGTATAAAAGTAATTAATTTTTATGAAGTGCACAAATTTCTTTTTAAAGTGTTTTTTTGTACAAGTTACTAACCCAGATATTTTTTTTACTGTTGCTCATTTACTACTACTCATTTCTTTTTGTACCGGCAAGTAAAAATTAAAATGTAATTCGTTTGTGTATGTAATAGGCGGCTATATCGGGTCCTGCACCTACTCTGTATCACGATTAAACTTAATCTAATGAATACAAAAATCTACTAAGGGGTGAGAGCCATCCGCTCCCCCGCAAGTCAGGTGATGATGACCAGGCTACTCCAAGCCATCATCGTTAGTCAGTTAGGAAAAAAATAGTCGCTCTCTTATGTCTATGTAGGTCAGTCGGGCTCCCCGGGCGCCAGGCGCAGCTCCTCCTGCAGGTGGTTGTGGGCAGCGGGCAGCAGGCGCGCGGCAAGACGCGGCAGGCGGCGCGGCGCGGGGGGCGGAGCGCCGGCCCGCGGGGGGCTCTCGGAGCGGAGCCCTAGCGCCTCCAGCGCGCGGGCCGCCTCCCCCTGCGCGCCCACGCCCGCCACGCACTGCGCGAACAGGCACAGGGCGCGGTGCCTGCGACACGTTAACCACACGATCAATGGTGCGTTACAATAGTGAGTAAATTTTTATAATCTATACTAATAAATAAAAATCCTTACTAATATTATAAATGTGAATGTTTGCAAGTATGGATGTATGGATGTATGGATGTATGTATGAATGTTTGTTACTCTTTCACGCTCAAACTTCTGAATCGAATTTCATGAAATTTGGTATGATGGTAGCTGGCACTCTGGAATAACATATAGGCTACTTTTTTTTTTTAATTCAACCCCCATGTGGTTCATTGGGAGATTTTTTACGTGTTATCGATTTTTATAAAACTTGGTATGGAGGTAGCTGGCACTCCGGATAGACACCAGCGCTATTTTTTTAAAATTTAACCCCCATGGGGTTCATTGGGGGTTGGTGAAAATTAGTATGGGAGAATTTTTACGTGTTTGTCGATTTTTATAAAACTTGGTATGGAGGTAGCTGGTACTCCGGAGAGACACCAGCGCTATTTTTTTTTATTCAACCCCCATGGGGTTCATTGGGGGGGTGAAAATTAGTATGGGAGAATTTTTACGTGTTTTTCGATTTTATAAAACTTGGTATGGAGGTAGCTGGTACTCCGGAGAGACACCAGCGCTATTTTTTTTATTCAACCCCCATGGGGTTCATTGGGGGGGTGAAAATTAGTATGGGAGAATTTTTACGTGTTTATCGATTTTTATAAAACTTGGTATGGAGGTAGCTAGCACTCCGGAGAGACACCAGCGCTATTTTTTTTTAATTTAACCCCCATGGGGTTCATTGGGGGTTGGTGAAAATTAGTATGGGAGATTTTTTACGTGTTTGTCGGTTTTATAAAACTTGGTATGGAGGTAGCTGGCCCTCCGGAAAGACACCAGCGCTATTTTTTTTTAAATTTAACCCCCATGGGGTTCATTGGGGGTTGGTGAAAATTAGTATGGGAGATTTTTTACGTGTTTGTCGATTTTCTTGGTATGGAGGTAGCTGGTACTCCGGAGAGACACCAGCGCTATTTTTTTTTATTCAACCCCCATGGGGTTCATTGGGGGGGTGAAAATTAGTATGGGAGAATTTTTACGTGTTTTTCGATTTTATAAAACTTGGTATGGAGGTAGCTGGTACTCCGGAGAGACGCCAGCGCTATTTTTTTTTATTCGACCCCCATGGGGTTCATTGGGGGGGGGTGAAAATTAGTATGGGAGAATTTTTACGTGTTTGTCGATTTTCTTGGTATGGAGGTAGCTGGCACTCCGGAGAGACACCAGCGCTATTTTTTTTTAATTCAACCCCCATGGCGGTCATTGGGAGGGTGAAAATTAGTATGGGAGAACTTTTACGATTATAGATTTTTATATACGTAGTATGGAGGTAGCTGGCTATTTTAATACATCGTTGCTACTAAAACCCATTAATACGCGGACAAAGTCGCGGGCGGCCGCTAGTAATATTATAATTTGAAATTGTCCGGGATATTTACCATGTTGTATTGTTTTAAAGCGCCCGATATTTCGGCACTGTTGCAAATTTCAGTTTTAAATAATAATATAATGATACTGCGACCAGTAGGAGCAAAAAACCAATGAAAAATGTGTGAAAAACTTAGGAAAACGCAGACGTAGTCGCTGGCACAGCTAGTAGTTCATATAAATCGATCAATATCTGGCAAGTCCTGGCCTTAAATAGAGAGCGGAGCATAGTTTTGGAGAAGACGTTAAAATAATGAAAAACAACTCAAGTTCCTTAAATTTTTAAAATACGAATGTGTCATTAAGATAAGCGGCGTCTTACTTGGCAGTAGGGTGGCCGGTGTCGGCGTGCAGCGTGACCATCTTGAGCAGCGAGCGGCGCGGGGGCTCCGCCCAGTGCGCCAGCAGCGCGAGCGCGGCGCCCCGCTCGTCGGCCGCCCCCTCGCCCCCGTCGGTCCCTTCGCCCCCGTCGCCCCCCTCGCCCCCGCCCCCGCCGGGCGTCAGCGCCAGCCGGCACGCCGCGCAGATCCACACCGCCACTATCACCTCGTTTTCAACGCTGCCAATGAAAAAATTATTACACACTTCCTAAGTTATAATCTGTCAGACTTCGTAAAACAATAATTAGGGGCGGTTCGAAGTCTCAAAACAACCAAATTTTTAAATCTGGTATATATAATTAAACATTATCCCATCAAAAACATCCTGTAAAAAAACTAGCCAAGTCTCGATGGAGCAGATTGCTCATCTCTAAAAAGTAATGAAATCTAGACAAAATCAGGTTCTATTATACCAATCTGTCGCCAGAACCGCTACCTATTGACGATGAAAAATTGCCAATTGGACAACGTTGAATGAATAACAAGTGAAAATTAAGGCTTGATACTGGTTTTGTACCCTTGAGTACCCTTCAACGGCCAAGTCACACAACACTAACTATAATAATGAAGAAATCGCAGTAAGGAACCTTAGGCTTGGCACGATTTTGTCTAGATTTCATTACTTTTTAGAGATGAGCAATCTGCTCCATCGAGACTTGGCTAGTTTTTTTACAGGATGTTTTTGATGGGATTTCACTTCTTTTTGTAGAAGCAGCTAACCAAATTAAATATTTTTTGTAAAGGCGGTATGTCGTTTTTTAATATTTTTAGACGACTTTATAATATTGGGCTGTTGTTTTGTAATCAGGATCACCGGGTACTCCAGATCTTCGATTATCGTAGTTTTTATAGTTTTCCCTTTATGTGACTATTAAACCGTAACTCTGTACCAAATTTCAGCACTCTGAGTTTATGGGAAGTACTAGTTCTATTTTGATGATCATGTGTAGGTGAGTGAGTGTCATAAATGCGAAACTTTGCTTTCGCTTAACTTCGAAACTATAAGTTCCACAGAAATGAAATTTTGGATTTTAAGTATGTTATCAAAGGTTACTGGATGATAAAAATTTCAGCGTTCTGGTCTTATCCAGAGGTTCTCAAATAGGGGCCTGAAAATGCGGCGAAATGGTTCCAGTAAAGGATGGTACGGCAGTGTTTGCTTCGCGCTCGACTTGGCGGGGGCACTACCGTGCCCCCAGATGACTGATTTTAAAAAAAGGACAAGGTTCTTAAGTCGTAATAAAGGCATTTTTATTATTATTGTGTAATAAAAATGTCTTTATTTATTCCCACCAAAAAGACTATTAAGGTGGGTCACCATACAATAAATGCGTTTATTTACATAATTGGTACGGAAGTTTTCGTGCGCGAGTCTGACTCGCACTAGGTCTGTTTTTAACCGACTTCAAAAAAAGGAGGAGGTTCTCAATTCGTCTGTATGTATATTTTTTTTTTTATGTATGTTCACCGATATTTCCGTCAATTATAGACGGATTTCAAAAATTTTGGTTGGATAGAGTTCACTTCCGAGGTGGTCCCATTTTCACCAGTCTCGGATCTGATGATGGGATCCTGGAGAAATTGAGGGCAACCTTCAAATGTTATAGGGACATGTACCGCGTTTTGCATATTATCTGAAGTCATATTGGCATTTGCTTCTGGCAATCATAATCTTATGATGCTGAGCTGATGATGGAAGGTCAACTCCTTAGTAGTTATGAGTAAAAGAATAATTATTTCAATACTGTATACATATTGAGACTAACTAGTTATAATATCAGTAGCATTACAGGTGAGCGAAACTATTAGGTTGACCAGTCTAGGATCTGATGATGGGATCCAGGAGTAATCGAGGGCAACCCTCAAATTTTATAGGCACATGTACCGCGTTTTACATATTTTCTGAAGTTATATTGGCATTTGCTTCTGGCAATCATAATGTTATGATGCTGAGCTGATGATGGAAGGTCAACTCCTTAATACTTGGGAGTAAAGGGATAATTCTTTCAAATCTGTGTACGTACATATTGATACTACTATTTATAATATCAGCAGAATTATATGTGAGCTGAACTAATAGGGTGTAAAAAAATGTAACACTAAAAAGGATGAAAAAAAAATTGTAAACAAAAAAAAAAACCGCCTTCAAAAACCCGACTCACTAAAAATTACAAAATAATATAATACGAACATTAATCTGGGTATGAATTTGATATGTTGTTGAAGGCGGTGCCAATTAAATTTTTGAGGAAAACTGCATGAAATATAAACGGCACCGCCTTCAACAACATACGTTAACAACATTAACGTTCGTATTATATTATTTTGTAATTTTTAGTGAGTCGGGTTTTAAAAGGCGGTTTTTTTTGTTTACAATTTTTACCTTATGGATACGGGACCTTAAAATGCGCGCGCGTGCGCGAGCAGCTCCCGCCGACGAGCATTTCAAAGCCAAAAAAAAAAGCGTCGATGGCCGAGTGGTTTAGGTCGTTGTTTGCCATGCGAGAGGTCGCCAGTTCAAACCCCGCAGGGTACCAATGTGTTTTTCAAAATTTGAAATTCATATGTACCATCATTCGACGCTTTAACGGTGAAGGACAACATCGTGAGGAAACCTGCACACCTAAGAAATTCTAAGGTTGTGTAGTCGACCAACCCGCACTTGGCCAGCGTGGTCGACTAAGGCCTTATCGCCCTAGTTTAGGGTAGGCCCGTGCCCCAGCAGTGGGGACGGGCTGATGATGATGATGATGATGAATCCTCAAAATGTGCCACGTCATACACTCACAAGTCGACGTCTGCGGTGTGCAGCGCGCGCAGGGCGGGCGCTCGGGGCGCGCGCGCGTGCGCGATAAGGGTTGTCCACCCTCATCAAGTCGCGGGCACAGCTAGTATAATAATATAGATGGGTATGAAACCTCATAATGTGGCACGTTATACACTCACAAGTCGATGTCGGCGTGTTGCAGTGCGCGCAGGGCGGGCGCAAGCAGCGCGCGTGATTGTCTATACTTTTTTTTCTAACTGACTAACGATGATGGCTTCGAGTAGCCTTGTCATCATCACCGGACTTGCAGGGGAGCGGATGGCTCTCACCCCTAATTAGAGACTAACGAACAGCCATTTATTTATAATTATATACTCACTATATAATTATAATTATATGTCGGAATAATTACGACGCCAGCGCCACCTGAAGGCAGTGAGTGGAAGCTACGGCACGCAAGCGCCACCTGGTGGCGCTAGACGGAGTCTACGTTAGGGCGGGCGGTCGTGCGCAGCGGCCCAGTTATCTCCGGACGACCGCACGGTGCAAATCGTAGAAACTGTCGCGTATCGTTATACTTCCGTTCAGTGTAATTAGTGTCGGGTGTGATTGTGTTCATTGTTCTGTAAATCGATCTAATGGAAATAGTGACCAAGAATAAATCTAATGCTTTGATATCACGCTACTTTTATTTGCACGATACCTACATTCGCCCACACTATGTCGTTAAATACTTCTGATCCGACATCAGAAGTGGGATCGAATCGTGCAAATGATAGTCGCGGCGATGAAAGTCAGTGGCGGGTACTTTTAGAATTGCAAAATCAACAAATGCGCGAACTGATTCATGCATTGAAGTCTCCAAATGTGAACAATAGTGTAGTGCTGCCTGATTTCAACCCCGATAAGCAAGATTCTAATGCGAAATCATGGTGCGCGACCGCGGATTTGTGTTTTGCCGATAATTCACTAAGCGGCGGTGAACTTGTTATTGTGATCAGCAAAGCATTGAAGGGGGCAGCGTCAACATGGCTATCGCAGATTGTATACCAAGGTATGACATGGGAGGAGTTCAAGGTTCTTTTTCGCGGCCAGATTTGTTACTACAGAGACTTTGGCGGGTACTTTCGTAAATCTTAACGGCAGTAAGCCCAACGAAAAAGAGGCCCTTTCCGCCTATGCGAGTCGGTTGATGGCATCGCTAACTAATAGATGGAAGGATGCAGATAAGGAGCAGATTGCAGTAGCAGCTGTATTAGCGCATATTTCGCAGTTCGACTCGCGATTACAACGCTTAACGTTTACTACCGACATTTCTTCTAGAGATAAATTGCAGAAAGAGCTATACGCTTTCTCATATCTGAAGCGCCAGATTTATACTCCTGGTCAATCGTCTAGTGAGCCCGATGTGAAGCGAGCTAAGATGACCTCGCTAAAATGCTATAGTTGCGGAAAAATGGGTCACAGACGTTCCGAATGTAGGAGCAAGCCTGTGGATGTGAGAGGAAGACCTGCGACGCATGCATCATCGAGTCAAGCAACCCAGCAGTCAGCAGCGAAGCCTTTCATGTGCTTCAAATGTGGGAAGCCAGGACACATCGCGAGCCGGTGCAGCAGCGGCGGCCATCAGGTCGATGGCAGCGGCGGCGGCAGCGGCGGCGGCGGCGGCGGTGCATCCCGGAACGAGTGACGAGTGGATGTTGCTTTGTAAGCAAACTACATGATCATGTGAGTCTTTTTCATACTGTTGCGATTTTATTTGAAAGTCAGTATAGTCTGTTTCAATGCAAACATTTTCATAATAGTTTCGTTTAAAGTAATGTTTTTCTTTTTGTAAATTAAAAGTAGCCACATGAAAAGTGTGAAAGATTATGTGAAATGCCTAGCTACCTATTGTACTGATGCCACTAAGTGCTAAAGTTATTAGACCTCATGCAACTTGTGGTTGTGTGGCTACCGGCAGCCTAGAAAAACAGGAAGTGTGAATCTGGGTGTGTGTGCGTGTGTGCATGTATGCTAGTTAAAATTAGTAAAAAAAAAAAAAACTCATTCAATTAAAGGTTTGGCTGTATGATTTTTATTAATCAAAGCCTTTAAACCGTTATTTCCTACTAGAAAAAGAATTAAAAAAATATTTTCCCGTCAATG
The DNA here is from genome assembly GCA_039566165.1 of Maruca vitrata. Lineage (NCBI taxonomy): Eukaryota > Metazoa > Arthropoda > Insecta > Lepidoptera > Crambidae > Maruca > Maruca vitrata. Next base: position 2,286,760 of record CM076923.1, on the reverse strand, counting down.
TCAGTGCAATTAAAAGCTCAGGGAATAATTTTAGTTTCTCGAACACGTAGATTGATTGTTAAGTTTACTTTAATTAAGCTACGTAATTGAGCGGTGATTCTCATCACTTTATCATTCAGTTGTCTACTGTAAGAAACCTTTGTTTCAGATGCCAAGCCTTGTACCCCAGGCATCTGTGAACACAGTTGGGAATTGAGATTGAGCTGCAGTACGACAGGCGGCTACGGAGCAACAAATTCCTTATACCAGGAATGCAAGATAGATGCTGAGAGGAAACCTTAAATCAGGTGCATTGTTTTTATGTTTAGACTTTAGACATCCTTTAAGATTGATTTACCTAGGAATTGTGATTCTTTACTGCATCACAGTATGTGATGCTCACTGAACACAATGTTTGTCCTTGAAGGTGAGGAAAGGAATCAGACCAAGTTGGACCCTAAGTATAGAGGCCCTTTTAAAGTAATTGAGTATTTGGTTTTGGTTTTCCCCATCCAAATGCGGATAGATAATTTTTGAAATCTTTGAATTCAAGTAGAACGATAGGTTCCCAAAGAGTTGGACAATGCTAATTACAATGGTTTTGTTGATGATGATTGTTGGTTTATTTAATGACACATGTTGATGGCACGGGTGACCGATGGACTGAGTTACATTTAGTTGAAATGGCCGATGGACTGAGCCATGAGTATCCGATGGACTGGATACTAGGTGTGTTCGATGGACTGAACACTGTGAGAACCGACGGACTGGTTCTAGGCCGACGGGCAGGCCAGAGAGTGTGTGTGTCTAGACTTGTGTTATTAATTAATTGGATATGCTGAGTAATGCCTTAGTTGCAGATTTGAACTTGGGAACTTGTCGGTCAAACGTTCAAATGTTAAGTAAAGTAACATTTTGTAAGCAGAAGCTATTTGTTAACTTTTGGCTGGGATGGCCAAACGGTTTACTCTTTTGGTTTCATTTTTATCGTGAGTTATTGGATAGTGATAGGTAAAGAGGATTTCCAGAAGGTCATGTACCAGTCGAAGTTGACGTAGAGATACATTGTATTGATGAGTAATGTGTAAACAATAAATCGGTGATGTTATGAGAGCTTGAGTGTAAACTTAAACGGCCGTAGTTAAGCCGACTGTACCAGTAGCTATTTCGTAGTCGTAGCCCGCTAGAAATCGGTGTCTTTTGGGGAAACTCAAGTAGCCCGTGGGTGCGCGATGCGCGTTTGGCTCTGGTGGAGGTCGTGGTCTAACGAGACCGTAGTGTGTAGTCAGTGGGTGATGCACACGTGTGTGGATGTTGAAGCGCGTATGAGAGACTTTGGCTATGGTGCCGTGGCGTTGGAGTGGTCAATTGAGATTTGTGAGGCTACACAGTTGATTTATAGTGAGAATTAATTTGTACAGCGAATGGTACGTGACTCTGGCTACTCGAAAATATTTTGTTTTCTTTTGTTACAATTGAAATTAATTTTGTTTGATGCGAAATGTAATCTAGTGTGTTCAAACCATGTAATGATTTGATGAAAATGGAAGTAAATAATTTTAAAAGCTTCCCCTATTTTAAAGTCATTAAATTCAAAGCGTAAATACAAGTAGACGCCCATGACAGGATTAGACGTATTCCGGAGGGTCAAGTACCAATTGAAGTTGCTGAAGATTAGTCTGAGTCGGAGTAGATTGTCTACTCTTTTTGTTTTAAGCAAGGTTGCACTCTAGTCCTAGACCGGGTCAAAGTTGACCGTATGTGTTGACCGCACCAGGTGTGTCGCTGTAGCCGTAGTTCAGTTGAAATCGGTATGTAAGCTTAGTGATGTTTAGGGATCGTAAGAATTAGTTCTTGCGATTCTCATAGTCTCTTTGTAGTACACCGTGAGCACGCGGTATTGCAGTGAACACTGGCGGGGGTCGGGTCTTATGGAATATTAAGACCGTAGAGTCGGAGATGACCCGGCGATCGTGGTAGATGGAGTCGCATAAGGATGGTGTCCTGGGCTTGTAGAGCCGTATTGCTCGGGATGGATTGAGCCTGTGCTTAGATGGAGATTTAAGAGGGTGTTATGATATGCGTACAATTGTTACTTGATTCTGTCCGGACCATCTATAATCACTGAATTGTTTGGATAAAATTTCATAGTGTTAGTAAATACAGTTTACAAAAAAGTGTGTTAATTATGTTCTAGTACTTAGTACTGATGACTTTCTAGAAGATCTAGAAACTGAATGTTTTTGTGTTAGGTCAGGATAGACCGAACGGTAAATACTGTGCTTGGTTTTCTATTGTTTCAGACTAACACACGAGGACGTGTGCAAGCAGGATGGCCGTGTCGGAATAATTACGACGCCAGCGCCACCTGAAGGCAGTGAGTGGAAGCTACGGCACGCAAGCGCCACCTGGTGGCGCTAGACGGAGTCTACGTTAGGCGGGCGGTCGTGCGCAGCGGCCCAGTTATCTCCGGACGACCGCACGGTGCAAATCGTAGAAACTGTCGCGTATCGTTATACTTCCGTTCAGTGTAATTAGTGTCGGGTGTGATTGTGTTCATTGTTCTGTAAATCGATCTAATGGAAATAGTGACCAAGAATAAATCTAATGCTTTGATATCACGCTACTTTTATTTGCACGATACCTACATTCGCCCACACTATGTCGTTAAATACTTCTGATCCGACATGTATATTATATTCAGTCAGGGGATACCAGTCACAACTATCTGTCCGGTGGTTGGTGAACGGTATACGGGTAAGCGACCCCGGCTCCTCGAGCTACTATCGACTCAGTCCAAATCATCCGAGGCGATAGTATCCTTCCTCCCCTTTTCCTTCCCCGTCATATATCCTTGCTACTCGTGGGAACGCAATAACCTTGTTAAAACAATGCACAAGGCAGAATGGCGGCGACGTGGTCCACAACCCGTCACGTCACGTTTCCCACAGAGGTGAAAAGTGGATCGCTGGAAGTGATCTCTGCCTACCCCTCTGGGAAAAAGGCGTGATTGTATGTATGTATGTATGTATATACTCACAAGTCGATGTCGGCTTGGTGCAGCGCGCGCAGCGCGGGCGCGGCGGGCGCGTGGGGCGCGGCGTGCGCGAGCAGCGCCCCGTAGGCGGCGTGCAGGCGCCCGCGCGCCGCCGCCGCCTCCGCGCGCCACGGGCTGCGGCGCCACGCCGCGCGCACCGCCGCCCAGCCGCCCTCTGCGGACCGGGGGAACACCGTGGTAGAAACACCTATCTATAACTAATTTATTCACTAGAAAACTGAAACTGACCGGGATATTTACCATGTGAACTGAACTCACCCGTGATCACGGCGCTTGCAACGGTACCGAAATATCGGGAGCTCATTAAAACAAAACAACATGGTAAATATCCTGGACACTTTCAGTTTTGTAAAGTATATAATCGTGACAGTTTAAAACTAATTTATTGTTTTATGTCCCATAAAATAAGTAAAAAAAAAAATAGACTTTGTTATTTTTTTCTTTTTGATGGGGCGTGTGACGTAGTAGTACTTAGTAGTAAGTTAAGGGTGTATAATATGTTGGTCAATCTTTATGGTTGCAGTAATAAACTAGAGTGAGACTAGTAAACATCTTTGATTTGCCCCGACCCATCCTCATAATTTACTGTACCGACGATTTATAAGTGCGTATAAATGCCTTTTTAAAGGAAGCCTCTTTTCAACTCCGTGATCTGTTTTGAAAAGAGTGATTCAGTAGTCTAGTCTGTTTACCGTTGTGGTGTAGGGGCGCGGCGAGCAGCGCGGCGGCGGCGGCGTCGGCCAGCGGCGCGAAGTACTCCAGCGCGGTCAGCGAGCCCGCCGCGCGCGCGCACCCGCGCCGCGCCCGCCCCCCGGCCGCGTGCACCCACGACACCCACACCTGGGCATAACAATACATCATCATTATCAACCCACTGGACATAGGCCTCCCCAAATGCTCGCCACCGATACATATCAATCTATACTAATATTATAAAGAGGAAAGATTTGTATTTTTGTATGTTTGTAATGAATAAACTCAAAAACTACTGGACCGATTGCAATAATTTTTACACCATTAGAAAGCTGCATTATTCAGAAGTAACATAGGCTATATTTTATCCCGGTACGGGAAGTAGTTCCTTCGGGACGCGGGTGAAACCGCGTGAAACAGCTAGTCTACACTAATATTATAAAGAGGAAAGATTTGTATTTTTGTATGTTTGTAATGAATAAACTCAAAAACTACTGGACCGATTGCAATAATTTTTACACCATTAGAAAGCTGCATTATTCAGATGTAACATAGGCTATATTTTATCCCGGTATGGGAAGTAGTTCCCTCGGGACGCGGGTGAAACCGCGTGAAACAGCTAGTATAAGTATATAAGGCATCCGACCGATTTCAGCCATGGCGGCCGATCTCAAATGATATCAGCCAAGTGCGCAGGACATATTATAGTGCACAAGTGCACTCTCAATTCCCTTACTCTCATAATTCGGTGAGACGGCAATCCGACATGACCGATGAGGGATCGGGCACAGGACCACCGGCTTAACGTGCTTTCCGAGGCACGGGCGTTCATCCGCCAACTTCCTAACTCCGGGCTGAGTAATTTCATTACAGAAAAACTCACACAAATTTTGCCCGACCCCGGACTCGAACCGGGGACCTCTCGGTCCTAACGCAGCACTTGCTACCAATAGACCAACGAGGCAGTTACGACATGTCAATACACAATAGCTCTTAGACCCTCTCCAAATGGCGCGTTCTGCACGCGCGATGGTGAGACACTAGAGGTTCAAACGGTGTGTCCACATACAGTCGCGCGACTTGCTTGCTATCTCACAACACGCGCAAAACGCGCCAGCAGTACAGGGTCTAAGACCCTGCGCGTGCTGGCTAGATACTAGCAAGTCGCGCGAGTGTACGTGTGTTCTAGAGTTCTAGATGGAGACCGCGATTCGGCTAACTAGTTAGGATGCCCTCAGGCCAGGTGAAGTGACGATCTGCGCAGGACGGCTGGTAAGAGTTGTATGCGAGTAGCCGAAGATAGACAAAAGTGGCGAGCATTTGGGGAGGCCTTAGTCCAGAAGTGAACAGAAATGGGCTGATGATGAATAACCACTTGTATAATTTACCGGCAAAGCGGCAGCCGCCGCCGGCTCTATGCACAGGATGACCATGGCTCGAGAGATCAGCTCTTCGATTTCTTCCTCGGAGCTCAGATGGGGCGCTGGAAATAACATATAAATCATTGTCATCAATATTGGAAGTACTACAAAATTATATTTATAAAACATTTGTTAGAGACGATGGGGTACAATTATACAGATACCACATCGTGCCGATATGTTGTCTGTGATTCAGTTATAGTGCGAATGGTTTACAACTCGCTCCTCCTCATATCCGGTGACGACGATAAGGCAACTCTGGCTAACTTGACTAGTAAAAATAAATCCGGCCAAGTGTGAGTCGGACTCGAGAACGAAGGGTTCCGTTCCGATGATAGAAAAAATATCACGGTTTATCTATGACAGTCCGTGTGTCTGTGTCTATGTCACGTATGTGGTCGAGGAGCGCGAGCAGGGCGCGCGTGGCGCTGTGCCCGAGTGTACGCACGTATGTGGTCGAGGAGCGCGAGCAGGGCGCGCGTGGCGCTGTGCCCGAGTGTACGCACGTATGTGGTCGAGGAGCGCGAGCAGGGCGCGCGTGGCGCTGTGCCCGAGTGTACGCACGTATGTGGTCGAGGAGCGCGAGCAGGGCGCGCGTGGCGCTGTGCCCGGAGTGTACGCACGTATGTGGTCGAGGAGCGCGAGCAGGGCGCGCGTGGCGCTGTGCCCGAGTGTACGCACGTATGTGGTCGAGGAGCGCGAGCAGGGCGCGCGTGGCGCTGTGCCCGAGTGTACGCACGTATGTGGTCGAGGAGCGCGAGCAGGGCGCGCGTGGCGCTGTGCCCGAGTGTACGCACGTATGTGGTCGAGGAGCGCGAGCAGGGCGCGCGTGGCGCTGTGCCCGAGTGTACGCACGTATGTGGTCGAGGAGCGCGAGCAGGGCGCGCGTGGCGCTGTGCCCGAGTGTACGCACGTATGTGGTCGAGGAGCGCGAGCAGGGCGCGCGTGGCGCTGTGCCCGAGTGTACGCACGTATGTGGTCGAGGAGCGCGAGCAGGGCGCGCGTGGCGGCGGGCACGTGGGACAGGCGGGGGGGCGCGGCGGAGGCCCGCACCCAGCGCGACACGAGGTGCTCGCGCCGCGCCCGCGCGCCCGGGGCCGCCGCCGCCGGAGTCCCCGCGTCCAGAGAGCACGCCGACAGGATCACCCTGGCGACAATCGAGTAGGTACGGTGATAGGGTGAAAAATTAATCCCATAAAAATACTGTGTTCACACTCATGTTTTCCCCGTGCTGTCAATGTGCCAGCTGCCACTGTATGTAGGAGGCTTAAGAGTCACCGTCAGCCGATCGTCCACCGCCAACTAAATTAAGTTAGTTCAGCTAGCTCAGTTGAACCAGTCTTTCATACATTTGCGTCCACGGCTAGCTAAGCCAAGTAAAATAAAAATCTGGCCAGGCTTAGCTATGTAAGCTAAGCTGAATTAACTTAGTTCAGGTGGACCGGAGCCACAAGGCATCCATGCTCATCCCGCCCGCTCACCGGAACTGCGGCAGGTCGTGGTGCGGGCCGGCGCAGGCGTGGTGCCGCATGTAGAACTGCTCCAGCGCCTCCTCCAGCGCCGGCGCCGGCAGCCGCTCCCACGGCAGCGACGCCGCCTCGCACAGCGTCTGATGCCGAACAATCAATACCTATTTAATATTTCGGACATCTCCACACACGCTTATTTTATTGAAAAGGTGTTACTCTTGGGCCTTATTAAATATAATTTAGCATTAACAGTAAATGTAGTATAATTTTTTTGTTTCTTTACTGTGACATACTCAAACTGTATGACTTGGTAATTTTTTTTAACAATTTTATGTGATAATCGGTTAAAAAGAATAACTATCGAGTTTCTTGCAGGTGTCTTCTCTGTAGAATCAGTTATCCGAACCGGTGGTAGAATCACTTATCTATTACTAATTTATTTACTGATGATGGCCTATCGTCACCTGGTCGGTGAACGGTAGCGGCGAGCAGGTGAACAGGTACAGCAGTGCGGGCAAACGCGCTGGGAGGTCCCCCGCGCACCGAACCCACGTCCCCGCGCGCTGCCCGCCGCAGCAGCCGCCGGCCCACGACCACATCTCTTTGTCGCCGTGCTGGCACACCTGCAACGACGATTATATTCATTAGCCTATATACATCCAAACAGAGAGACAAGTCTATCTTAAACTAGGGCGATCAGGCCTTGGTCAAACACGCTGGTCAAGTGCGGGTTGGACGATTTCACAAAACCTTAGAATTTCTTCGTAGGTTTCCAAACGTCCATCGAACATTTGGCTCAGGAGAAGCTTTGAACCACGATGATTTTTAAATATTACACAACTACACGACTTCATATACATTGATCTGATCCCGAGGTAAGTAGCTTAAGGACTTGTGTTACGGATATCAGAATCAACAGTGGATACATTGGATTGTTAAGGTCTCACCTGCGGCAGAGCATTGATGCTGCTCTCTCTTAGCCACTGGTGGTTGATCCAGGTCTCCGTCCAATTGAACATCTGGTTCAGCAGGAACTCTGAACCACGCTGATTGTTAAGGTCTAACCTGTAGCAGAGCATTGATACTGCTCTCTTTAAGCCACTGGTGGTTGGTTCAACATCAAAACTCTGGCTTAAGAGGAACTATGAACTACGGTGATTGTTAAGGTCTAACCTGTAGCAGAGCATTGATGCTGCTCTCTCTTAGCCACTGGTGGTCGGTCAAGGTCTCCACCCAATTGAACATCTGGCTCAAGAGGAACTATGAACTACGATGATTGTTAAGGTCTAACCTGTAGCAGAGCATTGATGCTGCTCTCTTTAAGCCACTGGTGGTTGGTTCAACATCAACACTCTGGCTTAAGAGGAACTCTGAACCACGCTGATTGTTAAGGTCTCACCTGTAGCAGAGCATTGATGCTGCTCTCTCTTAGCCACTGGTGGTCGGTCAAGGTCTCCACCCAATTGAACATCTGGCTCAAGAGGAACTATGAACTACGATGATTGTTAAGGTCTAACCTGTAGCAGTGCATTGATACTGCTCTCTTTAAGCCACTGGTGGTTAGTTCAACATCAAAACTCTGGCTTAAGAGGAACTATGAACTACGGTGATTGTTAAGGTCTAACCTGAAGCAGTGCATTGATGCTGCTCTCTCTTAGCCACTGGTGGCTGATCCAGGTCTTCGTCCAATTGAACATCTGGCTCAAGAGGAACTATGAACTACGGTGATTGTTAAGGTCTAACCTGTAGCAGAGCATTGATACTGCTCTCTTTAAGCCACTGGTGGTTGGTTCAACATCAAAACTCTGGCTCAAGAGGAACTATGAACTACGGTGATTGTTAAGGTCTAACCTGTAGCAGAGCATTGATGCTGCTCTCTTAGCCACTGGTGGCTGATCCAGGTCTCCGTCCAATTGAACATCTGGCTCAGGAGCCTGAACCACGCTAATTGTTAAGTTAAGGTCTAACCTGTAGCAGAGCATTGATGCTGCTCTCTTAGCCACTGGTGGCTGATCCAGGTCTCCGTCCAATTGAACATCTGGCTCAGGAGCCTGAACCACGCTAATTGTTAAGGTCTCACCTGTAGCAAAGCATTGATGCTGCTCTCTCGTAGCCACTGGTGGTCGGTCCAGGGCGCAGCGGCCAGCTCGGCGAGGAGGGCGGAGGTCTGCACGCGGCTCTCCTGGCCGGGGGCGCCCTGGACGCCCAGGTACGTCTGCACCGCCCACTCGAACATCTGGCTCAGCAGGTATTCTTCGGTGCCTGTGGGCATCGAGATTGATGACCTTTTACATGGTAATGGCAACCATATTGCCACTATAATTTTATACTTTGTTTGCTGGTTAGTTAGTAAGCCAGGTGTAATTGTAATTCCAGGTTTGGTATTAGAAGTGTTGCAACTTCTGGATCATCTCTTAAAATTCTTAATCGTTTCCACCTTCCTCTCACTTTTTAGTCACACATTCACAAAAACGTTTCACATTTCCTCATACGTTTGAGGGAGGGCAAGCAAAAGAGAAAGACAGAGAGATAAATTATAGAAGTGATCACGAGATGAAGAGGGAGCAAGAATGAGATAGCTAGAAGTAAATAGATCGAAAGAGAGGAAATATAGAGATACTAGAGAAGAACCCGGCTTGGCTCGGGTAAGATGTGATTCATAATAAACATCGAGGAGCAAAATATAGGTAAATATTTCTATAGTCATCGGTTCTCAAGGAATACTAAAGGTATAAACAGGACGTAGATTCTTTCATTGTGTTTAATAAATCTAGTGAATAAAAATAGCATAAATTTTCACACAATTATTTTTTAACATTTAAAATTAAGGAACATCAATCAACAAAATTAATTGCAATGAGTACTAATCCTAGAATTTGGCAAAGGTCCTTATAAAATTATATTATCTATTCTTTATCAGTGTCTGTTATCGCCCTCAAAAGAGTATAAAAACAATGGAAAATGTCTAACGTTCTAACGGGGAAACATAGCTAGTTAGGGATATAGTAAGAATAAAAGCGAGCTAATCTGCGCGACGCTGTTACATGGTTAATACATACCAGGGCAGTCAGCCATGACCTGCGCTATGGCCAGATGGAATTCCCTCAGCATGGGCGTGTAGGCCTCCGCCTCGGCCAGCGAGGGCAGCAGCGGCGGCGCGGCGTGCGGCGTCACCCACGCGCCCCACGCCTCCACCAGGCTGGACCACGCGTAAGCACCGACTGTTTGAAAACATTTTTTTTAATTAAAATTTAAAAATAAATCGTATTCCTCGAGGGCGTGATTGCGGAAATGCTCCGGTCTTCCGCTGCGATAGGTACCGGAAGACCGACGGAATCCGATTTTTTTTGAAATTTTAATTTACATTAGCTTTAAATTGCATTAAAACAACAAATATTTTTTTTGTTTTCACTGTAGGTATATATGGGGTTTGGTAGAATTAAAATTGTTTACAATGCTCTGTATAATAATATTATTTTCCTATCAAAGGAATAATGTAGTCATGAAGATTACTACAGTACAGGACTTCAAGGAAAACGATAGGCATCAACTAGGGATAAAAAAGGCTTAATACTAGTGACGCGGGGAGGGGGTCTTTAGTAATCTTCTCCCCCGCAAGTCCGGTGATGATGACAAGGCTGGTCCAAGCCATCATCGTAAGTCAGTTAGGAAAAAAAAGTTTCGCCGTTGTCCGCACTCACCCCTTTCGGGCGCGAGGCTGCCCCGCACGGCGGCGGCTACACACGCGGCGTGCAATGCGCGTAGGAGCGCCGCGACGGGCGCGCCCAGGGCCGCGTGCGCGCGCCGCGTGCCGCCCACGCGCGCCGCCCACCAGGTGGCGCCTAGGTCGCGGAGGAGGTGCGCCAACTGCCAAGTAAATCATCATCATTCTCCTGCCCTCGACATACGCTAAGGGTCGGCGCAACATGTATATTTCTTCCACGCTGACCTGTCATTCGTCAGCTCTGCGTCTACTCCATTAACTCCCATATCAAGTGAATATACAGCAAATAACAGGATAGCCCTATTCTCAATGTCTATCCGACGTTCAGGTTTGGAAAGTCTATCCACTGATCTTTGAATTCATCATCATCCTAATCATCATAATAAGGGTGATAAGACCTCAGTCAGATCTTTCAATTGCTTTATAGTCCAGTCATTTAAGCTTAAATTAGGTAAGAATCTCGGAATTCGAGATACCCAGCTGTAAGTCTGTAAAAACTTAGATATTGACACCCTAAAAGTGGTCTCAAAACCTACATATGGTAGGGTGTACGCAACTATTAAATTTTCAAGGTCAAATGTCACAAATATCAGTTTTATGAACTTTTGAGCGAAACGGGAAGTTTTATCATAAAAGTGTGTAGGAGAAAATTGCTTATCATCTAATTATCTATAAAAATTGTCTGTACGTTTTATTCCTAAGATTCACCATTTCAGAGATACAGCGATGCAAATAGTTGAAAAAGTTGTATTTTCAAAAGCTTCCAGACACCCGTGCGATTGTGCTAGACAGTTAAAATTTTCACAACTGATGTATTTCAGTAGCCTCTATAACATCTAATACTAGAAAAAGCTTAAAACCAATGTTTAAGTGGGTTCTCATACAAAAACTATGGTTTTTTTTCTCACACTTGGCAGGTTTTTAACGTGGTTACCCCAGTAAACCTATTCCAGACGACACCTTTTATACGTGAAGAACACGTTGTTTATATGGAAGCCTAGTTAAATAATTGTTTTATGTTGTTTTTAGTACTATACATATACGTTTCAGTACATTTAAACTGCTTATTATGGGTCAAAAAGTACGACAATAACCAATTATTAGAATTTCTGTTTGAAGTATAACTGAAAAAATACATTTTAAAAACGTTAACTGTCCATCTAACTCTATTATGAACGTGAAGATCCATATTAACCAAATTTAATTTAATGAAACGCAGAAATCTTAAATCTTCTGAATACTGAAAACAACACAAAACAATTATTTACCTTGGCTTCCTTATAAACAACGTGTTCTTCATGTATAAAAGGTGTCGTCTGGAATAGGTTTACTGGGTTAACCACGTTAAAAACCGGCCAAGCGTAAGAAAACAAAAACACAACTTTTGTATGAGAACCCACTTAAACATTTGTTTTAAGCCTTTTCTGGTATAAGATGTTATAGAGGCTACTAAAATACATCATTCGTGAAAATTTTAACTGTCTAGCACAATCGCACGTGGGCCTGGAAGCTTTTGAAAATACAACTTTTTCAACTATTTGCATCGCTGTATCTCTGAAATGGTGAATCTTAGGAATAAAACGTACAGACAATTTTTATAGATAAATAGAAGATAAGTAATTTTCTCCTACACACTTTTATGATAAAACTTCCCGTTTCGCTCAAAAGTTCATAAAACTGATATTTGTGACATTTGTCCTTGAAAATTTAATAGTTGCGTACACCCTACAATATGTAGGTTTTGAGACAACTTTTAGGACGTCAATATACAAGTATTTACAGACTTACAGCTGGGTATCTCGAATTCCGAGATTTTTACCTAATTTGACTGGACTATTAGCTTATGAAAGGGGCAGGAGTCGTGGGTTTGATTCCTATAACGGTGGCGGTAAGTATTGTGTGACCGATTATCATTTGTGAAAATTACAGCTTTCTAGCTATCACGGTTTATGGGATACAGCTTGGAGGGAAACAGACGGACGGCAGAGGCTTAGTAATAGGGACCCGTTTTTACTTTTTAGGTACGGAACTCTCTATGTGACCGCACCTCATCCAGCTGCTGGGCGCGCGCGCACACGGCCTTCGCCACGTGCTGCACGTGCTCGGGCGGGCACTCCCCGGTCGCTATCATGGTTTATGAGATAGGGCTTGGAGACAGAAAGACAGACGGACGGACGTCAGAGGTAATAGGGTCCCGTTTTTACCTTTAAGACATGGGCGGTAGCTAAGCCTTGCCCCCCCTCTCTATGCGACCGTACCTCATCCAGCTCCAGCTGATGGGCGCGCGCGCGCACGGCCTTCGCCACGTGCTGCACGTGCTCGGGCGGGCACTCCCCGGTGGCCACGAGCGCGCCGCACGCGCGCACGTGCGCGCCCAGCTCGCGCGCCGTGCACGCCTGCGCGCTCTGCACGCCGACCAGCTGGGAACACAATACTGATTAGGATCCTGTTCAGATGGCGCGTTATAACTCATCATGAGCCCATATACGTCCCCACTACTGGGGCACGGGCCTAAACTAGTAAACTGCCGGTCAGTTTGACCAGTGATCATAGCGCTTGCAACGGTGCTGAAATATCGGGAACTCAATAAATAATTTAAACATGTTAGAAAACTGTAATTGTCCGGGATATTTACCATGTTGTTTTGTTTTAATGAGCTCCCGATATTTCGGCACTGTTGCAAGCGCCATGATTACGGGTGAACTCACCCGTGATCATGGCGCAACATGGTAAATATCCCGGACACTTTCAGTTTTCTAATGTGTGTAACCATGACAGTTTAAAATTTAAACATAGTAAATATCCTTTAATATGATGGTAATATTGACCGACACGGTGGAACAGTGGTTAGTGACCCAGGCTCACTACCTTCGGTTACGAGAGTCGTGGGTTCGATTCCCATCCGGGAAAAATATTTGTGACGAAAACAAATATAATAAAGTACTAGCGGCCGCCCGCGACTTTGTCCGCGTATTAATGGGTTTTAGTGGCAATGATGAATTAAAATAGCCTACATGCCTTGCAAAATTTGTTATTTATTAGTGAAAGTTCCGTCAACGTTCTCCCTTAGTACGTCCCCCCCACCCCGGTCGAATTTTGAAAAAAAAGAGTAGTCTTTCCAGTGTGCCAGCTACCTCCATACCAAGTTTCATGAAAATCTATAAGCACGTAAAAGTTCTCCCACACTAATTCTCACCCCCCCCCCCAATGAACCCCATGGCGGTTGAATTAAAAAAAAAAGTAGCCTATATGTTATTCTAGAGTGCCAGCTACCTTCATGCCTAGAAAAAACAAAAACACCCCCCCCCCAATAACTACCGTGAGGGTCATATACTAATTTTCACCCCCCAAAGAACCACATGGGAGTTGAATTTAAAAAAAATAGCCTATATGTTATTCCAGAGTGCAAGCTACCTTCATACCTATAAAAATCCATAACAAGCGTGAAAGAGTAACAAACATACATCCATACATACAAACTTTCACCTTTATAATATTAGTAAGGATAGTTGTGTATCCACAGTTGACTCTTTTATCCGTTACACAAGTGCTTAAGCTACTTACCACGGTATCAGATCAATGTATGTGTTGTTGTGTATTATCCCGAACATTTTCAGTTTTCAAATGTGTGTCACCATGACAGTTTAATGCTACATCAGTATTCATCAATACATCTATTCAAAAAGATTTTGGTCACCTGTCTTATAAATGTCAGTTAATATGGCAGAAATAATTTTTATATTAATTTTTATATAACTATCATCCGCTAACCCGCATGTCCGATGATGATGCCGTGGCTACTCCAAGCCAGTTATCATCGTAAGTCAGTTAGGAAAAGAAAAGTTCACAATGTTCGTCGCCCTTCAATAAAAGTAAGGTGCCTATATAACCTGTTTCATTCAGTAGATTTGGGCCTAGGTATAGGAGTTTTTCCGACATCACCTATGTTTGTACCATTGTCACCTCACCTCGACCAGTATCTGGTACTCCGGGTCGTCGGCGGCCAGCGCGGCGAAACGCAGCGCGGCGTCCCGCAGCGCCGCCAGCGCGCCCAGACGCGCCTCGCCGTCCGCCGCGCCCGCCCAGCGGGACATGTCGAACTGCGGGACATAATGACGACGTTAGGTGACATTAACCCTTTAACTAGTGATGCAACCATGCTGTCACCATAATTTAAACCTCATTCCCTCAAAATAATTTACTGGTTAAAGGGTTAAATGTTAGCAAATTTCATTCGCAAGCGTTCCTGATATAGAAACTAGTAGAAATGTCTATTCTATTAATATTGTTGCGGGTACGGGGTACGTTAAATCCAAGATACGCCAAAAGTCATCAAAAGACAATTAATTTATTTGTCGACTAACAATCACACAATTAAACACTTAAAAACACAATTAAAAGCACTTAATTACAACACTAAACACGGAACACTAAATTACACTAAGACACTGAATCACACTAAAACACTGAATCACACTAACTATTCGCAGGTAACGCACTCGATCACTCCTAGTTCGCAGGAGACTGATTCGCTTCGCTTTCCAAATCAGAACTGACTCGTCGCGTCGTACATCCCCCTTTTATACTCAGTGAGGACGCAGCCCTTCGCGTGGCGTCGAGAATATTCGATTGAAGATCGAAATCTCTAGAACGCGCTGGAGTGTGTGACGTAGTATCGTGCAAGCGAATATAGACCTTATCCATACGACGATAAGACTAATTTCGCTTGCACGGTCTCTCAAGGTCGTAACATTATTATTACTCTAGAACACGATAGAGCTCGCTACAACCGTGCAAGCGAATATAGACCCTATCCATACGACGATAAGACTAATTCCGCTTGCCCGGTCCTCGTGGTCGTAACAATATTTATGTATTCTATACATTAAGATTTTAGACTTTCGCGTTCCATTACACTAATAATTGGTTTTCGAAGCGCACTCGCTAGCGATTACTATTGGTGAAAGCGTGTCAAAATGTCGGGCAGTAGTATTTGCCACTTCTCATACCGCGTAATCATTACTTTTTTTTTACTTTCATCCCACCGGCTCGTTCATTTTTCATCCCATATCCGAAAGAGATTGCAATGACGTTGAAATTGAATTGGTCAACTGCCTTCTACTGAAATTTCAAGATGTTAGTAAGGGAGGGCGCCACCAGCGCCTGCTGCAGCGCGCTCAGGGCGCCGTCGCCCCGCGGGACTCACCTTGGAGAGGCAGCTGAAGGCGAGGTGCGGCGGCAGGCGCGCGCGCAGCAGGGCGGCGTGCAGCGAGCGCGTGGGCGCGGGCGCCAGGCGCGAGGGCGCCACCAGCGCGCCCACCAGCGCCTGCTGCAGCGCGCTCAGGGCGCCGTCGCCCCGCGGGACTCACCTTGGAGAGGCAGCTGAAGGCGAGGTGCGGCGGCAGGCGCGCGCGCAGCAGGGCGGCGTGCAGCGAGCGCGTGGGCGCGGGCGCCAGGCGCGAGGGCGCCACCAGCGCGCCCACCAGCGCCTGCTGCAGCGCGCTCAGGGCGCCGTCGCCCCGCGGGACTCACCTTGGAGAGGCAGCTGAAGGCGAGGTGCGGCGGCAGGCGCGCGCGCAGCAGGGCGGCGTGCAGCGAGCGCGTGGGCGCGGGCGCCAGGCGCGAGGGCGCCACCAGCGCGCCCACCAGCGCCTGCTGCAGCGCGCTCAGGGCGCCGTCGCCCCGCGGGACTCACCTTGGAGAGGCAGCTGAAGGCGAGGTGCGGCGGCAGGCGCGCGCGCAGCAGGGCGGCGTGCAGCGAGCGCGTGGGCGCGGGCGCCAGGCGCGAGGGCGCCACCAGCGCGCCCACCAGCGCCTGCTGCAGCGCGCTCAGGGCGCCGTCGCCCCGCGGGACTCACCTTGGAGAGGCAGCTGAAGGCGAGGTGCGGCGGCAGGCGCGCGCGCAGCAGGGCGGCGTGCAGCGAGCGCGTGGGCGCGGGCGCCAGGCGCGAGGGCGCCACCAGCGCGCCCACCAGCGCCTGCTGCAGCGCGCTCAGGGCGCCGTCGCCCCGCGGGACTCACCTTGGAGAGGCAGCTGAAGGCGAGGTGCGGCGGCAGGCGCGCGCGCAGCAGGGCGGCGTGCAGCGAGCGCGTGGGCGCGGGCGCCAGGCGCGAGGGCGCCACCAGCGCGCCCACCAGCGCCTGCTGCAGCGCGCTCAGGGCGCCGTCGCCCCGCGGGACTCACCTTGGAGAGGCAGCTGAAGGCGAGGTGCGGCGGCAGGCGCGCGCGCAGCAGGGCGGCGTGCAGCGAGCGCGTGGGCGCGGGCGCCAGGCGCGAGGGCGCCACCAGCGCGCCCACCAGCGCCTGCTGCAGCGCGCTCAGGGCGCTATCGCCCCACCGGGACACTAGTGACGCGCACAGTTCTCCGTCCGAGCTGACCCAGCGCTATAAACAATTATTCAATTCGTTAAGGGCACATTCAAATTAGCCACTAAGTACTGCGCGGCCGTATACTATCAACAGTATACTAACTCCAAACAAACGAACGAATCGCGCGTTATACCTACCGTCTCAGATCTAGGCATGGACGCAGAGACGAAAGGACGGTGTATTGTTTTTAAACCACTCGACTGTAGGTATCTATTTCAAAGATACGGTGAAAAATTGGTTCAGTCGTTTAAGCGTGAAAGAGTAACAAACATCCATACATCCATACATACAAACTTTCACGTTTATAATATTAGTAAGGATTGTGGCGCGTCCGTCACGCGTTGCAGCGTTATAGAGACGCCTTTTTTTCAATGGGAACCCAGTGCCAGCAATACAGGGTTCTGATCATATATTTTTATGAGGATCATTATGAAGTTAGAAAAGAAAAAAAGGAAAAATAATTCCGCACGAATTCCTTTGTCGCGTAAAAAAATTTGCGTAGTTGGTTCAAAGCTAGCCCATCTATTTATGACTCACTGGCCTACCGGGCACGTACCTCGGCGAGTATCTCGAAGAAGGCGGTGAGCGCGGCGGCGTGCGGGCCGGCGCGCGCGCAGCCCCCGCCCGCTGCGCGCCACGCGCGCTCGCACGCCGCCTTAGCGCACGACGACAACATGCGCCTGGGGACATGGGGATAAGGTATTATGTCTTTTAAGAAAGAAAGAAAAATTATACAAACTGTTGTACCTACTCTTTATACCTACTCATATTTTAATGATTGCCATTGTTGGTTCGTTTCCATGGTTGTAACTTACATGTAGTAGTATCAACCCTTCCTGTTCGTTCTTATTTAGTAAAAATAAGCATTGGCAGAATGAAAATTTTTGACTTGACCTTTCTTCAAGACGTGACTTATTTGGTCATGGAAGGCAGTGGCGGATTTACCAATAGGCTGAGTAGGCTGGAGCCTAGGGCGGCAGATTTAGAGGGGCGGCAAATATAGCCCAATATTTTTTTATCTTACAGAAGTATCAAAAAAACTTATAATATAAGTATACATATTACGTCCGTAATCCGTATATTAAAGATTACTAAAGGCACTGTAAAATATACACTCTGTGTCAAAAAAATCGCACCTTTTAAAAATCTTATTCAAATATTCCTAAACCTTATGTAGAGGATAGTGTAAGGTATCATTAGAAAGGTAACAAAAAGGAAGTCTCGTCTGAGAACGAACAGCTCCACATTGCTCCACAAAAAAGCGGCCCGGCCGTACCATCCTTTTCTCGAAGCAATTCAGGCAATTTTTGACCCCATGAACATCGTTGTGGATAAAACTAGAAGACTGAGTTTTCAATAACCATGCAGGCATTTTAAAGGCACTGTATGTGGAGTCTCAAATTTCATTCAATTTGAACCAGTAGTTTAGGAATCTCACGAGTCAAATTTCTAAATTTTGTCACTCACTGACTGACTGACTGACCACCGATCGTCAAAATTCTAAGGCACTTCTAGCAGGCCTAGCTTCAAATTTGGAATATTAGTAGTGTTTGGTGTATGAATCAAGGAAAAACTAAGATATTTGGGGGCACAGTAGTGCAACCGCTAAGTCTAGCAATTTTTCTCAATTTCCGACCAGTTTTATAAATTTTAACTTCTTACTTAAAAAAACTTTGTAATACTAAAAAAATATAAATGCGCACGTTAGTGCCCTAGCCAAGTCGAGTAAAATTTAAAAAATTTTAGTCCAGTTTTCTTTTCAAATCAAATCAAATCAAATTATTTATTTGCATAATACAGGTGTAAGTTCAGGTAAAGGTCTTAAATTTAAAGATATTCCACTATATTAGGCCTAACATAGGCATGCAAAATTTATAAGGTATAGCTTAGTCAAATTAGTAAAAAATAAAAAATCAATTTAATTAATTTTGTCAGAAAAAAAATCATTAATTGCATAATAACATTTGTCAATCAGGAATTCGGCCATTTTCTTTTTAAATATACGGATGTCATCTGTGGTTCGAATACTCTCAGGAATGTGATTAAATATTTTGGGACCGTTGCAAAATATAGATTTGCTAAACAATGTAGTCTTTCTAGATATAAGACACAGTTTACCCATTTGGCGCTCCCGTTTTTTGAATTGAAACTTATTCAGATTGGACTTGACAAATATGGCGCTTTCATAAATGTAAATACAAGGAACAGTTAGTATTTTATGTTTTATGAAATAAGGCTTGCAGGTCTCGTCCGGTTTCAAACGGAGCATTGATCGGACGCATCGTTTTTGTGCTCTAAATACCCTAAGCATATCTTTACCAGAGCAGTTACCCCAAAACATAACACCATATCTCAGAGTTGAAGCGACGTAACTGTGATAGGCTGTCAGGACCGCTTGCATGTTGACAATACTTTGCAGTTTATAAAGCGCGAATGAAAATTGATTCAATTTTTTGCAAATGTTATCCGTGTGTGATGTCCATTTCAATTTATTGTCAATATTTAATCCTAAAAATTTTGTCATGTCAGTTTCCTTAATTTCTATTCCGTCATAATTAATATTGAATTTTAAATTACGATCTCTTTGTGTAAATGTCATTATTTGTGTTTTGTCAAGATTAATCTTAAGTTTATTAGAATCAAGCCATTTAATTAATAATTTAAGTGAGTCATTTATATCGGTTTCCAATTTAGATTTATTGCTATTTGTAAATAGAATTGTACTGTCATCTGCAAATAAGGTTATATTTTTGTGAGCATTAGTGGCGTTTGGTAGGTCGTTAATATAGATCAAAAATAGCAGAGGGCCTAGGACACTGCCTTGAGGTACTCCGCGTTTAACGGTTTTAAAGCTAGACAGGAAACCGGTTTCGGACTTTTTATTTAAATCTATACTGTCGATTTGGGTTGCTTGTTGCCTTCCAGAGAGATAAGACTCCATTAGTTTGTTGGCGTTTCCTCTGACCCCATACGCACGCATTTTGTTTAGCAGTATATTGTGATCCACGTGATCAAATGCCTTAGTCATATCCATATATAATGCTACTACTGGTACTTTCTTATCAACGTTTGAATAAACTTGAAACAAGAAGTCATAGATGGCCTGATTTATAGATTTATTTTTCCTAAATCCAAATTGCTGGTCTACTAATAATTTGTTTTTTTCGAAAAAATTGTACAAGCCGTTAAAAATTATTTTTTCGAAGACTTTTGATAAAACAAGTATAAGTTTCTAAATACGTAACTGCTTAAATAACTTTGTAATCCCACATAAATATAGGCGCACGGTAGTTCCCCTGCCAAATCGAATAAACCGAAAAGGAAAAAAGAAGACTGTCTAAAAAATACAAAAAAGAATGAGATCCCATCAAAAATACTTATTGTCAAAAAACTAAGTCTCGCTACATGAATCTTACAACATCTTTTTTCCGTAGAACAACCGAGTTGCGAGACTTGGTTTTTTGACAAGTATTGTTTTTGATGGGATTAATGATTTCGCGAATTCAAAATCTCGCAAAAAGATAATGTAAAACTTATTTGATCTCATTAACCGGATTGTTAACATGTTATGTAATAGAAATGTTCGTATTGCTTTTAAACTATAAATGCAATAAAAATATTTAACAAAAACAACGTTTACTATAACACATTATTTTGTGTGAGCTGTGTTCATATGGTGTAGGTATTTTTATATGATTGTGAACTAAACTAACGTATTCAATTTCAAAGGTCAGTAGGGGCGGCAAAATTGAATAGCCTACTAGCGGCAAATTTGTAAATCCGCCACTGATGGAAGGTCTTTACTATTCAACATTTCCACACATACACACACACACATAAGACAAAAACTAGAAGAAGTGATAAACGAGGCACAGGTCTAAGGTTGTGCCACATCAGCCCGAGAGATTCCTTATTACCCACATAATAGGGTAGTTTCTTAAGTCAAATTTTATATGCGATTTCACAATTAATAGTAAGATGTAGGTAAATAAATAACATTAGTCGAATTGAAATTAAAATTTCTGACGGAATGAGACAATAATAGACATTTGAAGATAGGTGGGCGAGTCCATTATAAAATCTCAAAAATGATTAATATAAACAATACCATATTTCAAATTACATAATTAATAACAACTTTTGCTGTGAGACCATTTTCATAAACGGAATATTTAGTATACTTGCCGAACAAATTTCTGACGCGTTGCATACAAATAACAAAATCGTGACGTCACGCTTCGGTCACTTTTTGTATGGAGCAATTTTGAGCTTGCCTAAATGATGTACTATTGAAAAAATAATATCTCGGCGAGGTTTGAAGTTATGACAATAATTATTTTAGCATTTTTTTAAATGTTGTGTGGTCCGTCTATCTACATCAAAATAAAAAAATAGGCAACTACCCTATTGTTTTACCTGGCTAATGCCTGAAGCGCGGCGGCGGTGCGCGCGGCGTGGGGCCGCGGCCGCGCCAGCCGACGCACGCATGCCAACGCCGACGCCCTATAAAAATAATACCTTCATTAAACCATAATCATACATTATTACATACTTATCCATACTAATATTATAAAGCTGTAGAGTTTGTTTGTTTATTTAAACGCACTTATCTCAGGAACTAGAGACTCGACATGAAAAATATATTTAGATTAAGAGCAAAAATATTTTTGTGTTGGATAGACCATTTATTGAGGACGGCTTTAGGCTATATAACATCACGCTGCGACCAATAGGAGCAAAGAAACAGTAGGAAATGTGTAAAAAACGGCGGAAACGCTCATTCAGCGTATGTAGGCGCGGGAATATTAAGAAATGTTGCCTAAAGTTTCTTTTCCACGCGGACGAAGTCGCTGGCACAGCTAGTGAGGAGTTATGATCAAAAATTGAGCATTATAGACCTGTTATATTGAAAAAAAATGAAAAAATATTTATTACAGTAACAATTGACCTGTTATATTCCTTCCAATAAAAAAAAACATTTTCCAGAAGCAAACGCTGCAATTTGGGTTCCATGGAAACTAATATAAACTGCATTACATAAACGACACCATCACTAATGTTTTGTATTAATTTAATTACCAAAAGTAGTAATAACCTGTTTTCTTGAATTCCTCTTACGGCCGCTGTTGATATACACGATTCTTGCGCCTGGAACGGAAAAATGTACCTAAATTAATGCGAGTTCAACATACCTACTTTATTTATGTAACACCCCTTTTATTGACGCAAAAAATGCCTAAACCCTTAATTTGGATAGGGGTTCACCCAAGATGAAGTGTGGGACTCACGACAGCCGGACAAGTGGAAAATTACTAGCAGCTGTTTCTGGCGGAAAGTACAATAGCCAGTGGTATACCTACTAAAATCCGTGGTGCCAGACTTGCGTCCGGTGACGAGACACGGTCTACTGTAGCACTACCATGAGTTAGCTATCGAAAACTTATACTCGTTAATAACCTTTCGAATTGATTTTATCATATTACCGATTTTAGTTCTTAGCGATACCGCTAGGGGGCTGTACCTTTTTTCATAGACATTATTTACATAGGCGATATAGAGTCTGTCACTTTTAAACTCATGGTAGCGCTACTGATTGGCCTTGGACTGTTCCTGGCCTTATTTTTATTAACAGTTAATGTAGTATAAGTTTTTTTTTCTCTTTTCTACTGTGACATACTCAAACTGTATGACAAGGATCTTTTTTTAACAAGGTTATGTGATAATCTGTTTAAAAGAGTAACTATCGAGCATCTTGCCGGTGTCTCCTCGGTAGAATCAGCTTTCCGAACCGGTGGTAGAATCACTTATAAATTTACTGTAATGACGATTTATAAGTGCGTGTAAACTCTTACCTATACACCGTGAAATTTTAGTGGTTGTTTTCCCGTGGCAGAACGATTTGCCTTTAGTAATACTATCGAAACATGCAAATTATTCCGCGAAAAAAAAAATTTTATTTTAAATTTTCAAAAAAATAATTTTCTATCTCGAAAACGAGAGAAGATATCGTTCTTTTATAAGATGTGACGTAATCAGGTACTGCTTGCCGCATTAAATCGATGCTTAAAGCTAAAGAAGCTCTACACCCTAAGTCATAAAGCGGTTCGAAAGTGCTTTCGAGTTACGGTTAAACCTTTCGTAATACCGGCATGTATTGATTTTAACAAAAAAGAACTGCACACATCTTTTGTACTACTAAGATAGAATCATTTTACTGCGGGAAAACAACCACTAAAATTTCACGGTGTATAAATAAAGGAGAGGTTTAGCTCCTCATTTCTGCCCCGTGCCATTAAGGCATGGAATGCCCTTCCAGCTCATGTTTTCCCTCCCTCCTATGATCCCGGGCTCTTCAGGCGGGGCGTGAAACGGCATTTAAGCAGGCTTTCAGGGTGAGTGCGACAGGCTCAATACGATCTATTGTGCCTGTCGGCCTTTTGGATCTCACTACCGCTTACCATCAGGTGGAGTGAGGTTATCTTGTTAGCCTTTTATAAAAAAAAAAAAAAAAGGAATTTTGACTTTGATGCCGGAGACACGTACCGGGGGCGTGTACACCAGCGGCTTGCACTTGTTGGCGCAGGACGAGCGCATCGCGGGCAGCGGCCGCGCCACGCGCAGTGCGCCCACCAGCTGCCACAGACTTGCGTCCAGCGACGAGATGCGGGACACCTCCGAGCACCATTCCCTGAGACATTATCACCCGTTATAGATTTACATGGGAATAATTCCTTACTTCGTTACTAACGTCAAAGTTGCCACCAAATTATTAACAAATGTTTATATTTTTTTTTGGACGGACATCTGACTCTAAATTGAGCAGAGCTTGTCAGAACAATACAAAATACAAATACAAAATATCTTTATTAAATACTTCAGACTTAAATCTAGTTGTCGGAGCCTCCTTTTAGGCGTAAAATTGCCTGTGCCAGGAGACAGCGCTCTGCATAACTGCTAAGTACATTACAAATTAGGAAGAAACATCATACATGGCTAATGATAGTGAATGATGTGTGTATATAAATATGTTATATAGTGGTAGTGGTAACAATGGTCATGGGTAGCGAAACCACGACTATGGGACCTGTTGGTGGGAATCGAAACCACGAGGATTGAAACCTTAGCCAGGGTTACTAAAAAATCTTTCACCGGGCAAACCAGAATTAAGTTTTATAGTAGCTATTGACCTTTCTTCATCATCGTCATCAGCCTTTTATTGATTTTTATTATATCCCACTGCAGGATATAGGCAATAAGTAACAGTTTTGCTTCGTACTTTTCAAAGACAAACCTGACACTGTCAGTTATGTTACTAACAATTAGTTGACGTTTTCTTTAGTGATACTTACTGAGCGAGCCTTTCGATGTCCTTCAAGTGTTTGTCGACGAGGGCGAGGAGCGCTCGCGCGTTCTTGAAGTCCACGTCTTCTAAACAAGACTTTATTTCCAGCCGATGCGACCTGTAAACATGATTGTGAACAATGAGTATAAAATTTACATTGAGCTTTAATAGCATTAAAAACAACAAATATAAATATAATTTTTTTGTTATGACAATACATACTTTATAAGTAGCAGTAAAGTTATAAAAGAAACACGATTATCACCATCCAAATCGTCCATAGATACCCTATAAGTACGACAAAATAAAATCAAAGTAACTTAGGCATGGGTCACTTAAACTGAAAAAAAAAAAACATATTTAACACCACCACTCGTCTTGCATCGATGCGTGTGCCGCTCGAGATCAAATTAAAACTTAAAACCATTTTAATTTTTTGATTTACTAAATAATTCATCATCTTGAACATCATCAGCCCATATACGTCCACACTGTTGGGGCACGGGCCTACCCTAAGCTAGGGCGATCAGGCCTCATTCAACCACGCAGGCCGAGTGCGGGTTGGTCGACTACAACACAACCCTAAAATTTCTTCGTAGATGTATAAGTTTCCTCACGATGTTTTCCTCCACCATAAAGCGTAGAATAATCGTACGTACGAATTTCGAATTTGAAAAATACAGAGGTACGTGGCGAGATTTGAACTGAAAACCTCTCTCAGGGCAAGCAACGAACTTAACCACTCGGCCATCGACGCTTCATAACTAATTTAAGAACTCTAAATTTAGTGCACCCGGAGGCCACAAATTAATGAAGCATTCTTCTCTGTCTTACAACACGCACCTCCTTTTCCTCCGGTCCGGGATAGATCGTAGAGCGTTCATCGCCGCCTGGAAAGGATTTGGCGGGGGCGGGGGCGCGCTGGGTGGGGGCGGGGGCGAAGTCACGGGGGCGGCGCGACGCGGGCGCCGGCTGCGAATGAGATGCCTCCACGCCGCCGCTTGCGCCTGAGTCAAATGTGAACACGTGTAAATGCTATCGAATAGATCGTAGAGCGTCCATCGCCGCCTGGAAGGAGTGGGCGGGGGCTGCGCTGCGCGGCGCGGGCGCCGGCTTCACTTTAATTTAAACTTAAAAAGGTCCAGTAATAAAATTCAATTTTAAAAACTCATCATCAAGCGAGTAGGGAATATGCATAAATCTGCAATCTTGAATTTTTCAACAACTTATGAATAAAGGCTTAAACATATACTAAAATGTGAAATAAAAATGAAAATCGGTTCACAAACGAAGGATTTATAAGGAATTAAAGTAAATTTTCTATCTCTTTCTTACAAAACGGAGTTTTGTATGGATCGCGTATGGCCGTAGTGTAATTGTGACGTCATCTGCCATATCGGATCTCTCTGTCCACCCGGGAACTTTAAACAGCTATATCTCGCTTGTCGTTAAAGTAAATTGAAAAATAAAATTATATTCATATTTCTTCAATATTAAAGATTTATTTAGGATAATAAAAAAAATGTGTGCATATTCCCCATTATAATATAATGAAGAGTCTAAATAAACTTGCTAAAATATGCAATGCAGAGTCATATCGTACCTGTTCTGGTATGAACCGGGCGACGTCGGCCATGTGGGGGGCGCCCCCCGTCCGCTCCCCTTCGTCAAGCCACTGCGCGTACGTCCGCAGCATCCTGGAACACAGCCCTCATATAATTCGGACACCGATGGTGCACTTGTGGGTGAAAACTGCCTCGTCGGTCTATTGGTAGCAAGCGCTGCGTAAGGATCGAGAGGTCCCCGGTTCGAGTCCGGGGTCGGGCAAAATTATATAAATTATAATTTTAAACTGTCATGGTTACACACATTAGAAAACATTAATTATATAAATTATTCAGCCCGTTAGGAAGTTGGCGGTTGTGCGCCCGTGTCTCGGAAAGCACGTTAAGCCGATGGTCCTGCGCCCGATCTCCCATAGATTATGTCAGATTATGTTGCCGTCTCATCGAATTATGGGAGTAAGGGAAAAGGAGAGTGCACTTGTGTTTACGCGCACACTTGTGCACTATTATATGTCCTGCGCACTTAGCTGATCTCAATTGAGATCGGCCGCCATGGCTGAAATCGGTCGGACGCCTTATTACTTATGGGTGGGTTTGCGATTTTCTCTATTATCAAGATGACTATTTCTGGTACATTACATAGTCAGCTTGATATTGAAATCAATTAGGTAGATATTACACTCACCTTTCTGCACCAACATGATACGCTTTCAAGTTAACGAGATCTTGCTCGCCCTCCGAACCATCTTCGACCTTCTCGAATAGATTCTCATCCACCGATTTCTCCTCTTCCGATTCCTCGCTCGAGTCGCTCGATTCTCCGGTCAGATCGGTGATCGATAACATCGACAGCATGCTGTTGTCCGAAGCTCTCGATTCTGATTGGGTGACCCTTGTGGTGGAATGTCGTGGCTTGATTTCCTTCAGTTTTTCAGACACTGAGGCAACTTGATCTTGGTGGTATTTTATCGATTCCTGTTTTAATGGAAAGGAAGTTAGCTTTCTCGATGCGTTGTTTTTAGGGGACAAGGTTGTTCATGATCAGAGTTTATAGGTCCAAAAAATATTATGAAGATAATACCTATTATAAAACTCTGAAAACACAGGATTTGTGAGGCAGTTAGGTTAGGTAACCTCTTAAAAATAACATTTTTAAAATTGGATTTTTTTGCATATAATATTATCCTGTGTATACTGTACAATGTACATTTTCCATGTAGTCAATAGTTCAGGTTATCATGTTTTTACATTAAGTGTCTTTATGTGTTAATCCAATGTGTTATTTAACCCTTCACTTGGCAGTGACAACCATACTGCAACAATAATTTAAACTTTATTCCGTCAAGATAAGGTCCAAAAGCAATAACATTTTCTAAATAGTATACAGAGAGCCTACCATGAGTTGGCTATCGTAAACTTACGTACGTTAAAAACCTATCGAGTTGTTTTTTTCATATGGCCGATTGTAGTTCTTCGCGTAACCACCAGGCGGCGCTGTACAAGTTTTTCATAGACATATTTACGTAGGCGATATCGAGCGCGTAAGTTTCAAACTCATGGTAGCCCCACAGGTTAAAAGGTTACTGTAGTTTACTACATTACCTGTAGTCGTCGCTTGAGCTGGGCGAGTGTGCGGGACTTGATCAGACCGCTGAAGAACCACGGACCAACGGGCGGTACATTATTTTGGCTGCAATTAAAAATATGTAAAGTAAGTTATGCCTACGAGTTGTTCAGAAACCACAAAAACATAACTCTTTGCGGATATTGATTGAACTAAACTTTTTTTTAATCAGTTTTCTTCGGCGAAACGGCGCGGACACCGTGTCGTTTCTATTGCCCCAGTTACTCCCATAGACTAGATCAAACCACACCTATAACAGTGTGAACGTGGTGACGTAAGGAAATAGATGAGAATAATAGAGCGTAGTATCTTGGACCCCCTCTTTGTGTTTTCCTGATCTTTAGGCCATAGAAGCAGTTGGTTGACAAAATCAAAAGTCATGATACTCAATAATTAGTAACCGATTAACCCTTTATAATTATTTATGTCAGAGGGCTATGGAAAGAAGTATGGTAGGCGTTACAAAAAAGGGATCATATAAGATCAGAAAATATACGTACCATCACCAAGGTGGATGATATAATAAAGAAAAATAAGACAGTTGAAATGGAGATGGACAGGACATATGACAAGAGATAGCAGAATAAAATGGACCAAAATCGTAACACAATGGTATCCACGGAATGGTAAAAGAAGAAGAGGCAGACAGACAAAAAGATGATCGGACGATATAAGAAAAGTAGGGAGGCTATGTGGCCAAGAAAAGCTAGGACAGAGACGAGTGGAAAAAGCTAAAGGAGGCCTCTGTGTCGCAGGACACGCTGATCACTAATCAGGATAACTGATGTGTTAGTTTTTAAGTTTGATTGTGTTATGTTACTTAGTGTTTAGTTTTCAGCAATAAAGGCTTATTAAGTATTAAGTAACCCTTTATAAGGCAGAGTATGTTGATTTTTATATTACTTTGGTTGCCAGAGCATTATGAAGGGGAAAATGTGAACTTACATAATATGAAGACAACTGTCATTTTTAGTCTTGCCCGTGACCACGAGCGCTGTAAAGTGCTCGTAAAACGTCGGGTCCCTAAACTTTAATCCGTAACATTAGTTATTCAAAAGGGGAGAGTGTCCTCACTTGTGGGAGGGCGGGCGCTGCAGGTACAGATGCATGAGCAGCCGCCACAGCTGCAGCTGCGCGGGGTGCGCCGGCGCAGCGCCCAGCACCGCGCCGGCGCACAGGTATACCACCAGCGAGGACGAGGGCACGCGCGCGCCGATCGACTAAGGAACAATAAAAAAAATAATAAATAAGAGCTTTGTTTTTTATTCTTTTATTTAATTTGGGGCTTTTGTCCACATGGATACGTCAGCCCCATTGTATCTTCCCTTTTATATAAAATTAAATTAAAATAAAACTTAAGATAGTTTAAGAAAAGGAATCATTGTTGATTTATTTTAACTAGTCTGCACAATTTTCTAGCTATCTCTGATTTTGGTTCTGAAAGAATGTTCTGAATTAATCCTACGTTTCTAATATTCAAATGGTATTCTTCAAACAATGATTCCCTTTCGTAAATAAGAGCTATTTCAGCTAGTCCCTTCTTCCCCTTTCCACTCCTGAACGACATGTGCCCTCCCTTCTTTGACCCCGGGCTCTTCAGGCGGGGCGTCAAACGGCATATAAGCAGGCCTTCGGGGTGAGTGCGATGAATGCGTGCAGTCTGTATATGGTCTACTGTGCATCTTCTTCTTCTAATCGTAT
This sequence comes from Maruca vitrata, assembly GCA_039566165.1. NCBI lineage: Eukaryota > Metazoa > Arthropoda > Insecta > Lepidoptera > Crambidae > Maruca > Maruca vitrata. Next base: position 2,257,814 of record CM076923.1, on the reverse strand, counting down.
GGTTGATGAACAACCTGGTGTCAGAGTTTAAATCGCCCGTAGGCCTCTGACATGGCTTCACACACCGTTGAAAAATTTCTCAGGTGTGCTGGTTTCCTCACGATGTTTTTCCTTCACCGTTAAAGCGTCGAATGATGGTACATATGAATTTCAAATTTGAAAAACACATTGGTACCTGGCGGGGTTTGAACTGGCGACCTCTCGCATGGCAAGCAACGACCTTAACCACTCGGCCATCGACGCTTTAGACTAGACTGAGCATGTCGACCTAGTTATAACCTTGAGCGCGTTGTCCACGTGTATCCTCTGCCCGGCGGCGCTCTGCGCGTGCAGCGCGTGCAGCAGCCGCGCGTGCAGGCCGGGCAGCAGGCTGCTGGTGGATACCTTGAGCGCGTTGTCCACGTGTATCCTCTGCCCGGCGGCGCTCTGCGCGTGCAGCGCGTGCAGCAGCCGCGCGTGCAGGCCGGGCAGCAGGCTGCTGGTGGATACCTTGAGCGCGTTGTCCACGTGTATCCTCTGCCCGGCGGCGCTCTGCGCGTGCAGCGCGATGCAGCAGCCGCGCGTGCAGGCCGGGCAGCAGGCTGCTGGTGGATACCTTGAGCGCGTTGTCCACGTGTATCCTCTGCCCGGCGGCGCTCTGCGCGTGCAGCGCGTGCAGCAGCCGCGCGTGCAGGCCGGGCAGCAGGCTGCTGGTGGATACCTTGAGCGCGTTGTCCACGTGTATCCTGTGCCCGGCGGCGCTCTGCGCGTGCAGCGCGTGCAGCAGCCGCGCGTGCAGGCCGGGCAGCAGGCTGCTGGTGGATACCTTGAGCGCGTTGTCCACGTGTATCCTCTGCCCGGCGGCGCTCTGCGCGTGCAGCGCGTGCAGCAGCCGCGCGTGCAGGCCGGGCAGCAGGCTGCTGGTGGATACCTTGAGCGCGTTGTCCACGTGTATCCTCTGCCCGGCGGCGCTCTGCGCGTGCAGCGCGTGCAGCAGCCGCGCGTGCAGGCCGGGCAGCAGGCTGCTGGTGGATACCTTGAGCGCGTTGTCCACGTGTATCCTCTGCCCGGCGGCGCTCTGCGCGTGCAGCGCGTGCAGCAGCCGCGCGTGCAGGCCGGGCAGCAGGCTGCTGGTGGATACCTTGAGCGCGTTGTCCACGTGTATCCTCTGCCCGGCGGCGCTCTGCGCGTGCAGCGCGTGCAGCAGCCGCGCGTGCAGGCCGGGCAGCAGGCTGCTGGTGGATACCTTGAGCGCGTTGTCCACGTGTATCCTCTGCCCGGCGGCGCTCTGCGCGTGCAGCGCGTGCAGCAGCCGCGCGTGCAGGCCGGGCAGCAGGCTGCTGGTGGATACCTTGAGCGCGTTGTCCACGTGTATCCTCTGCCCGGCGGCGCTCTGCGCGTGCAGCGCGTGCAGCAGCCGCGCGTGCAGGCCGGGCGCCAGTTCCCGCGCCGCGTGCCACGCGCGTAGCGCGCTCACGCTCGCCAGCGGCGCGGTGTCCGCGCGCTCCATAGCAGACGACAGCTGCTTGAGGGTCTCCTCGTCCTAGAAAATTACACATGTCAACTTGGAGGGTTAGCTTCAGATATCTGTACATCTATACGACGAAATAAAATTGAAGTTTTTGTTTTTTATATCAAAATAACAACTTTTTACTGAATGGGAATGAGTCTTTGTTGGAACCCGACAATAAAAACACAAAAACATTTTTGTCTGTCCGTCTATTTATTGTCGCTAATCTCCGAGACGGCTGGACCATTTTTTATACAGGGGCACTATCCAAAGCGTAGAGACATACATACATACATAAAATCGCGCCTTTTTCCCAAAGGGGTAGGCAGAGATCACATCCAGCGATCCACTTTGCACCTCTGTGGGAAACGTGACGTGACGGGCTGTGAACCACGTCGCTGCCACTCTGCCTTGTGCATTGTTTTAACAAGGTCATTGCGTTCCCACGAGTAGCAAGGATATATGACGGGGGAAGGAAAAGGGGAGGAAGGATACTATCGCCTCGGATGATTTGGACTGAGTCGTAGTAGCTCGAGGAGCCGGGGTCGCTTACCCGTATACCGTGCACCAACCACCGGACAGATAGTTGTGACTGGTATCCCCTGACTTCGTATGGCGTAGAGACAGTACCTGGGCCTGCGCTCGGCGCTCGGCGTGCTCGTCGACGGCGGGCGCGTGGGCGGGCGCCAGCGCGTCCAGGAGAGGCGCGCCGGCCGCCCACAGCGCCGCCGCCCACGCGCGCGCCAGCTCCACGCGGGACACGTCCGCGCTGCGGGGCAAACTCGTTATATATATATGTCGGATCAGAAGTATTTAACGACATAGTGTGGGCGAATGTAGGTATCGTGCAAATAAAAGTAGCGTGATATCAAAGCACTAGATTTATTCTTGGTCACTATTTCCATTAGATCGATTTACAGAACAATGAACACAATCACACCCGACACTAATTACACTGAACGGAAGTATAACGATACGCGACAGTTTCTACGATTTGCACCGTGCGGTCGTCCGGAGATAACTGAGCCGCTGCGCACGACCGCCCGCCCTAACGTAGACTCCGTCTAGCGCCACCAGGTGGCGCTTGCGTGCCGTAGCTTCCACTCACTGCCTTCAGGTGGCGCTGGCGTCGTAATTATTCCGACACGGCCATCCTGCTTGCACACGTCCTCGTGTGTTAGTCTGAAACAATAGAAAACCAAGCCAAGTATTTACCGTTCGGTCTATCCTGACCTAACACAAAAACATTCAGTTTCTAGATTTTCTAGACAGTCATCAGTACTAAGTACTAGAACATAATTTACACACTTTTTTTACAATCAAACTTACTAACACTATGAAATTTTATCCAAACAATTCAGTGATTATAGATGGTCCAGACAGAATCAAGTAACAATTGCACGCATATCATAACACACTCTTAAATCTCCATCCAAGCACAGGCTCAATCCATCCAGACCAATACGGCTCTACAAGCCCAGGAAACCATCCTTATGCGACTCCATCTACCAGGATCGCCGAGTCATCTCCGACTCTACGGTCTTAATATCCCATAAGACCCGACCCCCGCCAGTGTTCGCTGCATTACCGCGTGCTCACGGTGTTTTACAAAGAGACTATGAGAATCGCAAGAACTAATTCTTACGATCCCTAAACATCACTAAGCTTACATACCGATTTCAACTGAACTACGGCTACAGCGACACACCTGGTGCGGTCAACACATACGGTCAACTTTGACCCGGTCTAGGACTAGAGTGCAACCTTGCTTAAAACAAAAAGAGACAATCTTCTACGACTCAGACTCATCTTTAGCAACTTCAATTGGTACTTGACCCTTCGGCATACGTCTAATCCTGTCATGGGCGTACTTGTATGTACGCTTTGAATTTAATGACTTTAAAATAAGGGAAGCTTTTAAAATTATTTACTTTCATTTTCATGAAATCTTTACATGGTTTGAACACACTAGATTAGATTTCACATCAAACAAAATTAATTTCAATTGTAACAAAAGAAAAACAAAACATTTTCGAGTACCCAGAGCCACGCACCATTCGCTGTACAAATTAATTCTCACTATTAATCAACTGTGTAGCCTCACAAATCTCGAGTGACCACTTCAACGCCACGGCACCATAGCCGATAGAGACTCCAAAGTCTCTCATACGCGCTTCAACATCCACGCACGTGTGCATCACCCACTGACTACACACTACGGTCTCGTTAGACCACGACCTCCACCAGAGCCAAACGCGCATCGCGCACCCACGGACTACTTGAGTTTCCCCAAAAGACACCGATTTCTAGCGGGCTACGACTACGAAATAGCTACTGGCACAGTCGACTTTACTACGGCCGTTAGAGTTTACACTCGAGCTCTCATAACATCACCAATTTATTGTTTACACATTACTCTTCAACGTTAGGCTCACGATGTATCTCTACTTCAACTTCGAGTGGTACATGACCTTTTGGAAATCCTCTTAACCTATCACTATCCAATAACTCACGATAAAAATGAAACAAAAAGAGTAAACCGTTCGGCCATCCCAGCCAAAAGTTAACAAATAACTTCTGCTTACAAAATTTTACTTTACTTAACATTTGAACGTTTGACCGACAAGTTCCCAAATTCAAATCTGCAACTAAGGCATTACTCAGCATATCCAATTAATTAATAACACAAGTCTAGACACACACACACTCTGACCAGTCCGTCGGCCTAGAACCAGTCCGTCGGTTCTCACAGTGTTCAGTCCATCGAACACACCTAGTATCCAGTCCATCGGCCATTTCAACTTAAAGTAACTCAATCCATAGGTTACCCGTACCATCAACATGTGTCATTAAATAAACCAACAATCAACATGAACAAAGTCAATATCATTAGCATTGTCCAAATCTTTGGGAACCTATCGTTCTACTAGACTTAAATGATTATAAAAATTATCTATCCACATTTGGATGGGGAAAACCAAAACCAAATACTCAATTACTTTAAAAGGGCCTCTATACTTAGGGTCCAACTTGGTGTGATTCCTTTCCTCATTTTCAAGGACAAACATTGTGTTCAGTGAGCATCACATACTGCGATGCAGTACAGAATCACAATTCCTAGGTAAATCAATCTTAAAGGATGTCTAAAGTCTAAACATAAAAACAATGCACCTGATTTAAGGTTTCCTCTCAGCATCTATCTTGCATTCCTGGTATAAGGAATTTGTTGCTCCGTAGCCGCCTGTTGTACTGCAGCTCAATCTCAATTCCCAACTGTGTTCACAGATGCCTGGGGTACAAGGCAAGGTAACCAGATTCACACTTCCTGTTTTTCTAGGCTGCCGGTAGCCACACAACCACAAGTTGCTTGAAGTCTAATAACTTTAGCACTTAGTGGCATCAGATACAAAATAGGTAGCTAGGCATTTCACATAATCTTTCACACTTTTAATGTGGCTACTTTTAATTTACAAAAAAAAAACATTACTTTAAACGAAACTATTATGAAAATGTGTGCATTGAAACAGACTATACTGACTTTCAAATAAAATCGCAACAGTATGAAAAAGACTCACATGATCATGTAGTTTGCTTACAAAGCAACATCCACTCGTCACTCGTTCCGGGATGCACCGCCGCCGCCGCTGTCGCTGCCGCCGCCGCTGCCATCGACCTGATGGCCGCCGCTGCTGCACCGGCTCGCGATGTGTCCTGGCTTCCCACATTTGAAGCACATGAAAGGCTTCGCTGCTGACTGCTGGGTTGCTTGACTCGATGATGCATGCGTCGCAGGTCTTCCTCTCACATCCACAGGCTTGCTCCTACATTCGGAACGTCTGTGACCCATTTTTCCGCAACTATATCATTTTAGCGAGGTCATCTTAGCTCGCTTCACATCGGGCTCACTAGACGATTGACCAGGAGTGTGGATCTGGCGCTTCAGATATGAGAAAGCGTATAGCTCTTTCTGCAATTTATCTCTTGAAGAAATGTCGGTAGTAAACGCTAAGCGTTGTAATCGCGAGTCGAACTGCGAAATATGCGCTAATACAGCTGCTACTGCAATCTGCTCCTTATCTGCATCCTTCCATCTATTAGTAAGCGATGCCATCAACCGACTCGCATAGGCGGAAAGGGCCTCTTTTTCGTTGGGCTTACTGCCGTTAAGATTTATGAAAGTACCCGCCAAAGTCTCTGTAGTAACAAATCTGGCCGTGAAAAGAACCTTGAACTCCTCCCATGTCATACCTTGGTATACAATCTGCGATAGCCATGTTGACGCTGCCCCCTTCAATGCTTTGCTGATCACAACAACAAGTTCACCGCCGCTTAGTGAATTATCGGCAAAACACAAATCCGCGGTCGCGCACCATGATTTCGCATTAGAATCTTGCTTATTGGGGTTGAAATCAGGCAGCACTACACTATTGTTCACATTTGGAGTCTTCAATGCATGAATCAGTTCGCGCATTTGTTGATTTTGTAATTCAAAAAGTACCTGCCACTGACTTTCATCGCCGCGACTATCATTTGCACGATTCGATCCCACTTCTGATGTCGGATCAGAAGTATTTAACGACATAGTGTGGGCGAATGTAGGTATCGTGCAAATAAAAGTAGCGTGATATCAAAGCACTAGATTTATTCTTGGTCACTATTTCCATTAGATCGATTTACAGAACAATGAACACAATCACACCCGACACTAATTACACTGAACGGAAGTATAACGATACGCGACAGTTTCTACGATTTGCACCGTGCGGTCGTCCGGAGATAACTGAGCCGCTGCGCACGACCGCCCGCCCTAACGTAGACTCCGTCTAGCGCCACCGGGTGGCGCTTGCGTGCCGTAGCTTCCACTCACTGCCTTCAGGTGGCGCTGGCGTCGTAATTATTCCGACATATACAAGTTGCTATGAGGTAAAAAAGCGTCGATGGCCGAGTGTTTACGTCGTTGTTTGCCATGCGAGAGGTCGCCAGTTCAAACCACGCCACGTACCACTGTGTTTTTCAAATTTGAAATGCGTATGTACGATTATTCGAAGTTTTAACGGTGAAGGAAAAACATCGTGAGGAAACCTGCACACCTACGAAAAAAATCTTAGGTTGTGTAGACGTACAACCCGCACATGGCTAGCGTGGTCTTATCGTCCTAGTTTAGGGTAGGCCCGTGCCCCAGCAGTGGGGACGTTTATGGGCTGATGATGATGAGGTAGCATAGTGTGAATTCGTTCAGAAGTGAGAGTTAGACACATCACAAGCATCGAAACTTGAATTCTGAATGAGCGTTTTTAGGCTGACATACACGAGCCATTCCGTTGCTTACACTTAACTTTCCTTGCGCACAGAGCGATTTATTGAGTGAAACTGAGTCGACACGATCATCGTGTCACTGTCTGGCAAAATGATTACATAATTTATCATCAACCCAATTTCGACCGTAGTTGTAGTTAAATTTAAAATTTTGATTATCTGAATCACCAATGAATTTTGAAAGTTCACTTGCACCCTAGCGTACTAACCGTTCCTCAGCCAGCTGATCCAACACCAAGTCTAGGAGCAAGTCAGCCCCGGACTCGCCGCCGCGGCCGAGCGCGCGCTGCACCAGCCCCGGGCCCGCGTTCACTACCAGCCCGATGAAGTCATTGAACCTGCGCAGTGAAATATACAGATATACAATAAAATTAACTTTCCATACTTAGCTGCATATTTACAGCTCAACGATTCGCTAAATATACTGTAGTAGTAGCTAAAGTATTGGGTAGAATGCCTTGATAGTATTTTAATAGCAAACGCTGCGTAAAGACCTGAAATGCCCGGGCCCGGACTTGAACCGGGGACCAGGCCGAGCAGGCCGGGCAGCAGGCTGCTGGTAATACCTTGAACGCGTTGTCCACGTGTATCCTCTGCCCGGCAAACCGACGCATCTGATACCGCTTATATGTATATTACGTCCTGTGCAGTTAGCTGATCTTCATTGAGAACATTTTGGCTACACTAATAGCGCCTCCACGCCCTCCGTGTATCCTAGCAACGAGAGTGCTACAACACCTGGGCGTGAGCGCGATGGACTCGTGCGCGGGCGCCAGCAGCAGCATGACGGGCCCGAGGCAGTGCAGCGCCTCCACCCCTCCGAGCGTATCCTAGCGACCGAGAGTGCTACAACACCTGGGCGTGAGCGCGATGGACTCGTGCGCGGGCGCCAGCAGCAGCATGACGGGCCCGAGGCAGTGCAGCGCCTCCACCCCTCCGAGCGTATCCTAGCGACCGAGAGTGCTACAACACCTGGGCGTGAGCGCGATGGACTCGTGCGCGGGCGCCAGCAGCAGCATGACGGGCCCGAGGCAGTGCAGCGCCGCGGACACGCGCGCCGCCGCCAGAGAGCACAGCGCCTCCACTCCCTCCGAGCATATCTATAAAAAGTTATATGTTAGTTCCTACTTCTAGTATTTGCTGTTATACATACAGTAAAAAAAAACCAACGTGTGTGAAAATTGCAACGGTCTATCAATTTCCATGAGATACAAGCTAGTGACATAGACGGATAGCAACGAAACGCCATCTATTGACTGTACCCCTCATACTAGTTATTTTTTGACAGAGCCAGGAAAGTTGTTTTAATTAACGGAACAATTTTCAACACTTTACATGCCATTATTTACAGGGAATCAGGTCCACCGCTATTAATTTTTCGGGGGAAGTCCCTGGAGTCTTTATTTCGACTTTTCGTATCTCACCAGCGGCACACAGTGTCCCCAAAAGGTAGCCATAAGCGCGAAAGCCTTCTCGAAGAGCGTACGGGCGGGGCGGGAGGGCGGCGCGTCTGGCGTCAGGACCCAGTGCGCGCGGTTCAGCCGCAGCCGTGTTATCATAAGACTCACCAGCTCCTCAGTGGGGGAGCTGGAGGCTACATAGTAACTCACCAGCGGCACACAGTGTCCCCAAGACGTGGCCATGAGAGCGTACGCCTTCTCGAAGAGCGAAGCGGGCGGGGCGGGAGGGGGCGGCGCGTCGGGCGGCAGGCCCCAGTGCGCGCGGTGCAGCCGCAGCCGCCGCAGCGCCTCCCAGCACCACTCCTCCTCAGGGGGCGGGCCGGAGGCTACGTACTCGCAGAGCCACGAGCCGAGCGCCAGCTGGGTGTCGAGGGATAGGCCCCTGGAGGAAATTAGAATGGTAACATTTAATATTTGAAAATAGTCAGAATATTAGGTTTAAAGACATTTATTTACACTCATAAGAACATAATACAGTTCACTTAAAATAAGGTAATAATAACATTTTTTTAAAAACAAAATACAAATTTAACGCGCAGCGCAGCTAAATAACTTTGCTATTTATATTACTACATAGGCGGGTTGAAGTTAGTTTGGCTTAGCTCGCATTGCTGTCACAGTTTTCTATATTTTGTGTGCAGACTACCACACAATAAGTATCGAAAACTGCGTCAGCTATGCGAGCTAAGTTTAACTGGCTTAGCTTAGCTCTTGCTTTGCAACCCGTATTAAGCAACGTCTCATCTCGCATCAGGCTGTATGTAGGACGTATGCTTAAATCTTTAAAAGTAGGGGTTCTCGTACGTGTGCGGCGGCAGCAGATGCGGGCAGCGCCGCGCCCAGTGACTCCACAACCGACGGCTTCAGCTCCTATAAAAGGGTTCTCGTACGTGTGCGGGGTGCAGTCGGCGGCGCGCAGCAGCGGCGGCAGCAGGTGCGGGCAGCGCCGCGCCCAGTCCGCCGCCACCGCGCGCGCCTCCGCCGCGCCCGGCCGCCACGCGCGTGCCCCCAGACACTCCACCACCGACGGCTCCAGCCTCTCCACTGTGGAATGATGGATTTTTTTTTATAATAGGCAAACAAGTCCTCACTCTACCTGATGGTAAGCGGTAGTGAGATCCAAATATGAGGTCGACAGGCACAATACATCATATTGAGCCTGTCGCACTCACCGTAAAGGCCTGCTAAAATGCCGTTACACGTCCCGCCTGAAGAGCCCGGGATCATAAGAGGGAGGGAAAACATGAGCTGGAAATGCATTCCATGCCTTAATGGCACGGGGCAGAAATGAAGAGCTGAACCTCTTAGTCCGAGCCACCCGCGGACTGGGATTTTTTATTTAAAGCGTCGATATCCGAGTGGTTAAGGTCGTTGCTTGCCATGCGAGAGGTCGCCAGTTCTAACCCCGCCACGTTCCACTGTGTTTTTCAAATTTGAAAATCATATGTACGATTATTCGACGCTTTGACGGTGAAGGAAAACACCGTGAGGAAACCTGCACACCTTCGAAAAAAATCTTAGGTTTTGTAGTCAACCAACCCGCACTTCGCCAGCGTGGTTGACCCCCGCCTTATCACCTTATAAGGGTAGTAGGCGCATGCCCCAGCATGAGAGAATTCATCCTGAACGTCAAGACAAGTGAGTCAACCCAAAATCGTCGTAATACCTGGATTAGTATCCGCGACCATCAGCAAGGCGGGCGCGTATAGTTGCGGGTGCGCAGCGAGCAGTCGCGGCAGCTGCGCGCGCGCCGCCTCCCGGCAGCCGCCCGCGCACTTCTGGATCGCGCGCCTGATTCCCGTCTAGAAGAACGAAAGGTGAGATGAGAAGGATTTAAGCGTAATGGTACGGGCTTACAGGCCTGTTGTTGTTATTAATGTCGAGCACAAATCGTCTCCCAAAGTCACATTATGTTGTAGCGCTTGTCTCTGTTAAATGCCGCTGCTGGATTCAATATTCTGCAATAACTTTGTATATGTTATGGACCAAATGATAAATTGGGCATTATTCATACTGCCCGGTCCATATGAAAAATGCCCAATATGAGAGTGCAATTCAATAATAATTATTCAAATAATCACTTTGACCGGGCATTATACATAATGTTTATCACCTTTTGGGCAAAGTAATACAAACATATTATGTAGAAACAACTTTAATCGTTATTATCATTTGATATACAATAGTTTTATATAAAAAGTATTTACGCCTCTAAAAAATATTGTGGCGTGAATAAAATGTCATAACAAAAGGGGGTAATGGACATAATTTGGCGGCGTAACTTGTAAGACACGCTATTATTCATAATTGCAATATAAATAATGGCGTTTACACCCAAAATAGCTGAACACATGAGTGTCATTATTATTGTTAGTATTGATGCGCGGGGGATTAAGATTACGGAGACATTGGCTATTTATTGTTTTTCCTCGTTTTGGCATTTTAAATCAAAGTCCAAACACAAAGCAAAATCGGGGGTTACGAATGATAAAATTAATCGAATTACGAAAAAATATAAGTAAAGTTTCCCATAATACTTAAAATATTCATCCCATTCTAAAAATACGCAGTGAGTATTACCCATTACGTCACTATGAATACGTGTCAAACGGCGTAACTTTGTAATAAGCGTAATACAGAGTGGAAATTTTACGTTTTCTTTTATTATTAAATTATTTTAAAGCACAAAAGACAATTATTTACCTCAAATTACGCACAACTATCATATTGCCCAATCATCACATATCCACATAATAATGCCCGGGCATTGTGATAAATAATGAAGTTTAAATAATAATTAATCACTTGGCCCGATAGGGCTAGACATTATACATAATGCTCGGGCATTATTAATAATGCTCGCATTAATCACTTGGTCCATAACACATATATTTGTTAAAGGAGTAATTTGATAATAACTTAACTAAATTTTAGTTAGATTATCGTTAATGTTTACATTATCCGTCCGTACTAATTTTCATAGCATGGTGTGCCTTCAGTAGATTTTTACGTTTTTGTATGTGTCACTATTGTATGTTAATTTTAATTATTATCAAATGTAATTTTCTCTCGCTGTTCAATAAATAAATAAAAATAATATGGGCTGTTGGGAAGGGTCTACCCCTTGTCAACCTAAATCCACGAATTGTGTGTTATTCCCTCTTCCTCGATAATAAATTATAAATTAATTTTTGGTTTTCCAAATTAGAATAAATATTGGGCACTTTCTGCCCGAGAAACTCAAAACTAGAAAAATAAATACCATCCCATAAACAATATAGCGCATAATATGATTATTATACAATACAGTTAATCCATCCAGCACAAATTATCAGAAACCTCTAAAACTAAGTACCTATATTAGCAGTCAGGACACGTGAAATGAAAAGTACTCGTATAAATCAGAGGCCATACTCGCTTAAATGGAGATACTGTACAACATTGTTAATTAGACTAAGCCATGAAAGAAAATAAAGATTTTAATTTTGTAATTTTTTTTTTATTAAATCGACGAGCATGCATGAAGAGGTTTATGGAAGTGAAAGAAGCGAAAGTGGTGTGCTAGGACCGTGACACGTGAAGTGATCTCTGCCTACCCGTGTGGGAAAAAGGTGTGATTTTATGTATGTACGGATATAATGAGAAAAAAATTAAAGAACAAAACAAACCGTGAACAAGAACTCCAGCACAATCCTGGCGAGCTCGTAATCTTGAGGCCGGTCCAGTGCGGCCTGCACCACGACGCGCACGCGGACATCACACGGCAGGGATTCTATCTCCATCGATAGCGACTGCACTTGCATACTCGACGACTCTGTAGAACAAAATATGTCTGCGATATTTACCATGTTGTTTTATAAGGACTGATTACTTCCGACCGATTTCGGCCATGGCGACCACTTCGACTCCTAATGGAGAATGCTACTGTGTCTCAATTTTACATTTTGTATTGGCATGCTTAATATATTTGTTATATTTTAGAACGTGAAAGTACGTGAAAGTTTTTTACAATGTACTGCATGTTGCGTTGTGCCGTCATAGCGCTACGTTGTTTTGTATGAAAAGTGCAAACGGTCAGAACTTTAAACATAACTTTTAAAATTTTGGTTGTATGTCGAAACGAATTACACATATCGACTGGGTTTATCAAAGACTTCAAAGCTGCATAATTACGTAAAATCATCATTCAACATTCAACAATCAACATTCTCCTTGAGTCCGCGGTGATGCGCACGAAGTTGACCTGCATAGCCAATCTTCGCAGCAAACTCCCGTGCACAATGTGGGCACCCTAGTTTGCCGTTCAATGTATGGTACGTAATGGCTGCGGGTGCACGGGCTTTGAGCTCGTCACGTTTAGCGTCGAAGCTCGTCACGTTTTCTGGCGTTGGGTGCTACGTCTAGCACAACAATTGACCGTTAATTAAGAAAGCGTTTGTTTGCAAAAGACTAATGTGTACAAAGGCCGGATAAAATAAATAATTTATTTGTATGTGTTACATGAACTAATTGTTTTAATCTGAAAAACTTCTGGAGTAAGCTAGTCGGACCCTGAAATACTCGAATTTTATGTCACGGGTCATATCAATTCCTTTTAATCTGCTTTCGTAACAAAATACCTGTAGCTAATGGCTTTAGCTTAGCATTTTGGCCTCCAGCTCCGCCTGGACCTTCAGCCAGTCTGACCCAACCTAACCCACCGTGCAGGTGAACGATGTGCGACACGCAGTAGTCCCGAGCGGCGTGGCCCGAGAGCAGAGAGGCCGGGGCCCAGTGCAGCCGCCCCGGGGCGAACAGGCCCGCGCACGCCGCGAACACAGCCTCCAGCTCCGCCTGGACCTTCAGCTCCATGTCTTTGGCGTAGCGGGACCTGGAAATGTATACAACTTGACGTTTGATGCACGTTATAAAATATACCTACTACATAGCTACTTACTATACTACTTCATACTTGCTTAACTTCGTTTTTTAACACAAAACTAAATTTCTAAGTTCAAACACACAGCATAATGTCAGTTAAAGGTACGGAACCCTAAAACCAATGTAAGTGCGCTACAGTAATTTACTACTGGAACCTTACTTATGGCTTCGTATGACATGACAGAATTTCTCTGGTGTTTTGATAGCATGCACGCTGTACGGTATAACCGCATATTTTTGTCTATATAACAATAATTTGTAATTAGGTTAAATGAATGCGCGTCGATCACTTACATTTTTCACCAGTTCACGTATTTCACCGACACACGGCGGACGCGTTTTCATTATCAATCATTAGCAATATCAGTAGTCTGAGTTATCATCAGCAATAAACTCTCTTTTTCCTATATCAATTCTATCATTTAAAGGTGTCCCGTACACATACAAACCCATTACTTCTACTGTCTTCGTCGCCGGAGAAGTAATTGACATGTGATTCAGTAAGGAAGTAAGTAACTTATAATATTAGTAAGAAGAATCAATAGTCACTAACCTGGAGTGCATATGCAGCGCGCTCAGGCCGCGCGCCACATCCCTCGCTAGCGCGGCGAGCGCGTCGCGCACGCACTGGTACTGCGCGTGTGATTCAGTAAGGAAGTAAGTAACTTATAATATTAGTAAGAAGAATCAATAGTCACTAACCTGGAGTGCATATGCAGCGCGCTCAGGCCGCGCGCCACATCCCTCGCTAGCGCGGCGAGCGCGTCTTGCACGCGCACGTACTGCGCGTGCGCACGCGCCGCGCGCGCCAGCACGTGCAGCAGCGCGCGCACGCCGCCGCACGCGCGATGCACGTCGCGCCCGCCGCGCGCCTCGCCCCACGACCAGTCGCGGGCCTCGATTAGATCCTGAGATATTAAATTGGTTTAGGACATTCAAATTTGGAATATGATATGAAACTACAGCTTACTGTCACAGAATACTTTGCAATAAATCTTTACTTCTATACTAATATTATAAAGAGGAAAGATTTGTATTTTTGTATGTAACGAATAAACTCAAAAACTACTGGACCGATTCCAAAAATTATTTAACCATTTGAAAGCTGCATTCACCCTGAGTAACATAGGCTATATTAAACCCCGGTACTTCAAGTAATTCTCTCGGGACGCGGGTGCTTTATAAACAGCTATAAATAATAAATTTGAAAATATCTCGGACATTTTCACAAACGATCACCTGACCCTTGACTAAGCAGAGCTACGGGCCGTCAAAGACTGACATACATACAACATTATGATACGGTAATAAGGCCTTTGTCATATACATTAATAGATATTCATAAATACACATTTAAATACATAATCACACCCAGACACGGAACAAACACCAATGATCATCACACAAATATTTGTAAATACAGTTGTAGCATTAATTCTAAAACACAAATATCAGTTATCGACCCCGCAGTTGCAACGCTTGCCATATATCATGCCATCTCACAGGTGAAGGCTACTATACTTTGCTGTGTTGCTTACGTCACACCTTTCTGTGGTGACGTCACTCACCCCTCGCGTGAAGAGCAGCAGCCTCGCGGCGAGGTCCCGCAGCGGCAGCGCGCGCAGCAGCGCCAGCATGTCCCTCTCCCGGAGGCTGCCGTCACTAACGTCACACCCCCCCCCTCATCATGTGGTGACGTCACTCACCCCTCGCGTGAAGAGCAGCAGCCTCGCGGCGAGGTCCCGCAGCGGCAGCGCGCGCAGCAGCGCCAGCATGTCCCTCTCCCGGAGGCTGCCGTCACTAACGTCACCCCGTCCCCCCTCATGTGGTGACGTCACTCACCCCTCGCGTGAAGAGCAGCAGCCTCGCGGCGAGGTCCCGCAGCGGCAGCGCGCGCAGCAGCGCCAGCATGTCCCTCTCCCGGAGGCTGCCGTCACTAACGTCACCCCGTCCCCCTCATGTGGTGACGTCACTCACCCTCGCGTGAAGAGCAGCAGCCTCGCGGCGAGGTCCCGCAGCGGCAGCGCGCGCAGCAGCGCCAGCATGTCCCTCTCCCGGAGGCTGCCGTCACTAACGTCACCCCGTCCCCCCTCATGTGGTGACGTCACTCACCCCTCGCGTGAAGAGCAGCAGCCTCGCGGCGAGGTCCCGCAGCGGCAGCGCGCGCAGCAGCGCCAGCATGTCCCTCTCCCGGAGGCTGCCGTCACTAACGTCACCCCGTCCCCCCCGTCCTGTGGTGACGTCACTCACCCCTCGCGTGAAGAGCAGCAGCCTCGCGGCGAGGTCCCGCAGCGGCAGCGCGCGCAGCAGCGCCAGCATGTCCCTCTCCCGGAGGCTGCCGTCACTAACGTCACCCCGTCCCCCTCATGTGGTGACGTCACTCACCCCTCGCGTGAAGAGCAGCAGCCTCGCGGCGAGGTCCCGCAGCGGCAGCGCGCGCAGCAGCGCCAGCATGTCCCTCTCCCGGAGGCTGCCGTCACTAACGTCCCCCCGTCCCCCCTCATGTGGTGACGTCACTCACCCCTCGCGTGAAGAGCAGCAGCCTCGCGGCGAGGTCCCGCAGCGGCAGCGCGCGCAGCAGCGCCAGCATGTCCCTCTCCCGGAGGCTGCCGTCACTCACTGCGCCGCCGCCGCCGTCCTTGTCCACTTCCTCCCATTGCTCCTCTTTATCTACAAAATATACGTACATACGATCAAAACCTGGAATTAATATTTCTTTATTATTATGACACATCGACAACTGGTTGCATGCAAACATTGTTACAACGTTATACAGCATCCACGACACAAGATGCACAAAAACTGAGCAATGCGGTGCGGGTGATAGGCGGCCTACTAACGATGTCACATCATTAGTTAGTTGAGAATCACAGTGTAAAGAACCTTAGTTTTTTTCCTAACTGACAACGATGATGGCTGGGACTAAGTTTTACATCGGCACTAGAAATGCGGAGGGGCGGATGGCTCTCACCCTTAGCAGTAGCTTGCGCCGTATCCCCTCTGAACTTATTCTATGGTGAGTCACGCACCTTCAACGCACTCGACGGCGGACTCGACGCCGGTCCTGGTCAGCAGCACGTCCAGCAGTGCTATGGCGCGCGCAGCCTCCACCTGGTCCCCGATGTCTAAGCGGATCACGCTCGCCGCCCACCTCACTGATAAGCTTTGTCTGAAACAAGATAAATAAACATATGATCAAGATCTTACTCAAAAGATGGATGTGAATAATTATATTTGGGACATCTCCACACACGGCCATCTGACCCCAAACTACCAGTCCTATCTACTTCCGAGACTGATATACCTATACAGATATTTTTATAATCACATCCAGACACGAAACCAATGTTCCACCGAGCCAGTCAACCTTCAGTATTACAAGTGGATCCACTTGTGCGCAAGGGCAGCATCAGACAGAGCCTCGACCAGCTCACCCGAACAAGTGATGTATGAGGAACAGCAGGTGTCACGTCAGGTCAGGCCCGCTGAGCAGTGCCGCCGCCAGCGCCGCATCGGGAGCGCTTTCGCTCAGCTGCAGCGCATCAAGCAACACACAGAGCCTCAAACCGCTCACCTAAACAAGTGGTGTATAAGGAACAGCAGGTGTCGCGTCAGGTCGGGCCCGCTGAGCAGCGCCGCCGCCAGCGCCGCATCGAGAGCGCTTTCGCTCAGCTGCAGCGCATCAAGCAACACACAGAGCCTCAAACCGCTCACCTGAACAAGTGGTGTATAAGGAACAGCAGGTGCCGCGTCAGGTCGGGCCCGCTGAGCAGCGCCGCCGCCAGCGCCGCGGGTGCGCTGCATCGGGAGCGCTTTCGCTCAGCTGCAGCGCATCAAGCAACACACAGAGCCTCAAACCGCTCACCTGAACAAGTGGTGTATAAGGAACAGCAGGTGCCGCGTCAGGTCGGGCCCGCTGAGCAGCGCCGCCGCCAGCGCCGCATCGAGAGCGCTTTCGCTCAGCTGCAGCGCATCAAGCAACACACAGAGCCTCAAACCGCTCACCTGAACAAGTGGTGTATAAGGAACAGCAGGTGCCGCGTCAGGTCGGGCCCGCTGAGCAGCGCCGCCGCCAGCGCCGCGGGTGCGCTGCATCGGGAGCGCTTTCGCTCAGCTGCAGCGCATCAAGCAACACACAGAGCCTCAAACCGCTCACCTGAACAAGTGGTGTATAAGGAACAGCAGGTGCCGCGTCAGGTCGGGCCCGCTGAGCAGCGCCGCCGCCAGCGCCGCGGGTGCGCTGCATCGGGAGCGCTTTCGCTCAGCTGCAGCGCATCAAGCAACACACAGAGCCTCAAACCGCTCACCTGAACAAGTGGAGTATGAGGAACAGAAGGTGTCGCGAGGGTCGGGCCCGCTGAGCAGCGCCGCCGCCAGCGCCGCGGGTGCGCTGCATCGGGAGCGCTTTCGCTCAGCTGCAGCGCATCAAGCAACACACAGAGCCTCAAACCGCTCACCTGAACAAGTGGTGTATAAGGAACAGCAGGTGCCGCGTCAGGTCGGGCCCGCTGAGCAGCGCCGCCGCCAGCGCCGCGGCCCAGCGCTGCATCGGGAGCACTGTCGCTCAGTTGCAGCGCTTCAAGCATCAGACAGAGCCTCGACCAGCTCACCTGAACAAGTGGAGTATGAGGAACAGCAGGTGTCGCGTCAGGTCGGGCCCGCTGAGCAGCGCCGCCGCCAGCGCCGCAGCCCAGCGCTGCAGCGCGCCGGACAGCGCGGCGGGAGCGCTGTCGCTCAGCTTCAGCGCATCCAGTATCAAGGAAAGCGCTTCACGAATACCATTTTTGTGTCCTCGCATTGTTTCAGATATGAACTCCTCAATCTGAAAAAATTACAGGTTACCTTTGACACTTGATGAATTAGCAAATTGAAGTGGGCTAGCATGATGATGGGTAACATAGTGTGGATGCCTTACTCAGCTTGTTTACTTTTGATGGGGACTGGCCAATAACAACAATATTAGCAAGCATTATGATTTTAGCCAGGTCACATCAGCCACCTAACTTTTTTCTTTTTTCATGGCAGACATTTTGATATCCAGCCCATAAATATATTATAAAACAAGGCCTGACTAAACACATATGAATTGATAACAAACCTGACAATGCGCTAAGAGTGCCGCATGCTGGTGATGACAGTATGTGTCCTGCACATCCCTCAGTAGCCCTTCTAGCCGCATCCGGGCCGCTGGTAACTTCTCCTGCTGCAGCTTAGCAAACTCATATGAGCCCCGGAAGTATACAGTCCCTCCGCAAGGGCATGTTTCATAGTGGTATATCTTCTGTTGCTCCACCTTCCAGAGTGTCGACCTGCATTTTTCCTCATCTATGAAGCCGGAGTCTAAGTCTGAACATGCTCGTTCTACTGCCATTAAAGAGCGCCTGTGAAGTAATTTAATAAAAACACATGACTTTTTTTAGTTCATACTATTATTACACTAGGCTTTTGGTATGTAAAGTGTTTAATGTACTAAGTGTCCCAAGTACACATTTTATTTAAGGTTTTAATTCACATATTAACCATTAAAAATAACCAGATCTTTTTTCCTATTTTACTTGTTGACTAAAAGCTAAGCATCTGCCTATCATCATTGTCATGCTTCGGATGCATCACCAATATGACTTACATCCCCCAACTTGCACTGTATGGAGTGAACTATGTATGAAGTGAGATGTACAATGCAGACCAGTGAATGCACAAGTTTTTTAAAGTCCATATTTTACTAAATACATTTTTTTTAAAGAAATATCTTACTTAAAAGTTGACAATAAGTCCACAAGTGGATTTTCTGGTCCACTCTGTGGACCTGTCTCTACCACAGTCTCTTCCTTCTTGCTCATCCTCATGACCTCAGCCATCTGCTCTCCATAATACAACTGGACTGCCTCTTCTAAAGGCATACTCAACAGCTTCGGAACCTCATATTGTAGCCTAGGTTCTTCACGATAGTATGTGTCTGTGAGTGGCTCGGCAAATTCAAATTCAGGAGCTGACGGTGTCATATCTTCTAATGTAACTTCATTCACAGATGTTTGAATGTTTTCTAATAGATCTGTATAATGAATTGCCTCACTAGCTTCATCTTCTTTTTCATAGGAACCTTCTTCTATTAACACTCCTGCTTCAAGACTATCACTGGCTAATTCTATAATTTCTGGATTCGACTCTATGACTGTTGTGTGATCACTGCAAGCCTTAGTTACTATTGTGTCATCCCTAGCCTCGCCTGGGGATATATCTTGTGCTATTGGTGTCTGACTAAAATTACTTTCAGATGCTTCACTTACACTAGCCTTTTCATCGCAATCTAAATTATTGCTGAGCGGTTCTTCACTTTTAGTCAAACTCGTTTCGACCTCTTCAGACATAGTGGCTACTGGAAGGTTTTCCTGTGGAACTTCAGGTAATATCATCTTAAATGTAGGTTTTTCTTTTGCCTTCTTTTTCTGGAAACGCAAATATAACTTTGTAAGAAAATCAAACTACGCAACTTAATGTTTATTAATCGTAGACAAAGAACCAAGACGAATTTCTTTAATTTTAGTACATACCTCACGACGTTTCTCTTTCACCATAGTGGCCATGGTGGCTGAAGATTTCCTACACTATAAATACTTAATCTTAGGCACTATATTCGCAAAGAGAATAGATTTGTTTTGATATTTCGCTTAAAAAAGTCTAATTTTGTATTTTGTTTTGACAAGTTAGACAGAACAGCTGTCTTATGACAGCACATTTTGTTGACAATTGTTTTTTTTATAAATCTGTTCTAAAATGTAAAAACTATCGTTCGAAATCATTAATGATATTTTTAAGTAACCCTTATGAGAGGAGGAGAAGGTGAGGCATTTTATTATAGGGAACAGAAATAATAAATTAAAAAGCCAAAAATTATACCGTATTTATAAAAAAAAATGACGATATAAATTGACATAAATATCATTTTATGCGATTTGCCATAATGTTTTCGACTAGCCGCTGCCCGTGACTTCATACGCGTGAATTTTATCGTTATATTTTGAATAATAAATCTATATGAATTGAAGCTTATGTGTTATTCTGGTAAGTCTCGCCCGTAACCACGAGCACTGTAAAGAGCTCGAAACGTCGAAATTTACTTTTTATTTATTATATAATATGTTTTAACAATACACGCGAGTTTAATCCGTAATATTTAATTTCAAAAATACCTTAGCTTTATAATGAAGTTTTACTAAATCCGTAAAAATATCTTAGCTTTATAATCTGGGGGCACGGCAGTGCCCCCGCCATGTCGAGCGCGAATCAAACACTGCCGCGTACCATCCTTTACTGGAACCATTTCGCCGCATTTTCAGGCCCCTATTTGAGAACCTCTGGGTAAGACCAGAACGCTGAAATTTCATTATCATCCAGTAACCTATGATAACATACTTAAAATCCAAAATTTCAAGTCTGTTGGACTTATAGTTCCGAAGTTAAGCGAAAGCAAAGTTTCGCATTTATGACACACACTCACACACTCACCTACTCATGATCATCAAAATAGAACTAGTACTTCCCATACACTCAGAGCGCTGAAATTTGGTACAGAGTTAGGGTTTAATAGTTACATAAAGGGAAAACTATAAAAACTACGATAATCGAAGATCTGGAGTACCTGGTGATCCTGATTAGAAAACAACAGCCCAATATTATAAAGTCGTCTAAAAATATTATAAAACAACATACCGTCTTTACAAAAAATATTTAATTTGGTTAGTTGCTTCTACAAAAAGAAGTGAAATCCCATCAAAAACATCCTATAAAAAAAACTAGCCAAGTCTCGATAGAGCAGATTGCTCATCTCTAAAAAGTAATGAAATCTAGACAAAATCGTGCCAAGCCTAAGGTTCCTTACTGCGATTTCTTCATTATTATAGTTAGTGTTGTGTGACTTGGCCGTTGAAGGGTACTCAAGGGTACAAAACCAGTATCAAGCCTTAATTTTCACTTGTTATTCATTCAACGTTGTCCAATTGGCAATTTTGAATCAATCCAACTGAGATTTTTATGAGAAGTATATTTTGTAACTTTCTTTAGTGTCTGCTAAACTTGTTCAGTGCACCAGTGCTTGAAAAACATGCCATGTTTTTATGTAGGTATGTAATTACCCTTCTATCTACTTCCTACCCCACCATCTGAGTGTGCGTACAAAGTTCACAAGGCCACCTCACGCTTGAATCATTATAAGGGTCAAAGTATCATAACACTAACAAGATGACTTGTAAAGTTGTAATAAATTTATGACGCAATTAGCTGCTTGTAAAAGTAACATTTTTTAAATACCGAATATAATAGAACAGGAAACAAAGTATTAAGTTCCAATCGATCCAATGTATTTATTTATTGAGTGAAGTGTGTAATAACAGATTCTTTCTTGATAAATGGCTGCGAGGAACCAATTTATTTACATAAATATATGTAGTAGGTATACTATTTGTGTTACATATAGGTACACATAATATATCTCCATGTAGTATTTTTATAAAGTAAACTATAAGTTTCTACTTCTACTTAACCAACTGATAAAAACCAATATTCCAAAAAAATTGTTACATACCTACAGGTAAATATTAAATAACAATAGTAATTAGCACCGTAAGAAATTTAACTCACTACCTAAGTACCTACTTAATTAAACACTCACTCCTAGAGCCATAATGTACCTACCTAATAAGAAAAAAATCAGTTTTCACAAGAAGTTTGACATCCTATTAGCATCACAATTAGGTACATCAATGTATCTCTAACTAAAGTAACAAGTACCTACATAATTTATTCTTCTTTACTTATTTGTAGTTCTACATAATAACATTTAGGTACATAAACTATTCGTTCGGCAGTCTAGAGACTGCCAATAATTAAGTCTTTAACTCTGTAGATCCTGAACACAATCACAATCATAAAGTACGTCTATTTATTCCGTAAACCAGCAATGACAATCGTCTTTGCCGGTACATTGACGTGTGGAAGACAATACTCGTCCTCCGACTTCAGTCTACGAAGGCTCCGGCGGCTGCATGTGCTGCTGGTACGGGAGGTTCCCCTCCTCAAAGTGCGGGTGGCTGGTGGGCGCCACCAGGAACAGAGGCGACTTAGCCTTCTTCTGTGCTGACGTAGGCGACGTCGAAAAACTGCCCCGCGAACTCTGCATCTTCGCACGGAACATGAGATTGTCTATCTCGTGCATTGTGACGTCACGCTGATGCTCATCCAGCTTCCTCAGCTTCTTCGCTATCAGCTGACCATAGAGGTCATATTCGTCCATTTCTGCCCCTTCCGGCTGGCTCTTCGAATAGTAAGGCTGTGGATCTCTTTTTGGGCTTTCAGGGTTACTTTTGTTTTTCGTCTGCTGCGGTGGTGAAGGTTTGAACGGCCTTTTAGGCGGAGTGGTGGTCATCTCAGCCGTGTGGATGTTTGGGTCGGTTTGTTGAGTAGTGCTGGTGAACGAGGGATCGAAGAACTGAAACGAGACATAGGACGGTCAGTCGTAAGTTACTTTGTCTATTAAATCCGGTACATTGCAAATACATAAAGTGGATGGAATAAATAGGCCATGGATAGTAAGTATGGATTGCCATCAACAAATTTCATGGATATGGATGTTTAATTTTAAAAACATGCTTTTGAACGATAAATTTGAATATCTGCAGTTAGAGACATCAGCGTCGGACTGGCCATACAGTCAGGGTGGCATTTGCCAGCCGGGCCCCAGCCTGCGCGGGCCCCCCACAGGCCTGAGTCGCCCGCTTGCATTTATCGGAAACTATGCTTCTCACAAAAATATTCCTTATGCTATTAGCAAATTGCCTTGCCAACAAATATGTTTAAATGACTTTTTGTCCTAAAGTAAAGATTAAAGAAGTCATTAGCAAAATAAAGAGATCGTTCCTTATTTTTATTTTATTTAAAGCAAAAAAGACGCATTGTTTCCGAGATATCGTGAAAAAAGTGTTTTCTCATCCCTTTTTGAGATGGCGGCCGGGGGACAAGGGCCCCCACAAACTTGAAGTTCTATTGACCAATGACCACCACAAACATGTTCTAAAAATAAAATTGCGTCCTCTCATTAAGAATCCAAAAAATCTCGGAAACTAAAAATTCTAAGTTCACGCGCAATAAATTGTATTCAATACTCCTTAAATGAAAGTAAAAAAAATATGAGTCACCATACATTTTATTTACACAAAATCGTACGATTATTATCTTTGTTCCCAACGAGTAACACTGTAACCAGTAACACTGTGACTCGTTGGGAGAACTTTTAAAATTAGTCCCAACCAGTAACACTGTGACACGTTGGGAGACCTTTCTTAAATCATTCCCAACCAGTCACACTATTAGGTACATAATGTTTTGTCTTTCCGCTGTCATAAATTATATTGTTTTGTTAGACCTGCAAAAGTATTCTATTGTATTACCAGACAAAGAAGCGCGAACTATCATAACCTTTCGGCTACTTTTTCGGAGACTCCAAAAAAACATTTTGCGTAAATAAGTTGAGAGCAATAAAACACCTGTTCTTTTAACAAAACAATATGATTTATGACAGCGGCAAGACAAAATATTATGTACCTAATAGTGTGACTGGTTGGGAATGATTTAAGAAAGGTCTCCCAACGTGTCACAGTGTTACTGGTTGGGACTAATTTTAAAAGTTCTCCCAACGAGTCACAGTGTTACCGGTTATAGTGTTACTCGTTGGGAACAAAGGGGATTTTTCCTTCCTTATCTTCGAAATTTAAAATACCGGTATTGTTGGAACTGTTGAACACAGATTCGAATCTAATCTAAAGGATGATGAAAACAGCAGCTTTTGCAATCGAGTCATTAAGTACAAAGCTGAAAGTTCTTCAAAAAACTTTGACTTTGACTATTTAAAAAAAAATACTAGCTAGGTTTATACAGGTTGTCCAAACACCCCGTGGGGCTTCGAAACACCCCCATGTATGTTCCGCTATTTTTTGAGTTATTATTTTTTATAAACTTTTGAGAATATTTGAAAAAACCGATTAAAAAATTCTAAAAAAGTAGGTATTTAACTTTTTTAGAAATTCTTTTTGCAAATCAATTTTCATGAGTTCTTCTGAAATTATTTAAAAAAAAATCGTGAATAAAAAATTCAAAATTATCGAAAAGTAAATGAACATATATTTAGACTTGTCTAACGTGCTATTAATTGTAGAATATTACATATCTCTAACTAAAAATAAATAATTTTTAATTCAACATAGAAAAAAATCGTAGGTCACCGGTGACCTACGCGGCAGTCTAACGTGTTAATGCCTAAATATTCGTCTCCATAATTTAAATGGAAGTTTTCAAAAAGATGGTACAAACTGAAAAATTATGTTCTGTAAATAATGTCCTAAATTTCCACTTCAAATTTAAAATATTAGGATGTAGCTCAGCTTTTATAATCATTAATAAAAACTAGTACTTAACGGGCTACTTTTGGTGAAAAAATCATAAAATTTGTCATTTGATTACGAAGCATTATTTGGTCATTTTATTATTTCTGAAGTTAATAAGATTGTTAACAATCGAAATTATTACAGAAATGGTAAGATTTAACCTAATGAGATTTTAATTTGTAATACATTTATTTTGTAATACAATATATTTGTAAATACTTTAAAAATAAATTAAGTTTTGAAATGGACCTTAAATGAAAAAAAAAGGAAGTGTATTTGATTATTGAATAATTATTAGTGATCGCACTCAAAGTCCGTAAAGAAAGCAAAGTTCGTCAAGTTCGTCGTAACAACAGGATTCGTCATGCGAAAACAGTGTTAACGCAATGAAACTTAAATTAAACAAAAAAATATACGACATCTTAATGTTTGCATCTCATCTGAGTGTTCCTGTATTAAATTTAGGTTTAACAAAAAAACTAATTAACTTTAGAAATGATAAAGTGTCCAAAATAATACTTCGTAATCAAATGGCTAATTTATGATTTTTCCACATCTCTGTCTTTGAAGTCCGATTTCAGCAAAAGTAACCTATTAGGTTCTAGTTTTTATTATTGATTATGAAAGCAGTTTTTAAGGTTACTAAAGAGCTATGCAGCTACCTCCTAATATTTTAAGTTGAAATTTTAAGACATTATTTACAGAACGTAATTTTACAGTTTGTACCATAATTTTGAAAACTTCCAATTATAGTTTTTGAGTTATGATTTTTTTTACTTTTGAGAAAAATTTGACATAGCCGATTAAAAAATTCTAAAAAAAAGTATTTGACTTTTTAGAAAATCTTTTGCAAATCAATTTTGATGAAAAATAATTTATTTGCAAAAAGAATTTAAAAAAATTAAATACTTTTTATTTTTTGATAGTATCCCATCACCGTGATATAGTCTCGGGCCCTGGGCTACTTAGGGTTATGAGCCATCCGCTCACCCGTAAGTCCGGTGAAGCTGAACAGTCCTCAGACGGCCATCAGCGATCAGACACTTCCGAAAAAAAAAAAACTTGGGCCCTGGGATTGTGATTTGCCACCCGGGCCCTTGCGGCTCAGTCCGACCCTGAGAGACATTGCCTATCTAAATGTTCTCTACCGTCTCTAATATAATAGGGCATGTTCTGAAGATTTATTTCAACTAGTCCCGCCCTTCCTTTTCCACTTACGAATAACGCATACCATGCAGACACTGGTAGCCCGGTTTTCCTCCCTCCTCCTATAATCCCAGGCTTTTCAAACAGGGCATGAAACGGCAAATATGCATGCCGGGTGAGGGAGGGCGTCAAGCTCAAAAGAGTGTGCCTAAGTAGTGGACCTAACTATCGCCTACCATCAGGAGAAATGAGGTCAGCCTGAACGTCAATTACAAAAAAATTACTATGAAAAACTATCTACTTAAATATATAGTTACCTCCTATCTTACTTAGCCTACCTTATGATTACTGAGAAAGTTAAAATTGTATCAAACACTAGCTGTGCCAGCGACTTCGTTCGCGTTTCCGTTTTTTACACATTTTCCATTGTATCTTTGCTCCTATTGGTCGCAGCGTGATGTTATATAGACTAAGGCTGCGTCCCCAGTAGGCAAACTGTTAGCGGCCGACTGAGTTAGCCGCAAATTTGTGGCAAACTGAAATTTGAGTAAGCTGCAAACCCTAACCAATTTCGCCAAACAACCATGTCGCCGTCGCCGACTAGAACCGGTTTTGGTGGAGTCGGCCGCTCACTGCTATAGTCAGCGCGTGTAACGCTGCAAACTGCGTATAGTGAGCGCAAAACTAGCAGAATGTGGACACTCCATTTCAAATATATGGAAGGGCGTACTAAATCGGTACGCCGCATACTCAGTCGGCCGCTAACAGTTTGCCTACTGGGGACGCAGCCTAAAGCCTTCCTCGATAAATGGTCTATACAACGCAAAAAGATTCTTTCAAATCGAACCAGTAGTTCCTGAGATTAGCGCGTTCAAACAAACAAACAAACAAACAAACAAACAAACAACCAAACTCTTCAGCTTTATAATATTAGTATAGATTCATATGAGAATGGGATGGCTGGGCTTTGTAATTGTCAAGATTTTATAAAAAAAAATGTTGATTGTAATCAATCTATAAACTATAATATAACCAATAATGTCTAAGTATTATTGGCCAACACCAACCAACCCAAGACAAGAATAGGCGATCCAATCGCCAATCAATGACGTCACCATTGTGTCCTTACCGGAACATTTGCCACAGTGGGCCAACATTCAAATACTTGCATTCCAGTATAACACAAAAATGTTATTCAAAAAGCGACCCTGAACTTGAAGCGATAGGATTTTAAATACAAAATTAGTACCTCATTTTCTATTGTGCTGTCGCATTCGTATTTCCCGCCGAGAAAACTTTCCATAAGTGGATACGCAAACCAAGTCGTTTGGTAACCCTCTTGGCTCTTCTTTTTACTGAGATGCATTCGAAACGACGTCATCAAGGATTCTTTTTTCTTTTTAAGATCGACAATTGTCGACTGTATTGCCAGGGAGATTTGTATTCTCACCCATGCATCGGACACTTCGCTTCTATTTCTATGCGCAGGGTGCTTCGGGTCCCACAGTGCTGGCTCCTTTTTATACAGTTCTAAAAAATCTAGCACCAATTCGTTCGTCCAGGTCACCATTTTTAGGTGTATCTTAGAGCCCTAAGGTCACTCAATGGGACACGAAGACGTCCGAACTACAAACCGAGCCGAGCAGGACTGGGGCAACAGCCAATCAGATGTGTCCGTCTATCCAATGTTTGTTTATGCGTATGTTGGCCTCGCTCTACAAAGCGATCGATGTTCGTCCAGGGTTGGCATTTGGCCACCAACCAAAAATGTTTGTAGAATTACAACCAGTTTGCATCAAAACTTGGCAAGCAAAACAGATTGTACGGTAGCGAGCGATGTCAAGGAAGTTCACGTTGTGTAAACAAAAAGAAATGGTTTATTTTCTTTTCATAGTACTTCACACCTAAACTGAAACAACTGCCGCTTGTTAATTTTATGTAGCTGTAGGCTTAGTAGCAGTAGTTTGTAGATTATACGCAGTTTATATTGTTATGTATTTAACTACCTACTTTGAAAACTTACTATGTAAGTGTAGAGATTTGTAGGAGATGAGATAGATCATGTACACTCGCTCGTCGGTATTTTATTACGCGTATTGTTTTTAAACATTTTCGGGATTTTTTTTCATGATGAAGGTACCTGAAGTTACCTACTGTATCAATAAAGTACAAGTAGGAGACCTGCCTACTAAATATTACTCTTTCTGTCATCATCGTTTTCGCATCGCATTTACACTTTGACCATAAAAGATGACTAAGTACATAAAGTCAATACAAAATGTAGGCACAATGAAAAATAAAATGAAATCATCAAACGGGATGCTCAAAGTCCATATCCGTAGTTGCTAAAAATAAAATACCAGATTATAAGAAATGTACAGTTATCGTACTTTTCTAGATTTTCTTCAGATATCATATTATTTTCTTTAATAGTTTTTGGCTTTGCAAGTCTGTTGCTAATAACAGATAGGTAGGTAGGGTACTAATTCAAGTGTATTATATCGTCGAGTTATGATAAAATAATCCCACTGAGAAGTGTTATGACCTATGATCACAACGTTCATGATGGATCCTATAATTTTAAAACTTGAAACATACTTACTTAGCAAGTATTATAAAAAGTTACACATACATTTAACTTTTCATCTTCCTACTTACACAAAATAAAACTCAAATTAATGTAACTTATTATGTATGTACGCAGAATGTACTTTAAATTTGTAGTGAATATGGTATCACTGACTACCGGTTTCTGTCAAACTAGTTGCACAACCAGTTGTATTATCTCTATCCCTTTCAATTTCATTAGAACACCAATGCATTTTCTCTGTCGCTCGCACCTGTCTCTCGATTCTACAAAAGAAAAAGAAAAATAAGTTGTCTAAAAACTTGTTGAACACTCATAGATATTGGAGTTAGTATCTCGTATTTCTTATCAGTAGAGTATTATTTTGATTGTAGGAACTACCTACTTGCTTTGATGCATATTATACGTGTCCATTCATCTAATCTTTTCATATAATAAGTGCGCCTGTTCGCGTCATTCGCTCAGTCACTCGATCAAACTGTGTTCGACAACTTGCTTTGTTTTTAAACTCTACTTTACTCACCAATTAATTTACAAGGACTTATTGGGATTTCGGTTCATTTGAAAGTGTTTTCTTTTGTCTGCGGAACATCGATCCTGTTCATTAAAGGTTAGTCTGATTTATTTATGAAATACTATAACTTGGACATAGATTTTGTAGTAGGTAATAGGATATTCAATGTGACCCCACTATCAGTTATCGTAAAATTGCTTCCTTTTGTACATTTTTCACGCTCTTTCGTTTTGTTTCAATGAATAATGCTATGAACCTTTAATTAATTTACTGTGTTTCCACATCTATGTTCAAATCTACCTTCAAATGGTAATTTTAAAACTCATGATTAATTAATATTAGCTCTTATGAGCTCCTGCACATTTAGCCATAGTTAGTTGCCTGAAGAATTTTAAAGTTAGTACATAATAATGATATCTATATACAAGTTTAAGACTTTTCATACATATATCTCTGCATCTTCTGTTAGACAGGTCATAGAAAGGCTTACCTTCCAATTTGTTTTTAAAAGTTTGTGGGTAGAGGCCCATTTGAGACTTTGGTATTGGTAAAAGCTGGCTTTCATAATATTGCTCTTCACCATAGAGCCAAGTTTGCATGTCATTGATGCCTAATGTAGTAGAGACATGAATTTATGTTCCGTTTTGTCCTAGATGGCTGCCGAAGTGAGCACTCCCCCCAGTATGGCTAACATGTCCCAGCTGCAGTCCATACAGAAGGCTATGGCCCTGCCTACCGTTGGCGCAGCCGTAGGCCAAGTGGGTGCTTTCTACACTAAAGTCAAAGGTATGAATTACATTTTCAAATTATTGTACATGTGTGGTACCCATGTGGTACTATTGCATGCCTAAACAAAAATTTCGTCATCTTTATTTGATCTGTGTATTAGGGACCCACTCTCTCCTATCTTAATCATAATAACCTTCGAAATCCCCATCCAAATCTGTTAAGTAGTATTAAAGATTAAGCATACATACATATACCTACCGACAAATGCGAAAGTGACTATGCTTTATACTATGTTGTGAAAAACCATATCTAGTTGAACATTTTTAAATATATTTGTTCTATTAGATAATGCTTAGTTATGTTGCCTGAATTCATTCCCAAAATGTTAAAGATTCATAGTTTAAAAGTAACATTCACAACTGGTAATTTTTCATAATAATTTCCTATTTATTTTCTCGCTGTAGTCATAATGTTATGCCCAAGTTGACACACATAGTTACACAACAGTTTTCCATAGACATTTATTGACTTTCTATTTTATGTATGTTTAAACAACAACACCAAACCATAGGAAAATTTAGATTAGATATTAGATTTATACCTACATTATCAGACAGATATCTCACTAAATATCTAACATTAAGGTTTGAAGGCTTTCTCCACACTTTATTCGAATGTCCATGAACTGTATATGCATGGTATACAGCAATACAGAACATTAGTAACAAAGGTTCTCATTCTTCCTAGTTATCTTCTAGAAATGCCAATAGAGATTGTCGTCTGCAATTGCAACAAAATCTCTGTCAGTAGTGCTTTCACACAAAAACTGAACCAATTTAAATGAAAAGGGAAGGGACATACCATTCTATAAGGAAGTAACGTTTTACGCGATTAACGACTTCAGCCGGACGTAATTTTTTTTATTAGTAGATTACCGCACTCATTCTGAAGGCTTGCCTTAAATGCCGTTTTACGAAGAAGCGGAGAGGAGAGAGGGAAAACATGACCTGCCATATCTTAATGAGCAGAAGAAAGGTACCTAACCTCTTGGTCCGAGCCAGTACCAGCGCCTGCATGGCAGCGCTATCCAGCTCGTGTCGTTCGTAATCTAGTAAAGAAAATCTATACTAATATTATAAAGCTGAAGAGTTTGTTTCTTTGAACGCGCTAATCTCAGGAACTACTTGTTCGGATTGAAAAAATCTTTTTGTGTTGAATAGACCATTTATCGTGGAAGGCTTTAGTCTATATTATATCACACTGCGTCCAATAGAAGCAAAGAAACAATAGATAATGTGTAAAAATCGGGATAAAACGGGAACGAAGTCGCTGGCACAGCTAGTGTATAATATACCCAAAACGGAGCAAGTGCAGGTTACTAGTAAATAATAAAAAAATCCCTGTTGTCCGTAGGCGCGCACTCGCTGCTGGAATGGGCGCTGTCCACAGCGGAGGCCAGCGTGACCCTCGCCGCGGCCACAGCGGCGCCCTACGTGGCGGCGCCCCTGGCAGCCGGGGACGCGCGCCTCGCCGCCGCCCTGGGCGAGCTGGAGCGCCGCGTGCCGCTGGTCGCTGAGCAGCCCAAGGTCATCGTGGAGACCACCAAACAAGCTGTGCTGGCTAGGATCTCACCCCATGTCAATAAGGTCAGTGTTGCATCATGTTGGTTATCTTTTTTCCTACCTGACTTACTACGATGATTGCTTGGAGTACTTGTTGTTACTTGTTACTATACAGGGTGGCCCATCCATAGGCGTCCGAACAAAAAATTTAGAAGCTCTTTGCTATGGGGTATCCGAATCACCCCCATGTATGCTCCTAAATTTTTCTTTTGGACGCCTATGGATGGGCACCCTGTATTATCCTGTGGATAAGTAAAGTATCATCATTAGCCTCGTCATCATCACCAGACTTGCGGGGGAGCCGATGAGCAGTTCCCTGATTACGTTGTTCCTCCTACTTCAATGAGGGTTTTCGCGAATGAGAAATTCACTAGATGGCAATACGTAGGCGTGAGGTCCAACTGCATCATGATTGGTTATTTTTGACGTGACATTGACAGACATGTCAATATTGACCAATCATGATGCAGTTGGACCTCACGCCTACGTATTGCCATCTAGTAAATTTCTCATTCGCGAAAACCCTCATTAACCTAATGGGCATTTCAGAAATAATCGTATATTCCCATATTGGTGGTCAAAGTAAACATAATCATATCGTCAAAAAACATTTACCTTAACCCGGAAGGTATATTTATTTTGGAACATAATATCATTATTACACATGAAGAGAGATATAATTTAACGAAAAAAAAAAGTACTTACCTAATGTTTACAAATTAATGATGTTATTTAAATATAAAATAACAGCCGAAGTACTTAGGTACGATGTTGTCGAGATAACGTTAAAGGTCAGCCCTTGGACCATGATCCGTCTAGTGTATTCCGGGTGTCCTCAACCATCTAATATCGATCATTTGGTCTTGACTCGAGATACAGTTACCAACAAAAGTATACAAGATACTACTTCAGTGTGTCTACTTAAAAAAGTAACTTTACTTCTTATGGTGATGTACATGTTGCTGGTATCTTGAATTCTGTAGCATTTTTACGTCACTCCTTCACCATATTAACATAGTGCACCAACTGTGGAGAACAGGTTTCCAAAAACCTTGATTTTGTTGAAGGCCACTACTTTTATAGTCGTGTTATTTATGGAAGACTTTAAAATGTTCTACCGTACTTAGTACCATATCGAAATAAAAAATGGAAGTTATCCGTCCAATTTTTCGTTTAGAAAACGAAAATTCTTTGTTCCTCTTTGAGGAAAGAAAGAGTCATTCTGTCAGTCAGAATATGTAACGTAATAACCTTTTTTTATTTGTTTGTCTCTTACTTTCTAAAAGCTTTTTTTTCCTAACTGACATACGATGATGGCTTTCCCTTAGGGTACTCCAAGCCATCATGGTATCGTAGTCAGGTGATGATGACAAGGCTTGTCATCATCACCTGACTTGCGGGGGAGCAGATGGCTCTTATCCCTAAAATTTCCAAATGCGAACACACAGTCTGTTCACCACCTTACCACCAACAGGACGTATGATATTATCACAACAGTACCCGCTGGAAGTTCCAATGGTCGGGTAACAGTTTTTAAACACGAAATGATTATTCAAACAATTTCACCCTCTTTGATACACGCGTGGTTAGCGACGCGAGTCACCCCTAGCTATTTATAGGTGAGCTATTATTAGGAACCTGTTAGTATTATGCTGAGGGCTAGAATATAGGGCTTAGGGCTCCGTAAGTAGATTTCATATTTAAACTTAGTAATTCATATTCGGCGTTTGCTCGGGTTATACTGGCATATTGGTCGTATTATCGCCAACGTACTTTATAATATAGGATACACATATAGGTAAAGCAGTAGTAGAGACTACAACTACACATTTTTTTAACTATTTTATTGTGTCACGCTTATTTCATGGTTATTTATGATGCTGATTCCATTTAGTGAGCAAGACATGCAATGCAGAACACACCTAGACATTTTATTGTTCACATACAAAGAAGTTGGTCCAAGATCCCAAAGCTGCCAGACATCACTTATTTTCTAATGGACAAAATATATACGATTGAGTAGTGTTGGGGTGTACTATCATCATATGACTAGTTGCTACCTTGACCAGACGGCCATTTTTCAGATATCAACCAATCAAGGTACATATAAACACTGCTCACCTCACTTAAATTCTGATGGCTGATTTTAACATATATTTCACACAATATCATTAAAAATCAGGATTCATTACTCCCAGACACATGCGGTCGGCGGTTTTACCTTACAGACGCTTTAAAGCTATGAAAAAAATTTTACTTTTACTTATTTTCTGATGCTTGATTTTTATATATGTTATTCAAACAACTAAAAAGTGCTCATCTGACCGCAATAATTATAGAATTGTACCTTACAAACTATTTTATTAGAAAAACTTAACTAAATTCAATCTAAAAAAAAAAATCTAAAACAGTTGGGTCTGGTGAATGTTTGGCCCCTTGGATCGGTCTGTCCGTTTGCAAAACGTTTTAAAATAGTTGTTTGAATAACATATATAAAAATCAAGCATCAGAAAATAAGTAAAATTAAGTAAAAGTAAAAATTTTTTCATAGCTTTAAAGCGTCTGTAAGGTAAAACCGCCGACCGCATGTGTCTGGGAGTAATAAAACCTGATTTTTAATGATATTGTGTGAAATATATGTTAAAATCAGCCATCAGAATTTAAGTGACGTGAGCAGTGTTTCTATGTACCTTGATTGGTTGATATCTGAAAAATGGCCGTCTGGTCAAGGTAGCAACTAGTCATATGATGATAGTACACCCCACCACTACTCAATCGTATATATTTTGTCCATTAGAAAATAAGTGATGTCTGGCGGCTCTGGGATCTTCCTCTAAGTGTTTTTATACAAAGAATCAGTGTCAAGACGACTGAAGATATATTTAGAAGATAAAAACACTGTGTAACACATGTTTTTTCATCGGAATGTGTTTATCGTGACTTAGGTATCAGAATATCTTATCTATTTGTCCTCTACCTAAATAAAGGTGGATAGGACGAGCCTACGAGGTCATGGGCACGTGTAGAATAGATTTAAGGTTTATTATGAAGTCACAAAGGTCAAAAGAAGCGGGTCTAAAGATCCTTGACTGGCTCGAAGGCGCATTTGGCAGCACACCTGTTCTATGCACCGAGAGAGAGCTGTCGGTTCGATTACCACTTAGGGCAGTGTAATAAACATCGGTGTTTGTTACGTGTCTAGGTTTGTTACTTATATATTTCCTATATATTGAATTATTTACCATAACAAAGAAACCAGCGTTGAAGTGTAATTTACAAATGCAACAGACTTAAAATGAACGCACATTCCGTATTGCTGAACACTGTATACGGTTGACACAGATATTTCCCACACAAAATGTCTAAATATATCCGAGCTTCAAATGAGTTCATTAATATGCGATGCAACTGAGTTTTACAGTTGAGTGCGTTTGTGGAATGAATACTGCGATCAATCAGTTTTATACATGCACTTGTTGGGATTACTTTAGGTTTATGTATTTCGTTGATATAGCACTTCCTTTATGCTTTCCTATCATGATTCAGCAACTTTGCCAGCGATAATAAAGTGACCGAAGACATTATTACAACTGTAGCGGTACCATGAGTTGGCTATCGAAAACTTACGTACGTTAAAAACCTATCGAGTTGTTTTTTTCATACGACCGATTTTAGTTCTTAGCGTAACCACCAGGGGCGCTGTGCAAGTTTTTCATAGACATATTTACGTAGGCGATATCGAGTCCGTAACTTTTAAACTCATGGTAGCGCTACTGAACATACAATACATAGAAACGATTCACAACGTTACTAACGTTTCACGTAACTTTCTGCTATCGTGTGCATTTGTGCAGTTGGCCCCGAACTATGGCACCTTTATTAAGGTGGATCGACTACACTTCATTTCGAGTTTGAGATTGACTCACGAACCTGGCTGCTACTTAACATGAATGTTAGGGGTGAGGGCCATCCGCTTTCACGCAAGTCTGGTGATGATGACGAGGCTACTCCAAGCCATCTCGTATGTCAGTTAGGAAAAAAAATACGTTAATCGTAAGAATGTACAATAGGCGAGACGACTAAAAAAATATAATTAGTCCGTTATTTAGATTATTAAATATTGTACACGTATTTTTTATTTTGTTTCACAAACAAGAAATGATGAAGATATAGTGCTTAGAAGTTTCGTATGACGTCACGTTTAGGTACCTACAATTTTTGCGTAACTGTGACGTCACAAGCCCCCACTCCAGAAGTTTGATAAGCTATAATTTTGTCATTTTTCAATCAATTGAAAAACAAAAAAATACGTGTCCTGATATTTTTGTATAAACTAACTTACGGACTAAATAGAATAATAAGATTTTGACCCAGTCGTCACGCCTATTCTATATCTATGTATTATGCGGTCCCTTAGCTCTGTGTGACTATGTTATTAACTTTTCCATGGATGTTTTCATCAGTCCGACCCGGTGTATTAGTAATGCTATATTAATAAAGCTACATAACGACATGTAGCTTTAATCAGATCACATGTTATTTATCTTTAAATGCTTTTTTAAGTAACTACGTATTTTCTTTTTTATAAGCCCGATTATACACCAGGATCTAGTAATCGGACGAACGATAAGATTGTGTAATTATTATGATAACCGCGAACGACCGAGAAGCCGGAATGGGGAGAAACGTATACGTCACATAGATATGAGTCAGTGTGGTGCGATTTCACAATATAGCTATCGCAATATGTTCAATAGATTGACTGTAATGCGACCCCTTGGTGATATCTTTGAATGTGTCTAGGATTTCCTCAACATCGTTGCGTTCGCGTGGACTTCGACTGTTCACTCAAGGCGACTGAATTATAATTTATTTACGTACTCAGTCACGATCGTACCTACTTATGGAAATTATAATTGTTAATTATCGATGACGTTTACTCGACGTTCGTTTGTAGGTACTTCGTACCCACCTTAGCCGTATGACCTCCAGCCCCATAAACACGTATAATAATGACCCGCGTTATAATGAACCCTATGATGATGATGAATCAATATGACCTTGTCGTGAATGTAAATGTAAAATAAGTAAAAAACACAAATAAATAAGTAAGTAGCCTAAGCATTTTTAATAAATAAATAAATCTTAATTAAGGAAAAATAAATAAATACTCATATTATAGATAATATGTACTTACTTATTACCACTTTTTTTCTGATTCTAAATAACTTCCGTGATAGTTATAAATATCAAATCTAATTTCTCAACTAACCTTCTTCAATTTGGTAATTACGGAAATCTGGACGCACCTTTAAATATTTGACAACAAACAAATATGTCAATCAGATGTCACTATTTTATTATAATAATTAAGTGGATATGTGGCAGGCAGGTACCTAATTTAATATAACTCGAAATTTATCATTTCATAGAGATAAATTAAAAAATGTTGACAGGTAATAAAAACATTTACACCATAAGGAATGATATCCGCGTGGAATTATTATTTTAAATTTTTAGAATGGATCTCTTAACATTTTTAGAAAGTATTATAGCCCATGTTAGGTAGTTAGGTGGAGCAGTGGTTAGTCACCCTGGCCACAGTTCCATGAGTGGGGAGTTCGATTCACCCGGAAGTCAATGAAGAATTCATGTTATGATGAACATAAGTGTTTGTTCAGTACAAACAAGCTCTGCTTAGTTTGGGGTCAGATGACCGTTTGTGGTGATATCCCAAATATTTAGTGTAGGTTCCCAACGGTGAAAGCGCAGACGAGACTTCTTTCTCCTACCAGCCGTCCTGCGCGGATCGTCACTCCACCTTGCCTGAGGGCGTCCTACATTACGTTTGCCGAGACTTCTTACGCATTAATAATATAAGTTAGTGTATGTAACGTCATCCTGTGTTCCCCAGGTGTGCGTAGCGCGCGCCGCCGCGGAGCAGCGCGTAAGCTCTCTCAAGGACCTCTCGTGGGCGAAGGCGAACGCGCTGCTGTCCACCGCCTACGGGCAGAAAGCGCTGCAGGGCTTCGACACCGGTGCTAGCTACGCCATGCAGCTGCTGGACACGTACCTGCCGCCCGCGGGGGACGCGGAACCCAATGGTGAGTCAGAAACGCACTGGTGGTAGTGATGTACAAGATCGGTGTAGCAAGGCGGGGATTGATTGGCCCAAAGTTAGAACCTGTTACCCCCCCCCCCCCCCCCCCCGGCTCCAAACCTCGAGACGGAAGACTCATACTTTCCATCGAAAAACATTCCATCTGGTAGATAGTATAAACATCGATTTTGGCTCTCCGGTGTAAAACTACACAACTACCACATAAGTCATAATGATTTTTAAATTTCCTACGTAAAATAACGTAACAATCACATCGTGATAAAGGCTTTGGAATGTTCAAAGTTTGTTTTAGAGATCTCGGTAGTCTCGGGGCCCTCTTTTAAAGACTAGAGCCTTGGCTCAGAGAGCTCGCGGCTAGGCTTGAGCCTAAGTTTTGCTTTCCGCCTCGAAACATCAAAAATACGTCTTTACGTCTCGAATCTTGTACATCACTAACTGGAAGGTCACACGCACTGCGCGATGCAAGGAGGGACTCTGCAGGTCTCCCACAACGGTGTAATGCAGCTATACTATGCTATGGGAGCTTCTTAGCAATTCAGTTGGTATTCAAGTACATAAGTTGCATGTTAGTTACTGAAAAATGCTTAGATCGCTAAATGGGTACCTCACACACTCGCTTGTAATCTCCCTGAACCACTTTTAGCAGAAAACTATTTTCTAAATCGTTCTCTCACTCACAACCCCAATATGCAATGGACGGGTACAATGGTTGATTTATGTCCTTAATCATATGGCTCAAATGGAATTTCTTGGGTTTCTTTGGTGATTGGTCGGTTAGTTGGTTTGGTTGTTTGACGCATTGGCTGCGGATCTCACTTGCTTGAAAATCTGACGGATAAGTAACACTGGTGCACGCGGGGCGTGCTTAGCCTGACTAGTATAATTCTTGGAACACACTATATGTGTATAATATTCTCTGAAATTGTTAATATAATTTTCTATAACTAGTGGAATGATTCATCATCAGCCCATATACGTCCCCACTGCTGGGGCAAGGCTAAACCCTAAACTTGGGCGATAAGGCCTTAGTCGTCCACGCTGGCCAAGTGCGGGTTGGTTGACTGCACAACACTTGGCCATCGACGCTTTTTTGTAATCTGTTTTTGTGGAAGGGTTAGTCTTAAAGATTACAAATCCACACCACTAGTCGTTACCAAACCCGTTTCCGATTGGTCAGAGGCCGGCGCCCCCGCCATCACACGAGATTCGCTGCGCGCCCGCTCCTGGGCTAAAGCCAACGAGTTGTTGTCCACGCCGTACGGGCAGAGGGCGCTGTTCGGCGTCGACGCGGGCGCACAATACGCCATGTTGTTCCTCGATACCTACCTGCCGGCTTTGGGAGAGCCTGACGATATCAGTGAGTTTGATTACTTATACTCGGGCCATTTTTTTGGGTACGGTGAATATTAGTGTATAACACGTAGAATGACTTAAACACGAATAGAAATCTTCTCTTTAGGTAATGTAGCTTGAGGTTACAGCTGGATTATAGTCTATAGCTCATGAAAGCTGAAACTGATAGGTAATTGGAGACCGGATCCTAAATAATTATTAGGTACATATTTGTGTAGGTATTTATAGTTACAGTTTATCAATTCAATTTTAACTTCGGCTAAAAGTGGTTCAAGGAAGTAACATCGATTAAAAGTGTGTTCGTGAAATCCTGTCTAAAATATCCGGGTCTAAACAAGGTTGTTAGCTCTACATTTGCAAGTATCATATTGTAAGAAATCCTATCCTTTGGTACCTAGGGTAGATAGGTAGCTCCGCCCCTGAGTCCACAGAGTAGCGCCATCTAGCGTCTTCTCGTTTAAAGCTTGAGTAGGTTTCTTCTTTCCTTATTTCTTCTGTTGCGTAATTCAAAGATTCTGCCAGAATATCAGCGCCAGCCGGAGTTAAGAATTTGGCGGTGGAGTCCGATCTCTCGGACGCAAGACCACCGGCTTAAAGTGCTCTCCGAGGCCCAGGCGTGGACTCATCGGTCATGTCGCCGTCTTACCGAATTATGAGAATACCAGAATAGAGTGCACTTGTGTTTGCGCGCACACTTGTGAACTATAATATGTCCTGCGCATCTCAAATGAGATCGGCCGCCAAGGCTGAAATCGGTCGGACGCCTTATATTTGTTTTATTGTGGTCTTGTATTTTTAACTTTATGATCATTATAAAAGATTTTCTTTTTTTTCTTACTCTTAAACTACCATTTCGTTCCAGACTCAATAGTAGAAGCTGATGCGGACCCAGCCCTCCATACGGTGCAGACGGTAGGCCGCCTGAGCGCGGTAGCCGCGCGCCGCGTGTGGGCCAACCTCGCCTGCAAGGTCAACGAACTGCGCACCGCAGGTATATATGTTATAGGCAATGTGTATAATGCAGGCATTCTATACAATGCCTAGGAAATGTATAAAATGCCGTGGTTGCTTAGGGAATGTATGAAATGATACGCAATGTTTGAAGTATTACACACTTTACCTAGGAAATGTATAGAATACCTAGGCATTGTATAGAATGCCGGTTGAAGCTTAGGTAATGTATTTAATCGATTTGTCTTCTCCGTAATTTGGTTAGTTAGATAGGTACCTACTGATCTTTTGAGAGCTTATCCTAATTTTAACTGTCACAAGCAGATAGCGCTGATTAAACATATTGCATTTAATCGGTTGGTATGCCGTTTTTCTTGCGTATTGAGCGTTTGTCACATAGGAGTTCGATACGATACGATACGATACGACACACCACACCCAGCGATGGCATTATGCCACGAGTCCGGTCCAACCGGCAAACCAGGGGGCGCAAATTTTTTGTAAGGCAAGATGCATGCTTTATGATGAGGTAGGAAGATCGGCAAGCCGAAGCCGGCCGACCGTAACCAGGCCGGTATTCACCGTAGCAACCAGTATAGGTAATTGGATTAAGGAGGTTGTTAGCTTAATATATACGTATTTTATAACAATAATAATTAGTCAGGTTGTATAAAGTGGGTAAATAATAATATATTATACGGGAAATTATATAGTGTATGTATAGTAGGAGCTTTAGATTCCTGCTTGTTTAGTCGGGTTTCGTTAAAGAGCCGCTTTCTGTCTCGCTGTCTGTTTCTTCGGGTTCGAAGATGGTGCGTGCTTCGCTTTTTAGTAGGGCCTTCTCCCTGGCTAGTTCGCGGCATTCGTCGTGGGTTTTGTTGTAGTAGTCTAAGTCGTGTGAGAGCGAATCGATCCATATAAATATGGGTCTGCCTACTTTGTATTTTTTGGCTCGGAATTTCATGGCTGCGTGAAGTAAATGTGGGGAGTTCCGTCTAAGTATATGGCCATAGTAACATATTCAAAGAAATGTTATTCTTTTTGTAATTGTTTTTCCTTGGAGTAGGGTTGGGAGGATTCCTTGAATGGCTGAAGTGGTTGTTGGTCTCTTATGTCCTGTGGAAGGTTGGTGATGTTATGCATGATTTCTTCTTGATATTTTTTGCGCGGGGCTTCGCTTTTTAATCTTTCATAATCTAGTTGTTGAAGTTTCTCAGGTTCTCATTAGAGTCCTTGTTAGATCCACTTTGATCTCTTATAG
Organism: Maruca vitrata; assembly: GCA_039566165.1. Taxonomy (NCBI): domain Eukaryota; kingdom Metazoa; phylum Arthropoda; class Insecta; order Lepidoptera; family Crambidae; genus Maruca; species Maruca vitrata. The sequence continues at coordinate 2,216,910 of CM076923.1, read as the reverse complement.
GATTCCGTCTCTTATTGGAATTGGTGTTCTTCGTAAGTTCTTTTAGTGACGCTATTATTAGTTTGTGGTCAGACGTTGTATTTTGAGAAATACCTGTGATTTTCTTGAACATATAAGTGTGAGATGTTGACGAGTGTATGTGATCTATTTGTGAAGTTTTGTTGCCCGATCTCCAAGTGTTTCGACAGCTTGTTCTTCCAAATGAAGTGTCTAGTCTGAGTTTTTCTCTTCTTATAATGTCGATTAGCATATCTCCATTCTTATTGGATTGATCATGTGATAGTTGTTTACCTATTTGATTTGTTACTTGTAAGTCGTGAATGTCATGTAAACCCACATGTGCATTAAAGTCTCCAAGTAATAGAATTATTGCTTTTTTGGTTTGTTTCTTGTTTTTGTTAATAAGTTCGCAGAAGTGGTCGATGCTTGCGATGAGGTGTGTGGGACGTGTGTATTGACTACATAAAAGATTCCTTGATCGCTTTTAAGGGTGGCGGTCATGACGTTTGTGAGAATGGTTATATTTTGATGTTCGTATTTTTCTTACACAGGATAGCAAGTCCGCGATATTTATTATTGCCAGCGAGATTCCATTTATTGTTTTTTGTATAAAGTATCCCTGTTTTCATGTGAGTTTCCTGTAAACATGCTATGTGGATTCCATTTTCATTGAGAATTGAGTCGATGTTTTGTTTCTTCTTGTGGTCCGCTGCTCCTCGCACGTTCCATGTCGCTATAAGAATGTTACTAGGTTCTGATATTTGTATGGCATGTGTGTAAGTCCTCGTTATTCTTTATCCAGTCGCATCTGGGATATCAACTGGGGTTGTGAGTGGTGTACCATTGCTTGACGTCTGCGTGGATGGTTTATTAGGTTGTTACGTCGCATGTGAATGGGTTGATCTAGAGGTCTTATTGGACTTCCATGTGTGCTTTGAAGAATGCTGTCGTAGTGGTAACCATTGTACAGTAGGTTGATATTTCCCACACTATCCTGTGGGTTTTTTGGTTTGAATGTTATGGTACTGCTGATAAATCCCTGATGGACTGTTACGTCGGTCAGGTAAAAGTTTGCTGCCGCTATTGGAATTTCCGTACCGCCCCACGTTCCTGTACGTTTAAGGTGGGATAAATAGTTTTTTATGGAATCTCCATCACCAGTTTCTTTGTACTCCGGGAAATTACTAGTTAGAGCCGCTATAATTTCGGGACAATCTAGGTTTCCTTCGATATAACCAACTAGATCGCGTCTGATTGCATGGTGATCGAATGTCAGGTAGAATATTTCATTGATTTGGTGTGCTATAGCTCGGAATAGGCAGTTTCCATCGGCTTCAATTTGTATTATAGACGACATCCTTAGTGGGATGTTTAAGCGGTGTTCCTGTAAGAGAGCTTAGTCTAGATTAGTTACCTACTATTCCGCTGTTGGTATGGAATGGCTGACTCAGTATTGTTATTGTGAGGCAAATGTGTATTTTTTATTATAATACATGTGTTCGGTGCATAGTAACCTAACACTGTGATGACGTACATAGGCGCGTGCGCCGAAGTAAGTCATAGGTGGCCGCGTGGCGGCTCACCAGTGCATTTTTGGAAACAGTCGCGACCGGGTGCATTCGAACATTAACATAACATTTAACATTATCCTTACTTATAGTTATTTTTATATTGTGTCTATTGTATTCGTATACAATAAATAATCTAATCAATCTCTGTCGGACTTTTAACAATCACTTGCAACCCCGCACCCCAACATATGGTCCTTCGATCTTGGACCTCGCGCGTCGTCTCAGAACTCTTTCTTGTTAGGCGGGTGAGGTGAACGAACTAGTGAACATTAACAGTGATTGGGAACCTGTGAGGATTGCAGTGATCAAACCAAAGGATAACATTTACCAACATCGCCGCATTCTGGTAACCCTGAGCCCGGCAACAACAACTATACAAGTAAGATCTTTCCTTTTTTATCTTACAACGACAACAACATGATGGCAGAAACATTATTTAAACAACAGCTGGAAATAGAAGAGCGTATTATACGCTTAAGGGAGAACTTTAAGAAAGATAGTGCAGAGAGAAAGTCTAAAATTGAATACTTTAAAAATCGTTCCGATAAATTAAATGAACTCTGGACTGAGTTTATGATTAATCATGAGAGGTTGAATTTAGAGGAGCAAAAAGAACATCAGTATTTCGTGACAAATTGTTACGAACGGACTAGAGAAGTATATGAGGATTTAACCAGTTTGATATACAGTGGATATTCAAAGCTAACGGCGAAATCAACTGGTTTGCCAGCAGCGGTTGGCGGTCACTCCAGCAAAACAGATGAGTTCCAGGAACAGACACAGGAAGAGGAAACAGGATTTTACGATACGGCAACCAGTCCAAAGCAAACTGAAAACTTTCAACCAGCTAAAATAGAGCAAATATTCGGTCAAAAAAGTACAAACATTAAGCTAAACGAATTGTATCGTAAACAGTGGATTAACATCAAAGCATTTTTGCGAACTATATCGAAAATTGACATTGATCTGCTTACAGAAAAGTGGGAATTAGATGACGCACTTAAATCATTAGAATCCCGGTGGGCAGTAATCGATACGTTGCATTGGGAGATTGAGGGTGAAACCACAGTAATCGATTTGAAGTATGAATCTACATTCAATAGTCAAGAAAAAACATTCAGCAATCTTAAGAAGAACATAAACAAAAAGATTTGGTCAGTCGCACACAGAGAGACTTCCACTCCCAAACTAGATATACCAGTTTTTCATGGAAATTACAACTCTTGGGTTTCCTTCAAGGACTTGTTTACAGAGGCTATACACAAAAATACTACATTATCAAGCGCTCAAAAAATGCAGTTTTTAAAGAGTAAAATAAAAGGGGAAGCCGAGAGACTTATTCAACACCTTCAAATAAGTTCAGATAATTATTCAGTATGTTGGGAGATCTTAAACAATCGGTATAACAACACCAAACTTATTTTCACGTCTCACATGAACACTTTATTTGGCCTGTCTAACATGCAACAACAATCATTGAGTCAGATAAAGAAGATGTTTGACACTACGGTTGAGTGCCTACATGCTATAAAAAACTTAGGCGTAGACACAAGTACTTGGGATCCGATTCTTGTCCATATTTTATCGCAAAAATTGGACACTGAGACTCATAAAGACTACATTGAGTCTTTGAAGAATTCAAGGGAATTGCCAGTCCTTCAAGACTTTTTGGATTTTATGGAGAGTAAATTCACCACTTTGGAATCATCTCGGCGTAAACAAGACCCTCTGCCCACGAAAACCTTCCCAACACCACCAAACCAACATCAATATCAAGCACTAAGAAGAACATCCCATAATTTTAATCATCGTAATAGTTATAATACACGAATTAACAACAGCCAAGGTGTTAGCAACAACAACGTACATCCGCCGGTTGCGAAATCATTACACGTGTCCGGGTTTAAATGTCCACTATGTAAAAACCTACACGGAATTTATAATTGCAAGTTATTTCTACAAATGCCGGTTGAGAAACGATATGACACAATTAATCGCTTAGCTCTTTGCGTTAATTGCCTATTTACACATAACGGAAATGCATGTATATCAACAAAATCATGTCACAAATGCGGCGGTCAGCATAACACACTCATACACGAAGCCTGTAATAAGCCGAAACCGACACCTGGGACATCGACATTGACGTCATTTAATAACGCAGCTAGTTCGAGACATGTAAACGCATCGCACGCGTCACCAACGGAAGCTTCAGAGATACTGTTAGCTACAGCTCTTTTAAACGTTAAGGCCGCGGATGGCTCATCTCATACTTTGAGAGCCTTAATTGATCAGGGCTCCCAAATCTCGTTAATAACAGAACAGGCAGCACAGCTTCTCAACTTAAAGAGAGAAAAATGTCAGGGCGTAATATACGGAGTAGGGCAGAAGGAAAACAACTGTAAAGGGAAACTTAACATTACTTGCTCTTCTATGTATAAAAATTACACCTTTATAGCGGAAGTTATCATAATGAACAATCTTATTAAAAATCTTCCCAATAAAACATTCTCAAAACCATCTTGGCCAATCATACAAAACATAAATTTAGCAGACCCAGAATTTTACATAAGCCGCCCAATTGACTTACTTCTCGGAGCAGACATTTACACCAACATTCTTCTCAGAGGAATAATCAAAGGCGAAGATGCGTCGCAACCTATGGCACAACAAACACAACTTGGATGGTTATTATGTGGAAGTGCGAGAACTTATCACTGTAACGTGGAAATTAACAAATTAGACGATATCAAAAGGTTCTGGGAAATAGAAGAAATTGCAGAAGAAGGCGAGTTGTTTTCTCAAGAAGAGTTAACGTGTATCAAACACTACAATGAAAATACAAAAAGAAACACAGATGGAAGATATGTAGTCAAATTACCTATGAGACCTTATTTTCAGACAGAACTAGGTCAATCAAAAACAAAGGCGATAGCTCAATTTAGAAACACTGAAAGAAGATTTCAAAGGCAAGAAAAATTAGCCCAAGCGTATAAAGCATTCATGAAAGAGTATAGCGACTTAGAACACATGAAACCAGCAAAATGTAATTTGACACCTGACCAGTCTGATTGCTACTTACCACACCATGGAATAGAACGGCTAGAATCCAGCACTTCTCGATACAGGGTTGTATTCAATGCATCCGCTAAAACATCCACAGGACGGTCATTAAATGACCTCATGTACACAGGACCCAACCTACAACAAGATCTACAGTCCTTATTACTTAAGTGGAGGCAATACCAACATGCTTTCACAGCGGATATTGAGAAAATGTACCGCCAAATATTAGTAGATGAAACTGATCAACTACTGCAGAAAGTGTTTTGGAGAGAGAGTCCTGATCAGCCTTTACAATCATACCAACTAACAACAGTAACATATGGCACAAAATCCGCACCCTTTTTGGCCATGATGACATTACGTAGGTTGGCCGCAGACGAGCGGTCAAAATATTCACACGCAGCAAAAGTAGTTGAAGAGTCATTCTATATGGACGATTTAGTCCATGGAGCTTACTCGATTGATCAGGCTAAAAGACTAATTTACGAACTTAACGAATTGTTAAAATCAGGTGGTTTCCATCTACGAAAATGGTCGGCAAACAACGAGGACGTATTAGAAAACATAAGCCGAGAACAAACAAAGGACGAAACGGTATTCAATTTCAAAACAGATAACATATCAAAAACATTGGGATTGTGTTGGAATCCAGGCGACGATAATTTTACATTCAAGTGCAACATTAATAAACAAACATCAAGACCTACCAAACGTACACTTTTATCTGAAATTTCTAAACTTTTCGACCCGTTGGGTTGGCTAGCGCCAGTAAATACCAAACTTAAAATAATATTTCAGAGAGTATGGAAACAAAACACTCACTGGGACGAATTAGTGTCAGATGACATTTATGAGTTGTGGTCCAAAATACAAGCGGATTTACATCGTATAAATGAGTGTCAAATACCCAGATGGATAGGATCACAGGAACAAGCCACTATCGAGCTTCACGGCTTCTGTGACTCTTCCCTAGAAGCATACGCAGCTGTGGTGTATGCGAGAGTGAAAAGCAAAACATCAGTAGTACTTATCGCTGCGAAATCGAAACTTGTACCACACAAGAAAACATTAACATTACCTAAACTTGAACTAAGCGGAGCATATTTACTATCAAAACTTATGAACAAAATTAAACAATCATTAAATCAACACAATATTGTGACTTTTGGTTGGACGGACTCGAAGATAGTTTTAGGTTGGTTACAGGGTAATTCAAGTCGCTGGAGACCTTTCGTTGCCAACCGAGTAAAACAAATACAAGAAGTGATGCCCGAAGATCAATGGCAGTATGTGAAATCTGCTGAGAACCCTGCGGATGCTGCAAGTCGAGGTCTGACGGTACCCCAGATGCTGGAACACTCATTGTGGTGGAACGGCCCCCAGTGGCTGCCCACGTTCGTACCTGAAACTAAAAAAGAAACATATACTACCAATGAGGAAGAGAAAAAACATTTATCTTGTAATACAGCGCAAATCAAACAAGAAAACATTATAGATAATTTATTACAAAAACATAGCTCATTTACCAAAGTGCAACGCATCGTGACATGGATACTGCGTGCATTGACCCCACAGCGTAGCAACTTACCTACGTATCTCACATTACACGAGCTAGAAAAAGCAAAGTTAACTATAATTAAACATGTACAAAATAATGAATTTAGAACGGAAATAAATCAGTTACGTAAATACGGAAAACTGGAGGCGAAAAGTAAACTATTAGAACTGAAACCTTTTATTGACAGCCAACAAGTCTTACGTGTTGGAGGCCGTTTAGAAAAAGCCAACATTTCAAGTGAAATGAAACACCCAAAAATTATCCCAAAAGAATCTCGACTGGCTAGCTTGTTAATAGAGCAAGCTCACAAACAAACTTTTCACGGAGGTGCTCGTGTGACCATGGCAAAGCTGAGAGAAGAATATTGGATTACGGGAGGTAACAACGTGGTGAAGAAGAACTTAAGGAGTTGTGTAACATGCCGCAGAAATGAAGGGAAAACAGAAAACCAATTGATGGGAGATCTGCCAGCTGCCCGTGTCAACCCAGCCACACCCTTTTTCCATACTGGGGTAGATTACACTGGATATGTGGATGTTAAAGCCAACAAGGGACGGGGTATCAAAACCCTAAAAGGCTATATTGCTATTTTCATTTGCATGGTGACCAAAGCTGTGCACCTGGAATTAGTAACTGATTTGACCAGTTCTGCGTTCCTTGCGGCGTTGAGAAGGATGGCTGCGAGAAGAGGCGCTCCTCATCACATTTATAGCGACAATGGAACAAACTTTGTCGGCGCAAACAGGGCTTTACAAGAAAATTGGAATCAACTGCAAGACATATTCAACAACAGCTTTATGAAGGAAATCACGGAGATGAAGATAGAGTGGCATTTTAATGCTCCCGCCTGGCCAAGCGCTGGAGGACTGTGGGAAAGAGCAGTTCGCAGCCTGAAGTACCACCTGAGGAGAGTAATCGGCGAACAAAAACTAACATTTGAAGAATATTCGACGATCTTAGCCCAGCTGGAAGCCTGCCTCAATTCACGCCCACTGTGTTCATTATCTGAAAACATCGATGACATTGATTTTCTTACACCGGCTCATTTTCTAACAGGAAGATCGGGAGTTACAATAATTGAAACAGAGGAAGATGCAAGAACAAGGTGGCACCTAACACAAAAAATATTTACAGATATCTGGAAGAAATGGAAAATGGAATATTTGAGCCAGTTGACATCAAGAAGAAAATGGAAGAACCCTCAGCAAAACCTGAAAATAAACGATATGGTGATTATACAGGAAGAACACTTACCTCCAGGGAAATGGGCGCTAGGCCGCGTGATTGAAACTCATCCTGGTTCCGACGGCTACGTCAGAGTGGTCACTTTGAAAACGCAGAACGGCATAATGAAGAGACCAGTATTAAAATTATCACTTCTACCTATACATGATAATAATGAATCTTCTGAACTTAATCAAGACACTAACGATAAACAACAGGAGCCCTCGAAGAGTAGAAAGACACGTACCATTAAGGGAACATCATTAACATCAGTAACATTGACCATACTTTATTTCCTTACATTATTTACAACGATATTTGGAGTAACAGTAACAGAATTAAACAAAACTCAAGCATTATATTTTGATTCAGTGGCGAACATGCAACTTGAAAAGATAAATGGACCCTCGTCGTATACTACGACATGGCACCATACTGGGAAGGAAGGACGGCATTTGAAAAAATATACAACTATCTCGAAGGTACTTGTAATAACAAATTAATTGAAGACCATCAGTGTAAATTAATAATGCCGCAACTCAACCATAGGTATCTCGAGTTACAATACTATGATCAGCTGTTGTTGAGTCAACATTTTAGCGCGCACGCCAGACAGCGTCGAGGTCTTATCGACGGCGTGGGTAATATCGCAAACAGTCTCTTCGGCGTATTAGACCAACGGTTCGCAGAAAAATACGCTCAAGACATACAGCTGATACGTCAGAATCAAGTACACCTGAATAATTTATGGAAAAACCAAACGTCTGTGGTGGAATCGGAGTATAATTTATTAAAAAGAACAGAAAACATTATTGCAACACAACACAAAACTATAAACAAGCATTTCCATAGTTTGGACAGAACAGTGGCAATTTTAGAAAAACAACTTAATCAGGTGACTGTTACCGAAGATTTTACCATGTCAGCATTAACAGCTCATAACATGTTACAAACGCTGAAAGATCTTCAAGAAACCCTGTTGGACTCTACCACCGATATCTATCAAGGGCACTTCAACCTACACTTACTGACTCCTACACAATTACAGAACGAATTGAACATAATTTCTGGATTGTTAGCTTCAGATATCACTCTTCCGATTAGCAACATACAAACCGATGTGCGAAATATCTATAAACTATTAAAAGTCAAGGCAAGAATGACTAAAGAATACTTCATATTTGAAATAATAATCCCACTAATAAGCAGAGATACATTTGACTTGTACAACATTATCCCAATACCGCAGAGAGTTGGAATTCATATAGTGAGCATTATACCCATATCAAGTTTTATCGCTATTAATCTGAAGAAAGATTCTTTTTAACTGTTTCTCAGGAAGATCTTAACAACTGTCTATCAAGAGACTCATCTACATTGATATGCAGTATACATAGTCCTATCTATAAAATGAAAAACGATCAAGATTTGTGTGTAATAGACGAACAAATAAACCACTGTCAGACAAGCATCGTCGCAGGTCAAAACAGGTGGTACAGTCTAGCACAACCGAACACTTACTTATACATATGTTGGACTCAGTGTCAAATTCGAAGCATTTGCAAGGATCTTGTTACGTCTCATCAGCTGACAGGGCCGAGCTTGATAAACATAGACGGTGATTGCATAATAAAAACAGAGAACTTTACCGTATTCGGTCGAAAGAATGAACAAAGTATATTAAATGTCAAACAAAATTTGGATATGAATGTGATAGCGCCGATTAATAACATCATTAATATAACTGTACCAAACATTCCCTTAGATAACTTCACCGATACCTTAAACGAACAATTATTCAAAGATATAGAAAATCAAATAAAATCCCTGAAGGAAAGTAAAGCTACTTCCGATGATTTCACTATTGTATCCTATCATGACATTCATCATTACTCCTTGATATATGGAATACTAGCAGTAGCAGTATTGATAGGTAGTATCGTCGTGTACCGACGAGTGCGACGAAGTCGGAGTGTTCCAGTAACAGGGGCGGCGCCGCAGCCCGCGGCGGCTGCGCAGGCGCCGCCCCGCGCCGATGCTGCGCGCTCCGCCAGCATGTACATCGTGAGTGAAACGCAGTGTGATAGTGAGCGAGTGTGTAAAGTTCATAGTGAAAGTGAGCTAAAAATCTTAAAGCCAGAGTATGTGCCTAGAAAATTAGTTTTCCGTGATGAGTGAATAAAAAGTGTAGTTCTTACGTTACTTTAAAAAATATTTTTCATCATACTGAACATTGTCCTAACCCTATCATCATTAGTTATAAGAAAATTGTTTATCACCCTGTATCTTTAACTAACCCTCATCTACTGTATCCTCTCACTTCATTTCGACTTTTCCTGCCCGGCAATATGTTCGGTGCATAGTAACCTAACACTGTGATGACGTACATATCGGCGCGTGCGCCGAAGTAAGTCATAGGTGACCGCGTGGCGGCTCACCAGTGCATTTTTGGAAACAGTCGCGACCGGGTGCATTCGAACATTAACATAACATTTAACATTATCCTTACTTATAGTTATTTTATATTGTGTCTATTGTATTCGTATACAATAAATAATCTAATCAATCTCTGTCGGACTTTTAACAATCACTTGCAACCCCGCACCCCAACAACATGTCATTCTGCTTTGAGCTTATTAACATTATTTTTTGTTTAATTTTTGGCACACCAATTTACAATTGAGTTATTTATTGTTTTTGGATATGCGGGCTTGTGTTAGAACCAACAAAAAATTTAGGGCCCTGTTACATCCACTTACGCTGCTTGTTTTAAGTGCGTTCAGGGAATGCGTTACGCGATGGGCTAGTTTTATGCATACCATATGTGCCGAATGACAAGGCGATGTTTTAAAGTGGTGATGTTTATAGGTTTGGAGTTTTGTTTCAAGATTAGACTGATTAGTATAAACTTGTTCTTTGGCAAGTGGATGAAAGATGTCAAAAGTGTTGATATTTATGGGTTTAAAGTGTCTGGGTTATGTAGACGTGTAAAAAAATTTAGAGATTGTAAGGCGAGACTTAGTTTGGTTTTTTAAAACGTACCTACTTAGAAAATTTTGCGTGGGAACGTGGCAAAGTATGTGCGTGGATGTTTTGGGTTGATTTAAGTTGTGAAGAAGGAAAAGAAAATATTTGTGTAAAATTATTACTTTAGGTATAAGAATTTGTTTAGATGTTGGGCATAATGGGTTTTGGATTACTTTGTATGTTTATATGCGGTCTTTAGGTCTAATCGGAAATGTAGTATTTTCGCGTTGTTTTTCGGGTTGGATGTTTTGTATGTATATAACGGATATTAGGCATACGTAAGTATCTTTAAGAATTCCCACCGAATATTTATTTAACGATAAAGTAATAGATATTACTACACCCGGATGACAGTCGGTTTTATTGTGATTATTGTGTAATATTTTAAGTGGGTCGCAATATCTAGTTGGTTTTTAGAGAAAGATTGCGCCTTTCTCAATTTGTGTAATTGAAATTGTCTCACCGGGATATACCTTATATTTGTTTTTGTTCGACGCTTGTGAGTCCTGGCAGGGGTTGTGTGTGTACTGTTACCTAATGTTGGTGGTGTCTGTACGTGCACTTAGAAATATTGACTTTTTGTATAACCATTTTGCAATTTCCCAAATACACTATTCGTTAAAATGATCTTAAAATTAACAAAGCTTACTTAATAAGTATTTACGGGAGAAATTTGGTTTTTACATTTAGTACACTTTCTATTAATATGATATTTATAATTACTATGATTACTTGGCCGGCATAAGCTAGATACTTTGGATTATTTCACTTAATTTGTAAATTATATTGGGCACTTAATTGGAATCTTGGTTAATCGCTAAGGTTAAATAAATATAAGTTGTACGCAGTTGCAAAATAAGCTGTCAAGTCTGCGCGCGGGCAGGGACGAGCCGGGTTGTTTGCGAGTTAATCAATATTAAATGTTTGTTAATTTTTATAACGTTTGGTCGTATGGGTAAAACTGTTTGTTATAATTTTAATTACTTTCGAAAATCAATGGCTGGAAAGAAAATACATAACATAAAAAAGAAATTAAAGAAACACTTGATTAGGATGAACGTAGAAATATTTAAGATCTACGTTGAATTAAGAAATCAAAAAACATGCTTACCCCCAGCAGCTGTACGTACATGGACCTACGATTTATGCAAGTCGGGGTTAAGATTATACCAGCTTGTGTTAATGGTTTCTTACTTGGTCATTTGTTGGTTTTACTAAAAGACTAAGCGGGTAAATGGATAGATCGCACCGTGTTATTCGATATTTAATAGCTGCTCATTTCGGTGGTGCTGAACCTTGCGCTGACTTTCGACTATTGATTTTTAAGTAGTGGTGATTTAGTGAACTCTTCTAATTCTCGCGTCTCAAAAGCAACTATTATTTGTAATTCACACACGCTAGTATACCGCTGCCTTGCATTTACTAAAGGAATGGATAAAAAATGGATTGATCTCACCGGGTTTCTGGATAATGTCTGGATGCGCTAGTTTCGGTCTTGATTTGTGCACTGGATATTTTATTCACTTAGAACAACTACCGTTTACATTGATTATTACGTAAGTTTTGTTTACGACCTATTTATCTCTCGATATTTGAGCACATTAGTACTGCAAGCTACAGTTACAATAACTGCAGGGCAAACTCCGAATTCGAAACAAAAAAGCAAGCCAAATGTGCATCGGGTTTTTTTGGACCCTAAACCGCTGCGCGCGCCGGAGACGCGACCACTCGCCAGGGCGTCCCAAAAGGCACTCTGCGTTTGTCACATAGGAGTTCAAGGACAAACTAGTTTGGCCTAAACTACACTTAGTTTTTCCGTCACAGGTATATACAGGTATATAGGTGGTAAGAAAATTTAACTTTTGTATGAAAAAATCTAAGCCGCGTGAGATAGATGATTGAAATTTGGTATGCAAGTACTTTAATAAACGCAAAACTTACTTGCAACGCAATATTGAAAAATTCTCACGGTAATAGGAGTAATTGGGAAAAACCATTTATATATATCTGTAGTTCATGCGAACGAGGTCGCGGGCACAGCTAAAGTATGTATATGATCAACAAATTGCAACTACATATCTAGATATCACTGTTCTTGAGTTAAAGCCTGGTGACAGATGGACGGATGGACAATTTATGGGTTAATGGTCGGACTCAAAACCAATGCTACCTCACCCCTTTACGCAAAGCAATAACATGTATTATTCAAAATATACCGATGTTAAGGTTGATTAACTCTGTCTGAATAATAAATAAATTAAAATATTTAAGGTCCTGCCCGTGGTCGTTCATTTTACACATTTCCTGATGCACTTCGGGCATTTTATACAATACCTAGGCAATGTGTGAAATTAATAGTATTATACACATTGCCTGAACTTTTTAGGCATTGTATAGAATACCTAGGTAATCTATACAATACCGGATTATACACATTGCCTATAACATATATACTGCATTATGTATTTGTTGCCTTTCGTAGGTGATAGCTGAGTGTTTATTTGAAGGTACTTCCACTGAAGGACTAGGTTATGCTAAGTAATTAGATTTGATCAGCTATTCTATTTCTAAAAAACAAAATCCTTTACCATAAAAATTTACAAACACTTGTCACCAGTAGTCATGTGCGTTCCCATTGAGGGTCCACACTGGAATTTTGAGCTTTTGAATGTGTCAGGCTTTAGTAAAAGTTCTCAAACGATTGTAAATGCAGTAAAAAATTTGTAAAAGTTGGCACTCAAAAGTTACAATCGTTTAAATTGGACCCTCAATCGTGCCTGACTGGTACCCATATCTCATAATCTAGTGGAAATTTGCAACTTCTGTAAAGTACTACTCTTAGTAAAAATTTGTAAAGCTCATTTTATAAAAATTTCACCTCCCAGTATTCACTCATTAATAAAAAAACCAATAAGAAAGTGGTCCCTCAATCGAACACCTGAAGTTTGCATTTAGTGATAACCACTGTAATATTTAAAATACGGGTGCCACTAAGCGTTAGTAAAAGTCCTTAAACGATTGTAAATTAAATCTTAAGTTTGTAAAATAAACCATTAAAAAGTTATAATCGATTAAAGGTGGTCCCTCAATTGAATAGTCCATAATAAAACTAAACCAATTTACGTTGCTTGTAAAAGCTAAATAGATGAATGTTGTAGACTATCATTTAGTAAATTTTTTTTACTAACTATTACTTTATAGAGCAGTATCAAAAACGGTACCGTTTTATTTTAAATTAAAATCTAACTCCTGTGAGGAAATACGACGGTCGAGGTGACCACACATTAGGATTTCGTAGGATCACTACACAGTATAAAGCAAAGTCGCTTATCTAGTAAGTAAATAAAATAAGGTCTGTTTGTTGACATTATTATTTATTAAATTCATTTACTTCGAAGCACTTACTCTAAAGTTCTCTATCCAGAGCCGCTGTTATATGACTGATTTGACACATGTCAGACTGACTGCACTAGTGAGGGACAACGGTAAAATTGCCGAAGCATATAAGTAACAGTTATTTCCACTTTATAACTAAGCAAGGTCTAATTAAAACAATTTTTTATTAAAAACATTTATTCACATCCAGAAGATTGAATTGAAGTTTCTCATTTAAATTATATTTATTTTTAAAATACAATACTTATTTAATCCTTTATCCTATTAAAAATAGTGAGTATTACCCATTACATCACTATGAATACGTGTCAAACGGCGTAACCTTGTAAAAGCGTAATACAGAGTGGACATTACACGTTTTCTTTTTATAATTCAATTATTTTAAGTAATAAAGACAAATAATTAGATAACTAGGTGCATTTGACATTTTGAAATAACGTCCTATTTTTAAAAGTCGTTCTTTATGATTCGCTAAATATGTTCCTCTTAACAAGTAAATGCAAAAAAATATAAAATAAACTTTAATCAAGTATAATTCTTAGGGATAAACAATGACTCCAAACTTAATAGTCACACTCAACGTTTTTTGCAAACTTATAGGTTTACAGTAATATGAGCTTAATAACTTAGTTAACTTAACATTAATATTTCTTAAATAGAAAACAATAAGACAATTTTTATTTTCTAAGTTTACAGAATATTTCTATTCTTATAATATATATATCTAGGTATTAATTTAACCACCTTACTTATCTATACCTATATTTGTTAATATAAAATATTTATTTATTTATTTGTTATTAGGACAGCCAACAAGAAAAACACTGGTACAAATTAATAAAAATGAATAAAAACAACATAAACTAACATAATGATTAGTTTATAAAAAGTTTAAGTTTAGTTTATTGTTATAAAAAAATTGATATAAATAAATATAAATATCAAACGTTATTACTACTAATAAGACAATAGCTTAGCGTGTGTATGAAAATTTGTTCGTTAGGAGAACTTTCGACAAATTTAAAGCGTAAGTCGTCGTATCAGCGTATGCTCTCATTAAAGAAGTAGTGACATCTGTAATGGCCGATGTCCCCGGCGCTAGCTCCGGGAATAAATTCAATAGCCCCTACTAATTTGTAAAAATTGCGTTTGATCTTGATCGTCCGAGGTATTTCACTAATAGTATCTGTAGGTGTGTCGTTTAAATCGAACGATATGAAGTCTGCAAGTGCATATTTATATGTGACTTGATGGTTACATAATATACATTGTTTAATTTCGTCATTTATTAAAACGGCTTCTTCCAAAACACTAATGCCAAAAATTTTGATAAGCTGTGTGTCCAAACTAATGAATGTATATTTTTTTAAAATGTTTCCTGTTTGACACAATGTATTTCCGCAATGTTTGGAGAATTCGACACTAAATATAATACTACTAAAAACCTCTTCGAAAATGGTAGATACGTTAGATTCGCAACTGTAAATAAAGGTATCTTGGATTTTATTTACTTTTCTGCAAGTTTGAGAAATTATTTTTGCTCTAAGTATGTAAATATTATCTATTTTGCATTTATCGTCACCTAAGTTTTTAATATAAGTTAATATTTTAGAAATCAAGTCATTGTTACCATTTTCTATAAATTTACAACGAAAATTTTCATTTTTGTTATAAGTTTCGCTCAACAGGTACATTACCGCATCAAACGCACAAGTGTTGTTGACTTTAATATTATTACAACCAACTTTTAGAGATGGACATATGCTTCCGTTTTTGATGAATTTTACATTTTTATCAAACGCTACTTGACTTTCCCTGCCTTCGCCTTTCCAGTTTTCGATATATGATGGTTCATCATGAAATATAGAGTCTATTGAAAATGTATGATTATCAGACAACTTCGCTTTTTTTACAGTTGTAAGTGTATCAACCAATTTCGCTTTTTTTACTTTTTTTAGGCGTGACTGCTTATTTGATATTTTGTGTTTTAGGGGACGTGATGTAGTAGGTGTTATTTTATTTTGAATACCTAGATGAAGATCACATGAAGCCGTTTTAATATCCCCATCCAAATAATTTATGTGCAGTTTTAAGAATTCATCGACTCTATAGCGTTGGACTTTTGTCTTAAAAATAAGGTGTTTGAGAGTTTTGAAATATGACTCTATGCCAGAAGAAGACGGCGATTTATTTTCGGAGTTGAAAGTCGTACAAAGCAAATTAGACCACAAGGGTAGTTTAAACAATAATCTTTTGAAAGTGGGAATAAACACTGGAAAATAATATAAATTGCTGTTTTTGGACACTTTTCTTGTTTGGTTTTTTAATTTTATGGTTTCTACTAATTTGTCAAACCAAGACATAAACTCAAAATCGTCAGTGAAATCATAACTCGCATCATCAGGTGTTGGTACTGGAATTTTATAATTACTCTCTGGCGTAATATCAGGTAGATTAACATTTGTGAAAAATTCATTAAGTCTACCTTTGGCAGCCTCACAATCGCTGTTGTTATTGTCAATATCATTTTCTTGCCCGAGACACATTTCAATAATATCTTGAATAATCTGTTTAACTATTTGAAAGTTTTCAGCGTTTTTTATGGATATAATGCATTTGATATAAAAATATTTGATTTTGTCATTTATATCTTTTTTAAAACAAGAAAGGTTATGCAGCGTTTTAATAAAATGACTTGTGTCTAGCCTAATAAATGTATTTGGTATATCGGAAGCTTGTCTTTGTAAAACGGAAAACATTTTTCTTATATATTTTTTTGTTGAATATATAAGTGTAAAAGCTTGAATACATGCCGAAATCAAAGCTGATGAATCGTCTGTTATGATTTCATGAGGAAAACTATCAACAGAACTCAACCATTTTTCCAACCACGTAGAAATTGTCCGTTGACTGTGAGAATCTGTAACCATTTGGAAAATAGGTACAGATTTAAGATGTTTGTTGGCTGTGATAAGCCCTGCGTATAAAAATAATCGTTTTGTTGCTATGGTGCCATCTGGAAGAATAATATTTTTGAAAAAAGAACCTGTTGCGTCTATCGTTATAGTCACTCTTTGATTTTCTTTAACATAACTATTGTAATATTCAATTTGCTCATTTGTCCAATAATATAAAATCAAATTTGGATACACAGAAATATATCGAATATAATTTTGCTTCGGAATCAACGCAGCGCTTAACAATGATATGATTGGATTCGCGCATTTGCCCTATTCTAGCTTCGTGCTTAATTTTTCTGAGCGCAGGTATGCTTGGGAGTACGGGACAGCTACTATTATTATGATTAGACGATAATAAATCGGAAGCTAAATTCTGGTGAACCATAATAGCAGGATTTTGTAGTAATAATTTGCTTATTTGTTGGCGTCTATATGGCGTCAATTTAGATTTTTTTTTTGGATTATGCATAAAAGATTTTTTTAAATTTTTTATTGTACATATACATTGGATAAAATTATCTGTTTTTTTAGTAGTTTTAATTTTGATTATAGCTTGACACTGTGAACATTTACCTTGTAAATCGAAAAAATCTTCATCAAAATTTTCTATTCTCAAAGTCCATGTGCAAGGTAATTTTGAATTAATCCATATTTTTTCTTTCATCAAATGGCTCCATTTGTACTTAGGTAAGGTCTTATACTGTCGGTACGAAGAAGTACCAGGCCTTTTTTTATGAGAATACAATGGCTGAATATTTTTCCATTCGTTTATATCCAAATCAAACGAGATTTTTTTTTCTTGATCACCCAATGTAAATACGTCTTCATTTATACTTAAAGGCGGGTCAGAATCATCAGAACTCAAATCTTCGAAACATGTACTTCCTTTCATTTTTGTCGCATTTTGTCGCTCGCTATTATCAAAGTCGTTTTTTTTGAAAATTTTATCTCGGTGACGTCGTAAAGCAAAATACAAAGCCATTGGTGACATTTTGTTATCAAGCTCTTTTGACATACGGGTAAAAATTGGATCATTATAACGAATTGATCGATTTTCTAAATCTTCAGCGTATTTGCAAAATAACGCTGTTTGTTCTTGGTATGTTACTTTTGGTTTTCGACCCATAGCAATAATACCACTGCAAAGGAACGTTATTGTGAAAAAACGGCTAAGTAACAAACCATTACAGCATACAGTCGTCAATAATAATGACATAAAATAATTTAATATTATAATATTTGTTATTATAACTTACGTGATCAGCAGGAAAATTATGAACAAATTCGTTATGAGAACCCTACTACTAACGAATCTATTATAAATTTATATGCAACTGAACACCTAAAACTTATAAACAAAACACAAATTTAGCGGGCAGTCTTTTTCTTTTCCGAAAATCGTTCGTCCGAAAATCAATTGTCTTTTTGACTATGCCTAGGTTGTCACTTAAATTTCAATAAAGAAAACAATTTAAAAATAATAATAATATTTTAACAAATAAAAAAATATATATCTACAATTAATATTTACAATAAAATAAAATAATAATTAAATTAAACAATAAAGAAATTAATTTTGTACATAGTTCTAAACAATGATAAGGAACGAAAATTTATTTCCGAACGCAGCGTAAACCCGTCGCGCGGGAAAGTTATTCGTGACGTGCGCTTTTTTTTTTTTGGTTCTGAGGCTGGCTGCGCGCGGGTATGTAAAAATCAAACAGTAAAAATTTTTTTTGGACTATGCCTGAGTTATCACTTAAATTTTAATAAAGAAAACTATTTAAATAATATTAATAATAATTTAAACAAATATAAAAAATACACACATAGTACATAGTTCTAAACAATGATTAGGAACGAAAATTTATTTCTGAACGCAGCCGTCGCGCGGGAAAGTGATTCTTGACGTGCGCTTTTTTTGGTTCTGAGGCTGGCTGCGCGCGGGTATGCCCGCAAGTTTTTTACATAGGTACCTATGTAAAAAACTTTGCCGGGTATGATGATTCCAGGATTTATATTTCCGGCTAAAGAAGACCGATCAAGTAGAACGCGCTGGCGGTTCTTCAATATCTGCGGTCGAGGAATCATCTTGTGGCGGTCACCATCTCCGTCCCGGGCTACTATCACTGGACCTACAGGGGAGTACCTAAATAGGAAGGAGCAAAAGCAGACGGCCGTACCCACGTCCCTTCAAATAAGTGTGCCTCCGACAGGTTAGCGGGGAATAAATATTTTTTTTATTATACTCAAAAACACCTCGTCTTATTTCAATCCCAACACTAGGATCTCAGAGGCTACACCTATTTATTAGTTTGCAGAAAAACGTTGACTTTGACAATTAAGTTTGGAGTCATTGTTTATCCCTAAGAATTATAGGTACTTGATTAGAAAACTTTAGAGTAAGTGCTTCGAAGTAAATGAATTTAATAAATAATAATGTCAACAAACAGACCTCATTTTATTTACTTACTAGATAAGCGACTTTGCTTTATACTGTGTAGTGATCCTACGAAATCCTAATGTGTGGTCACCTCGACCGTCGTATTTCCTCACAGGAGTTAGATTTTAATTTAAAATAAAACGGTACCGTTTTTGATACTGCTCTATAAAGTAATAGTTAGTAAAAAAAATTTACTAAATGATAGTCTACAACATTCATCTATTTAGCTTTTACAAGCAACGTAAATTGGTTTAGTTTTATTATGGACTATTCAATTGAGGGACCACCTTTAATCGATTATAACTTTTTAATGGTTTATTTTACAAACTTAAGATTTAATTTACAATCGTTTAAGGACTTTTACTAACGCTTAGTGGCACCCGTATTTTAAATATTACAGTGGTTATCACTAAATGCAAACTTCAGGTGTTCGATTGAGGGACCACTTTCTTATTGGTTTTTTTTATTAATGAGTGAATACTGGGAGGTGAAATTTTATAAAATGAGCTTTACAAATTTTTTACTAAGAGTAGTACTTTACAGAAGTTGCAAATTTCCACTAGATTATGAGATATGGGTACCAGTCAGGCACGATTGAGGGTCCAATTTAAACGATTGTAACTTTTGAGTGCCAACTTTTACAAATTTTTTACTGCATTTACAATCGTTTGAGAACTTTTACTAAAGCCTGACACATTCAAAAGCTCAAAATTCCAGTGTGGACCCTCAATGGGAACGCACATAAAGTAGTCTACATTGAAAGCGAATCGTCAAGCCATCATCGTAGTCAGGTTGGAAAAAAATGTAATTCGTAGCAACTCCATATACGTGCCCACTGCTGGGGCACGGGTCTACCTTAAACTAGGGCGATCAGGCCTTTATCAAACATACTGGCCAAGAGCGGGTTGGTCGCCTACACAACCTTAGAATTTCTTCGTAGGTGTGCAGATAACAACCCTCTGGCACACCATTACCATGGCCGCTGAGAATTATAGTACCTTATAAACGATTTGTTACTCCCTGAAATAAGATACGGTCTCGATACTGTTGTGTATGTGCAGGTTATCGTTTTGATATGACTGCTAAACGCGCCATCATAGGATTCGTCTCTAACGGATAAGCGTGTTTGAAAATCTAATAAACACATTGCTTACAGGCGTCGAGCTAGACGTCCGCCGCTACGTAACGGCGCTGATGGCAGCGCTGCACCTGGCGAAGGTCACGAGCGAACAGCAGGCCGCCGACCAGCGCGCCGAGCCCCCCTCCCCCTCCCCCGCCGCCGCGGCGCCCCCCTCCCCCTCCCCCGCCGCCCCCGCAGACGCCCAACCCACCACCGCCAACCAACTCAAAGCCACCCCCGAGGGAAAGTCCGACCTCCCTGAAGACTCCGACGCCCATTAACCTTCGTTTGTAATCGTCGCCTCCCAAAATTACCCTATAAATGTACCGTTTCCGAATGAGGAAACGAGACGGATATACATACGTTTCTAGGCGCGTTTCGGGAGATCTTATATTGTATCTTTAGTCTAAGATAGCCACCCTGCGGATATACTGGCTGTATCTACTCTGTTATGGCGCTGATATTATAGTTATTATACTAGCATTTAAGATTGTATTTTTATAATTATTTAATGAAATGTAACGAGACTGCGATTTGAGTCTTATTTTGATAAAATTATGAATTTTGTACGGATATTATTTATGATGTAAGCAATTTTTGATAAATATATTCAGTGATAAATAAATGCTACATTTTATTTAGATGTGATATTTTCATTTTACTCGTTTCCGATCATGATATTCCTAAATGAGAGATACTTCTCATAAACACAAACATATTAAAGTACAATAAATATAAAAGCAGAAAATATTAAATAAAAAAAACATTTAAATTTTACAATAATTTTATTTAAATTCAATTCCAAAATAATTAGTTGTACATTTTTCAAGAAGTTAGGCCCATTATTAGAATATTTCATTAGAAAATGGACCGCCTACATAGTTTTATAAAAACCTACAAATCTGTATAATGAAATGACGATGACTATAAATCCCAAGATATGGACTTTTGATATGAAGATACAGTAAATGTAAAGTAGGAATGTCGCTTAGCTTTCGATAAAGAATGATCTAAATTTCATGCTACATAATATCTCTATTTATATTGCACTCACAGCATAAGGGAAAAATATTACCTATGATCCCCTATGAGGGCCATGATTCAACTAGTTGTACAGGGTAATAAACATATTATTATATTAGACAGTATTTTGTAACTGGGTCTGTATAGTATAGATCTATTAAAGAAACAAATAAATTTATTCTGAGGGCATGGAACATTCGTATCAGTTTGGCACACTATTAACATTTAACAGACACTCAATAACATAAAAAAGAGCAAAAGCCAAATGATTATGTGATGAAACCGACACTTTCAAAACTTCGAAAATATATTTTTGTGCAATTCGACATTTCACAAACTATAAAATAAGTTAAGTACACAAAAGTTGCCATTGATTTAACTAAACATTAAATGCGACTTAGCAGTTAGCCATTATCGGGTTCTGCCTAAAACTAAGCTACTAAGATCTAAAAATAAAACCTGGTTTATGAACCTAGATTAAATATTACGCCTCTACTGTTACAAAAGTATTCAATAAAATATCGCAGATAATTATCGCATCCATTACTGTTGTTCTTTTTCAGTGTGTACTAAAATAAAGCGTTTTTATGAATTTCATGCACTTAAAAATAATTTCATTAATAATAATACGTAGGTTGTAAACTTTGTCTACAATATTATATGGAATTAAAAAATATGTAAAGAAATTGAAAGTTAAAACAATATTAAATGATTATTGAATAAACATAATATCTATTAATAATAGATAATAATACTATAAGCAATTCTTCAAGCATCCATTGCTATCGGTAGCTCGCAGCGCGTACATAATCATTAATTTTGGTAGAAATATTTTAGTTTGCTATTCAATAGCTATGAGTTTGGCGCTCAAAATGCTTGACATTGGTCACTTAACATATTACAGCCGACTTAATCGGTCAAGTTTCAAAGCAAAGGCCTACTGTCTACAAAACTGCACGTTGAGTTATTTACGTGTTCTGAAGATGACCAAAGCAAAACTTTGTTTGAAAGTGACAATGTGACGTTTTGTGGACAGTATACCTTAGCAGTATACCTTAGAACAGAAGGCAGCTAACAAGTTTTTAAAGCTATATAAGGCTTGCTGTCCACATAAACCCCACGTTGAAGAATGATTTAGGTCCGTGTTCCAGTGTACATCAAACATTTTTTTTCGCGGACTAACGCGGTTGCTTTAGTGGACAGTATACCTTAGTCTGACATACGGGAGCAAGACATAACTATTAACCTCACTGAATTTACTAAAAAGATGAACGATGATAAAAAAAAAACGTCTTTATTCAGTACACTGCGGTGCCGCTGGCCGGCGGCGGGCGGAGGCCGGCGGGCCCTTAGCCGAGCCCGTGGTCCTCGAAGAAACCCTGGGGCGTCTCCTCCTGCAACAAGGGGATCACTGAGCCAGTGTCGCTCGTGGCCGCGTTAGACCGAGCCATCGCTTTTCGGCTGAGAGCACGTCATGGGTTACATATTAACGGCGGGTTGCTGAACTAAGTTTTCATTTTAATTGAAATAAATTATATAAAAAAGTTTAAATTTAACTTTATTTTTTAGGTTTGTTAACTAATTTGGATACGGACACAATTTTAAATTATAAGAGAGTTAATAAGAGATGTTAATGTTAATAAAAAAAGATTTTGAGAAATGAGTTGGTTCAATTATTCCGAGTTAATGAAATATATGTTTATTATAACTCGTTTATTAAATCTAAGCAATAAGTCAATAATATTTTCTTTATAAAAAGACAATGGTAAAGTTAGCACAACACGCACCAATATTAAATTTCCATTATTATGGATATTGCACGACGACGATAATTTCTTATTTAATTAGGTACACAGTTTGATATAAACCTCAATATTAAACCAGTCATATCACAAACTATGTTACATCTTTTATAAAATTTTAAATGGAAACGTTACCATAATAAGATAAAATTAAACATGACACCATTACAACAACATGACTCAAGACTAGAGTCCTAAATCTAACGTTTAAGAAAAAAAATCGTTAAACAAACAATAAAATTTGTAAAACTCAAAGATAAAGGTACTTAATATTTCGTTTCGTTAAAATATAACCATTCAACATTAAAACTAAAGATTTTACCGATAACAATAATAAATTCGAAGAAGTTGGAAGGCAAATAGATTTTAAAACTTATAAATAATACTTCTTAAATATTTTCTGTCGAGGCAAGTGACGGACTCTTTTCCGCTTTGGTCACATTAATGTAACATTAATTTGATATGCATACATATATTTTACATAATTATAATTTTTTTTTATTTCATTTTAAATACCTTCGAAAGTAGAAACTATATGTATGAAACAAAAGATTGTCATTAAATATTGTTAAGTAGATACAGTTTTTCATTGTCAATATTTTTTTTTGTTTGACTTTTTGGACCCTGTTTGTACAAGTAAAGGCAAAAGATGTTAACACATAAACATAATTTCGTAAGAAAATATTACTATACGCCAACAGGCCAGAAATATTTTGTCATATTTGATGTTTTAGGTAAATAATAGTAACATAACATAGTAAAATAAAAAAAAGTACCTAAATAAATATAAAATATTTTGCTTTTGTTATTTTTCAAATTATTGCAAATTTTATACATTTTTAAATATGGTCAGGTGGTATTCTCGATGTAATCTGACAATATACGTGTAATTTTAATAGCAATAACATTTGATTTTAATCTCAATATAAATATACAATCTTTTTACAATATAAACAAATAGGTAGGTTTACAGTACCTTATTATTCTTTAAGTTTGTATTATGAGTTACATTTGCCGGGAAACAGCTGTTTTTTGTATAATATATATTGATTTCTTTGAGTGTGGCCTTATCGGCTTAATTTAGAAAACATTCTAGCCCGGCAGCGGTAAATGGGCATTATTTTCGATATGTAACGTTGTAAGTTCAACACTCAACAGACAATAAATACTTTTCTTATGTTACTACGTTATGTAAGTAAACGTATATAAAAACACATATATGGATGGTGTTCCCTGGCCGCCGCAGTCCCTCAGAGCAGCCCCACCTCCCGCAGCGCCGCGTCCACTGTCTCGTCCTGGCGCAAGCCCATTCCAAACACAGTTACAATACACGCAATGTATCACACGTTGCGAGTATGGCATATAAAAGATTTATACTCTCTTTATATTTTGTTAGTCGTCCATTACCTACCTGCCTACATAGCTTGTATCTGTTCGGCCGTATCTAGTATCAAATAATACTATATTTCATTGCTTAAAATTTTAATATAACTGAATGTAAGAATTTTTTATGTAAGTCAATTGATTTTGTAAACTTCGCCTAAGTAGAATAAGCATAATGAACGTTTTTGAAGAGATAACTTTGGACCTTACCTTTGCATTGTCAAAAGAGAGAGCAGAGAAAATGTAAAGTAGATAGAAATTTAAGCTTATTAAAAAATATGCAGGAAGATATAGCAAAGTTGGTTATGGTTAAATATTATGCTGCATGCTGTTATATATACCGAAACTTAGATATTTTACTTAGTTACAGTAGCGACCTACCAAACAATGATTATATAAAATGCACTTTTGAACCGAAAAATGGCATAATAGAATACAAAACATCAATAAGTATATCCGACCTATATGTACAGATGAGAGAACACGTATCGATATTTGTCAGAGTAACAACAAGCAAAGGGATAACCACCACCCATTATATAGTTTTTCAGATTCTGGAACCCATAACATGAACAAAATAATAAATCGTGGCACGAGTATCATTGCTACATGACATGAAGTCATGTATAAATTTAAAATAATGCTGATTATACTAGCATAGGACCTTTTCATGACTTTAAGAAGGCCATTTCATGACTATTTAGCCCACACTTTTATCAGTATCAGTACTGATTATATCAACTAGTTAGTCCATACCACATTACCTAGCACAAGGTATGCAAGATTTGTACATAGATTAAACGCTAAAATGTGTTCAAATTACGTTAACGCTTAGAATTTTAAATGGATATTCACGAGCAACTAAGACAATATGATAATAACATTTAAATCTCGTGCTACGATCGGGAACATACGTCGGGAGCGGGAACATGCAAGAAAACAGAATTATATTTCGAATAAATGTATTTCGACATCCCATTACACATCGCGAGAGCGGTCGGACCGTCACCAAAGTACATTGTTTCACCACGGGCAGCAAGCGAAGCCGACACGTCGAAACGCAAATACATAACCAACACTATATACCGAACAGGTCCAAACTACAGATTATATCAAGGATTAATAAAATATAAATAAAAATGTTAATTATTGCATGCATTCTCGGGAGCATGGTAAAACATTGTACTCTATACAAAAGGTAACGTTAAATTTAAATAACTCGTTAACTACACAATGAGAAGCAACAGTGATACACACCCCATAACTAATAAAAATTGCATACCAGGTCCATGATTACATTATGATTTGATCTCTAACAGTTCACATGTAATGATACCACAAAACATACATTCATTAATGAGGTATACAACCCTTACTGGTGTGAAGACAGATCAAAGATTAACATTAGATGCCTAAGTTACGGCCTACGTTAAAATACGGTACACACCTGAGCTGAGATCTAACACATTAACAACCATAACTAAAACATCGCGATAAATGTTTGATGTCAGATCTGATCAGTATGATGTTAGATGTGGTGTGAAGGTGGGTGAACTGTGTGACATGCATAATAACAATATTAGTAGTAAGTATAGTTTTATACAAAAAGCGCAAAGAAAATGATTTCTAAAAAAAAATATATTCAAATATATACTTTTATAAGCGGCAGTGCATGAAGAAAGAGGGGGTTTAAGCAACTACAGTATTTGTTACATGACAAATTCTAGCTCAAGAAGACCAGACTTTAAAATATGGTGATTTTAGGACGTTTCTTGACGTTTTTCATGCAGATATATAAATAATTTATTTATATGACAAAAGTTTAGTTAAGTTTATTGGGATAATAACTACTAAAGATTTAGTCTCTCTTAACAGAGTTGAAAGTTTTGATAATTTTGTAAAACTATTAACTGAAGAACAAACTATACTAATAACGATATTACTAATTGGATATTCAATCTTATTATTATTGAAGATGGTCAAAAATAAGGTTCCAAATTTAACTAAATAATACTCGAACTGGTGAATATGATGATTAAATCGATGTTCCTTCTCAGGCAACTATTACTAACCCAACAAAAACGACATGATACTCCATACAAGCTCACTAGTATAATGCTTCAATTAAGCTCTCCCACAATGCCTACATGCCTCATGCATGCTTTCAGGCAGTTCCGTGAACCTACACGAGATCTATTAAACTGTAGCGGTATATAATATACTTTTATAGAGGATATTATGTTATCCTCTACTAAGAATACTAGCTATTTGCTACAAGCGCACTAAAGAGGTAGACTCAGTATGGCATCTCGGGCCTGGCGGCTCACTGTCAGTGCAAGAGCCCGTCGTTGAGATCCTGTCCGGGCATGCGCGTCAGAACAGAGGAAAGATTAGCCAGTGCAAGGTAGGAAGCGAACACCACTCGCCCTTCGCTGTATACCCACTTTAGTAACTCAAAAGTATCAAAAATGTAATAGTGAACACCCTGTATATTCCAACGGCAAAGAAGTTATGAATGTAATTATAATCTTTGATTTACTGGTGGTATTTTTCATGTTGAGGTTTCATTTCTGAATGGTCATTGTGAATCTAATAAAAGCATCGTTTAAAATTAGAAAGATACTTTCCCGTCTATAGTATTTAACTAATATCAAATTTGCATAACTGCTCAATGTGTTATTAAAAAGTATTTCACCAAATTAGTTATGATTTTAAAAAAATATTTTATTAGTAATTCCAAAGTGAGTATACAGCTTAGAAGGAAAATTTCTATACAACAACAAGTGTAGCAGAACAGGACAAATCCCAATATAATAATTGATCCAGGGAACACAACAAATAATGAAGCTAAGTCAACACTCAATGCTGTCTATCGCATTTAGTTGTGATGTTGTAGAATTGCTGAGAAGTAAGTTTTGTTCAGTCTTCTTCTTCTTCTTCTTCTTATCGTGTGGTTGATGAACAACCTGGTGTCAGAGTTTTTAAGCCGCCCGTAGGCCTCTGACATGGCTTCACACACCGTAGAAAAATCTCTCAGGCGTGCTGGTTTCCTCACGATGTTTTCCTTCACCGTTAAAGCGTCGAATGATGGTACATATGAATTTCAAATTTGAAAAACACATTGGTACCTGGCGGGGTTTGAACTGGCGACCTCTCGCATGGCAAGCAACGACCTTAACCACTCGGCCATCGACGCTTTTTTACTTCATTTTTTTTGTTCAGTCACAAGTGTGTTTACAGCTGACCAGATATTTTATTATAGAATAAATTGAGAAAGTTCATTTTGACCATAATTATTAAATTTCTCATTTTTTTATTATTATTAAATTATGAATAAAAATTAAATTATATTTTACTTCCTTCATTAAGATTAGCATTTTTTAGTTATACATTTTCTTATCAAACTTTGTTTCCTACAGGCACTAATAAAGCTTCTAATTTATTACTAATTAAATTGGTTCTTTTTATTATTTAAACAAGTAAATATTACTTCTCAATCAATATAGATATTATTTAGCATTAATTTACTATTATTATGTGCATTTCAATACACAACATAATATGCACATTACTTGATATGTAAATTTATACATCGCTTTTTAAGTTGTGTTTTAATTAAGATTAAATAAGTGTAAAAGGCAGTGCTCCTACACCAAACACTTAAGTGATGTCTAATACAATGAAAGGCACTACGGAGGCCACTGTGCTATCATCCTGGTCCACGTTAATATGTAAATACATTAGAATCATTGCACTAACTATCAATATTTGTTAACAAACAAAATACAATAATAAGATATGCATCTTGACTATGTTATGTTCTCAATGAGCAAGAAGGTATTGAACAATAAGACTAAAATAGTATCGCTATTATAATATACATTTAAATGTAATGGCCAAATAAATAGTAATCTGAGCAATACTTAAAATTGGCCAACTGTTATTCAGTGTATATTTTAGATTAAAAAGGTCAACACAAAAATGTTTAACCATCTTTAAGGTAAAAGTATTCATGCAAAACAAAGTGTCAACAAACTATTACTTACAAATTAATTACTACCCAATTAATTAAAAACTCTTCAATGTTATATAAACCTCACTTTTATAGAACTTTTTCTACCATATATAGGTAAATATTATATTAAATAGGTAGACATATTTGACATAGTAAAACGCCTCATAATAAATTCGACTTTGATGTAATAATAGGACATTCACCAAAATATATTTCAATCACACAAAATAGATAAATAGATCATGAGTTAGTCACCATATCACATTCGCCACTACATAGAGCATGCACTTGTAACATTATTACATCAATGTCGTTATTAATTAGTGTTGCCAGAGTCAGATTTGATTGCCTCAAATGAGGGTGATGGGATACAAGTCCACTATTGATGCCCAGCATCAGTTAAAAAGGAATAGTTTCTAAAATTCTAATATATTTAGAAACAATAATAACTTTATTTAAAATCTTTTTGGGATGTAAACAATGTAATAGGTAAGATGGTAAAAGTTTACATTAATAGACTTCTATAAATAAGTTAGGGATTCAAAAGACAACTTAAAATCAATGCTTTCTTATGATGAAAGGACATCACTAGCATGTAGTAAGATTTATTAAGCAGAAATAAGTTTATGGCTTGAAAAGCTATAATATGCTAAATTAGAACTTAGTCCCTCTCAAGATCAGCACGAAAAATAACATCTGGCAACACTGTAACCAACATGTTTAGACAAGCTCATTATCTTGGCTACTGACCTCTTGCAGCAGATCCTGGGCAGCAATGGCCTTCAGCACATTCTTCTTGCTGGTCTCCTGAAGCTCTCCACCCAGAACCAGCTCATCCAGGATGAAGTATGCCTTTTCGAAATTGAAAATGATGTCTAACTCGCACACCTGTGAAGAATTTGACAATTTAGACATTGAAATCTTACTAATAGGATGTTGGATTGTTACTCTTTTGTGCAAAAACTACTGAAAGGATTTTGATGAAACTTCACATTAATACAGCTTACATATTTGAATAACACATAGGCACACAATTCATAAATATTTATTTTACATTATCCAATGGTCGATTGGTCATTGTCTATTAAATAAGGTGTCTGGACTGATTTCAGCCATGGCGGCTGATCAATGGAGATCAGCCAACTGGGCAGGGCATATTATAGTGCACAAATTCATGCATGTGTATCACAAAAGCGCATCCTCTATTTCGTTATATCCTTCCTTTTCGGTCCTTCGTTTTCTGGTAATTAAGATTAAAGTTTGTATAATATAAATATATAATTATGTACTAACACTTCCAAAATACTTGTCAAGGAGCTCCACATAGCGGTGAATTAGCTCCAGGGTCAGCAACTCATTGTCCTCTTGCTCCATTGCACAGCAGAAGTACAGTGATGCATATCTGCAATGTAACATATAATTCTTAGATTCCAAATTGTTTTATGTTACCTCACAAATAGCAGAAAAAGGGTTTCTGTTATTTGTTTGGGATGGTTTGGGGGTGGGTTTAGAAATTCCCAATGCTATGGCAGACAAAGATGGGCAGCGCCAGTTCACTCCTGACCATGACAGGTGTAACCCAGTTGAAATGTCAGGCAGTACATAGCTATGTATTTGCTATTTATTTGCATGTGCACCTATAAAGTCTAATATTTAGTGTAATGGAATGCGAAATTGTATGTAGTGAACGAACATATTACAAGTTTCAATTAGTAAATTTGATTAAGTGATGGTGACTCATTTGAGGGAAATGGATGTAGGATCACACATTTAAGAGTACTAATACTGAGTAGTTTTGTTACTATACTATCAGTGCCATTTATTTATTTATGGTAAGAGTTACAGAAAACAACAATAACTTTGTTTAAATGTAAATATGAACAACAGTCATCAAACAGAGTCTGTAATAGTGACAAACCTTTTGTAAACCACTTTAACATCTTTCCATTCTAGAAAAGAGCACATTTTCGGTTTTCTAGCCAGCACTGTGGTGATAAGTTCGCGAGTGATCTTCTTCTTTAGCTTGTCAGGGTGGGCCACATACCATTTTTGTAGACGAAGCTTGCCTTGTCGGCTGAATAGTAACATGAATTGCATCTGAAATATTTAAATATATTGTAAGAAAATTAAGAATCATGTAGTAATTGCGACATTAAATACCTTCTTTAAGTTAATTTATATGAAAACGAATGAATTAGTGGCATTACAAATATAAAACCATCGAAGCAGTGTAGTTTGATAAAAATGACAATTAATTACCATTTTTAACAGATTTCTTAAAATTATTCAGTCCTACGTTAATACTTAGTAAGGAATGTTACGAATATGATTCGAAATCAAATAAGGACATCACATTTTATGGTAAATTATTAAAAAAACAACAAAGTAGCCCAACCATGGAGTCCAGCCAAACTTCGATTTTCCTGAATCTGACAGCTGATTACGTCATGCGACATTTAAAAACGTGTCCCAGAATAGAGCAAAAGAATAAACAATTTTTATGCCTCGTATTTCAAAATAATAAAAACCGTCACTAAAAGTTACTTGTTGTAGGCAGGTACTGCCGACTAACTTAATGCTCAGAATTCTTTGCGTGGCGTTGGCAAAATAATATCAAATGAAGTATGCTGAGATTGATAAATTAATTTTGGATGTTTTGATTAGTGATGTGCCGGATCTTCAAAAATGTATATCCGCGGATACGGATCTGAATACGTATATTTATTGTCAAGAACCGCGGATACGGATTTTATAACTTTCTATTGATTGGTTTCATAATTATAAAAAGGAGGTTTAGGTTTTTTTTTTTTTCATTTACTTAGAAGTGATCATGATGTTATAACTTATAATATTCCAGTAATCACAATATAAAAATTAAGATTTAAGATAGATTAGATTTTTAGTTATTTCATTGTCATAGAAGTGATGAAAATTATAACTTTCTCTCATTATAAAGATACATCCATCTATCTATCTAAATGTTTGCATTATAAACGTGCCAAATATTTGATTATATGAAATAAATCTGGGGTACGGTAGTGCCCCCGCCAAGTCGATATACTCTGACTGGACTTTTAAATTTTTTTAATTCTAATAATCACCAGAAAAAGATCCGTGAAAGATCCGCATTAAAAGTAACGGACCCGGATACGGATTTTTCTTTTCCCTCAGATATCCGCGGATACGGATATTCGGAACATCACTAGTTTTGATATATCCTACTGGTGGGATGCTAAATTGCTAATACATTTAGAATTGGGTAAAATAAAATAGGCTGCAAACTCCTCACTAGGCCAAGCTGTAGATGGCTGGCACCAGTGGAAAACATCTTAAACCTACTGTAATTATGTTTTTATTGTAAAATAAAAAGAAAGTGAATACTTTATATGTGTTTTATTACAAATATTAATATACACCTAGAGTTTTTTGGGCTATACCTACAAAAATTATAAACTCTTGTTCTATGTATTACAACAAAAGACTACAACGAAATAAAATAGAAGGCTTGCCAAGCGAGAGGTCGCCAGTTCTAACCCCGCCATGTACCACATTATTCAATGCTTTAATGGTGAACAAAAGCATTGTGAGGAAACCTATGAAGAAATTCTATGGTTGTATAGTCAACAAGGATTGATCACCCTAGTTTTAGGTAGGCCGTGTCCCAGCAGTGGGGATATGGGCTGTTAACGATGAAACTAAAATAACACACATCAAAAATGTTTGCTTTGAAATTTTGATCCAAAAGAAAAAAAATATAATTGTTATCAGTTATGAATCAATTTATTGAAAATTAAGATCTGGGTTCTCCGCTACCTATCTATATCTAAATAGAAAATTCAAATAACATCATATAAAATGAAACAGCTTAAACAATAACAAGTCCTTTTTCACTTAAATCACTTAGTTTTCTTATTAATTACTTACAATAAGAAAGCATTTGGCAGAACTTTCTAATGTCATTTAGAAATTATCAATCAAGTATAATTTTATGTATTAAAATGAGGGAAATAGAATATTAGCTAGAGCACCATTTTTGACTGTTCAAACTAGTCAAAATATTAAACTTAGCCTTATAATAAAAGTGTGCTAAAAATAGTCTAATCATCCCACATTTCATAATCGGGATCAGTCTCCGGAAGATAATCTTTCTGTTCAATAGGCTGAGGTTTATACCGAGCCCCATCTGTCAAGATCTCAGGCTTGTTCGTTTTTAATTTTTGAGGGAAATTCGCCTTCCTTGTCGGGCAGTCGACAACATGTTCTATCATTTTGTCGTGGGGAAGCCGGTGAGTAGCGTTGTAAGGGCAAATAGAAAGTGCCGGATATACTTTCTCGCATTTCACGATGTGTTTTTGGAGACGTGACCGCATCACACGGTGCATAGGGTCGTACGGGCAGGACACGAAGGGATTATCCATAATCAAGGTTCAACAAAATCTGCAAGATAGACGAAATAGTTTGGACACACAGTATGAAAAGCAATATCAAATACATTCAAAGTATACCAATAGAAAGTTTACTTACGGAGACGATTATTTTCAGTATTTAGTAATGATTATCGTCAATGAACGAACGAAATTCACGAAATACAATACTAGCTAAACTAACTTTGCAGGCTCTTTGGCTGTCCGAGTTCTTGTTTGTTGTTAACTTTTTTAAAATCGTGTGTGCCGTGCCGGTTGACAGTCTCAGATATATAATATACTCTATGGTTGACAGGTAGTGATGAAGGCTTACTTTACTCGAGTCAAGTCATAAAGCTGCGTCGACATTAACGGGCTTCAGTAAAGTTTATTATTTGTGTTTCTGTTCTATATAGAACAGAATAGTAATACCAATATTTTCTGTAGCACCAATCGCATCGCTATAAACACCAATGGTCCCTTATAATCCCTTATGCTTATACTGAACAAATATAGAATATAATCACTACACTGAAAATACAGAAACCTAAGTAAATGAATCATACCCGAGGGAATGTAGGTATTTGTTTTGTACAAAGAGAATATAATCACTACGTTGTTTTATAAACAGTCTTGGTCATAGAGAATACTAATACATCGGATAGTCTTGGTCCAATCAGGGGGAACAAATTGACCGGCAGAAAATTTGCTTCCATTCTCGATAAACCTGCCTATTGTAGAACTTTTTGTGCAGGCCCCATTTTATCCAAAACGGTCGACGTAGAAGTTTATTTTTGATGTGACTTGACATGTTATTTATAAAGTGTCACATCATAATTTATATCAGTTGTCATGTTAGCTATCCCAGGTTTTCGCATCCCAGATTACATTAAATGTTTCATTTAACTTCAAATGTTTTAACAATTAAAATATACTCTCTAAGTTCAGGTGTTTGCTATGGTTAATAATACGCAAGGAAATAAGAAGAAAGTAGAATGGGGAGGGGTGAAAAAGGTTAATCCTCTAGGAAAATATTGCCCTGTTCTAATATCTTTCTGTTTTTGTATACCCTTGGAAAAAGCTATTTGTTTCATAGCCACAATCGGTCTGTTCCCCACAACCGCGTGTATATTGCTTAGTACAACAGTCGGTTCAACTTTTTTGAGAAAATGTGGCTTATCAACAACAGAAGTAACTATAACATGCTACATTTATGCAGGACTTGGAATCTTGGTGTTTTGCAGTCATGTAATTCTATTCGTAGCAGCTATAACACACCTTAAGAAATTATTTACATTTTATCTTTGGATTATGATATTTTATATAATATTAAGTTTAGCATTAGCATTTTTTGTATGTATTAAGGCACAACATAAAAATTCTTTACTTGGAGCTATGTATATTGTTTTAGCATTGCTTTATACTGCTTTGTTAATATACTTTTGGATGGTTGTTCAGAGTCAGTTGTACAATGTAATAGAGCAACCCAATATTATTAATATTCATATTACAATTATTTAAATTGTGTTTTAAAATAATTGATTCTTCATATTACATTTATTATTTATTTTTGTCTTTTAGCACCTGCATCCCTTACTACTTCAGCTTTTTAAAACTGCTATGCGTGTTTTGAAAGCTTACAAACATATTAGCAAAATATAACACAACGTTTAGAAATATAATCAATCAATAATAAAATTAGAGTAGTCGGGGCCCCAAATTAGGACTCGAAGAATTCTCTAGACTTCTTCTCAGCCGCCGTGTAGTAGTGAACACGCAAAGCGATGCATATTGGGCCTTTTTTAAGATGTTTGATCTGCTTGATTGAATGTGGTTTTCGTTATATCTGTCATGGACAAGTTATTGGGCATGGTAGTCTTCTTTGAGTATAAAGCCACTGGAGATGCCATAACGTCAACGCTTCTAACAAATTTTTTCGCCACTTTTAGCGGGGGGCGAGGTAAACACGTACAGCACACCACCAAAAAATTTATAACTCAACAGACACAAATTTTGCTGTGACGATAAACGCACACTACAAAAATGTTCAACACTTCAAACAATACACGCACACAAACAAAGTTTTCACGTAACTACGCAACACACATACGAAAAAAATAGTGA
Source organism: Maruca vitrata (assembly GCA_039566165.1). Taxonomy (NCBI): domain Eukaryota; kingdom Metazoa; phylum Arthropoda; class Insecta; order Lepidoptera; family Crambidae; genus Maruca; species Maruca vitrata. The sequence continues at coordinate 2,181,795 of CM076923.1, read as the reverse complement.
TGACACAAAAAATAAAATAAAATCAGTTTGGTGAATGAACTGAACTATCTTGTACTGATTTTGTAATTCAATATAATTTTGTGGGATCTTATTAAACAATTTTGTGCTTAAACCCAAGAACGACTTTCCAGTCTTTTGAAGCCTGAGCCTTGAAACGGCAAACCTATGTTTATTACTGGTGTTAAAATGGTGAGGATCCGATATTAAATGATTGTATGTTCTTGTAGACATATAAGATACAGTCCAAAATGTACTGAGAGGATACGGTTAAAATATCTATGTCTTTAAAAATATCTCTAAGGGAGTCACAGAATTCTTTTCATTTTCAGACTAAATTTCAATATCGTATGAACAGAGGAAAGAAAAGTAATTTTTCAAATTCATCTTACAAGATTTAAATATAACATATGTTTAGACCTTTTATTTAATTCAAAATTAAAGTAAAAAACGGATTATACAACTAACTGCAGGGAGTGAATGATTCATTCAAATGTCGAGTCGCTTTTTTGACTTTGTGACATCACTAGCCTCCGTACCACTGTATTCTTGTTTATTTTTTCTGTCGTTTACGTATCGTAACGACTTTTTATTTAAATGGCAATTCTTCCTAAATACACGTTTAAAAGTTAATAAAAACACTTAGATATGATACGAAACGCGCCCATGTTGCGAATTTGAGCTCTCGATCGCCTTTTACATGAGAATACTGCATAACTAACCATTTTTCAAGAGAAACGTCACGCGACAGGGATCACTGCAAAATGGCGGTGGTGCAGCGACAAGTAGTTTTATTAAACGTGTTTGAACAGTTGACCAATGTACTTTGCCGGAGGGGGTCGCCCGTGTAAGGCATCTCCAGTGGCTTTATACTCAAAGGGTAGTCTTATTTCAAATAAGGGTAGGTCTACACAATTGTTAGAGTTAGAGTTCTAAAAGTGCGTAAGACTGATAGCTGTCAGATTTAAGAGTCTGATTTGACTTTGACATTTGACGTTTATTTATTCCAACCAAACCTAAATATTTTGGGATGGTGGTTCTTCCAGATAGTTAAAAATTACTTTATACTTTTTGTACTCTTAGTAAAATTATTGAATAATGATACAATTACTTCTTTTCTAAGCCCTGAGATCCAATTTGTTACAAATAATATCTTTTACAATGGTATGTTCATGTAAATTTACTGTAATAAGTTTATTACAATCTGGTTAATTTAACATTTTTTTAATATTCACGACTTTTACCCATCCCTTTTTATACTACTGTTTAAAAAGCATACATTTTGGTGTATATTAAAGATATATCATTCATATACTTCCATAGTTATTGGGTGAAACTTACTTAGGGTCCGATACTAAATATCAAATTATTGTGACATAATAGTTTGTAAAACACTTTTAATGTTCAATTGAGGGAATATTACACAAATAGTATAAAAATTACAATGTATATTGCATTCTTGAATACATCACATACTCTTTTTTTTTTCCCTGTCGCAAAAATAAGTTGTATATTTTATGGCCTACATGTTACTTTATTCTTGACCTCCTTCCTACATCTTACATATTTCAAGATGTAGGAAGGAGCTTCAAGCGTACACTTTTGTTTGATTTTAGGCCAGCAATGCAAGGCCGGGATCTGGCAGTGCGGACGTAGGCTGTGAAGCGGATGAGTCGGAAGACTTGTCTTCCTCCTCTTACGATGTGGCAGGAGTAAGCAGTGCCATTGAAGGGCTCAATTTGCAGGATGAAACTGAGGTAATTGTATTGGTACATGTGGATATCTAAAGCCATTTACAGTTCGGATATAGTCATATGTTTTGTCTGGAAGATTGCCAAATGTTTTTATGTTATAAATATTGTGTCAGTACAATGGCTAAGATAATGCATTGTAAGTAATGATAGCTACTGTTATAGACTACGCAAATAAATGTTTACTGGTTTAGATGTTTCATAATTTAAAAAAAAATTGTATACATATAATAAGTTTTCATGTTTGATTATATAATATGTTTTCTAGTTTCATTATGCAACTTACAAATTATGTATTTATATTTGCAGAGCACAGAGCCTGAAGATGAGCTGTCTCTGTTCCGTCAGCAGTGGCAGCGAGAGCTGGAGGGTACACCGGCCCCCAAAGAGGAAGCACCCAAGCCTGGGCCAGAGGTGGAGGAGCCCTTGAATGATGAGGAGAAGGTATATCACCTTTAAATGAATTATTGGTTTCGCTGGGGCCAGCCCACTCCACTGTTCAGTACCTTTTCATTTATAGGAAAAAATAGACCTGTGGCTTCAAAATAATTTATTTGGTGTACACCTGTCAGGCCTACCCAGTAGAAAGTAGATAAAAGGCGAAATGTGCATTTTTTTAAAGCATAAATTGAGTGAATAATTAGTGATGATACAGGTCACACATATTTTATACAAAAGCATTTATGACCTTGTTCTACTTTAATAACCTCCTTAGATAATGATTAGCTTGTATTATTTGAATACTTATATTTAAAATGCCCGATAAGCATAGTATCTGTGACATGTGTAAACAGCTTAAGTCACTTGACCAGGCCAAGCAGCTGTTTCTGAGCGGTGTGGAGCTGGAGCGCTCCGGCAAGCTGTACGAGGCGATCCGCCAGTACAAGCGCGCCATGCAGATCGTGCCCGACGTGGAGGCGCGCCTGTATGAGGCAGACCTGCGCCCGGAGACTCCACAAGGTGCGTAGTGGATATTACTTACACATATGATCAAGAAGCAACAAATGGTACTAGGAATTACTACCAAATTTGTCAAAATAGATACATATCTTACTAGAAATTGCTACCTTTGATGAAAAGGTGACAGAAATTACTAGAAATTGCTACCCCATTTGGCGAAAAGGTAACAAAAAGAACATACCAGAAATGTTGTCTAGAACATCAGAATATTGTGCCAAAGTTTTGTCTCAATTGAAAGTTGGCACATTCATGTGTGGGTATGCCCCCATAAGTTGTTTTCATAGTTGTATTACCTACGTAGATAAATATGTTGATTCCACTAATGTTATGTATCCCGCCCGGCACAAATAATAACTGTACTTACTTATTTGATAACACAAATATTTGTCCCAGATGGAAATCAAAGCCTCGATTCTTGGCGCATGCAAAGAGGGTACTGTCAAATGCTCCATCTAGTCTATCAAAAATTTTTATCATCAGCCCATATACGTTCACACTGCTGGGGCACGGGCCTACCCTAAACTAGACTTGACATTAGTTTAATCGCTTGTTCTTTAACATGGTGATTTTGTATTCTAGAGGAGGAACCATCAGAGGAGGTGGTCCGCGAGACCGAAGCAAACGAGAGCGAGGACGAAGACGCAGTGGAGGGCGAAGACCTGCTCGCGCGCCTCCAGCGGATCGTGGCGCGCCGCGGCTACCTGTGCGAGCCCGAGATTCCTACCAAGGTTATTATACGAGATTGGCATGTAAAAATATACGGTCGCCCGACCGCGCGGTCGAGCGGTGCTCTCGCTTTTACGGCCTCTGCCCGCTGCGGCAGCGCACGGTGCCGTGTGTTTATCGCCTAAGTGTACCTTTTTTTTTTTTTATAATGAGCTAACAAGATGACCTCACTCCACCTGATGGTAAGCGGTAGTGAGATCCAAATATGAGGTCGACAGGCACAATATACCATATTGAGCCTGTCACACTCACACTGAAAGCCGTTTCACCCCTCCCTCCCGGAACATCGATATGAGAGGGAAAAGGGTACGTGAAAGAGGAGACCATTGCTGCGGCAACAACGAGACAAGGCGTGGAGTCTCGCATTGGTATTGAGCTGTGCGGGTCGGAGTTGGCCCGTCCGCCGAACGAAAGGCACTACCGCTTCTACGGGTCTCCCTGGCCGGCGGGCTGACCCGCTCCGCTCGCACAATACCGCGGCTAAGACTCCACTGGTCCGGCGCTTGCCGCAGCAATGGTCCCCCCTGGCTCCGGTTCGTACAGTGCTGATCCCGGAACGCGACCTGACCGAGATAGGTCAGAGTCACTTGGCGGGTTTTACGTAACTGTATGGTGGTAACAGCAACCGGTCGACAAAATGTCTCCCACCTGACAAAATGTCTCCCACCTGAGTACCTTATATCAATAAATAACATGATATCGACGTCCCCAGAGCGCGCACATATCCTGGCTGCCGTACGAGCTGGTGCTGCTGGTGCTGCGCTGGGCGGTGAGCGCGGAGCTGGACGCGCGCGCGCTGGAGCGCGCCGGCGCCGCGTGCCGCGGGCTGCACGTCGCCGCGCGCGACCCCGACCTGTGGCGGGCCATGTGCCTCAGGTATGTGTCACTAAGTCTTTTATTATCTTACAGCAGCCCCGGATCTGACCGAACCGGGGCAAAAACTTAATAAGTCGGTAAGTGCCACGGTTTGCTCTCCCTTAGATTCGGCTGCTATACGCTTTTAATTTCTACATTTCGATTCGGATTGCTGCAGTGCGCAAGCGTTGCGTATTTCATTCGGCGCCGATTGTATAGGTCAGAGCCATCGGCTCCCCCGCAAGTGCGGTGATGATGACGATGCTACTGCAAGCCATCATTGTATGTCAGTTAAAAAAAAAAAAACCTCTGCCAAATACACTTTTCTTGTCTCCCTCCAGGACTTGGGGTATAGAGTGCGGCGGCCTCCGCGGTTCCGGGTTCGGTTCCTGGCGGCAGATGTTCATTGAGCGGCCGCGGCTGCGGCTTCACGGCTGCTACATCAGCAAGACCACGTACCTTCGACACGGGGAGAACTCGTTCCAGGACCAGTTCTACCGGCCGTGGCATCTTATCGACTACTACCGGTACCTTAGGTGTGTATGTGTGTGTTTATTCTGCGCTGACTTTGAGATATATAGTGTGAGATAGGTATATGACGTGATTTGTGTGTGATAAAGAATTGCGAATTTGTTCTTCTTCCAATCAGAAGTCATAATATCTTAATATATAGAAAGACACAAACATTTTGAGGTAGTGTGAGATATATGACGTCATTTGAGTGAGGTAAAGAATTTTCATATTTTCTTCTTCCATCATATCTTAATATATAGAAAGACACAATCATGCTGAGCTACAGCTAAACTGAAAGGTATACCTTTTAAGTGTTTGTGATCTGAATTTGTATGTGAATTTGTGAAAAAGGAGGGTCCTTTTTTATTCTGTGGCGCGACGTAGGTATATTCATAGCATCACTATTGGCAGTCATTGCTGCGAGATGTAGGTTTTATATACGGTGTTAAGGTGTATGGGGATTCTCTGTAAGCGCCATCTCTTGGTGGCGCCCGGAACTATCTGCTTAGTCTTAGCCCCCCCCCCCCTTTGCAGGTTCTTCCCCGAGGGCCATGTGTTGATGCTGACGACGGCGGACGAGCCGGCCGCGTGCGTGTCGCTGCTGCGCACGCGCGCGCCTCGCCCCGGCCTCGGCATCGTGGCGGGACACTACAGGCTTATAGGGGACAAGGTATGATGTGCTAAGTTGTTGGTTTGGCTCACCAGGTGGCGCTACTGTTGGTAGAAGTTATGAAATACAACCATAATAATCGTAATAGAAGTAAACTCACATAGACCGTCATTTCTCGTTGGCTCACCAGGCGGCGCTACTGTTGATCGAAGACATACAACCATAAGAAGTAGACTCATATAGCCGACTTTTATTTTTCGTTTCAATCGGTTTTGAAATTCCGAATAGGTACCTCACGAGCGCCACGTAGCGGTGAATTCACGCGAAAGCCCTTAAGTTAGTCTAAATAGCACACAATATCACTTACATTGTGCTTTACAAGTTTCTAAAGCATAATTATGTTCATAATATCAGAGGCATAGCTGTACATACGACTTTAGGTGTTTAGTTCGCGCGATTGTAGTGCGAAATTTCCACCATTCCGATCATGTTTCAAATCACACAAATATTTTACGTACGTGCGTTCCATACTCGTTCGGACCCACTTAATCTCCCTCTATAATTTTATTGACGGCCTTAGTTAAGATTTTAGACTTTCCGCGTTCCATTACAGTGAATTTTGGTCTTTATGGGTCTACATGTGATATTAGGAGCAGCAAATAAAAAAAAACATAGCTACTTACTACCCGACGTTTCAATGAGGGTGTTCGCGTATAAGATATCCACTAGATGGCAAGACGTAGATATTAGGTCTAACTGCTTCGTGATTGGTGAATATTGACATGTCTGTCAATGTCACGTCAAAAGTAACCAATCATGCTGCAGTTGGACCTCACGCCTACGTATGGCCATCTAGTGAAGTTCTTATACGCGAAAACCCTCATTGGGTAACACCAATAATGGGTGCGAGCGAAATAGCGCCGCCCTATATACGCTTATTACAATAGCTTAATTTGAATATTTGTCTCTTCTAGGTTGTGATAGTGATAAAGAAGACCACAGACAAGAAGATCACGCAGCCGTCCAGCACGCGATTCCGGGCGCGCCGCAAGGAGACGCCCGAGACGCACGAGCAGATCTTCCACATGGTGAGTAAGGCCCTATAACTAAACTATTCGCTTCGAGTTCGCACACTATTTGCGTTTATACTCACACTGGTTGATGATACTGGTTACAAAAAAAAAAATAATAAGAATTGTATGATGAACTTACAATTTTTAAATCGTAAGTACTACTTACATATTCGTACATCTTACTAAAATAATTCATATTCTAGTAATAAAATATTTATTTAGGTTTTAACTGGCGACTTTTCGCATGGCAAGCAACGCCTTAAGCTAAACCTTAACCACTCGGCTATCGACGCCTTTTTTAAGCACAGTATAATATATGCATAACTACCCACAACTAACTAACTGCCTCGTAGGTCTATTGGCAGCAAATGCTGCGTAAGGACCGAGAGGTCCCCGGTTCGAGTCCGGGGTCGGGCAAAATTCGTGTGAGTTTATCTGTAATGAAATGACTCAGCCCGGAGTTAGGAAGTCGGCGGTCGAACGCCCGTGCCTCGGAAAGCACGTTAAGCCGGTGGATCGCTGGAAGTGATCTCTGCCTACCCCTCTGGGAAAAAGGCGTGATTTTCATGTATGTATGTAGTCCATCTCGTCGGTGAGCGACCGCGCGATCGTTCGCCTTCGGCGTTCCCAACAGCGATCAGTTTTTCCAGACTTTCATCGCCTCTGCGCATTTTTAATCACAGTATAATAGATCGGCCGCCATGGCTGAAATCGGCCGCCTTACATAACTACAACGTAATTGTGTGTCGCTCAGGAGTTCCAGCTGCGTTCGGTGCGGTCGCGGCTGGGCTGGCAGCTGTCGTGGCGGCGCTACGCGGTGTGCGCGCGCGCGCAGTGGACGCAGTTCGAGCTGGCGCCCGGGAAGTTCCCGCCGCTCGCCTTCAGCCCCGTGCGCGCCTACACCGCGCAAACACACGCGCCGCTAGTCTGTACGTACCACGCTATAATACACCCCGTTAAGACGACTGACCAATGCTTAAAGACTTTTTTCCTTATGATGACTGACTATGGTCAGGTACGATGGCTTGGAGTCATCATCCGGACTATCGGAGGAGCGTATGGTTCCCCCCCCCCCCCCCCTCCTCATAATTGGTTGTTGTTCGACCGATTTCAGCCATGACTGCCGTACTCGATGGAAGTCAACCAATCATCATCATCATCAGCCCATATAAGTCCCCACTGCTGGGGCACGGGCCTACCCTAAACATGGGTCAGCCAATACTCAGGACATATTATAGTGCACAGGGGTGCGCGCAAATACAAGTGCACCACACTATGTTCCCTCACTCTCATAGTTCGGTGTGACGGCAATCCAATATGACCGATGAGACGTAGGTCCACTAACTTAACGTAACTTCCGAAGCCTAATGGTGATACTTTTCATTATTAACTTATACTCCTACTTACCCCGATACTCACACCTACAGTTTAAAAACAGGTCATATGCTAGACGTGCCTTTTACTCGAAACAATTCTGGATATTATCAATATATTCTTGAAAGAATTTACTTAAGGGACCTCATAAGACAGGATTACCTAATTTGGGAGCTATTGATGGGGAATATGCAGGCTTTTTATAGTTTTATTTTTATATTCCTTAAAATATAAACAGTAATCTCTGCCTACCCCTCTGGGAACAAGGCATGATTTTGTGTATGTATAGTATAAACAAGAATATGAAATAATTTTTTAAATAACTTTATAATATACAATACTAGCGGCCTAATAATATACAATACTACTATTTATTAGTGAAAGTTTCGTCAACGTTCTCCCATAGTACGTACACCCCCCCTCCCCCCCCCAATAACTTCCATGGGGTGTCTTTCCAGTGTGCCAGCTACCTCCATACCAAGTTTTATGAAAATCTATGAAAACGTAAAGGTTCTCCCATAGTAATTTTCACCGCCCCCCCTCCCCCAAAGAGGTTGAATTTCGAAAAAAAAAAGCTGGTGTATCTCCGAAGTGTCAGCTACCTCCGTACCACGTAAAAAATCTCCAATACTAATTTTCACGTCTGATTTCGCGAGAGGGGAGTATTTAAACTTTTTTACCTCCACCATTTTTCGCCCATTTCAACAGAACTGTTTAAATTATTTTTTTTTTGTTCATGCATATTCCCCATTGTTAACGTTGTACTCTACTCACTTACGGTCTTAATTAGTGTTATTAAGCGTATTTACTTACCAACCGTGAAGCGCCAGAAAATATTTACGACTGTTTAATTTCTATGTAACAGTGGAAACACAAATAAAAATAAATATATTTATATATACCGATGTTCGTCACACATAATTAGTCAGTTTTTGTAAGATGATACTGTTGTTAAATGTCTCGTTTGCCAAATAAATATATTTGGTTAAACAAATGGCCATTTGTCGATAATTTTTTGGTCAAATATTAGTAATCCGAACCTAGAGCATGTAAGCATGAAAGAACAAGGTGCATGTTTGCTTGAATTACTTCGATTGATTTTGGTAAAATATTATTATATTATATTCATGCTAATTTGTGCTAAAAATATTTTTTATATAGGATTTGTAACAAATTATAGAATAGCATTTTGCATTTCACATATTACGGATTGTAATATTTATAGCAAAACATTTTAGGACCTTTAGTACTTTCGGACTAATAACGTTTATGGAAAAGCCTTTTATGTCTTTTAAACTTTATAGATTGTGATATTTATGGCAAAAGATTTTGGGGTAAATAATATTTAGGGATTTCGATTTTAGGGCAAGTGATATTATGATAAATGTAGTTAGGGATAATTATCATTCGGACAAATGATGATTCGGACATAAAACATTATGAGATGTAAAATTATGGATAAAAATTTTATGAGATGAAATAGAGAACCGTCAGACCTACTACTTGGGGAAGGTCCTTCTGTATAACAAGAGTATCATACCCGTAATCGACGAGCATGCATGAAGAGGTTATTGGATGTGGAAGAAGCGAAAGTGGTGTGCCAGGACCGTAGCACATGGCAGGAAGAAATCTCTGCCTACCCTTCTGGGAAATAGGCGTGACTGTACTATGTATGTATGAAGAGTATCATCGTATCTACATCTTCCCAATCTACTTAACAATTTTATATTGTTAGTAAATGTGTTTTTATGAAATTTCCTCATTGACTGGCTGGAATAATGGTTAGTGACCTACGGTTCCAAGAGTCGTGGGTTCGTTTCCTACTTAGGACACATATTTGTGCGACGAACAGTCATGTTTGATCTGTGTCTGGGTATGTTTTTAAATATATTTATGTCAGTACAGACGAATCAAAGCAATGTATGTGATGTTGTGTGATATTAACCGGGGATTTGAACACCCGACCTTCTAGGAATCGCGCCCAGACGTGCGAGCCATTACACTAACTAACATCTATTTAAGCCGTCGATTTTTTCCCGCTTATTTCCTGTTAGCCATAGGTTAGTTGGTTATGTGCAAGCTAAAAAAAATTATATTTGTATGGTATATATTAATTTATTTTATGATTATAAAATACTTCTTCTTTTCAGAATGCGTCGTCATTTTGTGGTGAAACCAAGACGTCGTTTAAAGCTAGTAAGTAAGTCAAATTGTTAAACTCAACCAGTTGGTCCCCAGCTATACAAAATTGCAACTTCTTACGAACGGTCACGAATAACTTGAATTGTTGTAGAATAGAAAACATGTGACAAGTGACAAGTAAGAAATTAGTTGTAATAATTATGCTTTATTGAATTCGAGCTTTATTACAAGGGTTTAGAGGAGCAATTTGTTTGTAGCTCAAACTTAATGGTATGTCAAATTCAGCTTTAAAATATATCTTGATAGGATGCGTCAGCTTGGTAATGTCAGTAAGATAATATGTTAACTTTCTCCTAATTGGATTTTGAATTAACATTAACTTGACATAATTTAAGTCATTTGCAGTTACCATTTCATTTTTGCATCTTTGCACCAAACTGGTCAATGTAATGATATATGGTGAATTTTTTAACTGACTTCAATAAAAGTAGGAGGTTCTGAAGTGAACTTTTTTTTGGATCGCCTCATTTAGTGAAACTTTAAACCTATCTATTGCTCTACTTGCATAATATGTATAAATCCATATGTATAAATCCATATGTATAAATAAATATGATATTTTTAACACACTAATGGATTGTGATTGTATTTGATTACTTCGACATAATTGTATGTAAGTGCCTATTCCTGTTGTTTTTATTGAGACTTTAAGTACAAATTGATTTGAGATTTCTCAATTTCATATAAGAACTGAACTTTTATGACCGAATTGGGAGACCCTGGTGACTTATTTAGAGAAGTTATTTCTCAAAACCTCGATTATATTTATCTATTGAAAGCTCTAAGCTAATTTTTTCAGTCTCGTTTAGAAGGAAAAAAAGTTGTAATGAATTTTAGGATAAGCTGCTCTAGAGCGGCGATATTTTTCGATGTCCCCCTGTATTTGCCTCCTCGAACTTGAATTCAGTGAGCAAGTAATTGAAAAGTACAAAATCGTCGTTGATGTATTCGTGATATTTCGGTCAAAAGCTCAATTCTTTGTTATCGCATGTTTGCCACTTAAAGAATGCGATGGTACTCGTAAAAAAAAAACATATTTTTGTAATCCATATTAAGTAGTTTGTATGAAGTTATTCAATACTCATGCACAATCGTGGACAGGTGTCGAGTGCCCGAGGTCGAGATGTCAGTAGCGCTACCATGAGTTTAAAAGTTACGGACTCGATATCGCCTACGTAAATATGTCTATGATAAACTTGTACAGCGCCCCTGGTGGTTACGCTAAGAACTAAAATCGGTCGTATGAAAAAAACAATTCGATAGGTTTTTAACGTACGTAAGTTTTCGATAGCCAACTCATGGTACCGCTACAGGTATATCTCTGGTACACTCGCGTACAAAGAAAAATGTCTTTGGCTTTTATGCACAACTATGTACTTGTAGAATGTTTTATTTATATACATGTTATAAACGGTTTGCATATCTGAACAAAAAATTAAATACATACTATGTTTGTTGATGCTGTCCTATCTTTATACAAGCTGCAAGATAATATGATACCACGTGTTTCCTAACTTCATAGTCTCCATTGACTCCATTTCTTTTCATACTTTACTGTGTAGTGTACTAGTGGTTTTTGTGATCTTACCGTTTCTCAGTGACATCGTTTGACTTTTTTTTGTAGAATGTATATCTTGTTCCTGCTTCTTATGTTCCCTACGTATGCCCTTTGTTCCTTATGTTCCTCGTCTTATTTATTATTCTCTTTTCTTTATATCAAAGAAAAATGCTGTTTAAATGTTTGTCCTAAATGATAAGCTGTACCTACATTTTGCACCTGAGTGTAATCAGTTCTATGCATCCTAATATTTATTGTTATTTATATGAAAGGCTTAGACTGTATTAAGTCAGACTCTAGTGTAATACTAATAAGGTTCTATTTGTACTAACGTTGTCATGTTGCGCTAAGGCGTCGCTCTATGAACTAGTCCTAAGTTGCGGGGATAAATAAAGTTACATCAATATTAGTTGTGTTTCATTTATTATATTTTATTTACATATTTGCCTTCACATTTAGATTACATTGGATTGCTAAAAGTAGAAAAGATTTTGTAATTTATAATAACTTCATCCCTATAAGCGTCGATTTAGTGTGATGAGTGAAAGTCTCACTTCTTGTATGCTGTTTTTGTTATTTTTTTTTACATACATTCATTCCAAGATCTTTTCCAAGTATTCTATTTCTATTCATGTCAAACAGAATGATATATTTTTGTCCTTATTGCTACTACTAAACAAATCTACACGTCCTCAAGTAGCCCTTCTGAACAAGGAAAACAAACCCGTACACTTATCTGAGTTTCGAAGCTATATCAAATATTTATTGTAACTTTAACATTGACCTAGTGTATTATAAATATTATATTTTGTAATGAACCCATATTTATATTGAAACAACATTAATGTTAAGGCTTCTCCTGTGCTTATTGGGCCGGAAACTGCGTTAGTGAGGCCCGCGGCCCGCGAGCTGCCGTGCGGGCGCGGCGCCGGGTAATGCAGTTTAGGGCCCTAACAGTAAATCGAATATACAAGTTCTCTAACTAACTCCCAGGGTCCGACCTAGCTATTCAGCCGAGGGTGAAGATTTTCGCCCCTTTGCTAATAAAAAATGTTTGGCCGATGTAGCTATATTTAGGGGGGGGTTTCAAGCGTGTGTTTCGAGATTTTGTGCCCCCCAATGTCCAATGGTGCCGCCCCAAGTTTTGTCGCTCTGGGCAGTTGCCCGGTGAGCCCCCCCTGGATCGGGCCCTGGTCACTTCTTAGTAATAATTATCAGGAAATATTACAGCAGTAAGTGCCGATTTTTTAGGCTTTGCAGGGTGTTGTAGGTGAAACGATAATTAGGTGGTACTGCAGCATTTATCAACACCAGATATGGGCAAAATTTTATTCGAATAACGAAGGAATAATTTTCTCTAAATAAATAATTAATAAGTTAATAAGGAATATGTATGTACTATTCCCGGTGAGGCAGGTAAATATTTAAATAATTTTGATCTCAAAAAATTATTCAAAACGAATATTGTCCAAATCTGATGAAGAGTTGGGCAAAAGGACATCGCCAAGATTTGGACCGAGCGCTTCCCAGGAGTGAGACCGAATAGAACCGTGCGCAACGATCATAATAATGTGAGTAATTTTAAGAATTTTAAGAAAAAACGTCTGGCTCTACCAAAGAAGAGTCCTTGTTTCGTTCGTCCTAAAAAAAGGAAACGTATTTGGTAGCATAGTAATAATACGTTTATTTTGGCATCGATTCGAATGAAATAGAATAATTAATTACGAATCTACTAATACACATTTCAAGCTTAGATTCATTGAGCTTGTAGCCTATAGGTTTTCCGTCTTTCCGCTTTCCGTTCCGTTATTCTGTTTTCCGTTCCGTTATTCTGTTATCCGTTCCGTTATTTTGTTTTCCGTTTTCCGTTCTGTTGTTCCGTCCGAGCGTTCCAAACTATAAGGGTGCGTCCCCTTTAGGCGAACAGTGAGCAGCCTAATGAGTAACAGGGGTTATGAGTTTAAAGGCTATGCTGTGTGTTTGGCCCTAAACAGACAAAATACTCTTGAAATTCATTCCCCCCATTCTCATTTTGGCTTATACTTACGCCATACGAAAAATAACAAAAGTAACTTGCATTAATTTTTTAACCGAATAAAATCCTAATATGACCTTAAATTAATAAATACGAAATTTATGGTTGAGTGCCATCCGTTCCCCCGCAAGTCTGGTGATGATTTTTACAAAAAAACAAACGTCATACTACGAAAGTATTTTTTTTTCGCTATTCCGATATCAGCGTCAGGTAAGTGGCCTTTCGTGCGCGAATTCGAATCGTATTTGACCGATTTATTCTCGTATCTCCCGGATTTTGATGCGCGTCCGTTTATATTCATATTGATCCAAGGAATACAATACTATACGGTTTCACTAAGAGCAGTACTTGGTCCAACTCCCGTACAAAAATGAGCAATGTCCTTTATATGAACGGTTTTATTGGAATAACTATTCGTGAATAATAATATGTATTTACTTAGTTCGAACAGTTATCTAGGAAACGATTAATTAGAACAATGCCCAACTCCGACTAATACAGTACACGCGTCAGTAGACGCTTTACTATGACAGAGCTTTTAAGATTAAATATATTTTGAGCAGTTTTTCGTCAAACATTTTATCGCAATAATTGTATTATTAAATGCTTTAGTTCTGTTCGCACGATAAAACGCCTATTTATGCGTAGTAAAACTTATCCATATGTACGGCTATATAAATGGAGCTAAATCCGGTAATCATATTAATAAATCATCGATAAGGTCTAATCTAACGAATCAAAATAAATGAAAATCAAAATAATTACATATTCACTTTATTATACACGTGAAACGAATAGATAAAACACTAAAAAATAAAACAAACTTCTAATTCTAATAATTTTATTTCGGTAAGTTATTATATAATTTTTATTTTCTCGTTTGTTAAATATGTACAGGTTTCGCGGCGGCAGCGAGCGCGGCGCGGCGACCGCCATGAGCCCGTGGCGGCGCGGCGCTAGATGAGGCGCTCGCTGAGCCAGATTCAGGAGTCGGGCGGGCGCGCGGGGGGGCGCGGCGCGGGGGGCGCGGGTCCGCGGGGCGCGGGGCCGGCGGCCGGCGCGGCGGGCGCGCGCGCCAGCGCCGGCTCCGTGTTGCGGCGGCGCACCTTGCCGCGCTTCTTGAGCATGGTGGCCTGCAGGGCGCGACACGGGGCGCGGGTGAGCGGGGCGCGCGCGCGTCACGGAGCCGCGCTGGCGCCGCCCGACCCGCGCTTGCTTTTCTTCAGCATCGTCGCCTGAACACACACAGCGCCGTCACGCCCGAGCCTCGCTCCCCGCCCCGTATCGCGTCCTGCACGGCCGTCGCCTCGACCGGCCCGAGCCGCGGCGCTCGCTCGTGCGGCGTTGATATGTGTCGTGTATCGTGGCGGAACGGACCGACTCAATCCTGACCCACCATCGAGTAAGCTATTTCTTTAAATCAAATCCAATGTCTACTACTAAGCCGATATACAAACATATGCGTAGTGATACTTAGAACTTGTTATCATTTTATTAGACTGGCAGTATTGACGCAATTTTCTTAGTTTTACACGCATTATACCTATGATTGGTTTTAAACTTACTTCCGTGAAGTGAGTCAAGATTCAGTCGGTTCATCGGTACGTTCTAAGAGTTGGCTTCGAGGAGGCGACAGCCGTACCTGGTCTCTCGTGTGAGTCAGCGGGTCTGGTGCTGGGTGAGTGCTCGGGCGTTCGAGGGTAGCGCCGTACAGGCGTGTTAGCGAGGATCGTTTGTGCTGTGTGGCTGGTAGGGAAGCTTTCTGATTGGTTCATTACGTAACACAAGGATTGTCACGTTATTTTAGCAATTGTATAGACAAAGAGATCAATTCAAATGCTTTGTAAATCAAGATTTTCTCTTGAAAAACCCATATGATCAGCTTCATTGGCTGTTGAGCATTGGATTGTGCAACGTTCCCTAAAAGCATACCACTAATATAGACACAAATGATTTCTCCCTAATACGACTATACTTTGGAACAAAGTTCAGCTTGATCTTTTTTCATTTGATAACAGTTTTTTCAATTTTAATTTTTTTTTAACATATAAAGCAATCTTATTCCCCATACAAACATCTCAATAATATGTGCCAACGTGCATTCCATCAATCCATCAGCGTGCATTGTGTATTTACATAGCTTTTGACATACATCTGTTAGTACAGTCAATAGTATCTACAACACAACATGTTATGAAATAATTTCAAATTCAGTTCAGCTCAAGCCAATCGAAGCTGTTTCTTCAATTCTTCAATTGTTGGTGAACTTTTGCTTAGGTACCTGTATGTGCTTTTTGTACAAACTTAGAACATTAAAAGTATACATACAAAAGGATACCTACATAGTAATGTTTTATTTTACGAAAAAAGATGACCTATGGAAAGTTAACACCTAATGACAATATTATAGTAGTTAGTCATAGGGTTAAATATATGGAGAAAGAGGTGCAATAGAGCATCTGGAGTGATGCACTGACTATAACGTTACATTAAAAGAATACTGAGATTTTAAGACTACCTATACGACTGTTTAACTAAGTACAAGGATCAAGTCAGAAGAAATCGACAGTTTTGTACAGGTTGACGTGCAGTTAGTAGACATAGAGAGACATTGCCACCCCAGTGATCAAGCGGAACTCAAGGTGTCAATTGGACCGGGTTACGAAGCCACACCCACATTTGTTTAAAAATCGCGGCATTTTAAAAGTTTGCCATAAGAGGCTCGCCTCTTGCGAGCGAATGGCTCTCAAGTCATTCGCTCCGATGCAGATTATAAGTTCAAGACTCCAAGCCATCATTGTAGCCAGTTAGGGACGATCCATTAATTACGTCACACCAATTTCATGATTTTTGACCCCTCCCTCCCCCTTGTCACACTTCGTCACAATTAACTACACCCTCCCCCTTAGTGTGACGTCACATTTAGGTTTTTAGTTCAGGAGAAACTGAAATTACAATTAAAGTTCGTTTAGTTTTTGAATCAGCATACGCTGCACAATACGCATCATATAAATTACGGTAAAGATTACCCAAATTCACCTTACTTTTGCTCATTTTGCTTTTAAGTAAATAATGATCCCATCAAAAACATCCTGTAAAAAAACTAGCCAAGTCTCGATGGAGCAGATTGCTCATCTCTAAAAAGTAATGAAATCTATACAAAATCGTGCCAAGCCTAAGGTTCCTTACTGCGATTTCTTCATTATCATAGTTAGTGTTGTGTCACTTGGCAGTTGAAGGGAACACACGGGTACATAACCAGGTTATCCTTATATTATACCAATATGTCGCCAGAACCGCTACTTATTGACGATAAAAAATTGCCAATTGAACAACGTTGAATGAATAACAAGTGAAAATTAAGGCTTGATACTGGTTTTGTACCGTTGAGTACCCTTCAACGGCCAAGTCACACAACACTAACTGTGATAATGAAGAAATCGCAGTGAGGAACCTTAGGCTCCTTGGCACGATTTTGTCTAGATTTCATTACTTTTTAGAGATGAGCAATCTGCTCCATCGAGACTTGGCTAGTTTTTTTACAGGATGTTTTTGATGGGATTTCACTTCTTTTTGTAAAGGCGGTATGTCGTTTTTTAATATTTTTAGACGACTTTATAATATTGGGCTGTTGTTTTCTAATCAGGATCACCAGGTACTCCAGATCTTCGATTATCGTGGTTTTTATAGTTTTCCCTTCATGTGGCTATTAAACCCTAACTCTGTACCAAATTTCAGCGCTCTGAGTTTATGGGAAGTACTAGTTCTATTTTGATGATCATGAGCAGGTGAGTGTGTGAGTGTCATAAATGCGAAACTTTGCTTTCGCTTAACTTCGGAACTATAAGTTCCGCAGACTTGAAATTTTGGATTTTAAGTATGTTATTATAGGTTACTAGATGATAAAAATTTCAGGGTTCTGGTCGTATCGAGAGGTTCTCAAATAGGAGCCGGAAAATGCGGCGAAGTGGTTCCAGTAAAGGATGGTACGGAAGTGTTTGCTTCGCGCTCGACTTTGGCGGGGGCACTGCCGTGCCCCCAGATTCGTAAACTAGCTAGTATGTCACTCAGCGAAAGTCAATTGGTAAATGAAGACTAAAATCGCAACAAAATCGCGGCGTCGACACTTGTCGGCTTAGTCAAAGGCTTAGCGCGTGCGGCGGTATTGTCACAAAGGGCACAGACACAGGTGTACAGCGCGCTT
The DNA here is from genome assembly GCA_039566165.1 of Maruca vitrata. Lineage (NCBI taxonomy): Eukaryota > Metazoa > Arthropoda > Insecta > Lepidoptera > Crambidae > Maruca > Maruca vitrata. Next base: position 2,163,937 of record CM076923.1, on the reverse strand, counting down.
ACGGCGTTGTAAATTGAGACTTATTGCCTTCGAAATACATTCGCTATTTCGAAAACAATTATTCATTAAACTCTGCCAGAAAAATAGTATCAAATTTATAAGCAACGGATACAACCAAACAAATCCGAGTATGTTGAAGATTAGTTTAGTATAATAATATAATAATTATACAAAGTTATAATATAATAATTATACAAAGTTAGTTAACAACTGAAATAATTTTTTAAACTTAAGTAGATTGTGTAAAAACATTTTAGTGAGGATTGTGAGGTCACAAACATGGAACTCCTCCCTCCCCCTGTCACGATATGTCACATTTTGTGGACCCCCCCCCCCCCCCTTGAGGTGTGATGTAATTAATGGATCGTCCCTTAGAAATAATAATAATAAATTTATTTATTTTCTCTTAACAAGATAGGTACGGTAAAAAAAGCAAGTATGACTTTAATGAAATCACGATCGAAACCGAAAACCGTGATTCAATCACACACATTGTAAGTTTACTAAACATGTGTTGGTATATTTTATACCTGCCATACCAAAATTTGGCTTAGATTTTTATATTGTTCATCTTTCAAATGTTATTCTCATATTGCAAAAATCGTGTCAACAAATGTGGGAGCAGCCGAAGCGAGCACATGCAAACAAACCCGCGACTTATTACATGGAGTATTGCGTAAATGTGCCTTGAAAATACAACATAATTTGAATTTTTTTATAATGTATTACATATGCTATGGTTTGCAAAAGTACATGATCAGCCAATATGTTTTCAAGGCACATCTACCTACGTCTATGTCTGGTGACGCTTGCGAACCTCAGTTTGTTATTTGAACAACTTATGATATTTTCATCAGTAAATTAATATAGTCATCTATACCTACTAATTTACTGATGATGATATCATCTTTCACAATTTGTGAGACAGGCCCCACTTTTTTAAAGAATTCAAAAAAGGAGATTCTGAGAGATTATATTTGGCCAGTATGTTTGTATATTTGTCCCCGATAACTATGTCACTTGTTCGTGAATCATAATATGGAACTAATAACTGGATAGAGTCTTACTTGTTTTACTTTTTTTGAGGTTTTAACCGACTTCTTCCGAAGTTCCCTATTCGTCAGATTGGTTTTAAGTTCTCTGTAAATAGTTTTAAGTTCAAGGTTGGAAATTTGTAGACCTTGATACTAAAGAGTTTCGTGTAAGCGTCACCAGAGGGTTAAGAGTGAGGGTATACCTTCAGGGCCGATTTGAGGACCACCACCTCGCTGGGCGCAGCTACCCACGGTTCGCCGTCCACCTGCACTGGAATCTCGCTCTTCAGATTGATCTTGATGTGCCCTCCCTAGAAATCGTGTGTACGTGGGGATAAGTAAAAAAAAATTGAGTTTGGTCCTTCGAGCCGGATCGTTGAGGAAACACTTGCGGGAGTAATTGCTTTTGTGGAAACATAATAAATGTGAAATTTTTTATTCTTTTTGCAATCAACTTCTGGTCATCCCACGGCATAGCTTAATTACTTACCTGATTGTGAAAAGTGTGATTCACATGTAGGCAGTAAGTATTTATATAGGTAAAAACCAGCGCCAAGAATCTTAAGATCCTCCCCAGATGCGGAGTATTTGCTATTTTAGCGTCTCATCATATGTATTGATAATATTTTTAATTTTTCACTGTATGAGTGGCCGCATAGTTCTTGATGTTGCTAAATGTTCTAATTCTCCACTCCTTTCTTCCTTGCCAGGATAGATGGGCCATCCCATTATTTTTTTATTCACAAGTAGAAATAAAGCCGTGGCCGTACTAGAAATACTAGAATTTACTGCAGCGTAGTTAGCGAAGGCTGCTTCGTATAACTCTCAACTGTTTTTCCGTTCAGACCTTAAAGCGATCTTCTTCGAAATGTCTCCAGCTAGTACACAAGTAATGACCCTAAAAGGAAAAGGTCAAGGTTGGTTACCTGAGCGATGCGCATGGCGCCCCGAAGCCCCGACTGGATCTGGCCCAGGTGCACCACGCCGGTGACGCCCACCACCTCCAGCATGCCGTCCCAGTGGTTGGGCTTGCTGAACTGGTCGTCCTTCTCCGGGCCCCAAGGGTTTGCACCCGAGCCCCAACTGGACATAAGGGCAGGTTAGTGGCTTTCAAGACTACGGATTCGTGTTTCTATTAATTTTTTATTTAATCTTCCGTTTGAATCCCTCACGCATCAAAATCCGTTGTGTAGTTTTAATGATTTCAGCATACATAGATACAGGCAGACGCGGAAAGCGACTTTGTTTTGTACTATGTAGTGAGTGATGTAGATAATTTTTCATTTCAGGGTTACTTCGTTATTTACTGTTTATAATAACGATCAAATGAAAACCTTTAACTAGGTATAGAAGAAAAACTTTTCGGTTACTAACATCTATAGTTCTTTAAGTAAATGTGCTTGAAATGTTTCGAGTATCGAGTTCTCGATATTTCAGCGCCGTTGCAAGTGCCATTATAACGGGTCAATTGAAGGAAGTTCCGTTCTTCACTTAACCCATGATCATGGAACTTGGCACTTGGGAAATATTAAGTATGTACCATAAATAGCTGAAAGTTCCCTCACCTCAGGATGTTGAGGATGATGATGCCCTCGACGGCGGGCAGCTCCACGGGCTTCCCGTCCACCTCCAGCTTGACCGCCTTGTGCAGGTCCTTGCACATCTTCCGCCCCACCATCTTGCGTAAACCCATTTTCACGTACACGCCCTTGTTACGCAACCTGCAATCGTCCAATCACAATTGGTTTACTGGTTTGGTACAAGTGCCACGCCATGCTGTCTTACCTTGGCGTTCGATCGTACAGTTTTGATAGTTGCACTGATAATTCTAAACGTATAATGTCGCGATTTGAACGTTAAAATTCGAACGTTTCCCGAGTAAGTACGACATTTGTAAACATGGTTCAATTAAAGTGTGTTAGTTACCGCGATTTTCGTACTTTAATTTCGATCTTAATTGTATTAAAACAGGTAACGTTTCTTAGAAATAGGTAGCTATAAATCGCCGTTGCTACTTTAAAACCTATGAGTCACTTATGTATACTTAATGAAACCGACTTTTATATATCAATCGATTTGAAATTTGACGATTGGGATGATAAATAGATAAAAACACTTGCGCTAAAGTAGCAACGACGAAATGGTACATTTAGCAAAAGTTGAAGCCGTTGTTACAGTTTATTATCATAGGTGAGTCATCAATTGAAAGAATAAATGAAGACAAGAAGGATAACTAGTGGTACATAAGTGTGATACTGACCTGCTGTTAAATTTATTCGGGTTCTCCTCCCTCGCGTTGTGGAAGTCGAGGCACAGGTCCGCGTCGATCCCGATCCCGAAGTAGTTGTTCATCACGAGGATCTGCGAGTTATCCTCGCTCTGCGATCCTGTGTTCACATACGCTGAAACGTGAGGGCCGTATAATGGTACTCGAAACTGATCTAAGATTTTATACTGTCATATCATCCCCTTATACACGATGTAACAAAATTACAGTTGCATAAGGTTTTCATAAGTGGGTATCGAACCCTCAATTTATTTCGTAAGAAAGAAGATCGCTACTAAATACCCAATTGATCTGGTGCAGCTATTAGCCTACTAGGTACTGATTTTTTTTCTGAATTAAGTAACTTTATAATTATGAAGTATAACTACATCTTTCAAATTCTCTACTTGTAATCTACGCTTGCCAAAAGCTTCAAGCTCTTATTTGGAAGTATATTAACTTACTTAAAAATTTGTGAAATCTCAATTGTTAAAATAATTATGACCATGTGATGTTTTATGAATCGACATGTTGCCTTAGTAATTGCATATTTTCCTGTAGCTCTATAAACTCTTTCAGTCTGTCCACACTCCCTGTGCCATCACTCTGGTCACACTAACCTGGCAGCTGCTTGGTGATCTGGTCCTTCGGCTCGTCCTGCTTGTCCTCGGGGTGGAACACCACCGTCCAGCGGTCGAGGCGGATCTCCTCGGCGTCGATGACGTCACGCAGCAGCGACAGCGGATCTTCCGTGCCCGTGTACCCGGAGCCCCAGCGGAGTACTCGCGCCAAGTCGTTACCTGGGACATTGGGCAAGATTAGGGTTGCCATCTCCAAAACTGGTGTCGCCGGACAAACACGGCAAAAACCCCGGACGTAACGGTCGAATTAAGGCTTTTTCCCCTGATTACGAAATCCGCTATCTAAAAAACGAGACCGTCTTTACGAAGATACAATTATTCCTAAATTCCGAAATCTGTTTCTGGCAAACTTGTAGAAACAAGTACATTTGCCAGGATATTAATCTTGCTCTACAAGACCTTAACTGTCAAAGACACAAATGAAAGCTTTTGCAGTAAAATATAAGCAGCAGTTTACGGATATTTCCGCAACGCGACGACAAAGCGACTGTTTTGCGTGGGATGGGGCTATAATAGAACCATTTATAGTGGCGGGATTAATCTTACTGACGATTCGTTGCTCAGGTTAATGTAAAAACTATAAGGTAAATCGAGGATATCAGATGTACCAACATAAATTCACTGAATGACATGTGACATACATATAACTTGGATAGTACGAAATCCAAATTTAGGCTGAGATAAAAACATGCAGTACCTACATATTTTTTACTTCTTGAACTAGCAAAATGTATGTTGTGCGCTCCTTTTTAAAGTTCGCGGGGGTATGTTGTGTGCTACAGTTAGTCTCGTATTTAGTTTTAATAGGATTCATTGAATTAATCAGCAATACAGTACAGATACGTATGGGAGCAAGCGCGGGAATAGCGAAGTGTCAATGTCATCGCGCTAGGGGTGCATAATCAATAGTCACTAACACTACATTCTAGAGCCTCTGCCTCGTTGGTCTATTGGTAGCAAGTGTGTGAAAGTGCAAAATTTGTGTAAGTTTTTCTGTAATGAAATTACTCAGCCCGGAGTTAGGAAGTTGGTGGATGAACGCCGGTGCCTCGGAAAGCACGTTAAGCCGGTGGTCCTGCGGATGTCGGATTGCCGTCTCACCGAATTATGAGAGTAAGGGAATAGAGAGTGCACTTGTGTTTGCGCGCACACTTGTGCACTATAATATGTCCTGCGCACTTGGGTGATCTCAATTGAGATCGGCCGCCATGGCTGAAATCGGTCGGACGCCTTATATTTTTTTTTTACATTCTAGAGCTCGCAGATCTGGAGTCAGTAGAGTAATAAAGGTATCCTTACCAGTGCCGAGCGGCACGATGGCGCAGGGCGGGTTGGAGCACTGCGAGTCCTGGCCGACGTTGTCGAGGCACTGCAGCACCCAGCCTATGGTGCCGTCGCCTCCGCACACCAGGATCTTGTAGTTGGGAATGTGACGAAACACGTACAACCTGACGAGTTGGGGATGACTATTAGAAATAAGCTGCGAATGTATGTAAATGAGTATATCTTTTTTGGGTGTGTGAGTTAAGGGAATAATATGGTTAGCTGTAGGGCTTGTTGGGATTAGCGTTGTAGTTGTAGAGGATGTCAAAAGTAGTCGCTCATATAAATAGTGGCGATTAAAGAACTGTCCACTTAATCGCAAGATCAAACCAAGGTCCAGTTCATCAAATGAGCTTAGTAATGAACCTAGAATCTGACCTACTGCTTCTTCACAACGTCTATCGTCAAGGGCGTGATAGTTGAACGTTTGGATTTGGTAAATTCTATGCTCAGTCTCTGACAATCCCTTAGATTAAGAAACATAGTTTTCAAATTTCGAATACGTTTCGGATACTTTTTGCATATAGGGGTTGATAAAATGAAAAAGGTCTCATAACGTATGGAAAGTTGTAACTAATTGAACTCACCCCGGCAGCGGACCTCCGTTCTCAAGGTCGAACACCTGGTAGGGGTTAAGGAGCTTTCGGAAGGAGGAGATCAGCTCCAGCCCCTGGCAGCCGCCGGACTTCACGTTCACGAATACCAGCAGCGGCTTCACGCCTTGCGGCACCATCGCTGGTTCGATGCTGGGTAGCAGCATCACTGAGGACCAAATAACGGTTAGTGCTTGCCATTGAGAGTTGAAATAGGTTAAATAGTTCAGCAGTATACGGTAACTGACATTAAGAGCCTTAATTTACGACAATTTTACTAAAGGCTCATATGTGTTTTGTGTAATTAATTCAATTATTATGGGTTTTCTGTCAATATCCATTATTTGTGCTAAATATATATTGTCTTTTTAGGATTTTGCAAATGTGCTGTTAAAATCTTAACAGGAACTTGATGCAAGTCATACGAAGAAATTTTTGGTTGTCCCAGATATTTATTATTATATTTATTTATTATTTACTTAAGTTTTCTCAACTTTTGACGATAGCTACTCACCTAATAAATGCTTATCTTCATATTTGGCCTCTCTGAGCGCGTACAGCGCGCGGACCGCCTTACTGGCGTCCTCATACGTGATCACCATCGACCCGTACTCGTAGTAGATCGGCCCGATTGAGGTGAACTTGTTCTCTGTTGGCAAAATAATTCTATTAGTTTTTGCTTTAAGAACAGTTTTTTTTGTGGGGCCCAAAATATTTCCAGGAGAAAAAAATGTGGTGGAACTACACTCAGGACGGGTCTGTATGATGTCTGTTTCCTACAAGAGCTTAAGTTTCTAAGAATTCTATCAAAATGTGTAGTCTGGACGGCATTAAGGCACAGATTAATGAGGAAACCGCAGTAATTAAAATGACCACGTCTTTTAGTACTGGAATCAATGATCCTCTTGTAGGTTCTCGTCATTTACTAGGCAACACTAAATTATAGGTATGAGAGCCATCCGCTCCCTCGCAAGTCCGGTGATGATAACAAGGCTATTCCGAGCCACCATTATAAGACAGTTAGAAAAAGGCAACACTAAATGCTCATTTGCGATGTCTATCAATGACCGATCTCATATCCGGTGGCCATTAGTTGCGCCCACCACCTGGCGTACTCCCTTAGATGACGTTGCCACTCACCAGCTCCAAGGAACTCCACCAAGATGTTCTCGTAGTTCCTCTCGGACAGGCCCGGGGGCAGCGACGCCACGAAGAGTGCCAGCGTGGGCCCGTGCGGGTCCCGCTCGGGCTGCAGGTAGAAGCGAGCCAGCTCCATGCGCCGGATCGACTCGCGGGCCAGCCGAACCACGATGCGCCAAGGCCGCTCGTCTTCTTCTAGCACTCTTTCCGACACTGTTGGTTGAGGAGAAGCAGTTGTTGCAACATTTGACGTGGAACGGACATTTGTTGACAATCTAGTATGGCTAGGTAATCTAATTATGTACAAAGTTGAGACCTCTTTGTTTTTTTGAACTTAAGGATCCATCTTTTTGTTTTCTGCCCCGATTAAAGGTAATGTTGTTTTTGATGGCTAGCTAATCCAATTATGTACAAAGTTGATATATTTTTAAAACCTACGGTTCCATCCTTTTGTCTTCTGCCCCGATTGAAGTTAATATTGCTTTTGCATGAAATTGGCTCAAATTAACTCTTATAAACAATTCGTAAAATACCAACTCCCATTGTGTGAAGTCGTTATCGTTTTAATTTTAAACTGTGAGATACTACGTCTTAAGTGCTGTCGGTTACACAGACAATATCTGTACCTACTGAATCACATTTGAATCGGTTAAGTATGTAAGCGTGTATGCGTAAGTAAACTCACAGACTGAGTGACTTATTCGCCTCAGTACACTTATCCAAGCTTAAGTATAGATAGTGATAGGCTAGGGTAGGATATACTGACCGCCTCTATCGAGCAAGATCTCCGAGCACCGATAGTCGTTGGCGGCGGTGGAGGGATCGAGCCCGAACCGCTCCAGCGCCGCCGCCATTAGGTCCGTCACCGCGTCATCGCCGCGACACGTCACCGTTACGAACGTGTCGCCCGCGCCCGCCACTCGCCCCGGGTATACCCGCACTTCACCTCCTCCCGTCTCTGGTTCCCTGGTACATGGAAATAGTAAGCTGTGTCAGCGTCGTTCGAGTAGCAAGTTTCAAGCATTAGATGGTGCTTACAGCCCTTACAGGCAATCTTCAGGCCATCCAAGTATGATACAAACCTAAATCACGCAGAAAATCTCTATGTGCCGAAAACGAGTATAACACTTCATGATCATACAGCAAGGAAAAGAAAGTTTTTGTGTTCGTATTTTCTGTAGTTCACAAACTACGTATCGCTCGTTTCTCGGGATACCTTTTTCATATATAATTTATCACGACACACTCACTAAAGAAGTGATACCGTGAGTGTAGTGTGTCGTGATCGAATTCAGAGTGACAATATTGTGAATAATGGTAGTGGTGTCGCGCGTAATAAAAGACTCAGGAAGAGGGTAGACCGGAGGTAGACAGTTCACCGGTGATCATGGCGCTTGTAACAGTGCCGAAATATCGGGAGCTCATTAAAACAAAACAATATGGTAAATATCCCGGATAGTTTCAGTTTTTTAATACCTATTTCATATTTAGTAAGTGGTAACCATGGATCAATTTCCACTTACTTCAAACGCAAAAAGAGCGCGGGCCGCTTGCCAGGCAGCCTGGTGACGCGGTGCAGCGGCACGGGGTCGCGCAGCGGGCCCTCCTCGCCGGCCAGCGCGTCCGTCAACTCGAACAGGTCCGGGTCGCGCGCCACGTGGAACGACCGCAGCGCCGCGGAGACCAGCTCCCGCTCGCACCAGTTGCGACCCACCACCACTGAGCGGTAGATCCGGCGAGACCATGCTGCGTCCCCGTCGAACACTTTCACCACTTCTGTTGGATTGAGCGGGGTTAGATTTGCTTAGGTGGCTACCTGCATCGCTGAATTGCTTCGACATTAATCAGATCTTCGTTTCAGATGACTCCACAGGAGACATCAAATCTTTTAATTTCATGATTTTGGTCATTAATGTCGATACGACTGGTGTGACAACAATTGTTGGCCTAGCTTAATTAGTCGAAAACTTGCCTAAAGTGAGACCTTCCAACTCAGATTTGGCAAAAGGAGTAGCTTGCTAAACTATTAGGTTGCTCCACAACATTTAAATCGTGGGATGTTCTTGCTAGATTCTGTCAGTTGTATTTAGAACTTCCAGATCATCGATCACATTAGAAGTAGTTATTTCATTTGTTGTAACATTGCATCTATCTGTGTGTCTATAAATTCGACAATTTTGGTGTGTGTTATTCGTTCGTGTAACGTAACTATAACGTCATTGACAAAGTGTTACCTTCATCCCGATCATCCGGGGTCCTGTCCCGATGTTGCTTGTGGTCGGGCTTGTGGTCCTGGTCGGCGGGCGCGCCGGTGGAGCCGCCACCGGAGCCCGAGCGGCCCTCACAGCCCGAGCTGAACTCCTCGCTCACGCTGCGCGCTGCAACACCATCCCACGCTCACATCTCCCCCCCACTCACCGAAGTGAGCCACCTACTTGCACCCCAGACTGTACATGCTCAAATCAATCTATGTTGTGTTGTCACTAGATGGCGTTAGTAACATTAGTAGTAACTCTATCAGCAGTATTTACTGATATTGATGCGTTAACTACCCACCAAATTCATTAAATTCATTTCAGGTTACTGAAATCCAAATCATTTCAAATGAAGTCGAGTTTACTTTGAGTTGCAAATGATTGTGAGGAATGTAATTTTTATTTGTACTCACAATCATAATGATTGCTAATATTTGTTTTAACATTTTGCATTAAACCATCCCCCGTATTGACTACGTTTTCAAAACGGACACGAATTCGGAAACTATGCTCTATCTTTTTCTTAACCTAAGCAGTTGACAGTGACAGAGTATTGATTTTCCGAATCCGAACGTCGGAAAGACGTTGATAATAGGAGGGTAGCACTTGAAACGTTTTAAAGTCAGCTTTGTAAAGCACGTTAATAAGTAAGTGGCCCCTAACTTCCCCCGACACTTAGTCATTAAAAACACAAATTTCAATATCTCTCTATCTAAACACACATTGGCAGCAGAATGCCGTTTCAACATAAAACACTAACATGTCTCAAATAAAATGTATTGTTTCAGTTGAGACATTCTAAGACATTGTTACGGTAAAGCCAGCGTTTCAACTAGCAGCACACTTAGTTATGGACGAAATAATATTAACCGATACAAGTAGTAACATTTCTTGTTGAGATTTTTGGTTTGGTCCAAAGTTTTCCGACATATGATTCAAAGGCTCTTTTCGATAATCTTGCTGAATTCATGGCGGTAAGTATAAGCATCTCATACTACTTATATCGTTTTATTATTTCGTTACAGGCTGTTTAACATGGTATACCCCACTTGCCATAATTTCAGTTGCCCGAATTTCATTTGCCATAATATTCAAATGCCCGAATTTCATTTGCCATAATTTCATTTGCCCGAATGTTATGTTTGCCATAAAATACAAGTGACATAATTTTAACTGCCCGAACATCAGATTCCATAATGATTCGAATGCCATACGTATTGTTATCCATATTTTAATTGCAATAATTTATGCAACAGAATTTTCAAACGCCATATATGTCATACTCATTGTTTACTTTATTAGTTACGTGTTAGAAACGTTGTTTCCGTGCCATTACATCATTTCCCACCGAAAAAGCTTGTAAAATAGGTTAAAAGAATGATAAAAAAAATAGGTTAGGTTAGGTTAGAAACATGAAAGACAACGCACGAGCCGAGCGAGCGAAGCGAGCGTATGCGGCAGCGGCCGGCGAAGTGCCAGAAAGCCAATCGCTTTTTAGGACAAATATTTGGCGTTAGGAGTATGGCGCTTAAAAATTCTGTTGCATAATATTATTGCAATTAAAAATATGGATAACAATACGTATGGCATTCGAATCATTATGGAATCTGATTTTCGGGCAATTAAAATTATGTCATTTGTATTTTATGGCAAACATAACATTCGGGCAAATGAAATTATGGCAAATGAAATTCGGGCATATGAATATTATGGCATATATCTTTCGGGCAAACAATAGATAACCGTTTAACATTGGTCAACTGTTCATTATTATTTTAGTGTTCTTTATAAATAGACTTTGACATCGTGATAAAATATTCGCATCGAAAATGCATAATTAGGTGGATATTTGATATTTTTTTTATTTAAAACTCTTTGTTTGAATCTTTAACATTTGTTGTTTACTGAAAATATTGTTTTATTGACTCTATCATTTTCTTATTTCTCAAGAGCCTGTTGGACAAAAAATTCAATTTTAGAAGTGTAGACGCTTGTCTTTTATTTGATTTCCTTGCAATAGTTAGCGAGGCTTTGCCAGCATAAAATAATGCCATAATTTGTCACATAAAAAAAAACTAAACATCAAGATAATACAACAGTTGTACCATTGCAAACAGCGCTCAGATATAAATAATACAGTATTATTATGGCGATACATATACTCGTATGTGGCATTGTCTGTGTTACCTGGCCGGTGGAGTGCTCCGGCATGGGCACTCGTGCGACGGCGCCGGCCGTGGACCAAAGTGTTAAATCGTTGATCGGGGTTCAGATGGGCCTCTAATAATGTTTGGAAAGATATGCGAAATACTTGGTGGAGTACTAGGTACGGTTGGGGAGTGGTCGTTGGTTCTGAACTTGAGAAATATGTTGTAAAGTGAGAGAAGTGTGAATTGCTTTATAAAGAGAAGTGCTTAGCAAGTTGTTTTTTAAAAGCAGCTTTTAGGTATTGCCTAACTACCGAGGCTTGATCTTGGCAGTATTTAATCGTTAGCAGATTAATGCTTCTTTATTTGTAATAATATGTTCTGAATGAAAATGTTTTTGAAGAAAAATCCCACTATAATGATCTTCATCATTATTATCACTCTTAAATTTACGCATTTTTATGCGTTTGTTATAGTTTTGAACGATATAAAACTCCTATTTACTAAGAAACCAGTAGGCATTTAAGATGCAAACATAGTTCACGGTAATATTTTTCAATGGCGCATCTAAATCCCATATCAACGCATGAAATTACAAGATTTCACTAGTGGAATGTTTGAGAATCAATTGTTTAATAATAAAAAAAAAATACTGAATTTAATGGCAGTAACCAGGTAATTTCAAATTATAGAGTTATTTTTTTATTTATCATTCACAGACAAATACAACTCAAATAACATTCAGACAAGAATCGAGGAAGGTCTGATTTATTTTTATTTTGTGATTGTTAGTAACTTAGTAAATGAAAGACATTATAATGTCTTTATATATTTACACCTATATTTTAATGCATGGTCTTTATCTTGCATTTTCATCATCGGCAGTAGAAATGGTAAAAAAATTGAAAAGGTCAGATAAAGTGGAATTGGTGGAGACACAAGTTTCTGAGAACGTGTAAATTGTACAGTGATGAGTGATGGATGTGCAGACAGTGTGATACTTAAGATAAAATATATACAGATAATAAGTGAATAATAATATAATATAATACAATAATATAAGCGTAGTACTTTGCCATGCACGCACAGTTTAGATAAAACTGGGATTTTGAACATTCGCTGCATTTATTTATTTGTATTATATACGTAGTTATATAAGTATGTACGTATATTAATTATATTTAAACAGTTAGAAGACTGGAAGCCAGACTGCTGTGCGTGGTAGGTGTCAAAAGCAAACAGCAAAAGCTAGGGAGCTAACAGCTCTGCTCAACTACGTTTCATTTTGTTAGTGTTCATTTTATTATCTTTATCTTCTATTAACATAAACTTCATTATTTATAAGACGAAAGCTTTATTAGAATATGGTAAGTTTATTGAGCGGAAAATGGCGCATTCACATGGCGAAATAGAAATGACCACCAAAATAAAAAAAGTCAATGTCATGGCAAAAGGCTTATGAGAATAAGCAAGTATACTTGTATCAACATAGTTAGTTATTATATACGTATACTTTTGTCTCCAATGAATCTTGATGACGATAAAATTGTAAACGTATCTTTTAATAAGATAATATTCGTAGTACATAAAATATCAAGAAGATGTCTCTCAACTTGATGTTTAGGATCAAAGTGAACACCGACAGTTCGACTGTCCATTTCAGCGTAAGCAATTTTTATTCTATCTGACTATGATAATGGCTTGGAGTATCCTTGTCATCATCACCGGACTTGCAGGGTAGCTGATAGCTCTCACCCCTTAAATCTGAAGTGTTGAAGGCACTCATCTCTAAAATCAGGGGAGCTGATGGCACTCTAAACGTTTGCACTATGTGGTCGTGTCTGTTCTATTCGCCGTACGAATACGCCACGGAGCCGGGCAGCACAGAGGATCATGCGATGGGCGGCGGTACCTCGCGAGTAGGGGGGCGAAGCGCCGCCGTGCGGGGAGCAGGCGGCGGGCAGCAGCCGCCGCGCCAGCGTCACCAGCCGCGCCGGCGCCCACCCGCCGGAGCCGCGCCGCGCTGCCCACAGACACCGCTCATCGCGCGCGCTCCGCAGCCCGCCCGCCCCCGAATCCAACCTCTACCCGCTAAGCTAACGAATTCGGGAGCAGGACGGCTGGGGAGTCTAGAAGCGGCCACAAGCCGCAAGCTGTGGGTCACTTACGGCAGCCGAAGTCCCGCTGCGAGGGCGGCGGGCGCACGTGCACCCCGATGATTGCCTCCATCGGCACCTCCGTCCGCGGGATGGACACGGCCGACGGCGGCAGGAAGATGGGCTGCAGCATGCCGAAGTTGCACTCCTCGGGGAGCATCGCTCGGCATCCTGCATGGCACTGCACACACGAGAATGCTTCGTTAGTCTGTAGCTTTGATAATTTTCTTTTTAATAAGTTCAGAGGCCGGAGTTGTAGTATAATGTACACTAACTTGTCTGCATCTATTGTACCTGGTTATCAGTAAGACTGACTTATAGATGGCAAGGTTAGGTAAAGACTGATATGATCTCGGTCATCAGTGCAATGTGGAGGAAATCATGTGAAAATTGACCACGAGTCTTAGCGCGGGAGGTAGGCTCTATCATGTGGGCTATAGACCTGGTCATAGGGTCATAAAAAGCATTAAAGACCCATTAAAAAAATTATATACGTTCCCACAGGCTTAAGCCTGTAGACCTACATATATCTTCCAAAGTTCGATGAAAGCTTGCAGTAAGGTTTGTCATCATTACCGGACTGTGGAAGTAGATGGTTTGACACCGCTGCATAGTCTTTCCTCAGCTACTACAGGTGCATATGCTCAGTGGTACTCACCGTACTCCCGCACCACTCGCACCGGTACCCGGTGAGGCACTCGGCGGAGCAGCAGGCGCGGCGGCAGCCCGCGCACTTGCTGTTGGCCGGGAGGTTGCCCTCGCGCCAATGGTGGACGTGCCGGGGTTCGGTTCCCGCGCAGTACGTCGCGTTCTCCTTGCAGTCCGCCGCTGCGAAGTCCACGCACTCCCCGTGGACATAGTACTCGCATACTGGAAATTAAGAGTTGATTACGCACGTACTACTGATATTATAGATAGTGTATGTACAAGTAGCATACATATTAGATGAACTATACCAAGTAACGCCATAATTCCACAATAGACAGTGTTTAACTCAACTGCCATCCTAATATTACAAGTTCCTTACATATAAGAATTCAGACTTTTGCGTTTCAATAGTATTAATAACATACAATGGGGTTTTAATGGTCCAGCTTGGACCGTCCAGGAGAAAATATATAACAACTTACTGCTCGTTTTCATTGGGTTACACTAATCATGGTTGCAGTAAGTAGTTATAGTGTTAAGCCCCATTGTATAATTATTTGTTTCAAACTTATTTCATTGCATCGTCGACACTGGAATTGAGATGTCATGGACTGTTAGCTTTCTGTGTATTGTCGTCTCACAATTTTATTGGTGTAGATGTTTGAAGTGATTACTAGCAATCATGTAGATAAACTCACTAGCTGAAGTGTAAATTACAGTCATATATAAATGGTGAGAAAACGTTAGCCCTATAATTAACCAAAATACCCCGAAGACAACCACCGATCTAGTAAATCGGTGGTTGTTGCGAGCAGTCGCTACTACCTCTAGCACAAGTAGCTGTACATTCTTGGATTAACCTTTTAACACCGTTGGTAGCTAGGAAAATAAAAATAAATTTATTATTCGAAAAACAAATGAAATAAATATAATGTATCAGGATAAAAAATATTTTGTGAATAAATAATATAATTACTGATAATAACGCGTAATTAGGTAAAGTAGCAAATATAGTTATTTACTGCTCATGCAACCATTGGCTCGAACTGCTTCGGATGGTCAGTCAGCTTTAGTCAGTAAATATCCATACCTTAAATATCTACTTGACCTTACATCCCGTTCCCATTATTGATTCTCCCATATTTTAAACCTAATTTATATAGAGTAGTGCATCAAAGCTACGCATAGGCGATACGAAGTTCGCCGGGTGAACTAGAGTAAATATAAAAATCTAAGTTAACATATTTCATTTTGCTTCCAGTACTTACTCATGCAGTGTATGGCGGGTTGTTCATCGAGCCTCTTCCGGCACACCGTGCAGAATTTCCGCTTGTGGTGTGCCGGCTCCGACCAGCAGTGGGCCACCGGGTTCTGGAACAACACCGGCAGGTCAGTGAAACTCCAGAAAAAAAAAATTGATTAAATTATATCGATAAAGAACTGCTGAAGGCTGATGATTCATCTGATTCCGCGCTTAGGACGAGTAGCTAAGTACTTGTGTTGCGGGTATCAGAAACGACTGTGGAAGACATACCTAAGTATAATTGGATAAGACTTAGAATGACACATCCAGAAACTAAGAATACTTGAAACCGATGTTAATCGTCCCGGGTGGGGATCGAACCCATGATACCTGGTGCAAGAAGCAGGGACACGCTTAAGGGACTAAAATGGTGTGTCAAAGTTGCACGCTTTTTCCCTAAATGACTATGGTGGCCTGAAGAAGCCTTGTCATTATCACCGGACTTGCGGGGAACGCATGGCTTTCACTCCTAAACAAGTTAACATGCATGAAGTAGCGGGCAATAGCTGATTATATGCATGAAACAGCTTAGTATATATAAGGTATGTATTTACCTTGATAAGGCTCGGCGCCACCCCGCAGCACGGCGTTACCACATGCCCCACGCATCTCTCGTGCACTATGAAGTTGCACACTGCAAACAAAACACATAATTAGCATTTGTTAAAGAATGAATGTACTTAGATACAAATAGAACAAGTTAAAGTTAAAGGAATCAAGAGATAAACATCCTTGCCGAAATAAAAAAGGAAAAAACCCAATTGCCATTATTTAAAACAAGTGAACGGCTTAATATCTACGTTTTTAATTTGATTAAGGTACAAATTTATGAAAGAAATGGAGTCGAATAGCCCAGCCGCGGTACTTTCCACTGTCAAATAGGTAGAACAGTTTAATGTAGATATGATTTGACCAAAGCTGCGTGTTTATCTATAATCTTATTTTGTTTACATCAAAATTCCGTAAGGTTTACGTGCGTATGATTCCTGGAAGATAATATAGTGTTTTAACAAGTTTTGAGGAAAATTCCCGAAGACCTGATGTGAGCGGGTGCGTCACGGTAATCCAAGATGTAAAATTAGATGGGTGGTCAACCTCTTTCGGATGACGTACGCACGGTGAAGGAATATTGGGCCTTGTGGCTGTGTCGCAACTAGATGATGACGTCACCAATTAAACCGTGTTAATGAATAATGAGAGCTTTCATAATCTTTTGCGTTACAAGCATATCGAATATGTTTTAGTGTAGAGTTTTTTAAGTAATTGCCGTTGTATTTTTGTATATGTACTGGAATATTATGACCGATTTAGACGATTAGATTACTTCGAGTGTTTCTGATGATAAAAGTCAAAGCGAAGAAAGTATGTGCCAAAAGACTAATCGTTACAAGACAGAAATTTTAAAACTCGCTACGTTTGCCACGAGCTACGAACTCGTAGCAATTTCGGAGTCAAGTCGTGCTACGTGCTCCACGCTACGGGGACCTTGCTACGAAATGCTACGGCCCTCAGACACGGAAAAGACTAAAATAATGTCTCCATTATATTATTTTTTGTTTGAATTTGTGCTGTATTACGTACGTTTAATATTCTTTTTTGCCAGTCTTACTATTATGTTTTGGAAAAGCTAGTGAATTCATCATCATCATCAGCCCATATACGTCCCAACTGCTGGGGCATGGGCCTTCCCTAAACTAGGGCGATAAGGCCTTAGTCGACCACGCTGGCCAAGTGCAGGTTGGTCGACTACACAACCTTAGAATTTCTTCTTAGGTGTGCAGGTTTCCTCACGATGTTTGAGTGAATTCTAAGTATTTAATTATTATTCGTTATATCAAAATCTGTTTGTTGAAATGGTATACTACGTACTATTTCGAAATATTTGTATGTCCTGACAAAATAACATTATGATATTATAAAGAAAATATGGAAACAGAACAAAATACGATCGTACGCCATTAAATCGTTTTTATTTTACTTCCATGAAGGTTTCGCATATTGATTATACCTAAACCTCGCCGGCGGTTGCCACAAATGCTGGCCGCAAAAGGCATCTTATCGTACCAGACGTTTGAACTTGGAACGCGAAGAGCTCAGCCACAGTGTAGCTAATCCAGTATGGGCAAGTAGGTAGGTAGGTCTTTCTGTCTTAAGAAATTCAAAGTGCTTTTTTTCGTCTGGTCAAATTAGCTAATAAGAATAATGTAGTCCAATCGATTCTTATTTCTATAAAATCGATACTGTGCTTGAGAAATCATAATGCACAAGTGTCTGAGTAGACATAGAAGCGCTCTTGGTTCTTTCAATTTACTTAGACAATTACTTAGACAATTTACTTAAATTAGTTAAATTGAAAACTATGTAGTAGTTCGAAACTACTTTGTTCAATATATTTAACAATATATTATGTTAATTTCGGATTGCTTTTTCATCTCATTTACTTATAAAAATTACGAATTAATTATTGCTGTTCATAACTGACCTAGATTTAATATAGACTTACGATTTCGTGAGGACATCGGTCAGGCGGCCAATTGACCGAATCGCGTCCTCAAAATTGACCCGAAGGTACCACAGATCATACATTTGTCAGCGAACTCATTGACTGGTTTACAAATGTTATTAGTTATAATGTTTTTAATGGAGTGAGTTCACTGGCTGGTTGCACCGTGCCGGAGCGGGCGGCGCACTCCTCTGAAAGTCATCTCGGCGATCGATACGCTCGCGCCGCGCATGCCTCGCGGTCCGCCCCAGACAGATCACCGATTGCAAGCCGATTACCGATCATGCCATATTCGAACTAATTATTATGTCATGCACGGTGTGTATTTGCATATCATACAGATCGGAGGCAGTATTGAAATTAAAAATGGGAATAATCGTCTTTGGTACGTCCATGTGATGTTCCAAAATTGAAATAGAGTTCTAATTAATCTTACTTCGTACATACCGGAATGTTTTTTTGCATCGAGTCATACCTTGACACAACGCAATTGCACACCTAAACTTACCGCCCCTGGCTAAAACACGATTAACGAAACCAACTGACTACCGTAAATGCGGGTTACTTTGACCAAAAAATTTATATTGTTTTGCAAAAATTGCTACATTTTCAATAATGTTTAATATATAAATGTAAGATTATTTTGATATGAAGTAAAAGATGTATTTAAAAATTTGTGATACACAAAAAGAGAAAAAAAACATGTTTTGATATATTATTTATTTTTTATTTTTTGGGCCAATGTTTTTCTTAGAAGAGGGCTATATTAGCCCATGAAAAATTTGTCCATTAAAAATCATGTTACAAGCTTTGTTGGGTCAATAATTGGGAGGTAAACAGATAAACGCAATATTGTTTCTTTCGCACTCCTCTAAGACTCTTGAGTTGATGTGTGAAGAAAGGTTGTCTCCAATAATTACTTTACGGCCAATTTGTTTTTTGAGGATTGGAAGCAAATGTCTAAGAAACCAGTCTTCAAAGGTTACAGCGTCAATCCATCCACTTTTAGTTATTGTATTCTGGTCCATTTTCCATCCAAGTTGTCCACAGATGTTCAGACTTATAAATGATGAAGGGGGGTATGGTATTTCCTGCAGCATTGCCACAGAAAATAACACTGAAAGATACCTTCGTTGCATTAATTATGTTTTCAGGATATTTTGTACTTCGTCTGCAAATAACAGTTTTCCTTCCAGGGTCGTTGCATAGGTTCGTTTCATCAAAGTTGTATTTATATTTTCCGGTGGAACGTTTTCAATATAAAAATTAAATTCGATTGGTCGAAATATTCATAAAATATTATTGGCTTACATTGGCCCATACTCTCAGGTAACATTAACCCAGGGCCAAAATTACCCGAAATACGGGACAAAGTATACCTACATTACTTTTTCTCAAATAGTAATACTTAATGTTAATAAAACGAAATGAAATTCACTTGACCACACCCCTAAAGATATACATAATAACAACAAAAACAATTCAAATGATTAACTTGTTAAAATAACAGAGTTTAGTGAGAAAGTTTGCACAGATATTTTACGTACCTTATCACATCCAAAATGTTGAGTGAACTGACAGGTTTGTACATGATCGCGAGTTCGGTCAAACGACACTCTATTGAACGACAATAATGCCATCTTACATTTTTGGTCGGAACTTTTACGAATGCGCTATAAACACTGACGCGGCGGGAGTTTCGATCATTATTTTTATTTGGGACAAAGTTATCCCCTAGGGCTAAAGTAACCCGCATCTACGGTACTACTAAAAATTATGCCGTAAAACTACATATAGATACAAGTAAATAAGTAGTGTACTTATATTCTGAAACAAATATTTAATTATGTAATCTGTACACTAAAATTTTTATTTATTTATTATTTTAGAGCCAAATTTGGTGACCAAAAAGCTAGACTATGAATACTAAGAATTCAATTAACGAAGCCTCCTAAAAGTTGTATTGATGCACCTACTACCGTTACTGATCTCTTTAGTTTTTTCTATGTTTTAAAAAATCAAACAAATGACGAATTTCATTAAAGAATACACAACAGCTTGTAATTAAGGTAAAATATTAGAATTAAGATAAAGGCTGCGTTCAATTCTACCTACTACATCCATATCGACTGGCTCGGTAGGAATAGTGGTTAGCGAATCAGGCTGGCGGTTCCAAGAGTCGTGGGCTCGATTCCCACTCGGGACAAACATTAATATGATGAACGTCGGTGTTTGTTCCGTGTCTGGGTGTTTGTATTTATAAATATCTATGAATGTATACTTATCAGTCTCTGAAAGATCCCATAGTACAAGCTAAATTAAATTTTATATGAAAGTCTTAGAACTCAAAAAGTTTCTATAGATATCATAGTTTTATAATCCTCATTTGAAAGCTAGTAATGGTGTGAATCTTAAGCAAAGTTCCGGTGCTAAAATAAGAGGCGCGATCTGATATTAACGCGCAGTAAATCATCCGCGCGCGCGTAACTCAAAACAAAGATAGCTATTTTTGCCGCCGTGTCAATATCGACGGTTTTTTTTAACGCGGAAGGGCAGCCGGATGGGGATCAAGGAAACACGTTAGTGCCGCCGACGTCATTCGATGTTGCCATTAGAAAAACCAGGATTAGTAAAGCGGCAGAAGTTAGGAACTAATACACAGTTACTCCTGCTGCTTACTCATTATCCAGTTGAAATTCTTTTAAAACATTTGTCTATGGATGAATTAAGTTCATAGACAACTTTTAAATGTTTCTAAAAT
Organism: Maruca vitrata; assembly: GCA_039566165.1. NCBI lineage: Eukaryota > Metazoa > Arthropoda > Insecta > Lepidoptera > Crambidae > Maruca > Maruca vitrata. The sequence continues at coordinate 2,143,167 of CM076923.1, read as the reverse complement.
ATTTGACTAGCCACCTACGATTATATCAACAGCGGTTTATAAGTTACTGTTCCCTTGTAAATGTTATGGTTGTATCTATTTTTTCCTGCATATTGTACCATTTATATCTACTAGAAATGTGGTAGCTAGTAGGTAACAGCAGTTAATTTCAAAAGTATGGCAACACCAATCCAGTCAGTATTTAAATAGCCCCAGGGCGGGAAGACGACGGCCAGCCCGCGCGGCACCGCCTTCGATTCCTTGCCGCTAAAAAAAATAAAAGCATTACTCTCATATTGGATTGGATTTAGCACTAACAAGCTCGAAATAGAATTTGACAACCTCGGTGGCGTAATGGTTAGATGTTTGGGTGAATGAGCGGAGGCCAAATTTAGAAATTCATTTCTGAATCTTAATTATGAAGTATCTTTTCAAAGCTTGGTTGGATCTGGATGTTTTGAGAGAGAACAAGATTTTGAGAGATCTAAGATGGTACCTCAATATTAAACAGAGGTCTACCTCTATAATTAATATGTCCAAGTTTGTGTCTGATTCTCAAAAGACATGAAGTTTAGTATCAATAGTATCACCTTATCAAAAAATCATCAGACTCAAGTACCGTAAAGTAAGTATGTATAGTAAGTAGTACGAAGTAGGTAAATGCAAACCGAAGTTGATTAATGAAATTAATAATAAACGAGCATTATTAAGAATAGATATTTTTTTAAGTTCACCCTTGGGAACCGAATCAGCCGTTTGATATTTCTTCAAAGTCCAATCGCGAACGTTACAGCCAAGGTAAACATATGCCACTGAAATAGGCTGAGGTCGTCGACCCCATCGGATCTGGGCGATATGGTCGAAGTTCAATGTTTACGTAGGAGTGTGCGTTCAGTTTTACTAAGGTACATCGATCAATGCAGCTGTTGGTCCGGGATAGGACTTAATCTGATATACAACGTAAAAGCCCGAATAGTCCTGATATTGAAAACCTATAATTCACACATTCACAATCTTTAAAATTATTCACAATTTTCTTAATAGATACGTTTATACTATATGCGAGTATTATTCTTAAGTAGTTTTTTTAAATGGATGTCATGTTAACCAAACATGTAAAGCTGTATGCATACTCTAGTTTATCTAATAGTTACGAGTAGCATGTCAAACCTAAGTCTGTGTCTGTTGTAAGGATATGATCTAACAAGGAACTATGGTTGCGTTGCGTACTCTTTGCTAAATATAGCGCTTTTATTCGACAGCGCGGAGCTATTCACAGCATTTCATTGTAAATTGTCGCTTAAATAATATTGCGCAGGCGCCGGTTCACTATTTGAGGATAAAACACAAATAGATAATGTCCTAACGTGCGAACAAATATAGTATTTATTGCCTTGATGAATGTAACAAACGTAGAAGGTAAATACAATAATTATTTTGTTAGCTCTTTGAGTATAGCATTGATGATTTTTCTACAAAAGTTTAAAACGAGAAATGCGGTTTTGGTAAAAGGATGTCCCTGAATAGTCCAATGTTCCCAAAACCATATTCATTGTCTGATACTAACCTATGTTCAATCTCAATATTATTATGTTTATGGCATTTATCCCCACTAAAATCATAGGTAGCACGTTCGAATCCGGCCACGTGTCTGTGATTTACTAAACCATTAGCACAATGCGAGTTTGATCGCGCCTAAATCACTATCTCATTTGGCTGTACAAATAAATCGCTTGCAGTGGAACAATCAGCGTGGAGATGTGATTAATGTGATGCGCGATTAACAATGCAGCGCGTGCCAAACGCGCACGCGCACGGCGGGAAGAGCTAGTTCTCCAGTGGGGCTACCATGAGTTTAAAACTTACGCACTCGATATCGCCTACGTAAATATGTCTATGAAAAACTTGTACAGCGCCGCTGGTGGTTACGCGAAGAACTAAAATCGGCCGTATGAAAAAACAACTCGATAAAGTTGTTTTTTCGTTAAAAACCTTTAACGTAAGTAAGTTTTCGATAGCCTACTCATGGTAGGCCCTCTGTACTGACTACATGTGTCTTAGGTGAAACCTTATCCTTACTAATATTATAAATGCGAGAGTAACTCTATCTGTTAGGCAATCAAATCAAATTTGGTACAGATATAGTCCAGTAGCGCTACCATGAGTTTAAAAGTGACAGACTCGATATCGCCTATGTAAATATGTCTATGAAAAACATGTACAGCGCCCATAGCGGTAACGCTAAGAACTAAAATCGGTAGTATGAAACAATTCGATAGGTTTTTAACGAACAAAGTTTTCGATAGCCAACTCATGGTACCGCTACTGTACTGACAGTGACTACATATGTGTCTTAAGCTGGGCATTGACGATCAGTTGAACTGATCAGTTAAACTGACGTCCATCCAAAATTTGATCGTGAGTGTGAGATGATTCGATGATGATTCGACACTCACGATCAAATTTGGATGGACGTCAGTTTAACTGATCAGTTCAGAGCCTGATCGTCAATGCCCAGCTTTAGGTGAATTACTACGACTACGCTAAGGATGCTACAGGAATTAAAGTCGTTACACACATTGGAAAACTCAAAATGTCCGCGATATTTACCATGTTTCCTTTTTGTGGCATTCTTGCAAGCGCCATGATTACGTGTCAAGATAGACAAGGATCACGCATGCTAGAGTGTGCAATATCCGAAACACGTCAAAATAAGAAAACATGGTAAACTTTCCGGAAATTTTCAGCTTTTCATCAATTCACTTAGTCTGATACTAAGTAAAGAAAACTTGTAACCACGAGTAAGTTGGCAAGTTGAATGCCACCACGGCGTGGTGGATTGCCACCTGTTGCCATCGCGTGCCGTTGAACGAGCCAACCGCTATCTAATCACTTATTCAGTCGCCGTTCAACCACACAACAATATTTGAACACGAACGACCATGGCAGCAACTGGGCAGTGTTGCGCATATCTTTCTTTTGAAAGTCTCTTATTTTTATTTTTATCAATTTGTGGGGTTTAACCCTAGATGGTTAATAGGTAAAACCTTGCTCTATCTGAGCTGACTATACCGACGGAATTGTGCAAGAAAGAATATATTTATATCAAGAAATAATAATTAATTGTAAGAGCTTTTCACTCTCACTCTACCGACACAGTGAACTAACTAAACTGCCAGGACTGAGTCTAGATAAGGAAACTACGGTAATTCGACCTGAGGGTCATATTCATTAAGATGCATAATATTCAGATATTCCTGAATGTGCAATGTGCAAGTGTCACGATGATTCCTTTCACTGACGAACCATAGAAGAATATGTGATTTTAAAGCAGGAACTTATGCAGTAATCATGTGTTATAAAGCACGAGCAAGTAACTTACAAACTACTGTAGTCAATCGTTTGCACAGATGTGATCAAACGCGGAGTTCATCTGAATTAGTTTAGTTCGCTGTTTACATAATCGATGAAGGGCATAAAGATAAGATGGAATAGTCTTTTGTCAGACAAACGAACAAGTGATCTTTTACCTATTTAATGGCTACGTAGGTAAACGTAATACCTAATTACGTTGGCCTGTTCTGAAATTAACAATTACCAAGTTCTTTGACGTAGGTTCCAATAGAAAGTTGAAAATTAACACGTCATAGCTGCGTCCAGATTTACATAAATTCTGAATTATCTATCTATAAGGTTCAACTACCCACGTGGGTAGATAACTTTTACGTAAGATACTCAGGAACAAAGTTTGGAAATGCCATACAGAAAACACACGATTGAAAATATGTAATTGTCGATTCTTTTTTAGAGTTCTTAATAATTCAGTGTTCTAAGTCTAATCAAACCAAAATAAATGGTTCAAGAATATAAAATTGCGCAAAGGGGTACCCGCACGATGCCACGTCCGAGCATGTGGCTGTATCAGCGACCCACATAGGAACAATGAAACTGTGTCTTAGCCTCAGAGAAAAAAAAAATAAAAAGCGCTCCGTCCGAAAATGATTATTTTTCAGAGGCGTGTGGCGCGGCCTTCGGCGGGGGGCGCGGGGGGCGGGCGGCGCGGCGGGAGGTCGGCATTGACGTCACCGGCGCGGGCCAATCGCGGCCGGGCTGCGTTCGAAATTCGAATTCGAGTTAGGTGGGTCTGGCCCGCTGGGAGCTTCGCCGTGCACTGCTACTTGATTAGCCGGTCGGTATTATGGCAATAAATAATAGGATGTGTCACTTGATATTTCGCGGGCGTCCAACAGGAATTTGTGTTGTTTACTGCGCGCTTTGTGTAATTACCTACCTACCTACTTATTGCCGGTTCTCGTTATATTACATAGAAAAGTTTTGATGCCAGCCCTTTTGGATCTTAGAAGTACCTATTCATTCAAAGATACATTTTTAGATACCAAATCTATTGTTATGAAAACCTAAGCGTACTTATCTCTAAAATGAATAACCATGAGTAACCAGTACATAAACATAGTACTTTCCTTATGGTGGAAAATTCCTATGATCGTGCGAGCTTAAATAGGTACATGTTATGTACCTACATACCTATTTCGCGTTGTAGTTCCGCTACGCTATCTATATTGAGGTAATACTTTTTTCATAATGAACACAACATTTTAGCTCTACAATTTCAAATGTCACAATTACATTCAATTCAAAGTGCATCACTATTTAAATCCGCCGTAGCGCAGCCTTCACAAACGGGGAGCCATGGAAAAATATTCTGAATACTTGCACCTATTCACAGAGGCAAAGGCTGAAGGCCTCATTAGGAGGCCCGGCCCTCATCGCGGCATAATTATGACGCGTCCAGACTCAACCGGCGCTACAAAAGGCTCCGAGGGCTTTCAGAGTCGCATCCAACAGTCGGGGAAGGAGGACTTATGGAAGATAAAAAAGTATTTACGAACAAAGCGAGCGGAGTACCTATGAGCGCGAATTAAGTGGACAGTTTTCAATTTTGTTGAATTGTTTGGAATGTCGCGATTAGGTTCAGATGAGCAAGTGATCAATACGGACACGAATATTCGGCTTACTTAGTAGATTGCGTGGACAATATTATATTGCATATCCTACAACAGGGCAGACACATATACATATGGGTATACGGACTTTAAAAAAATAAGGTATTTAATGGACTTATCTTAGTAAAATACGATACGATACCTACTGAAACTCTACGCATCCGGCGCGCCGGACTGCTATCAAATCGAATCGAAATCACGTGTCAACTAAAAAGCTTTCAATAATACGACTTCGAAGGAAACACTAATAATACCGTGGACCGTGGTGAAGTTACAGCATCCGAGTGCGAGACCTGCCCCCGCACCTGTCGCGTGAATCAGACGACGGATCCGAGCGGTCAACGAACGCACAACGCGACATCTTGAACAAACTAATGGAAGAAAAACGTATTTATGACCTGTGAACGAAGCACTGGCATGAAAAAGGCATATACATACATATACGGGAGAATTGAGTAACCTCCGCCTTTTTGAAGTCGGTTAAAAACAAATGCAGCTGAGCAGAGCAGAGATCGTCTGAAAACGGAGACAAGCTATCACTAAATAGGTATATGTGCTGTAGAGAAACTGCAACGCCTATTCTGCCATTTTGTTTTGCATAATATGTAATTCATATTTTTGTATCATAATTTTTATTTTCATAACAATACCTTAATCTTCTCATAACTTTACTTAGTAGTAGTACTATTTGCACATATTTGAAACTCTTTGCCATTTGCAAAAGCTTAAAGGTAAAGACGCTGCCGCATCAGAAGAATATTTCGAAATGCCGAACGGGGAATTGATGGAAAAGTTTTCTTAATTTTACAAAGTGCGCGCACTTGTTGGGTTTGAAGTTCTTATTTTTTTATTGGTTTATGCAGGTTTTTTGTCATTACGTTACTGCCACTGACGTAATAGGCTGTGACTGCGCGTCACAATTTCAGTATCTACTAACGAATCTACACCGTGAAATTTTAGTGGTTGTTTTCCCGCAGCAAAATGATTCTATCTTAGTAGCACAATAGATTTGTGCAGTTCTTTTTTATTGAAATCAATAAATGCCGGTTTAACGAAAGGTTTAACCGAAACTCGAAAGCACGTTCGAACAGCTTTATTACTTAGGGCGTAGAGCTTCTTTAGCTTTAAGCATCGATTTCATGCGGCAAGCAGTAAATAATTACGACACATTTTATAAAAGAACGATAGCTTCTCTGGTTTTCAAGTTCGAAAATTATTGTTTGGAAATTTGAAAAAAAAAAATTTTTTTTTCATTGAATAATTTGCATATGTTTCGATAGTTTTTCTAAAGGCAAATCGTTCTGCCACGGGAAAACAACCACTCAAATTTCACGGTGTATATCTATCATTTCCCATCACAATACCTACTTTTTCGTGTACGCGGTACCTGACATCATCGTTACACAGCCGAAAACGGTACGCAACTCATTTGAAATGAGCATAAACTGATCATAAAACGGAACTATCGTTCAATTTAGTAAATACTCGCAAACATTGCATAGGCCGTTTTGAAGCAAGCGCGGTGTTTACGCTGCCCGCGGCAGATGTCCGTTTGATGTACCATAGCCTTTGAGAGTATTGTCTTCGGACCCGGATGTAAATCTATTAGTAGATCTTAACAGGCCTATTTTGTTTTTGGAAAGTGTAGAGCATTATCAAGGTACATAAGAAGCCTTTTTTTTAAATCCAATTTTGTAGCTTCGATAATTTTGTCCATACATCTAAAATTTTATGTTATTGAACAGTTTTACAAATCATTCATCGTGCGCCAATATTAAGTAACCAACAAATTATTCTCAACCTTGCTTCACTTTGTTAAACTTTACCAAAAATAGTTATTTTATCTGTGATCGGTTGTCCAGAAGTCAGTGGTACCTACTGGTGGTGTGGTCGGGAAAGTAACAAAGCTATCATTCTAGAACAATCGGTTCTCCACCTGACTGCCAGCCTGGATCTGATGCGTGGGTGATGCACCCGCTATGACGTCACGAGCGACACAGTTCACGAGTGAGCCGATACGGGGCGTCAACATATCCAACACTAGTAGTATTATGTCACTATTACCTACACACATATTGCTAATTTGAACGTAGGTACATATTGCTTTTTTAATTATTTAGCTGGGACAACCAGGCCTAATCAAAACAGTCGAAATTTTGCGGCTAGGAGCCATATGGAAACTTAAATCAACCCGTCGCAATTCGATGTATGTGCACATATATTATTTTAAAAATTATATAAAAACAATAGTGATTAATGCTGGTGACTAACACAAACTTTTATGTAAGAATAAATATACATACAATTTTATAAATCTTGAAATGATCTCTTTCAAGATGTAACTTTAAATCGTAGGCTAATGTTTAAAAAACAGATTTTCTATTATATTCTAGTTTCTATTATTAAAATAAAATTTCTTTTCACTTACGTATATTGTTAACTCACTGAGCGTTAATTTGGAAAGTTGCACACACAAAAGTGCATTTAATCAGCTGTTAATCGAAGTTATGCAAGTGTTAGCCGGCGCATGCCCGCGGGCTGACGTCACGGGTGACACAGTTCCTGCGCTGGAGCGACCCGGTCACCCGATACGACCTGTTACAGCATCGCTGGTATCTTTTCACTGGTATTTCGATCGAGATCACATCCCTTGACGATGGAGTTTTTGTTAGGTTAAGGCTGTACGGGCTAGATTCCTTTGCCTGATAGGATAAATTGGAAAAAAAATCTGGTTAGGTTATACTGAAGACAGCACTACGAGTATTCGTGTCTTTTTTTAGGGTTCCGTAGCCAAAATGGCAAAAACGGAACCCTTATAGTTTCGTCATGTCCGTCTGTCCGTCTGTCCGTCTGTCACAGCCGATTTACTCGGAAACTATAAGTACTACAGTGATGAAATTTGATGGGAATATGTGTTGTATGAACCGCTACAGGGGTTTTTCGACAATGGATCACATCTATTGCGTGAAACAAATGATCGAGAAAAGCATTGAATACAACCAAGACTTGTGCCTAGGCTTCATAGATTACGAAAAGGCGTTTGACACAGTGGAACATTGGGCGGTATTCAATGCTTTAAAACGAAGTATGGTGGACGACAGATATGTGGAGGTGCTGAAGGAGGTCTACAGAAGTGCTACTCTTCAAATACAGCTACATAAGCTAACAGAGCCAATCAGCGTCGAAAGAGGAGTCCGCCAAGGGGATACCATCTCACCAAAACTCTTCAATGCTACTCTGGAGGACGTTTTTAAGCTCATAGACTGGTCTCATACCGGAGTAAACATCAATGGCGAAACGCTTTCACACCTGCGTTTCGCCGACGATATAGTGATTTTGGCGAACTCGGTTGAAGAACTCACAGCTATGTTAGAAGAACTGTACATGGCGTCCTTATCTATTGGCCTAAAGATGAACGTAAACAAGACCAAAATATTGTGTCGGGCAAATAACAACCAGCCCTACATTGTAGTTCATGGACAGAAGGTAGAAAACGTCCTGGAATACCCCTACCTTGGTCAAGTCATCTCATTCGGAGACAACCGTCACGAAAAGATAATCGATAAAAGTATCCAACGGGGTTGGGCTGCGTTTGGCAAGCTCGCCGACGTTCTGAAGAGCAAACGAATGCCAGTCTTCCTCAAAAGACGCGTTTATGAACAATGTGTCCTGCCTGCAATGACATATGCGGCTGAGACATGGACACTAACGAAGAAACTTGTTCATAAGCTTCAAGTTGCCCAAAGAGCGATGGAACGAGCAATGCTGGGAATATCGATCGCAGACCGTATCCGAAATACCATCATTCGGAAACGTACCGGAGTCACGGACATTGCATCGATTGTGACGAAGTTGAAGTGGAGATGGGCCGGACATATGTGCAGAAGAGAGGATGGCAGATGGGCACGCAGAATTGCTGAATGGAGACCGAGGCTCGGACGGAGAAACGTTGGGAAACCACCTATGCGCTGGGCCGATGACATCACAAATATATTGGGCAAGACCTGGATGCGATCAGCAAAAGACCGGGTCAAATGGAAAACACATGAAGAGGCCTATACCCAACAATGGGTGATACAGGGCTGAAGAAGAAGAAGAAGAAGAACCGCTACAAAAATATGACACTAAATAGTAAAAAAAAGAATTGGGGGTGGGGCCCCCCATACATGTAACTGAGGGATGAAATTTTTTTTTTCGATGTACATACCCGTGTGGGGTATCAATGGAAAGGTCTTTTAAAATGATATAAAGTTTTCTAAAAAACATTTTTCTTAAAGTGAACGGTTTTTGAGATATCAGCTCTCAAAGTCGTAAAAAGTATGTCCCCCCCCCTCTATTTTTATAACTACGGGGTATAAAATTCTAAAAAAAATAGAGGTGATGCATGCTAATTAACTCTTTCAACAATTTTTGGTTTGATCAAAGTATCTCTTATAGTTTTTGAGATAGGTTGATTTTTATTATATTTGCTGCTACGGAACCCTTTGTGCGCGAGCCCGACTCGCACTTGGCCGGTTTTTATTTTTTACTGTTATTAGATAGATACTGCGGCAGGGCACACTCTGAAAATCTTAAAAGATCTTCTATCAAATGTTTCATGGTATCCATTCCATATACGGTGAAGGAAAATATCGTGAGGAAGCCTGCACACCTACGAAGAAATTCTTTGGTTGTGTAGGTAGTCAATCAACCCACACGTGGCCAGCGTGGTTGACTAAGGCCTTATCGCCTATATATGATGATGATCCATTCCATAGTAATTGAAGGCATTTTATGCTGACTATTATTATAATATATTACAAGGATATTTGGTGATTTAATAGTGATAGTTATTGTAACTAGCTATATATAGCAATGAGTAATATATCGACTGTGTACATTTCAGCAACCAATACACTATTAGTAAGCAAAGAAGTGAAGTCAGAGACAGGATCAGTTCAAATATGTACATCAAAGGATCTACAACATAAGTAACGACCAAAGTGAATAACCGATGAAGTAGGTTAGAATATTCTACCATCAATAATTCTCTCTAGGCCTTTTATCGTTGCAAGTTGCAACTAATCCCGACCGGAATGGGGAGGACGAGGGGGGGGGGGAGCACGCCCGGTTGTGACGTCACGGGTGACACAGATCCCGCGACCCGGTCACGCACCCGATACTCGATACGACGTCTGTCACAGACCATCTTGTCACTTATAACTGCTTGGGGTTCTTAATAAAGAAAAATAACTGGGCGGAAAAGTAACGGGCAGTATTTCAGTGAGCTCTGTACCTATAATGTCTGTAATGTCTGTAAAGGCCTTAACATTATCAACCGAAACATTAAAAAAGAATAATCTTTGAAAGTACTACAACCCACGCCAAATAATGTATGACTACTTGTGGCGCAGCTACGGTCTACGACTTGCTACGAGGTGATTGCTACGGAGACCCTGCTACGATTATGCTACATTATATTGTTTGAAAGTTTTCGTAAATATTGGAGCTGAATGTTCAGTAAGATCTTGATATCCTTGCTCTGTCTTAAAGCACTGAAATTAGTGTGGACAGCCATTAAAATTTTATCTAATAGGGACTGCGTATATTAAATTCAATAATATTAATTTCAATCTTCAGACGCGCTACCATCTTTATTCATACATCATCGTACCTCTACGTACATTGACGTCCAATTATGCGAAATATTATATAAAAGAGAAATAAGTATATTGTATACTTACGTAGGTACTTCTTTTACACACAGAACTCCTCTAAATAGGCCGAAGCACAATGTTAACACATTGTAAATTTTGTAAGTGAGTTTATTTCCGTCCGCTGTACAGGAATACCTACTAACGTTATTTTAGTTTACTTGGTATAAATAGAGCTATTATGAACGCCACGTTTGACCCACATACGCGTCATTGCCAAATTTTAATTTAATGCCATAGTTGATTTATTGCGATTTGTGTAGAATTGTGCATAGCAAAGTCTCGAGCATTGGTGGATAAATGTATTCTTAAACATTACTCTTGAGAAGAGCGGTTCGCACAGCGTTTTTATTTATTTTATTTATTTTTGTGTATGTTATTACAGTCACTCGGGGTACGGCCTGAATACCAGCGCTGCAGCGGCTCTCGGGCTGATGTGGCATATGCTGAGGCCCGTACCTCGTTGACCACTTTATAGTCCTTGCCTATGTGTGTTATTTCTTCGTTTGAGATTTTGTGTCTTGTGAATTTATGTTTCATTGGAATTGTTATTTCTATGTCGTGGTCAATAAATGTTTTTCTTTCTTTCTTTCGTTAATGAATATAACAAACTAGTGACCCGCCCTCGCTTCACTTCGGTTGAATTTTACATAAAAATCTTCCTCTTAAATATATGAAAAAAAACCGCATCAAAATCCGTTGCGTGGTTTTAAAGATTTAAGCATACATAGGGCATATAGAGAGAAAGCGAATACTATGTAGTGATATCTCACATTATCTCATACATAGTTCTGATACTAAATTAGCACATGTGTAACGATACCTACTAGAAGTGGAAGAGAATATTGTCCCTATAAGGGCGGACTTCAGCTTATTTGCATAAAACATATTAGTGAACGCAAGTGCGTAGTGTTTGCATTCAGCACTTTGATCCCTCACACTCATAATTCAGCAAGACGGCAATTCGACATGACAAGTTAGAGGTCAGATTCAAGAGCAAAGGCTTCATCATCATCAGCCCATATACGTCTCCACTGCTGCGATACGGACTTACCCTAAACTATGGCGAACGGTGAGGGAAAACATCGCGAGAACCAAGGACCTAACCTGCTTAAATTGGTAGAAATCCACTTGTCATAGTCCATATATGGACTGTGGGACTACGAACATGCAGTATTAGGACACCACCGAGCAGACCATACCAATCTCCAAGTACCTGAGTAACAAAGCTAAGAAACTTTACACATCTGTGTCCTCTGTTTCCATTCCACTTGAGGCTGTGTCGGCTGTGTTCACATCATTAGCTGCACAAAGGCGATGCAAGCTGCATGCGTAATGCGCTCTCGCTCCGTGCACCGCTGTAGTGACGGGCAAATACGACGGGGAAGGGTTGAAATGTCTTTGTAAAGAATGCCCGCTACAAGGGTTGGAGGTTTACAAACGTAATACAGGGTAATCTTGTCCGAATTCAAGATATCGGCTACAAGAGTCAGAAGTTCACAAAGTGCGGTGATTTTGTCCATATCCGATTAAAGTTTTTAAGTATAGGTGCCAATCATAAAGCTCCGTGCTGTTTGCAACCCCAAGTGTGACGTAGCTTTAAGTTACAGAGAGCCTTTCGCCCTTTTTAGATTTATGTAACATTGCACATTTCATAAAGCTCTTATTTAAGAAACAGTGTTGACCATTGAAAATTATTCCCATAATACTTATTCTCACTCTACAATAAACTACTATAAGCTTTTGTTTAAAGCAGCACTGAATAACTAATGCCGCCGTACGGAAACAGTCGAGAAACGAAACAATGTGAAAGTTGAAAGAAGTAAAACAAACAAAACAATAAACCAACGTCTTATACAAACTAGCTTTTCTTCCCCCTTTCTTGAATAACGAACATTTCGTTGTGGTACATAATGCATAAATGATTATGAATTAACCCGGTCGGGTGCAGGCTTTGCGAGTGAAATAATTGATTGTGGGCTGAGTTCCGCCGGGAACTTGCAACTGTTGCATCTTACATCTTCTCTATTGGTAGGTAATATGTAGATAGATGGGTGGTGTGTTTGTGTAATTATTTTACCTATAATTTTTTTATACATCAATTTTATTTAAATTATTGGAACTTCTTTTATTTATCTACCATATAAACGATATAATAACATTATATTTTATTTTACATAAACACGAAAATGAGACACCAATATATAGAGAAAGTTATGTTATGATGTAGACCAGATGCTGCTCACAGAGCCGTCCAACTATTTATCTCCGATTTTATCGTTTTACAAATAGTAGGTAAGTTTGGATTTATAATTTTTTATTTTAAAGGGCACACGCTCATAAAATAGCTACCTATGTTGTATGGATTCAAAATTCAAAATTGCTGATTGTATCGCAAAATATATTGCTTAGGCGCCTAAGCTATCTCGAACTTATTAATTGAAAGCAATCATCTTATTATATATAAAAATACTACCTAGGACCAAAGTCTAAACCCAGTTTAAACAAAACAAATGAGCGAAGATTAGATCCGGTGCATACGAGGATTGTCACCGCCCGCCCACGGCTTCTCTACCTCATTACATCCCCGTGAGAGGCGAGGCGTGCAACACAATAGCGGCTCCGACAAAGCGCGGAAACTTTGCCCGACTTAATCAATTATTTGCAAGGAACTAGCTTAGGCCTTTGTACAGGTGAGCTTGTTCGCTAGCTCCGTCCTACGGCTTTTCCTTTGCGGGCGTATTACTCCGCTTGCAGTTTTCTAAACCCCTTTCTTAGCCGGCGTTTCCTCACAATCTCAGACGTTATTTTATATTTAATCTACCTTCGTAGCATTATTTAGTTAGTGTATGATGAGGTAACTGTGATTTTTATACGTTGGTAGGACATGCTACATTTTATGTATCGTAATAATTAAAATAGTGGCTTCAACCGTGGTTTTTAAACCCTGCCTGTAGCTTCGAATGTGCTTCTGGTACTTTTTGAGTTGCTACTTTTGACTTATGAAGATGAGAAGGCTATTCAAGCAGCAGAAATTGTGTTACAATTTAAATGTTTTAACACAGTAAGACGTGTAACTTATGTCTTTTCTACTGGGGGACTGCGCCTAACACAGCCTGAGTGTTGGCATACCCGTCGGCCATTGTTTAATAATTCACGATACCGTGTAACAGCCTTTGTAGACAAGCCGCTTTCCTATAATAAGTGTGATCGAGAATATTGCATATACTTAATGGGATTTTACATGCGCTAGTAATGAATGGGTAATCAGGAATTCCTGATTAAAAAGTAAGTATTTTATTCTATTGTTATTTTCATTCTGTTGTTCTGTATTGTGCGTTGTGAAATAAGGTTTTATTCATTGCAGGCTAGAAGGAAAACGTGCTGTGTGCAGTCCTACAACTTTTTCAAAACGAATGCTGTGGAAAATGTGAACTAAGGTAATACTTGCAATAAAGATATATCAATTCGCAGTTAGCTCTATGACTAATGCTCATTATGCGCTGCTTATTATAACTAAGAAAAAGCACTCTAATGAATCGATTTACAATAAAGTCTTTGGTAAGTAAGTACCTTGTTACCAATTGAAATCTTTGGTGTACCTATCTACTTAGGTTATTCGTTCGTACGTTACAAGTTACTAACAATACCGCTGATAACGGCAACATGAATGGCGAAAGCACCTTGAGCGGAACCCTGAAGCCGGTAACGAACCAAACTAACGATTCACGCAACCAAAATAAGTGCGCAAGAAACGGGCCAATCGCGCAACAGGACGCTCCAGCCTTGGACCAGCCAAGGTTATGGCATCCGGAAATATACGGAGCCATGGCGTCCGATGAATGGGCCTCCATAGGCCGGGGGGCGCCAAGGATATCGGGATTTGCCTACGTGACTTGTGACACGCTTTGATATCACCTGGGAGAGCCATGCCAACATCTATAGTATGCTATCTGTGGCATTGCTATCGACGCTGTTTTTGGAATGGCTTATTCGTGCTATTGTTTTAACAACTCGGTGCTTCTAAATGAAGTTATGACTGTATCAATTAGCGTTCTTTTTGTGGATTGTGAAGATTAGTCTCCTGGATGCTACAGGATACTTGGTGATAGGTTATTAGGTCACTTGAATAGGACAAAGTCGAAGCTACCTATAATGTTGCCTTGCAATGGTATCGATGGCCACTGTTATTAGTACCTAAAGGATTGGTTTATAAATGTAATAAGGAACATTAGATACAAGATACTGCATACAAGCCTGTATCAACTGTTTATGTTCTTAAAACACGTAATTTAGTGGCGATTTTTTCCAAACAAAGGCGACGTTTAACGTCATAATTTTCGTTCAGAGCAATTTTGACACGCCCTCAAGGGGGGTTTTATCGAAAAGCGGGGGGAGTGCATCGCGGTTCGGTGCGGGAGGGGGGGGGGGGGGCACCATTGACGCGCGTCTCTCAATGGCAAAGGAACTGGGTCATCACTATGACGTCACTGTTGGCCTACATGCGCGCCGGGCGTAGCCCCGGATGGGAGCTAACGCTTACAACACCTCTTGCTTTTTCACAAGTGCAAGGAGTTCTATTTTTGGAACTGGCCAGCGTGGGATATAAATAGACGAAATATTTTTGGTGAAATTTAAAAAAAAATGTTTTGTTAATGTCAGTACTTAGCGTCAGTAGATAACTATGTGCTTTTATTCTGGAAATAACAGACTTGTGATTTAATATCACGTAAGTTTTCGTATGTAAACAAAAAATAGTCTATTCTATGCAATTCAATAAACAAATAAGAAAACCTATTCGTTGTGTATTGTCAAAAATATTGTGTTTTATGTAAGCTTTGTGTTATTTGTTATCATTATAATAAATTCAGAAAGATTTTGAGATAGTCACTCTTGTAGCTCTATTCATTGCTGTTTCATGAATATTTGCATTAATAGTAACTTTAAAATGCATATTGAGTTTGTTAAGGAAAACCATTTGGTATGTTATATCAAATTGCCATAAATGTATACACCGTGAAATTTTAGTGGTTGTTTTCCCGTGGCAAAACGATTTGCCTTTAGTAATACTATCGAATCATGCAAATGATTCCGCGAAAAAAAAAATTTTTTTTTTGAAATTTTCAAAATATTAATTTTCTATCTCGAAAACGAAAGAAGATATCATTCTTTTATAAGATGTGACGTAATCAGGTACTGCTTGCCGTATGAAATCGATGCTTAAAGCTAAAGAAGCTCTACACCCTAAGTCATAAAGCGGTTCGAACGTGCTTTCGAGTTAAGGTTAAACCTTTCGTAAAACCGGCATTTATTGATTTTAACAAAAAACAACTGCACACATCTTTTGTACTACTAAGATAGAATCATTTTACTGCGGGAAAACAACCACTAAAATTTCACGGTGTATAAATGATGACTAAAGACTTAGTTTTAGTTTGACATAGTGGACCAGGTCTTATGTCAAGCAGGTCTCTAATTGGTATCAGTTATTTGCCAAATGTCGAGGTTATTTTTTAATGTTAGTTACCTAACTTTATATAACGGCCGAATATTGAAAAGACAATATAACAGTTAAATATTTGACTATTTAAGCTAAATTGATATTTAAATAGGAGTTTAGAAAAAAACCAACTCAAAAGGCAAATGCGTGATGTGATGATGACTCAAATTAAAAAAAAATAGCGCAATAGCTAATTATCGTTTGAATTCTCAAACTCAAACAGCCGTAAGACTTATTTTAATCTAGTGGTGAGAGCCATTCCGCTAGTCCAGAGATGATGACGAGGCTACTCTCATCATCGTACATATGTCAGTTAGGAAAAAAGTAACTTTAATCTAAAATCATGATTGTGATACAAACGTATAAAAATGCACGGGCGCCGGATAGAAGATTTTCCAGACTGTCCTACTTATAACTGGTAATAACAATACAACTTTATCCAAATTTCCACAAGTAATATGTGGTTACTCTTTGCGGACGGAAAATAGGAATCTCATGGTCGCCCACGCTTGTCATAGCACCCACGTCTTGGACCCAACTTAACATACTATATAAGTATTTTTCTTGCATTTAAGTAAATATGTTAGAATAATGCTGCTATTTTTACACGGTTTTATTTAGTTTGTTTTGTTTTTACTCGGCGTAGGAGGTTTGTGCTTGATTTGGATAAAGGATCTTTAATATTATTGCATATTTAGAATTGTCTATTGTAACCATGGCCATGACCATTTAACGAAAAAAAAAAGGTACAAGTAGGTATTATTTCAATTAAAATATCAATTACAGGCACCATGGAGCCTATACTGGAGCCGCTCTTAGATGACTGATTTGACACTTTTTATTTTATATTTTGCATTTATCCTTGTTAAGAGGAACATATTTAGCGAATCATAAAGAACAACTTTTAAAAATAAAACGTTATTCAAAATGTCAAATGCACCTTAATATCTAATTATTTGTCTTTTGTTACCTAAAATAATTGAATTAAAAAAGAAAACCTACTCTGTATTACGCTTTTAGTAGTGGGTAATACTCACCAGGTATTTTTTGAATATAGGATGAAGGATTTAATAAGTATTGTATTTAAAAATAAATATTTTTTTAAACAAGAAACTTCAATTCAATCTTCTGGATGTGAATTAATGTTTTTAATAAAAATTTGTTATAATTAGACCTTGCTTGGTTATAAAGTGGAAATAACTGTTACTTATATACTTCGGCAATTTTACCGTTGTCCCTCACTAGTGCAGTCAGTCTGACATGTAGCAAATCGGCCAACTTAGAGCGGCTCTGGTATAGTATTGGATTCGTTTTAATGGAGATTTAAGACTGGTTGAATTGCAGAATACGAAGGGACAAGAACTATGAGAACACCATTCTAAATATCTGAATTATTAATTATCTGAATTATTATGATTTTAAAACTGTTATGGCAACAGTGCCGAAATATGGGTAACCCGATAGTATAAGGAAAATAACAGGCTTATTCACTAAATACTATTTACAATTATTTTATTTAATAATTTTCAGCAGTCTATGTATAAAGAAGATTATTATTAATTTTTAAATTTTGGAAACCCTCAAATATGGATAGACCTGACATCGTCAAAACTCAGCGATAATGAGACCTGTAAAGCGCTATGGACGTCGAAGAATCTTTAGCGCGAACGAAACGTAATTCAAGTTTAGTTTTACACGTGTACATGTAATTAATCATCTACCGCGAGTTTGAGTTGCTTTGAATTATCGAGAATTGTCGAGTTGTACCTATAAGTAAAAGTAGTTTCATTCCCACGCCTCACTGTCAAAATCAGCATACAGAACTAACATGGGGCAGAGCGAACAAAGATATCACCGCGTTTAAACGGCTGAATGCTGTCAAAGGATGAACGGCGGGAAGGAACCAAGTGACGTCGCGACAAAGTTGTCCACACATCACGCCTTATCTGGGACAATGGTGTGCCGGGTCCGCATTGTGCGCGCCGTGTGGCCCGCCTGTCAGATAGCGCGACAGGGATTGTTCTGATGCATGAAAGCCAACAAATGCAAGCACCTGCAGCGTCTTTGTTCAACCCCACAATGGATTGACGTGCGTCGGCGGTCCCGCGAATGTGGGCGGCTTTAATTGTTATATCAGTGTCACAATGCGCGATGGGGTAGGTGGGAAATTGGAAATAGTTTTTGGCCCTCAACAACTGTTCATTACATAATATTTTGCTCTATCTAACTTTGTGTCTATTCTCTAACTTGTGAATTTCATTAGAGCAAATAAAATATTTTTGTGTCTTTAAAGTTAATGAAAATATATAATTATTTGAATCTTACTACATTTATGTGGGGATAAGTTTGTATATGGTGATAGACGGAAGTATGTCAGTGAAATTTTGTCACGCAAAAACTACTGATTTGATCAAACTTCACAATTATATAGTATAGCTGTGTTAGCGACTTCGTCCGCGTTACCCCCCCGTTTTTTACACATTTTCTGCTATTTCTTTGCTCCTATTAGTCGCAGCGTGATGTTATATAGCCTAAAGCCTTCCTCGATAAATGGTCTATACAACGCAAAAAGATTTTTTAAAATCGAACCAGTAGTTCATGAGATTAGCGCGTTCAAACAAACAAACAAACAAACAAACTCTTCAGCTTTATAATATTAGTATAGATAATATCAGAGTAAGCACCACATAAGTCACAAATATATGTTGAATTGACTATTCAAAATATTATAAAATCGGCTTCTTGGTAAATTATGAAAATTTATAATAATAAAGGTTCAGATATTAGTGAACTTTTTAATACGTTAAGCGCGTAAAGTGATAATTTTTATACAAGCTGATATTGGTTTGGCGTTAGAAAAGAGATTCAATGGGAATAGAGATACTGGCATATCTATAAACGATATCAGTATCTATAACAATAGGTACTCACTTACATTGCTACAAGATTCGTAGCAAATCCCGTTACGATATTGCTATCTCATGTTATCGCTACGACGACGATGCGCTACGCCGCTCAGTAGACCCTAGCTACGAATTGCTGACTACTACGAATCGTAGCCGAAAGGGGTTGTGAAAATTAACAGATAAATATCTGTACATTTCATAATATTCAACATAGAACTCGGTATTTGTCTTTTTAGCGATAATTTTAAATATTTATCTCGTCGTTTAGTTTATGGTACAAATGAAACAATTTCATGACATTAAACAATAAAAACCATAACTACATGCATGTAATCTCGCTTAAAAAATGTTTCGGTTCATATCAATTTAATATTTATGTTTTTCCAATATCTAATTTTCCCAGTGAAAAAGCCGGGCAAACCTTAGCATCAAATTATGGAAATTCTTAGATTTTATAAAATGTTAATCGAATTTGTCAAGAGTTTAAAATTTCCGTCCAATTTCGGATTTCAGATTGGTAGGTTAGGTATTAATGATCGTATAACTAAATGACATAAAGGCGTTGGTATAGTTTTGTTAATTATTTTCCCGTTTTGTTCAAGTTCATACCGTTCATGTCGTCATTTTACAAAACTAGATCGCTAGTCTTATCAAA
Organism: Maruca vitrata; assembly: GCA_039566165.1. Classification (NCBI taxonomy): domain Eukaryota; kingdom Metazoa; phylum Arthropoda; class Insecta; order Lepidoptera; family Crambidae; genus Maruca; species Maruca vitrata. Next base: position 2,123,410 of record CM076923.1, on the reverse strand, counting down.
AGGTCTGGTCCTATGTTTATTGTACGAAATTGAATTTCATAAGGTAAACATAATATCAATATAAAGTGCATAGTAACCTATACTTAATATTATAAATAGTTTGTTTGTTTGAACGCGCTAATCTCGGGAACTAGCGAACTTTATTCGAAAGGAAAAAAAAATTGTGTTGGACAGCCCATTTATGGAGGAAGGCTTTAGGTTATATAAAATCACGCTGCGACCAATAGGAGCAAAGAAACAATGGAAAATGTGTAAAACGGGGGAACCGCGGAAGAAGTCGCTGGCGCAGCTTGTACGTTATAATCAACAAAGCTTTCTTGATAAAAAAAATTGTAACGCTTGTATGTACGACACTGACGGGTGAAACAGGAAAATAGTTTTATGTCCTCCCATAACCGTCAATTCATACTTATGGTAGACTATTAGGTTAGATATTGAAATAATATACATCCTCACTAATATTATAAATGCGAAAGTAACTCTGTCTGTCTGTCTTTTGCGCTTTCACGCATAGAGTACTGAACCGATTTAAACGAAATTTGGTACAGATATAGTCCAGAGCCTAGAAAAGGATATAGGCTACTTTTTAACCGACTGCGCTATGAAGAAGTAATGTTTTACCCGTTAAACGTCTCTACGCGGACGAAGTCACGGGCGGAAAGCTAGTTTTTAATAAAAGTAATTTTACAGATTAACGTCTCCAATAGTACTTATCTAAACATAATTATCTAATGAGCCGACATTTGTAGGTCCTTACAGGATCGTGGTAACGGAAGACAAGCCCTAATGTGTAGTGTTCATTGACAATACTATGTTTTTTTTACATAAATGATAACGGTCAACAAGTTGCATTTAAAAGACATAAACAAACTTGTCCCCAGGTTTAAGGCCTTTATGATGAATAAATAAAATAGCATGTTGCATTCCATGCTATTTGTAAAAATAAAACATTTCTAATCAGTTATTTTACAGTGGCAACTTCGTATTGTTACAATTTCTAGTGCAAGTCCAATCGATTACATCCCAAGCATGAACTACGACTATTTTAATATATTTGAAAACGAATGGATGTTTGTGGACAAGTAATTGTGAATAACCAACACATATTTGCGTATAGCTGCTACTGGGAATTATTCTGTTAAACAATGCTTTTTTAATTGCTAATTCGATTATTATCATTGCTCGTAATGTAAATAATGTAATGATAATAATCATATGTTATCTATAGCTTTGCACCCGCGACTCCGTCCGCATGACGTTATTGATTAATTAATATAACTTTGTGAAATTAAATTAGTAAGAGCGAATCGCAACGCGTTAGTGAATAATAGCGAAGTTGGCATACATAAATAATAAATGTTGGGTCATTTATGAGATAAGCTTACACAAACGTACAGTGGAACAGGCAAAATTTCTAAAAAAAACGGTTGTAACGGTCACGTTATAATACAATATCGATACGTTACGTTAGCAAATACTTAATAAATTTAGATAGCCTGCATGTTGTATGAAATAATAGTGTTTTGGGTTTTTCTAAGGTTAGTTACAGATAGGTTAATTGAATATTCCTCTTTAGCCGCAAATACTGTACATATATAGGTATTACGATGAACATGTTAACTTCCTTATGTATTCGTTAGTTACATAAATACTTGTAACTTTCCCTATGTCATTTAAGCGTAATTTCGACTTCTAAAAATTACCAACTCAGATGAAACGATTTTATCAACCCATATTTAGCGTAAAGCTTGATTTAGTAAGATAGAGGTATCTTCTGTTAATTTACTAAAAGCTCATCGCCTATTGGATTCGTTCAACGATTCAAAACAGACCAATATTTCACAGCATCATATACTTAGGCATACAATACAATTTATATGTTCATCACTGTGGTGTAATGTGTGGTACCTTCAAAAAAGAACGAAAGAACTTTCTCAGTAACGTTCGAAATGCTATAACCACAAAACTGGAATGCAAAACATGCTAAAGTATTGACCGATGAGGAGACACACCTTGCCGACACACGTTATTATGGAAAATTATAGCAGTTTTATCGAAAATGTGTTGATGTAAAAACAAAGCATTACGTGTGTTAAGGACATAGACTAACATGGAAATTCATGAGCTTTACGATGTAACAGCACATATACGTTCATAACTCTCAACTTTTATCACCAGTAAGTAGGAACCTTCGGATTGTAAGTTCGCACGTAGGTATATAAGTAGGACCGATCTAGTAACCGAAGGTCGGGTACACCTTAAAACGGCACCTAATCGTTACGGGATTAGATAACATCACGCCATTTAGCACTGAGTCGGGTCGCGTCGAACGATCGACGTCGGGGATCGAGCCGTCAACATAGATGCGCAAAAACAAGATGTCCTCCCGAGGCGGGACCCTCGCGCTCGCGGCCACCACGAGACACGCTGCAGCCCCGCCCCGCGCGGCCGAACCTCTTACAAAACAGATCGATCGATATCCTCTCACGACCGACTCCGCTCCGGCCGGCCCGGCCGCCGCCCGGCCGGCGGACCCGCGGGCCTCCACCACCAGCGCCGGGCTCCGCCGGCGAGGCCCCGAGCTAAGGGAACGAGGGACTCGGGAGACGAGGCCGGCGGCCGGGGGCGGCGCGCCGGGCGGGCCCGGGCGGGCGGCCGACCCGGACACGCCCGGGGCCCGGGCCCGTTGCATAACGCGCTGGTCGTGCCGGGCGCGCGGAGCCGGTATCGACGCGCGCGACGCGCATGCGCGGCGTACCTTCGCAGCCGTAGCCCTGCCCGATGAGGCCCCACAGCAGGTCGGAGCAGTGGTGGCAGTAGGTGGGCTTGTGGAAGGTCTTCTTCGCGAAGGAGTGCGTGTGCTGGGGCGCGGGCGCGGCCTGCGCCATGGCGGGCGCGCGGGCCGGGCCGGGCGGGCGCGCTACTCATGCCGCGGCGCCCAGGGGCGCGCCGCGCTCTCCGAGCGGCTGTCGCGGCCCACCATCGCGGCGCGTCTGCCGCCCGCGCCCGCCGCGCCGCGCACGCGCCCGGCCTGCGCGCGCCGCCCGCGCGCCGCCGAGACCGAAGGACCCACGGCCGACCTCGTGCCGGCGTGCGATCGCTGGATCGATTTCATCTCGAAAGATACGATCTCCCGCTCCACGGTTCCGAGGGAAATATTATCTTCGAATATTTCGTTGTAAATATTGATTCGGTCTAAATGGGAAGTTTTTCTATTTTAAATCATAAACTGATACTAATGTTAGGTAAAGTTTGCGATGTCTATCGTCCTATACGTATTATTTTTAAAAATAAAATCAATAATATTAAATCAATAACTACTTAATTTAGAAAAAAACGGGAAAAATTTAAATGCAATTAATAAAAGTCACATGTTTCTACGACGTAGCGTCGCTACGAAAATTATAACTTAGCTCATCTTGATGTGTTTCTACAGTCAATTTAATAATGACTACAAAACCTATTCATTATTTTGTTTTCAGTACGTCCACGAGTAGGAAAATAATAGCGACGTTTAAACAGTACGCCGATACAAGATCACGTCGGCCGACGCTGCGCGGAGCCGCCCACCAATCGAAAAAGCTCTTGTTTACAATATTAAGAGGCGCAGCATCTCGCTGGAGCGGCCCGACGGCCAGACGCCACTCGCAGCATGTCCGATACCTATACTATGGTCAATAAAAAAACAAAATTTAATTAGAGCGTTCCCAATTCGAATATTTGACATTTATTATTTATTTCTCGTTTTACACTTTATGGCGATATTACATGCCAGTACGAGAACGCTTTTCAAATGGCCCTGTATAAAAGGCGTGCGATACGAACTACACTGCAAAGGAAATTCATCTGGAGTTTTCTTTTTTCGTCTTCGATTAAATTAAACATTTTTTATTATTTATATTATCTTGTGGGACTAATTTTAATATTAAAAGCTTTTGCTTTGTATAGGCACTTTCGTTTGTCTTTTACTTATGTTTATCTATTTTTGGTCTGATTTTTTACTAAGTAGGTTGAGTACTACTAAAAGTAGTATCTGATCTATTCATATATTATATTTTCAGCAGCCTCCTTGCTATAAAATAAAAAAAAACGAGATTTTATGTTATGAATCAACTGAACAAGAAAATTTAAAAAGCAATCCAGATACTAATTAGATTTATTCTCGTATAATGAAGGATCTTAATCACTCAGGGTCAGACTTTCTCTAGATTTCCCATTAGTTCCCATGTTTGCTTCCCGGATCCAAGGAACAGTAGTTACTAGAATAGGATAGATAGGAAATGATCAGTAGTCAATTTGAAGGTCCTTTTGATGCTTGACTGTACGTTCTATGGGACTGGTACATCCATATAGATATCCATCATGATTAATTTCACGTATTAGATTGGCAGGTCAGCTCTCGTGCGAAAGTAAATTCGTACATAATGTTTGTTAGCCTAGGAACGTAAGTGTAGGTCCTGTTCGGCAGATTAGGAAGCATGCTAGTATTATTTAACTTTTTCTTTGATGTTGTAGTACCTCATTGTGAAACTTTAAATAATGTCACGTAGCCTGTGCATTACGCTTAGAGGTTGACGAAAAAATTGCGAACACCTTGTAACTAGGTTAATCAAAGGGTTTGGTCGGGGTTAAAAAAAGCTTCACAACCAGTTGCTAATCTGTTCATTACCTGTGATGAGTGCGAGGGTTGACGCGGGCGGCGCGTGAGGGGCGGAGGGGCGGCAGGGGCGGAGGGGCCGGAGGGCCGGAGGGGCGGCAGGGGTCAGGCGCAAGGCGGCGCGCGCGCGGCTAATCGCGCGGAAACCTGCACGGCTGGCTCGCCGCGCTTCGTGCTCTATTTATACTTTACACCAGGGGTACGGTCAGGGTTGACACGGTAGCCCTATTCGTTGTAAGTGGCTGACAGGTCATATAAACAATTAATCAGTAGTACTAGGTGTTAGCTTAGCTACGGCACTGGTAGTTGGAAAAAGCTTAGGCGAACTGGTGTAAAGATAGTGACCTCTTTTAACTCTTGTCCGGCAGCAGGTCCTATGGCCTATATCAGGATTGGACAGAAAAGGTCTGATGATGATGAGGTATAACTTTATACGTAGAACTTCTCCAAAAAAAATATTATACTTAGGTACTATATTTTAATGGAACGCGAAGGTCTAAAATCGCATACGTAGAGCTTCATGTTAACTAGTTTTGTCTATGATATGCTACTATATGTACCTATAGTGTTAGTGGGGAAACAGACTGGGTCGGAACCCCAACATCAATGCCTGCCTGACCATACGATAATGCACCTGGTAAGTAGTAGAATACCTAGCCGTACAAACATAACACAAAAATCTAATCCTAATCTCCTACCACATAAGACGATGCATGGCGAGTACAGGTACAGCCTAGTACCTATAGTCTTTTTCACCTAAGATGATCCCTGTGACACTTCATTGTGTTCTGAATCACGCATTTTACGTTTTACAAACGAAAATAATTTGGAATGTAGTAAGTTCCATTCTACGTATACGAACTGCATAGGTACTTTTTTAAAATTTTCTATTACATTAAATTAAACTAAACGATACTGTTTCCCTTTTAAAAGTTTAAAATGATTTATTTTAATATTTTTCCTAATGACGCCGCATTAAAATGAAAAAAGTGTGCAATAAAATTATTTTCGTTTGTCAAACGTAAAATGCGTGATTCAGAACACAATGAAGTGTCACAGGGATCATCTTAGCTGAAAAAGACTATAGTCTGTAATAATTAGTTTCCTTTTCCAATTTTCTTGATAGCCAGGTTAATTAATATATCGATTTTTTTTAAGTATCTTTTAGCTTGCAGATGTTACACCACTGGTGAAAAAAAAAGTTAATAAAGTCAAGTACTAACCTAATTAACTTCTTTTCGTGTGTCAAACCGATGTGTGGACATCCCCGCAACCCTAGGCCGTGCACCGGCCCGGCAACTACGCCTCCACCACTTCAAATAGATGTTTTTAACTTCGTGAACATTGGGCGCGCTGATCGGCCGGCAAGGTCGCGGGGTTGGAAATGCGAAAATAAGTATCACCTCATTTTTAGGTTAACATTTTGACACCCACTTTTAAATTTAACGAAAAAACAATGTTTAAAAAAATACATGCAGTTGAATAACCTCCTCCTTTTTTGTTTCTGATTATGATGGAACGACATCGTAGTATCGGCTTTTTAAGTTCAGTCCTTAGCTTTAAGGGTTTACGGGGTTTATACAGGTAGGTACCTAGTACTAGGTCTCTTTGATAGCTGTAATTGATGAATTTTAATCGATTTATTTCGTTTCAACTAGCTATTAAATGTATTATTGCATTCTTAAGTGCAACCAAAACAAAATTTTGAGATTTGATAGATACTTCGAACAATTCTGAAGAAGTGAACTAAAAAGAATCACACGTTGGGCGCCAATTATTGCAAAACTTTAAAAAATGGAGGTTCTGGTTAGATCTTTGTGTAATGTTGTGTATTGGGCCTTGAATAGGTGAGTACCGGTTTTAGTTTTACCTAAAAATTAATTCAAACAAATTATTTAATATTTCTTCAAACAAGATTAGTTACTTAGGTTTAGCAAAATCATTTTCATTCTGCAGTTCGTCACAAACATTATTATCTTCGAAAATTTTCACTTCATAGATCTAGTATTTTGTTATCAGGTAATAAAGTTATTTGAACCATGCTGCTTTAAACCAAACCATGGTTTAATGTAGGTATGCCCTTATAAAAATAACACCATCGAATCATTAAGAAACCTTGATTCCGGAATGAATCTGACGGGAATCGAACCCAGGACTCTAATGTCTACTAAGTGCTTTTCCTTCGCTGAGTTCAACACGAAATTAATAATTTTCGTTAGTATGATCAATTCCAAAGTAATGAAGCCACCTACTGGTTGGATAAACAAATACGTTAGAAGCAACTATTGCTGCCTGGTGACAGCAGGCGCTTTGCATGCTCGTGTTAAATGAATTCATTATTTTCCAAAAGAAAGCATTTGGCAGTATTTAATCGGTACTTGCAATGTTTTTTATTGTTGTTTCTTTTAACTAATTCATAAACATAATTAGGTACTCCTGGATTAATATTGGTAACTTTGGTTATACAAACCTAGGTAGGTATAGTAATTTAATACATTAGTGTTTATTACATTATTATCTGGCGGTATGTCAATGTTATGTACATTGTTAGGATTTAACCTAATACCTACCAAGTATTAGTTCACGTTCTACTCATATCTGATAACGTCGTCTAATTAATTTGCATATACCTACTTGTTTTAACAGTAATTATTTACACACTGGACAATAAACATAGTTAGTTGTAGGTACTGCTCAAAAAACGTAGTGATTATATTCTCTTTGCTGCTCAAGTCCGCAACCTTGATGCTAGTTCTTTATCAATAAAAAATATACCTACTGAGTAAGATTAATAATTCGTCGGTTCTACGTCATAATACAGTGAATATCGTGAAATCGGGCACTAAAATTTTATAAAACGGCATTCAGTCACGAAAGGCGCAGAGCGGCAGCGACCGTTCCCGAACGCATCGCGCTCGTGTCATTGGCCGCGCTGTCAAAAATCAAGAAAAAAAAATGAGCGACGAATCGCGGAAGAAAACTTTTTTGGGATTTGATTTTAGTACTCAAAGGGTAAGTTATTATTTTTCAATTTAACAACTTGCATATTTATCCAGTCTATTCGGCATGTAAGCGTTGTTATCTACAAAACTTACATCATGAACTAATTAGTTAAATGTAACAAGTATCACTTAATTAATTTGTGGCCAGCCTTTCTTTACTTACATGGAGCATTTTGGTGAATTTATTATACATGCGTAACTGTGATGTTATGTGTGAGTCAGCCGGCCGTCTGCGCTAACAATGATCTAACGGGGCTGGTGCCTAGCAACTTGAAAACAATGATTGAATTGCATTATTTATGTATCTTGTTTTGCTCAGTTTATTTATTAAAACATGTTTTATTGGCTTGAATGAAAGTTTTAAATTAATTCATTGTCTAGTAAAATATTATCAAATAAAGAATACAATAAATTGAATGTGTATGTGACTTGTTTATTTTATAAAGTTATGGAAGCTTTACTTTGTAGATTTTTTAATTTATTATTGAAGGCTATTCAGTTATCTTACCTTAAATAAATTTAGGATAAGGCACCTAAATTTCAATGAAATTGACATGTACTTATTCATCATCATCATCATTCATCATTAGCCCATATACGTCCCCACTGCTGGGGCACGGGCCTACCCTAAACTAGCCGATACTACTGTACTTATTCAAAAATAATTAATTTAAGAATGTAGGTTAACATTGTTAGCATGATTTGGGCTGGGTGCCCCTGGATTTTCCTGAATATTCAATTATGTTTCAGCTGAAAGCTGTTGTAATCGGTGAAGACTATGGGATACTACATGAAGCTGAAGTTGAGTTTGATGTGGACCTGCCAGAGTTTAGGTAAACATTTCTTTTGCTGTAAAATTATCTCAAATTATTTACTATTCTAATACCTGATCAAGATAAGGCTGACAAAACATTATGTAGTATAAATAATTGCATCAAATCAACATATTTGTAATAAAATTAATTATATTTCTTATTAAGGATTAAAGCCATGTATGTTAGATAAATTATTAAGCAACACTTCCAGTTTTATTATAGGGCTCGTCAGGGTCACAGGAATAATTTTCGTCTTCCCATAAACACAAGCCTATAATGTAGTTGATTGTAAGGTGGATTAAGTTTTGTAATTAAGTAAGTTTTGTAGTTTTAAATAAATGGTGAAAATATCTACTTAGTACTTTCTGAGATTTCTAGCCTAATTATGAGACAAGAAATTATTTTATTTAACTAAAACATGCTTAAATCAGTGTAATTGGCAATACAAGCAGATGCTGCTGCTTTATAATTCAGTTGTAAATCTGAAGAGCTCACTGCCAAAATGTTTTATTTATGAACCAATATTTTATTTTTAACACACTGAACCAAGAATTACTCTCTTACTTTATAAAACATTACTCTCTCAATCAATTCGTGAAAATGCTATTTGGTCATTATTACAGTATGTTGGAATGGGATAAAAAAGTTGGTACATGTAAAATGAATGATGATTTTGTTTCATAGATTGCCATCTTATTTCATGATACAGCTCATATGGCACATTGCTTCATCTAACTGCACACTACTTAATGATAAAAAGTAACAGATTGCTGTCTGTAAATGGTTGATATACAATGCAGTAGTACCCAAAATATTTTTTTTTTTTTTGTCTTGTTTTATGTTTATGTATGCTAGTCACAGAAACAGCTTATCCAATATAGATGTGGCTTTCAGATTATATAGTGCTAAACCCCACTTAAATCATGTCAATCGGTTCACAAATAAAAAAGTTATGCTAAACAAAGAATCACGTCGATTTTGTGGCTGGGGTATAGTAAAAAATTCTACCTAAAGTCCCTTTTAGTCGCGGATGAAGTCCCTGCACTGCTAGTAGATAATATAATAAAACTAACTAACTGCCTCGTTGGTCTATTGGTAGCAAGTGCTGCGTTAGGACCGAGAGGTCCCCGGTTCGAGTCCGGGGCCGGGCAAAAAAAGTGTGAGTTTTTCTGTAATGAAATTACTCAGCCCGGAGTTAGGAAGTTGGCTCGGAAAGCACGTTAAGCCGGTGGTCCTGCGCCCGATCTCTCATCGGTCATGTCGGATTGCCGTCTCACCGAATTATGAGAGTAAGGGAATAGAGAGTGCACTTGTGTTTGCGCGTACACTTGTGCACTATCAAACGTCTGAACCGATTTTCATGAAATTTGGTATGATGGTAGCTGGCAGTCTGGAATAACATAAAGGCTACTTTTTTCTCAAAATTCAACCCCCATGGGTTTTTTTTGTGAAAATTTGTATGGGAGTATTGCTAGTAGATAATATAATAAAAACGAAACCTTTTTGTATGTACTCTATTTTCAATTACTGTCGCTTTGTCAGGACGGCGGGCGGCGTGGTCCGCGGGGAGCGCGGGGAGGTGACAGCGCCGCCGCTGCTCTGGGTGAAGTCTCTGGACATGGTGATGGATCGGCTTGTGGTGGCTGGGGTCGACTTCTCCACCATCGAGGCGCTGTCTGGGGCTGCGCAGGTGAGCTCTTATAGCATACTGCATAGAAGGGTTGGATAATACCATGTCCTCAAAGGAGGCACAGGTGAATAAAATTGCTAGCGAATGAAGGTTGTTAAAAACAGTCACAATATTTTCTACATGGCAGGAAGTGATCTCTGCTAACCCTCCTGGGAAAAAGGTGTGATTTTATGTATGTATGTATAGAAATAATACTTTCTACACTACTACGTCTCCTTGTTGAATATCTAGAACAAAATTTCAAATAAATCGTCCTGTATGAGTTAGAAAACGTTAACGAATCGATTACGGAACTATGGTGTGACGGACCTGATAGTGGGCATTGTGGGAATTGATATAGACACACCATATAATATGATGATAGTAATGGACACACTGTATATGATAAAGTCAAAATTCCTTTATTTATATAGCATTTACACACACTTATAAATCGTCGGTACAGTAAGTAAATAAGTAATAGATACGTGATTCTACTACTGGTTCTGAACGCTGATTCTACCGAGAAGACACCGACAAGAAACTTGATAGTTACTCTTTTAAACCTATAATCTTTCTTCCAGCAACATGGCTCGGTATGGTGGTCTAAGGACGCGGAGGATAGACTCGCCCACCTGTCCCCGGAGCAGTTCCTGCACTCGCAGCTGGCGACGGCCTTCGTGGTGGACTCGCCCGTCTGGATGGACTCCAGCACCACCGAGGACTGTAGAGCGCTGGAGGAAGCTGTAGGCGGGCCGGAGGTGAGGGAGTAGTAATTAAGGTCCAATTTGCAATCCATTCCAAATGTTCCTTTCAAAAAAAGTTTAAAGGGTGAGAGCCATCCGCTCCCCCGCAAGTCCGGTGATGATGACCAGGCTACTCCAAGCCATCATCGTAAGTCGTTTAGGAAAAAAAATATTGAAAACACTTCAGACTCAATATATTCAGAATATCCCAATCAAATATAAGAGCTAGATGAGAATAAAAATATCGTAAATGAAAATGTGTTCGATTTGGTTGGAAATATTGTTGTTGTAATAGAAAAAGAAACTAACAAGGTGTAAATCAATAGGGTAGTTGCCTATTTTTTTATTTTGATGTAGATAGATGGACCACACAACATTAAAAAAATGCTTAAAGAATTATTGTCATAACTTTAAAACTCGCAGAGATATTACTGTTTCAATAGAACATCATTTAGGCAAGCTCAAAACGCTCCATACAAAAAGTGACTGAATCGTGACGTCACGATTCAGTTATTTGTATGCAACGCGCCAGAAATTTGTTCGGCAAGTATACTAAATATTGCGTTTATGAAAATGGTCTCAAAGCAAAAGTTGTTATTAATTATGTAATTTGAAATATGGTATTGTTTATTTTAATCACTTTTGATATTTTATAATGGACTCGCCCACCCAACTTCAAATGTCTATTATTGCCTCATTTTGTCAGAAATTTTAATTTCAATTTGACTTATGTTATTAATCTGCCTATATCTTACTATTAATTGTGAAATCACATGTAAAATTTGACTTAGGAAACTACCCAATTGTTACTTAATTTCTATCTATTATACCAGATCAGTAGCTAGAGCTATTATACCAGAGCTGTACCTATTCCAATTTGAGGTAGAGCACCAACTTTTTTTGTATCTCAATCCATTGAAACCAATTTAATTAAAATGGCCTTTTACTATGGCTGAATAATAGCTCTTTCCTCATTTCTCTCTCTCACAAACTCGTCTCTATCCCTCCCTCACTCAACCATCCTCCTATATCCTCAGGAGCTGTCCCGCATCACAGGCTCCCGTGCCTACGAGCGCTTCACCGGCCCCCAGATCCGCAAGATGCTCCGTACAAGGCCGCGGGCCTACCGCGCCGCCGCGCGCGTGTCGCTGGTGTCGTCCTTCGCTTGCTCGCTGTTCGCTGGGCGGGTCGCGCCGCCCGACCACTCTGACGCGTCCGGGATGAATTTGTTGGATATTAACACCTTGAAGTGGCATGATAAGTGCCTGCAGGTCAGTATCTTAAAGTTAGCGCCATCTGTTGGTCGTAATTAAGCGAGTTCCGAAAGCTATCACTAGATGGCGCTTTTAGTCGTCGCGTCGGGAATCAATCTACTCGATATCAAAACTCTGAATTGACACGAGAAGTGTTAACAGGTCAGTGTGGATGCAATTCTAAGTCAGAGCCATCTGTTGGTAGCAGATGGAGAAGCAAGTTCCGAAAGCATTCAACAGATGGCGCTCTCTAACTATCTCAACTCCGCGCCGCCGCGCGCGTGTCGCTGGTGTCGTCCTTCGCTTGCTCGCTGTTCGCTGGGCGGGTCGCGCCGCCCGACCATTCCGATGCGTCCGGGATGAATCTGCTCGATATTAACACCTTGAAGTGGCACGAGAAATGTTTAGAGGTCAGTGTTTTACTCATGCGTCTAGAGGTTAGCACCATTACCTGGTAACTGTAGGAATTCCTCGATTAAATCCCACCATATTACCAGTTTGTGTGGCATGCGTCCGGGATGAATTTGCTCGATATTAACACCTTGAAGTGGCATGATAAGTGCCTGCAGGTCAGTATCTTAAAGTTAGCGCCATCTGTTGGTCGTAATTAAGCGAGTTCCGAAAGCTATCACTAGATGGCGCTTTTAGGCTATCACTTCTGCTTGGCCCGATAGCTACGCCATCGCGTCGGGAATCAATCTACTCGATATCAAAACGCAGAAGGGACACGAGAAGTGTTAAAAGGCCAATGTGGATGCATTTATGAGTCAGAGCCAACTGTTGGTAGCAGATGGAGAAGCAAGTTCCGAAAGCATTCAACAGATGGCGCTCTCTAACTATCTCTACTCCGCGCCGCCGCGCGCGTGTCGCTGGTGTCGTCCTTCGCTTGCTCGCTGTTCGCTGGGCGGGTCGCGCCGCCCGACCACTCTGATGCGTCCGGGATGAATTTGCTGGATATTAACACCTTGAAGTGGCATGAGAAATGTTTAGAGGTCAGTGTTTTACACATGCGTCTAGAGGTTAGGTGTTTTAGTCGGAATACCGCGATTAAATCCACCATATTACCAGTTTGTGTGGCATGACTGATCCTGGGCGGGTCGCGCCGCCCGACCACTCTGATGCGTCCGGGATGAATTTGCTGGATATTAACACCTTGAAGTGGCATGAGAAGTGCCTGCAGGTCAGTATGTTAAAGTTAGCGCCATCTGTTGGTGGCGATGTACAAGTAAGTCGTATCACAAAGGGCACTGTAAGGTTCAGAAAAAGTATGGATATCCTATATCAAACAAACAAATTAACCAAGCTCACCGAGTTTAAAAATACGGCGCATCAGCAGCCGGTCCATGGCCGTGCAGCATTTCAAGCGCAGGCTAACTGTGTATGTACAAAAAAATAAACACTATTGCTTTAATAATAAAAAGCAAAGACTACGGCCTTATCGCTCTAGTTTAGGGTAGGCCCGTGCCCCAGCAGTGGGGACGTATATGGGCTGATGATGATGATGATGATGATGCTTTAGTAATAGAGTCCCCAATCCCCAGGCGTGCGGAGACGAGACCCTCGCAGCCAAGCTGGGCGAGCCTGTCCCCGCGGCGAGCGTGGTGGGTCCCGTGTCCCCGTACTTCGTGTCCCGCTACGGGTTCCGCCCGGAGTGCAAGGTGGTCGCGTTCACTGGGGACAACTGCTCGGCACTGGCTGGTATGATATTTTTTTTTATATTAGGCTTACATGATGACCTCACTCCACATGGTGGTAAGCGGTAGTGAGAGCCACATATGAGGACAGGCATAATTGACCATGTTGAGCCTGCCGCACTCACCCTGAAGGCCTGCTTAAATGCCGTTCCACGCCCCGCTTGAAGAGCCCGGGATCATAGGAGGGAGGGAAATCATGAGCCGGAAGGGCATCATAATGATAATTTAATACCAATAATGACATTAAAATATCCCTGAATATAGATCAGTATTCTACACAGAACTCTTATTGCCTGTGGCATACCAGCAAACAGTCAAGTTTATGGCACTTTTTTACTAAAGAAAATAAACATGTTATTGTGTATGTATCTGCGTATTTAAACATATTGACACGCCTTATCTATATCTCCGAGTTATCAAGCGCCTAGAAGGCAGAGTTTACAGCACATTATAATACAATTTGAGCGATAAGATACACTCGACGAAGATTGCTGATGTAATGTGACAGCCGCTGTGATATCTTGAATTGCTTGACATAATGTAAACATTAATTTATTGGCCCTATTCTAGATTGGAATACTTATGTAAAACGACTTCTTACATAAGATAAAGATATAAAAATACACATTAAAGTTTTTCGAATACATTTTGAAGTATTTTGTTTATTTTATATGTCCATAATAACAAATTACTGAAATCTACATGGGGTATAGTTGAATTGAGTAGTGGGAATCAGTATTGGAAATATCGAAATCATACTGCTATGCTTTTGTATTTTTTTAATAATATGTTTAGAATAACAATACACGCTAGTTTAATCCGTATATTAGTTTTATTATTTCGAAGACAATAACTTATGCGAACTATTTCAACTTGCTCCATGGAAGCAGAGTAATTGTTGTGCTCAAACTCACGAAGAATGAAGAGATCGATTACTCTTCAATGTTCCTTTGTAAACGTTTTGAAACGTTTGTAACTGTATGGTCCGATAGCTGGAAAACTACTCACCAGCCAGGTCTGCAGTTTCGTATTGGGATATAATAGGAGAGGTACAGGACTAGTTTTCAGCTTGCCTCAAATACCTACCCAACATTTTTTGCCAGCTCTCCTACTAGTAGGTTTTTTATGATTTTCGACATTTTTCTACTTTACTCCTACTACTCTCTTAACTGTCTACTTGACGGACTACTCCTTTGAATATTAGTCTTTATGGGTCTACACGCGATATTAGGAGTAGCAAATACTTAGCTACTTACTGCCCGTCGTCAGTTCGCTCGCGACCATGATTGGTGTAACCCAGTCGAAACGTCGGGCAGTAAGTAGCTAAGTATTTGCTACTCGCTTATATATGTTACGGCTAATACCCGAAGTGCGGCTACACCTAGGTTTAGCCGGCTAGAACTAGGTGTAGCCACTTACTCTTGGCTAAACCTAGGTGTAGCCGATTGTTTTCGGCTAAAACTAGGTCTAGCCTTCATCATGCCGGCTACAACTAGGTCCAGCCATTCCATGTCGGCTAATACTAGGTTCAGAGAATCCCTGTTGGATAAAACTTAGATACGAGTCCCGCCAAGCCTTCCGTCCTTCCCCGCGTCACACTCAGGACTCACAGCATCTGCAGCAGCAGCGCGGGGTGGAGGGCGTAGCGAGACACGCGCCTCTGCAGGTTGTGAGCACCAAGTGCTGCTGATCTACTGCAGGTCTACTAGCGAGTGTGACTCATAGCGTCTGTACATAGTTGTAACTGCCTCGTTGGTCTATTGGCAGCAAGCGCTGCGTAAGGACCGAGAGGTCCCCGGTTCAAGTCTGCGGTCGGTGAAAATTTGTGTGAGTTTTTCTGTAATGAAATTACTTAGCCCGGAGTTAGGAAGTTGGCGGTTGAACGCCCGTGCCTCGGAAAGCACGTTAAGCCGGTGGTCCTGCGCCCGATCTCTCATCGGTCATGTCGGATTGCCGACTAACCAAATTATGAGAGTAGGGGAAAAGAGAGCGCATTTGTGTTTGCACGCACACTTGTGCACTATAATATGTCCTGCGCACTTGGCTGATCTCAATTGAGATCGGCTGCCATGGCTGAAATCTGTCGGACGCCTTATCTTACATAGTTATAGCCGGCATGCTATTGGCAGAGATTTTTTAGATATTACAAAAACATCCATTAATTAGAAAACATGCAACTACAAAACCAAATGTGGCAACATAAAGTGCCTCTGCAAAGCTGTTGGTATTATGTGCAACTCAAAATGTCACTAAAGTATAGATTGTTCTAAATAGTTTATGTTACTATATAAACCTGTGATTTATAATTATATTCTTTAAAATTATAATATGCAACTATTGTCTGTTGTTAAAAAAAAATTCCTGATTGTTCCTATTGTACTTAACAATTTACTCCTAACAATATGTGTTATTTATTACAATTTGATTTAAAAGAATGAAAAACTACCTTGGTTTCTAATTATTGGATGTTTTTGTACCTAATATCTAAAAAAGCTCTGCCGAAAGCATGCCGGCTATAACTAAGTATGTAAGATAAGGCGTCCGACCGATTTCAGCCATGGCAGCCGATCTCAATTAAGATCAGCCAAGTGCGTAGGTCATATTATAGTGCACAAGTGTGCGCGCAAACACAAGTGCACTCTCTTTTCCCCTACTCTCATAATTTGGTGAGTCGGCAATCCGACATGACCGATGAGAGATCGGGCGCTGGACCACCGGCTTAACGTGCTTTCCGAGGCACGGGCGTTCAACCGCCAACTTCCTAACTCCGGGCTAAGTAATTTCATTACAGAAAAACTCACACAAATTTTCACCGACCGCAGACTCGAACCGGGGACCTCTCGGTCCTTACGCAGCGCTTGCTGCCAATAGACCAACGAGGCAGCTACAACTATGTACAGACGCTATGAGTCACACTCGCTAGTAGACCTACAGTAGATCAGCAGCACTTGGTGCTCACAACCTGCAGAGGCGCGTGTCTCGCTACGCCCTCCACCCCGCGCTGCTGCTGCAGATGCTGTGAGTCCTGAGTGTGACGCGGGGAAGGACGGAAGGCTTGGCGGGACTCGCATCTAAGTTTTATCCAACAGGGATTCTCTGAACCTAGTATTAGCCGACATGGAATGGCTGGACCTAGTTGTAGCCGGCATGATGAAGGCTAGACCTAGTTTTACCCGAAAACAATCGGCTCCACCTAGGTTTAACCAAGAGTAAGTGGCTACACCTAGTTCTAACCGGCTAAAACTAGGTGCAGCCGCGCTTCGGGTTTTAGCCGTAACATATACACCGTGAAATTTAGGTGGTTGTTTTCCCGTGGCAGAACGTTTTCCCTTTAGTAATACTATCGAATCATGCAAATTATTCTTTCAAAAAAAATATTTTTAATTTTTTAAATAATATTTTTCCAACTCGAAAAACGAGAGAAGCTATCGTTCTTTTATAAGATGTGACGTAATCAGGTACTACTTGCCGCATAAAGTCGATGCTTAAAGCTAAAAAATAAAAGCTTTTAAAAGCTTTACGCCCTAAGTCATAAAGCGGTTCGAACGTGCTTTCGAGTTTCGGTTAAACCTTTCGTAAAACCAGCATTTGTTGATTTTAATAAAAAGAACTGAATAAATCTATTGTTCTACTAAGATAGAATCATTTGTCTGCGGGAAAACAACCACTAAAATTTCACGGTGTAGACCCATAAAGACTAATATTTAGTGTAATCGAACGCGAAAGCTTAAAATCATACTCCTTTGAATGTCAGGCCTCCGCCTGCGCGCTGGCTGGGTGGGCCTGAGCCTCGGCACCTCGGACACTCTCCTAGCGGGGCTGCGGGCCGCGGCGGCGCCCCCGGCCGGCCACGTGCTGGCGGGCCCGACGCCGGCGGCGCCCTACATGGCGCTGCTGTGCTTCGCTAACGGCTCGCTCACGAGGCAAGCCCACCGGGACCGCCTGTGCGGGCCTAGCTGGGACGCCTTCAATGAGCTGCTCGGGACCACCGTTAGAGGGAACATGGGGTATATGGGTGAGTGATAAATAAATAAATAAATATTACACAACATCACATACATTGATCTGATCCCGTGGTAAGTAGCTTAAGCACTTGTGTTACGGAAATCAGGATCAACAGTGGATACACAAATAAACTTAAATATATTTAATAAACACCCAGACAGACAGTGATTGTACTTGTGACTTTGTATAAGAATAAGAAAGCTTTTATTGTTCATTTATTGTACATTTAACATAATGTAGAATACAAAAAATAATCAATAATTAGTAGCAAATGGAGGTGACTCAATGGGATCGAGATGATTGAAAATTGCGTAAGACCCATCTCCAAATGAGCTATTAAAATAACCGCCATAGGTTTTTTTAATAGCTCATTTGGAGAAGGGTCTTACGCAATTTTTTAACGACCAACCCGTTTTAAGAGACACGTAACTACGTAAGCCACGCCTCTTTCTCATATAGCCAGTCTCATACAGTCAGTAAGGCGTAATCGCCCTAGTTAAGTGTAGGCCCGTGCCCCAGCAGTGGGGACTTATATGGGTATGATGATGCTACTTCACATAACTATAGTCACTCGGGGCACGGCCAGAATATCAGCTCTGCAGCGGCTCTCGGGTTGATATGGTATATGCTGAGGCCTGTACCTTGTTGACCACTTCTCATAGTCCTTGTCTATTTGTGATATTTCTTTGTTTGAGTTGAGATTTTGTGTCTTGTGTATTTATGTGTCATTGTAACTTTTCGTGGACAGTCAGGGGATACCTGTCACAACTATCTGTCCGATGGTTGGTGAACGGTATACGGGCAAGCGACCCCGGCTCCTCGAGCTACTATCGACTCGGTCCAAATCATCCGAGGCGATAGTATCCTTCCTCCT
Organism: Maruca vitrata; assembly: GCA_039566165.1. Classification (NCBI taxonomy): domain Eukaryota; kingdom Metazoa; phylum Arthropoda; class Insecta; order Lepidoptera; family Crambidae; genus Maruca; species Maruca vitrata. The sequence goes on along the minus strand of CM076923.1, from coordinate 2,104,695 downwards.
CTTTTCCTTCCCCCGTCATATATCCTTGCCACTCGTGGGAACGCAATGACCTTGTTAAAACAATGCACGAGGCAGAATGGCGGCGACGTGGTCCACAACCCGTCACGTCGCGTTTCCCACAGAGGTGAAAAGTGGATCGCTGGAAGCGATCTCTGCCTACCCCTCTTAGAAAAAGGCGTGATTTTATGTATGTATATTTCTTAGTTCGAGTTGAGTTTCTGTGTCCTGTGTATTTATGTGTCATTGTAGCTTTTCGTGTGTATGTCTTGGTCAATGAATGTTTATCTTTCTCACACAGGCATCTACTACGACACGCCGGAGATCGTCCCGCGGCTGCGGGCGGGGCGCTGGGTGCGGGACGGCGCGGGGCGCGGCGTGTCCCCCGCGCCGCAGCTCGAGGCGCGCGCGCTGCTCGAGGGACAGGCGCTGGCGCGACGCGCGCACGCAGAGGACATGGGGCTCACGCTGGGTGAGGGGGCACACTGACTAACATACACGTGCAGACACAGACTAATATACACTCATATACAGACAAATATACACTCATACACAGACAAACATACACTCATACACGGACAAACATATACTTATACACAGGCACACTAACCTTGCTATCCGCTAGGACGTACCCCGTTGGGCCGAGGGTACCGCCACAATACAAAACACACCATACACACATTTATAAGGCTACTAACTTAGCCGGCGACATCGTCCGCATTTTCCTCCGGTTTTTAAAAACTCTCCATTGTTTCTTTGCTCCTATTGGTCGCAGCGTAATGTTATATATAGCCTTCCTTGATAAAATGTCTACCCAACACAAAAAAAAAACAGTTCGAACCTGTAGTTCCTGAGATTAGCGCGTTCAAACAAACAAACTTACAAACTCTTCAGCTTTATAATATTGGCAAAGATAAGGACTTGGATTTACAAAACGTTGACCATCAGGAAGTAATAACATAACGAAAAAATTATACTTGGAAAGATAAATTACATATTAATGCAATATGTTATATAGTGTGCGTTGTCTAATGTGTAACTTCGGTTGCAGACGAGTCGTCGCGGCTAGTGGCCACGGGCGGCGCGTCCGTCAACAAGGAGCTGCTGCAGATCTTCGCCGACGTCTTCAACACGCCCGTCTACGTCCTGGTATGTTTATTTAAACTCAAAAATCAAAGCGCCTACCAAAAATTATAATTAGAAAACAAGCTCACTAAGAAAGTTATTGTTTTTTCGTAGGACCAACACGCTAACGCTGCGCTACTGGGCGCGGCCATACGCGCTGCCGACGTATGGAGCGCCGACACCGGAGTCAAACTGCCTGGTAAGCGACGTCAGCAAAGTACTCTGTCCAGTTCACACATCCGCTTAGAACATCTTAATCTATGCTTTAAAAATTCAATTACAATAACTGTAATGTAATGTGAGACTCCACGCCTTGTCTCGTGGTTGCCGCAGCAGTCAATATAGTCTATTGTGCCTGTCGACCTCATATTTGGATCTCACTACCGCTTACCATCAGGTGAAGTGAGGTCATCTTGTTAGCTTAATATTAAAAAAACTTTTGTCTACATCTAAATCCAAATACCATTCATGAATACACAAACTAAACTACCTACAGGCTTATCAGTGCTACATTATATCGTGTTTAATTTGCTATGTGTTATGTATGATTACTGTGGGTAATTTGATAATTGACATTTTAGAAGGTACCTATGTTTTTTTTACTTTGATGTTTTGTACTTGATCACGCCTATAATAAATATGTGCTAACTCTCAAAATTGAGTTTAATTAATAATTAACATTAATACTGTTGCGGGAACGGGGTACGTTAAATTCAAGATACGCCAAAAGTCACCAAAAGACAATTAATTTATTTATCGACTAACAATTACACAATTAAAACACTTAAAAACGCAATTAAAAACAATTAATTACAACACTAAACACGGAACACTAAATTACACTAAAGCACTGAATCACACTAAAACACTGAATTTCACTGACTATTCGCAGGTAACGCACTCGATCACTTCTAGTTCGCAGGAGACTGATTCGCTTCGCTTTCCAAATCGGAACTGTCTCGTCGCGTCGTACATCCCGCTTTTATACCCAGTGAGGACGCAGCTCTTCGCGTGGCGTCGAGAATATTCTCGCGGGGATCGAAATCTCTAGAACTCGCTGGAGCTTGCTCCGACCGACCAGAGTGTGTGACGTAGTATCGTGCAAGCGAATATAGACCTTATCCATACGACGATAAGACTAATTTCGCCTGCACGGTCTCTCACGGTCGTAACATTACTTAACACTATGGAGGGTACCTCTAAAAGTCAAACATACACCTTGTCCCTCAGTATATTTGTGCTGGCGTTTGCCACACACTTTGTTTTCGTGATTTCGTGAACTTTCACATTTATAGATATGCTATATGAATAGGTTGTTCAGTATGTAAGTACACATTGAAGAAATAATTTATTTCCCATTGCAGGATCTGAATCTGAATCAACAATGACCCCGGTGGCGAAGCCCTACGCGGACCACGATCGCATCTACAAGCCGATGCTGACGCGCTACCGACAGTGGATTGAAGAGTTGCCCAAGCTAGACGACGCCGGGGACAAGTGATTAGGGGTTAACCCACTTTGCCCAACCAAGTTACCCCAAATAAAGGCAATATTTCCCCTTCAATGGGGCAGCTTGGTAGAGGGCTACGTAGTGGAATAACCCGTGCTAAACAATTAAAAAGCTAACCAGAAAATCTACCTATGAGCTTAATATTTAACTCACGCTGACGTAGTCAGGAACTTACCAGTCACGCATTATAGCTTTACAGCGAATTTAATAGCATTTATATGGCTATACTCCTTTTTTACAACATAATTTTCCATTGATAGTTCCTTACAATGTCAAAGAAAATAATATTCTTCATAAATAATATGTTATAACTTTATATTTAAAACATAGATGTACACTTATCCATTGCTGGATATCTGAAGGAAACTTAATATATTGTGTTTTGTTAAAGCAAATCATCATAAAGAGAAAGATAGAGATTTAGATAAATTATTCACTGTACTTAGGAATCTAAAGATTTTATATACTTAGATAGTAAAATAAATGATCACATTCCATTTTTATAAGAGTAACTCTTGTGCCTTAAATTATAATGTGATCAAGCATTTAGAATGGATGATCATTGTTTCTCATCATTCATTTTATTGTTGATAAATATCTGAGATTTTGTGATTTTTACTATACTTGTTAGTAGAATAAGTAATTGTTTTGATATGTTTATATAATATACATTATAATTTATTTTGACAGATTTTTATATTCACATTAAAAGTTAGCTGTGCTTGTAGCAAGTGCAATAAATGAATCGTCTTCATCACATTCCAATTATTAACGTTAATGATATGCTCTAGACATGCTGATGTGCTAAATGCATTTTGTTACACATTTTACACGTTTTTTTTATTAAATTGTTAAATTACTAAATTATTTTTGTTTTGTTTCTACTCATCCACTGCAATTCCCTCCAATCGATATTTCAAATAGCATTATTTTTAAGGTATATACAAATTTTGTTTTTAAGTTTTCTAGGTATATCGGTCAATGAAGAAAAATTATAAACATTATCATGTTTATTCATACAACTTATATTCGTTACAGAATGCTTACATTGAATATGATAATAATTTGATGAATATTTTCAAATTGTATATTCAATTACATTGCTGAACTTATTCTATCGTAATTAATAGCGGCAGAAAAACTCAAGTTGTAAATTCCATAATAAGATTTATTACCATATAGGAAGTCTAATTCGTAATATGCACTATGTATTGGCAAAATTGGTAAGATAACTTCCATAACACTTCGAAACGCTACACGAATACAAGTGTAAGATACATATAACGACTTGGTACGTAGTATGCAACGTCTTGTTCACTTCTTGCGTCCGCCCCTCTCCTTGACCTGCAGGTGGATGACGGCGCCGGGCGGCACGTTGTAGTACGCCAGGCTGTTGGTGTCCTTGAAGAACAGACCCTGGAAATAATAACATTAGTGTTAGGTGGTTTAATTAACTCTTATACGGTATGGAATGTTACAATTACGAATAAGAATAAGTCTTATTTACTTCGACGTAATTTTGCAACGACCCAAGTTATAGCAAACAAGGGTTGGCAAAAGGTTTGTCGCCTACGTATAGAGCGAATAAGGGCCAATAAGGTTTATATGACAAAATTCGACCATAATAAGGGTTTGAGAAATTCACTAGATGGCAATACGTAGGCGTGAGGTCCAACTGCAGCATGATTGGTGAATGTTGACATGTCTGTCAATGTCTACTCCATAGAGGTTGGACACCATGTTACTAATGTGACTGCCTCTGTAACTGCCTCGTTGGTCTATTGGTAGCAAGCGCTGCGTAAGGACCGAGAGGTCCCCGGTTCGAGTTTGGGGTCGGGCAAAATTTGTGTGATGAAATGATTTTTTTTTCTGTAATGAAATTACTCAGCCCGGAGTTAGGAAGTCGGCGGTTGAACGCCCGTGCCTCGGAAAGCACGTTAAGCCGGTGGTCCTGCGCCCGATCTCTCATCGGTCATGTCGGATTGCCGTCTCACCGAATTATGAGAGTAAGGGAATAGAGAGTGCACTTGTGTTTGCGCGCACACTTGTGCACTATAATATTTCCTGCGCATTTGGCTGATATCAATTGAGATCGGCCGCCATGGCCGAAATCGGTCGGACGCCTTATTATTAGTGTGACTGCCTCATTAGTCTATTAGAGGCAAGCCCGCCTAAAGACCACGAAGTCTCAGGTTCAATTCCCGGTTGAACCGCGTTACCTCGTAGTGCAGCTTCTGCTTGGCGGTGGGCATGCCGGTGGCGCGCTGCAGCAGCGCCTTGAGCTCGGCGACGGGCGCCGCGAGCCGCAGCGCCAGCGCCAGCGAGCGCCCGTCCAGCCGCCAGCGCGCCTCCGGCAGCGACGGCAGCGACACCTGCCAGGTACGATAGTAAAGTTAATGTTACATGTTTCACTTTTGCATTCCGTTACACGCAATATTAGTCTTTATGGATCTACACGCGATATAACAGTCCAATTATGAAGTCCTTTTTGACAGATGTTAATGGTTAAATAGATTTCGATTCTCGATTTCTAACCAATTTTAATCGAATTTCAACAATTTAATATTTAAGGTTAATAGAAATTATCGAAAGAACATTTTAAGAGATGCAAAACTGCCAATATTGTTTCTTGTCGAAAGAAATACACGATTGGATATTTAGTATAATTATACTCAAGAAAAACGCGTACGTCTTACAGCGTGTTCACACCTAGCGATTTCTATCGCGGCGATATCGCCCAAAAACCGCTAGGTGTGAACAGGCACTTACTGTCGTCGTAGGCTTTCTGCACTCTTCTCGTACTAACTGAAGTGACAAACAAATGCGCATGCGCTTGGCGAGCGGCTCGTCCTACTCCTCCTCCGATACATACATAAAATCACGCCTATTTCCCAGTGGGGTAGGCAGAGATCACTTCAAGCGATCCACTTTTCACCTCTGTTCAACGTGACGTGACGGGTTGTGGACCACGTCGCCGCCATTCTGCCTCGTGCATTGTTTTAACAAGGTCATTGCGTTCCCACGAGTAGCAAGGATAAATGACGGGGGAAGGAAAAGGGGAGGAAGGATACTGTCGCCTCGGATGATTTGGACCGAGTCGATAGTAGCTCGAGGAGCCGGGGTCGCTTACCCGTATACCGTTCACCAACCACCGGACAGATAGTTGTGACTGGTATCCTCCGATATATCCTAGGGTATACCTGCACGGTGATGTTGGCGGGGTGTCGCGCGAGCCAGGCGTGCTCGGGCTCGAGCGCGTCCTCGGTGCGCATGCGCTTGGCGAGCGGCGCGTCCTCCTCCTCCGCCGCCGGAGCCCCGCCTCCTCCCGGCCCGCCTGTGAACCCGAACGCAGCCGGGTTCACGCTGCCCACTGTGGATGCACAAGTTATATAGGTATAATCATAGCGTCACCTTCACTCATTAATGTTTGTGTACAACGCGACGAATAACAGGATAGATTGTTCCTAATAAAATAAAATTAAAAAAAAAAAACAACTTTTCCTCCGCGATTGTAATAAGGTACAGAGTAAAAATATCACATAAAGAACGATGTTAATGAGGGTGTTCGCGTATAAGATATCCACTAGATGGCAAGACGTAGATATTAGGTCTGACTGCTTCGTGATTGGTGAATAATGACATGTCTGTCAATGTCACGTCAAAAATAACCAATCATGCTGCAGTTGGACCTCACGCCTACGTATTGCCATCTAGTGAAGTTCTTATACGCGAAAACCCTCATTAAATTAAAACCTTAGCAACTACTAATAATATATTAAAGTCTAAACGACTGAATATTTCAGTTGATTTGTTGTTGCAATTTTATTCAGTAAATATCGTAAAATCCTTTTTTTTGTGTCCAATTTATCCCATCAGAGATAGGCAAAGGAATCTTGCCCGTACAGCCTAGTCATAACCAACACAAAAAAAAGTCCATCTCATACCTATGTTACCCCCAACAACGGGCGTGGGTATGAGCGGCGGGCGGGGCGCCATCGGCGGGATGACCATGAGCGGCGGCAGCGGCTGCAGCGGCTGCAGCAGCACTGGAGCAGGCGCGGGCGCGCGCGGGGCGCGGGGCGGCGCGCGCGCGCCCCCCGGGACCGGCTTGGGGCCGATCTTCTCCTTCTCCTCGTCCGGGAGGAGACCCTTGACCTGGACAGATTAATTGGGTAGTTTCCTAAGTCAAATTTTACATGTGATTTCACAATTAATAGTAAGATATAGGCAGATTAATAACATAAGTCAAATGGAAATTAAAATTTCTGACGAAATGAGGCAATAATAGACATTTGAAGTTGGGTGGGCGAGTCCATTATAAAATATCAAAAGTGATTAAAATAAACAATACCATATTTCAAATTACATAATTAATAACAACTTTTACTTTGAGACCATTTTCATAAACGCAATATTTAGTATACTTGCCGAACAAATTTCTGGCGCGTTGCATACAAATAACTGAAGCGTGACGTCACGATTCAGTCACTTTTTCATGGAGCGATTTGAGCTTGCCTAAATGATGTGCTATTGAAACAGTAATATCTACATCAAAATAAAAAATAGGCAACTACCCTATTATTAGCTTACTACTACTATGCTGAGTATATTAATCGGATAATATAGCTTTCCTGTAACATCATTTCGAAGCCTAGTTCCAATCTAGTATTGGAACCACTTCGAAGGACTAGGTACAATACCAGTTTTTCAGTACATTACATCCAATGTAGATTCAAGTTTAAAAAAATAATGCTAGAAGCGGTACTTCTTTTAAGTAATGTGACTTCTTCAGTACTACTTGCCGGCCGCATAAAATTGATTATTAAAGCTAAAGAAGCTCTAAGCCCTAAGTAATAAAGTTTGCGCGTGCTTTCGAGTTCTTTTTATACCTTTTGTAAAACTGGTATTTATCACATTACTTATAATAAGATTCTACCACCGGTAGAGTATCTATTTTATTACAAAGATAAAATCATTAAGCTTATGTCTTTATAATCTAGTTTTTGTAATAATACTTTAAATATGAATGTAATTATTTAAGGAAAACCCCATAGGCCCCCCATAGGTACATTAGGTTTAAACGTAACATGTTTGATCATATTGAGACAAGGAATTCTTGTAAATTAGAAAACTGAATCTGTCCAGGATATTTACTATGTTGCTTTGTTTTCTAATGTGTGTAGCCATGACAGTTTCAAATTATTCTTGTAAATTGTTTGTAACGCTACTGTATTATTGTATTATTTTCTTTGTTTCTTTTTTTTTCAAAAAAATAAATTTCATTTCATTAAACTACAAGAAAACAACCACCAAAACTCACGGGGTCTATAAAAACAAACAAAAGCAAACCAAACCCACCTTGTGTATCTGCTGTATCTGATCTTCGAGGGTGATGTGCGCGCGCGCGGCGCGTGTGGCGGCCTCCACGCTGGAGGTGTGTCCGTCCCACGTGACGCGGTCGTCGCGTCGTTTCTCCTCCTCGCCGATCTTCTTGCCGATGGCCGTCTCCTCGTCGCCCACGCCGAAGATGTCCGTACGACGCTCGGCGAGCTACGAAAGACAATGGATGTGGGTTTATAATTATATCTTTTTTTTTTTACAAGACAAAACACATCACTTCTTTGCTTCAACAGTGTGTTATCTTGATAATGCCAATTTTCTTAACTTGGCACGTTATCGAAGCGAAGAGGCGACATGTCAACAATGTTTTGGTAAACTAAAATCTTCAGAAAATTATTTATTATAGAAGTACTTTGAAATTTGGTGTCTTCAGAGCATTTTAATGAAACTTTTTTCTAGTTTTAATAGTATTATTTTAAAATCTTTTTTATTAAAACAAAAAAAGTAGAGAGCAATTTCATAAAAGTGTTTGTATGGAGTAAATCACGGGCAAAAGCTAATTTCAATTAAGCTACATACTCCGAATTTCCACCTAAATGAGCTTTGCATAGAAACTAATGCAGCAGACTGATGCATAATAGAAGATAAGACCGTTGTTAGACCGTGGCGCCACCTATCCGCTCGTACCTGTTTGAGGCTGGCCTCGATGGCGGCGCGGTCCCGCTGTTCCAGCCAGCAGACCGATGCATAATAGAAGATAAGACCGTTGTTAGACCGTGGCGCCACCTATCCACCTATCCGCTCGTTACCTGTTTGAGGCTGGCCTCGATGGCGGCGCGGTCGCGCTGCTCCAGCCAGCAGACCGATGCATAATAGAAGATAAGACCGTTGTTAGACCGTGGCGCCACCTATCCGCTCGTTACCTGTTTGAGGCTGGCCTCGATGGCGGCGCCGGGCGCGAGCGCCTCGTCGCGGTCGGAGCGCTCGGCGGCGGCGCGGTCGCGCTGCTCCAGCCAGCGCGGGTCCAGCAGCCCGATGCGCACGTGGTCCGCCACCTGAGATAATGAACAAACATTTACAAAGGATAATAAGGAAAGAGAGACTTGTCATCAAAAAGAAAGATTCTAAGTATAGTGAATGATACAATCCGGAATTTATACCACCTGTCCCCACCCACATCATAAGCAATAAATGGTTTGATGATTTAAATATCATTAAAAAATATCAAATCGTGTTGAATACTAAAATCTTGAGAATTCAAAGGAAAAATCACCTATCCTAACCCCAACAAAGAAAAATTCATTAACAAGAGCTTGTCTGAATCCATGTAATGGCCATTACATAAAAAACAAATTATAATAATTTAAAAAAGGTCACACCTTATTTTTTTACTTTATTGACCTTTAATATAAATTCTCTAGGCTGTATGGGCTAGATCCCTTTGCCTTTCCCTGATAGGATAAATTGTACAAAAAAACATAAATTCTAAACTGGAACAAGACAACTCCAACTAGCGTACCTACCAGGCCGCAAGTTTTATTTCTTTTTAAAATTCTGGAACTATACAGTCATCGTTCTAATCTTCTTCTTATAAATAAAAATGAATTGCTGTTCGTTAGTCTGACTAAAACTCGAGAACGCCCGGACCGATTTAGGTAATTTTGGTTTTAAAATGTTCGTGATAGTCCAGGGAAGGTTTATAGTATTGGCGGTATGAAATTCGCCGGAACCACTAGTTTCAAATATAAATCGCACCTTGTTGGCGGGTATCTTTTCGCCGGTAATAGGCGAGACCAGCCAGTCCTCCGTGGGCGGCGCAGGCGCAGGCTTCGCCTTGGGGTCGTACTTCTTGACGACGACGCGGTCCGGCCGCGGCGGCAGCGGGGGCTCCTCGGGCGGACGCGCCGCCGGCGTGCTCTCCTCCTCGTCTGAGGAGGACGACTCCTCCTCCATGTCCTGGTGAGAATAAGCAACAAAATTAACAAGAATACAGCAGCAGATTTTTTGTGCAGAGATCATCTTTGAATGAAATACCATTAGGCGATTTAACCAATTCGTTGCAATAATAAGGGGGGCAGTTTTTAGGGTTCCGTAGCCAAAATGGCAAAAACGGAACCCTTATAGTTTCGTCATGTCCGTCTGTCCGTCTGTCCGTCTGTCCGTCTGTCCGTCTGTCACAGCCGATTTACTCGGAAACTATAAGTACTACAGGGATGAAATTTGATGGGAATATGTGTTGTATGAACCGCTACAAAAATATGACACTAAATAGTAAAAAGAATTGGGGTGGGGCCCCCATACATGTAACTGAGGGATGAAATTTTTTTTTTCGATGTACATACCCGTGTGGGGTATCAATGGAAAGGTCTTTTAAAATGATATAAAGTTTTCTAAAAAACATTTTTCTTAAAGTGAACGGTTTTTGAGATATCAGCTCTCAAAGTCGTAAAAAGTATGTCCCCCCCCCCCTCTATTTTTATAACTACGGGGTATAAAATTCTAAAAAAATAGAGGTGATGCATGCTAATTAACTCTTTCAACGATTTTTGGTTTGATCAAAGTATCTCTTATAGTTTTTGAGATAGGTTGATTTTTATTATATTTGCTGCTACGGAACCCTTTGTGCGCGAGCCCGACTCGCACTTGGCCGGTTTTTTTCATATTACCAAGATTGACTTGGTAATACATAAAGAAATATGGCTTGGCATAACTCAATTTAGTTGGTTGCAAATGCAATTAACATAAACTAGTTGTGTTTACGTTTTTATTATTTAGATTTATGTAACAAACAAAACTAACTTTATTGTCAGGCACAGGGTTCCTGTAAATGGGCCCCAGACTGACTACATAAAGAGGATCATATTGCATTTACAGTACATTTGACATGGCTACTTTGATTAAGATATTGACACAACTTTCATAGTGGTTAACTTTACAAAAAAAAAGTAATTTGATAGTATGTACCTGCACGCGGTTATCATCCGGCCGCTGTTGCTGCTGCGTGCGGTCCTCCATCTCGTCCAGGTCCGACTCGGACTCCGACTCCGTCTCCGACTCCAGTTGCATCTCCGTGTCGTCGTCCTCCGGCGCCTGCCCGATGTCCTCCCCCCTCTCCTGGGCCAGCACCCGCGCCCCCACCTCCAGCGGAGTGGTCGGCGGGGGGAAATCCCCCGGCTCCCCAGCTGGGTAATCCACTGTCTCGACAACTACAAAGTCGTGCCAATCGATAGACGCGTAAGCTAAGCGTTCCTTCTCGATCCTCGCCTCATCGGCCGCCTTGCGACGCGCTTGATGCGAGTGCCACGCAGCCCTGCTCCGAGCCTGCTCCAACACCCCACTTCGAACCTCCGCTCCTAGCTTGTTAACCAACTCCTTCGGAGGCAGAAGCACTTTAGTATACTGCTCGAGGAGTCTCGTGAAGTATTGGAAGAGCGAATGCTGCGGACGAAGGAAGTCGAACTGATGATTCCGTTCCTCCTTCTTCATCAGATCTGTTAAGAACTGCCTTCCGTTCCTCGCAACGAACTGAGCTGTCAGTTTGACAATGTCGAGTTCTAGAGCGGAGATGGAGGGTGGGTCGGCGATGAACTCGAAGTCCGGGGGCGGGTCGCGCGGCGGCGGCGGCTCGGCGGGCGCGGCGGCCTTCAGCAGCTCCTGCTGGCGCGCGGCGGTGGCGGGCGCGAGGCCCGGCCGCGGCGCCGCGGGCGGCCCGGGCGGCGCCGGCGCTGACGGGTCAGGACCTGATCGAATTAGGGTAATTTTTTAGACATTTGCTTCATTTATTATAACATCGTTGGACGAAATATGACATTGATTTCCTATTTTGGAATATTGAACATGAATTGTTCTATAGATCAAGGAAAATTTAAACAAATAATGAAGTAATTCGAAAATGTGCCATTATCAGTGTCATATTATGTCATGGAAGATATTAAGATTATTGAATCCTATTTTGTTCTATAATGATAGACTGGTGAAGTGCTTCTTATCTTTTGTATTTTGTCCAAAGATGTTATGCTAATAAAACAAAAAAAATGGTTTTCGAAGCTAGTAAATTTTAGGGATGAGAGACATCCATTCCCCCGCAATAAACTCTGATGATGAAGACAAGGCTACTCCAAGCCATCATTGTATGTCAGTAAGGAAGAAAAAGCTAGTACATTTTTATCATATTGATTATTGTCACTTCCAATGAGCCCAGAATTCCATATTGTTTACTTTTATTAAATCCTGCAAATGAATTGTGTAAGGCTTTCTCCACATAACTGCCTAATGTCTTCTTGTAATATTATAAGCTGTTAACAAAATGTGTGTTTGCAATTTTCGAATACAGTAGAATTGCAATTATCCGAACATCAATTATCTGAATATCCGATTATCCGGACTCACTTGTCTCGACTCTAATTGGCAAATTTAAAAAGTTTTGATAGTGTAACAATACATGTTATGCAAGTTCATTCCTGTGTCCGATCGTGGACTCCCGCTTTCATCCACCATCTCACACAGAAGCTAAACTACACTTGTAAAACTTAATATCTTATAAATAAAAATTAATTGCTGTTAGTTAGTCTGACTAAAACTCGAGAACGCCCGGACCGATTTAGGTAATTTTGGTTTTAAAATTTTCGTGATAGTCCAGGGAAGGTTTATATTATTGGCGGTATGAAATTCGCCGGGACCACTAGTATATAATAAAATTATAAAACTCTATTATGTTTAATTTAAATTTGTTTGTTTTGCTTTGAAATCAATTTTCTGGATATTTGATTATACGAAATACCCCTGGTTTTAATTGATTCGGGTAATCGGGATTCTACTGTACTAATGTTGCTACTTTACTGTATGTTCTATTCTATTATAAGAAATTGTGTTAAACTTACCTTTCCCCTCCCTGATCTCCTTGACTTTGTGCTGGTAGTATGCATGATACGGGTCTCCAGAATTCAAGAAGTTAAACTTGGGGTTTCCCAATTCATTTTGCCTAATGCGGGCTTCAAATTCTGGTCCATTACGAGCAACAAAGCTTGCAGTCTTGTCAACAATGTCTGAACACAATTGCTAAGGAGAATCTATTGATGATTGCAGGAGATAATATTTCATAAAGCAATTTCTAAAATGTTTGAATAAGTAACAATTTTTCGAAATTGTTTGTATTTATCGATAAACCAAAACACTTACTTCATTTCAGATTTATGATATTCAGTTTTCAGTTCCTCCCGAGTCATTATTCCATCATGATCCCTCCAACCTATAAATTACATTCAAACATTGAATGTTGAAACATTTATAAATCAAATGCTATATAGGAACTTGTATTTATAAAAGCTAATTTTAGTCACGGTAAAACAAGTAATATTAGATGGACTGGATACCTACATACCTAATAAATGCTAACCATATTATATACCTATAAAGCTTAAATCTTGATGTTTGTAGCGAGTATTTTACTACATTGGAAGCATTTCATATAAATTTAATTCCATTCCTAAAATTTCATATTGGTTTAATGTATTATGTCGGAAAAAGCTGAAAAGGAAATAAATAATGTGAAATTCAAGTGTATGCATATTGTTTTGAGGTTATGTTTATGTCCATCAGTATAGTTACCAAAAATGCATTCGCCATAGTACTGATCATTTTTAAAAGGATACTCCTGACTTCAGGGGGTGGATAAATGATGCCAATGACGGGAGCTGGCGGCGCAACGGGCTCATCAGGCTGAGCGTCCATTGGCTGCCCTGGCGGCGCCATCACATCGATAGAAGGCATTCTGCCTTGATGTTACGGATCACTTATTCATAAATTCACTAGACTTTAGGGTAGGTGTACTATACACGCTTGATTGTACGCTATTATAGCGAATTTCGGACACAAAATTCACACAATGAAGATTGACGCCATAAATGTCAAACATCAAACTGTCATTGTCACATTTTATTCATAAAGTTTCGTTTAATATTCAAAGGAGTCGTAGTTTATACAGCCATGATATATATTTTTTTTTTGTATTGAGTTGCTAATTTTTAAAGTTTACTAATAATAAGTATACCCAAACCCAAATCAAGGTTAAAATAATTCTTCAGACAGAAGTAAAATGGTTATTTTTTTATTAGTCTGTTTATTTTATTACAAGTTATATTTGCATGAAAAAAAACTGACTGCCTCATTGGTCTATTGGTAGCAAGTGCTGCGTTGGGACCGAGAGGTCCCCGGTTCGAGTCCGGGGTTGGGCAAAATTTGTGTGAGTTTTTCTGTAATGAAATTACTCAGGCCGGAGTTAGGAAGTTGGCGAATGTACGCCTGTGCCTCGGAAAGCATGTTAAGTCGGTGGTCCTCCACTCGATCTCTCATCGGTCATGTCGGATTGCCGTCTCACCGAATTATGAGAATAAAGAGAGAGTGCACTTGTGTTTGCGCACACACTTGAGATCGGCCGCCATGGCTGAAATCGGTCGGACGCCTTATTTATTTATATTTGCATAACTTCTCACCTCAACACCACCCTGAACAAAATTTTTCCTAAAACTTTGTTTATGGAGATGAGGCATAACACTACTATACAGGTGCATTCAAATCCTCAAAAATAGTCAAACTATACAATGTATTATCACAGGGGTACAAGATGAAGTGAAACAAAAAACACCCAAGCCGGTCTCATTCGACCGCCTTAATGTGAAAAAACAAAAAACAAAGTATCCTGCTCTCCCAGCATCAAAGTCCCGTTGAGCTGGACCGGCTGGCGGACGCTACGTGCCCAGCACGCGGCCAGCAGCCCTCCAAGGACGCACGTGCCCACCCACACCAGCAGTGCGGCCGCCACCATCCACGCGGCGCCGCCGGAGGGCACCTCCTCCTGGCATCGGACCGGGACTGTGGACTCGGTCGGCATTTCCACCTGGGAATTGCAGGGGAAACACAATAGCAGAAGATGATTTGATGAGCGCTTATTACTTATAGGTACCAAAATCTGAACCCCGCGTCTAAAATGAACTGGTTTCCAACTGGTGACACGACGAAAGAAAAGGACCAGTATTGGGTATTTAATCAAAACCTTTAGCTGTTTCTCATAATCTTATTATTGTACCTACTACGTGTACTTACTTATGTAGATAGATACTTACCTACCTCTTTTAGTCTATTATTTCCGAGATCATCCTACATTATTTCCTACTAGCTCATCCCACAAAACATAATTGAACGTTGACCCTCTCCAACACTAGGTATCACGATAGAAAGAAAGAATTTGTTCGGTACGTGTCTTTGGGGACCTATTTATCCCTCTATCTATCTTACGTCCTTTACCAGAAAACAATAACACTCCTGAGTAGGTACCTACTCCACCTATATGAAAAAGCAATCAACAAAAACTTACACAGTAAAGTAGCTGTTGTGAATTACTTTTTTTCAAAATCTGCTTTGTGTTTGACATTGCGGCGTGATTGTGATATCAATTCTAATAAAATAATAACGGAAGATTAAGTAAAATACCTACAAAATAATTTTATATAAACATGTCAAATGTGAATCAATCAAATGCAAGCTCGCTACAACAAAAAAGCGTCAATGTCAACTGTATACCTACTTATAAATGTAGACTACACTTTATTTCCCTATCAGCCATAGTTTTATTCTCTGCGGTCATGATTATATTTATTTGTAACATTGGGTAAGTTGGTAAGTTTGAATAAGAAAGACTAATTGTAACCATTACAAAATAGTTAATTGTGAGTAGCACAGTTAGCATCAAAAATTTCTGACAAAAATTAACATCCCAAGCTCAAGTTATGGCTTAGTAGAATGGCATAACCGTTTATTTAGCACTCATATCTTACAAATATGGTATTACCTTATAAGTACCTAATATTATGTTTGTAGCAGCAGTCAATAAATAATTACGTGTGGGTACCTACAGTCAGAAAAGTAGGATAGCAAACCTTTATTTTAATACTTCACTTATAGGTAGGTAAGTACTATTCTTGTATAAAACAAAATAACAGTTAATTTTGCATAATATAATTTTATTTTTTATAGGCGTGGGTTGGTGATAGATCATAATTATCATAAAACAAAAACCCCTTATCCTAATTCAAAAGTAAATAATATTAAAAATATCATTATACTAACAATCGATTATTAATAAAATGTTAAAATAACAATACAACATTAGATTCTACTCCTCCTTTCTACTTCAAATAACATAATTACATATTTATATAACAATTAGGTAAATCATTACGTAAGTGTTTATGCTGTCATTAACGAAATCAGGGACAACAGACAAATATTGAATAAATAAGAAAAAAATAAAATTATGTCGATGGTATGTAGGTAGGTAAAATGTTTACACTTATGAAAACCATACCTATCTGCATTTTATGTGACATACTTACCTAAACTTTATTTCTTTTGCAAATGAATAACTAAAACGACTCATTAATACATAAATACCTACTGCAAAAATATCTCTTTATCGATTTGAAATATGATTAATCAGCAGATGGACTAATTCCATTCGCAAAAACAATAAATATTATTTCGGATTTGACATTGATTCATAAATTGATTACAAAATGATTTGTGTAGTAAACATAAGTTGAATATTATGTCGAAATTATGTATCAATAATTGGTAATTATTATAAATAGGTACCTATAAACTAAATTAATGGCCAGATCCAGAATTAACAGAAATAAAGGACACTACGAATGATAAAACAAAACAGCATGCAGTTCAGAATGTAAAATATTAACTTCGTTTTTAAAAATTCGATGATCTTTTTATAAAGTCTACTCGACATTGGCACCTAAATGTGTTCCGCTCGAAAATCGGATGCCAAAATGGCAATTAAAAAAAACAAAAGTCATGAGGTTGTATTGATGAGTAGAGACGTACTCAGGGGCGGGATCTGACCTCAAAATAATTATAAAAAGGTACAAGCGTGTGAGTCAGTTGACCCCGTTGATGGCGGCGAGGTCGTCTCGCTGCTCGTAGGTAGACCGCGGGGCGATCTTCTCCCGCTCCTCGTTGCCGGCCAGGAATATCGCGAGGTGTTCCTGAGGAGAAGTGTTGGTTAGATCTGGTAACTGGAGATCAGTGAACAATAGGGCAACAGGACACTAGGACAAAGGCTACAACTACAACACTTCATTCAACATCTCAACGTCTCCAACTCTCCACCGAGGAGCTTAAGCTTACCAAGAGTTTTAGCTCGATACCTACTAATGGTTAGGTCCACTATGAAAATGCAAAAAAGAAATACCGCACGCAAGACAAGTATTCAGGTGTACATGTGATGCTTCCACTGGGCACACAGTGTCTAACAAAAAAGTAGTCGCCATTTTACTTAACTTACCAAATAGGTGTGTGAGGTCTGTCTCAGCTGCTGCAGCAGCGCCGCCAGCCGGCTGCGCCAGCCGCGCATCTCGCTCAGCGCGGCCTCCACTGGCACCGTCTGCGCAACATACGTTTAGAGTTAGCTCATAAAGCGTCGACGGCCGAGTGGTTAAGGTCGTTGCTTGCCATGCGAAAGGTCACCAGTTCCACAGTGTTTTTCAAATTTGAAATTAATATGCACGATTATTCAGCCCCCAGACCAATGAGTATTCCAATGGGTAGGTACGGTCGCTAGAAAGTGGTCTACCAAGTACCAGTTTTAAAATTCATTGGATCAACGCATGCTTTTATTTCCTTTCTAAGTAACAACACAATTTTAACGTGTTACCTAGCTTTCGGTACCTAAATGATTAACAAAACAATTACGACATAATCTTATAACTTACCTTCAGTAAAGAGTCAGCAGCGGCGGACATTTGCCTCGTCAGCATCGCCATTCCTTGACGCATATTCCTGTGCAAAATTAAAAAGTATTATTATTTTCAATTCAACTCTAATGTCTTTCTAGTGCGATCTTGTGTGATCTTGTGTTTCTTGTGTGATCTGTGACTTCGATCAGACGCAGAGTGGATCGCATGACAATTTAACATACTCGCCCTTCATCCGTTTTGTATATTCCTTATCATCGCGTAAATATACGTAATTTTTCTTTTTTCTAGGTGTGACATTTCATCATCCTCAACATTAGCCCATATACGTCCCCAGTGCTGGGGCACGGGCCTACCCTAAACTAAGGCGATAAGCCCTTGTCAACCACGATGGCCAAATGCGGGTTGGTGTGGGATTAGCCACTCTGGTATGGTATGATCAGCCTGGTTGCTCACCTAGGCAGGTCGGTATGCGTGTAGTTGACGAGGTGCACGAGCTTGCGGGCCGTCTCCCTGGACAGCAGCACCAGCAGCTCCTCGACGGTGGCGGGCCGCGCCTGGTTCTCGGGCTCCGGCTGGCTCAGGGTCGCGTACAGCTCCTTCGCCTTCTTCCATGCTAGGGCTGGGTCGGTGGCCACCTGCATGTGAGAAGTTATTGAATGGGTGTCTTACAATATACTGGTCTATCTCTATCCCTCTCCTGACGAATTCAGCCATAGCGATTATTGCGACTGTGACATCCGATGAGATGACATTTCGGAATGGCATGACTACATGATTTTAGGAGTGATCTTAAAACGGAAGATCTTCCGCCGAACTGGGTAATCGTGCTCGGGGACCATGGTCCAATGTACCATCTTAGTTTTTTGTAGAATAGTGGCCAGAATAACTTTGATAGCGAGTAGTAGGCTTCCATACTAATATCGGGTGTTTGTGATATTGGTATGGAGATGTCGGGTAAGCGCCATCTGTTGGTTGCTGTGCCATGTTTATTTGTCGGATGTCGCCACATGATGAACAAGAACAGGACCAACTTCCTAATGAGATTTTGGTTGGATAACGTAAACTTTCTGACGACGTAACAACAACATGTGGACGGAGAGAGAGATTTAACTAAGTAAATTACGAATCTATAAGGGTTTCGTTTTTTGCAATTTAGCTACGGAAGCCTAAAAAATTTAAACTTAGGAGAAAATCATTTTAATGGACGAAATATTCACCTACAGAACACCTTTGTCAGAATTGGGTTCTTTTTTTGGCTCTTAAAGTTTTACCCAACTTGGTTACTAACAGCATGGCAGTATGGCGGAGGATTATTTTTGCATTAATTATTATATAAGAGAGTTAATAACTCACCAGTTCAGCCACATAGACGAGCACGTGTATCTGTTCTTTCAGCGCCTTGGCTTCAGCCAGCGCCTGCCGCGTGAGCCGCCTCTGCAGCTTGCGGCGCAAGCGGGCGCCGTGCTGCACCGCCTGCGCTGCGCACGCGCGCCCGCCCTCGCACGAGCCCGCCTCCGGACCCGTCACTATGATCACAACTAGTTCAGATACATGACACCGTCAGGATAACTATAGTCTTTTTCAGCTAAGATGATTCCTGTGACACTTCATTGTGTTCTGAATCACGCATTTTAAGTTTGACAAACGAAAATAATTTTATTGCACACTTTTTCATTTTAATGTGGAGTAATTAGGAAAAATATTTAAATAAATCATTTCAAACTTTTAAAAGGGAAACAGTATCGTTTAGTTTAATTTAATCTAATAGAAAATTTAAAAAAAGTACCTATGCAGTTCGTATTATACGTAGAATGGAACTTACTACATTCCATACTGATTCCAGATACTGTTTGTCATTTAAAGGTATAAAAATATTTATTTTAATATTTTTCCTATTGACGCCGCAATAAAATGAAAATACGATTATTTTCGTTTGTCAAACATAAAATGCGTAATACAGAACACAATGAAGTGTCACAACAGGGATCATCTTAGGTAAAAATACTGTAAGTGATCCTGCACAAGATGGCCGCCACCGCGCCGCGTAGGGGAAAGCGGTTGCAGGTGCAGGAGCGATGCGGTGGCGGCGCGTATCTACAATAAAAAAATTAGGCAGCGGCGCGATGGTAGCATCGTGTGCAGGAGCACTTAAGGGCCGACATATACGGACAGCTTCAAGCAGTCCGGCCGGACTGCTTGAAGCTGCGGCTGCATAGTAAACTACAGATTCTACGAACACACATACACGGAACCACTCGAGCAGTTAGCAGCACGATGAAATCTCAAGCAGTCGCCAGGCATAAACTGATGACTATGACTGCAAGAGCGGTCCATGTCTGTTGATCACTGACTAAATGCTCGAGCGGTCCGTGTATGGCGGGCCTAAGATGCCGTCCGTCTATCCACACCGGAGTAGGCGGACGCTATGCGGATAGATGGTCGCACTTTTATGACTTCATAACCTCAAACTAGTTTAATGTCTGATATTATGCAACGAGGTCACTTTCATGACTCCCTAGAAACAATACACTACGGTTGGTCCAGTAACGCTCACACGAAACGATACTGCTGACTAAGCAATACCTATCGTGCGTGTCGTGTGGATTTAGTTGGCTGCAATTGCCAAAGATCATGGGTCGGTGCCGACGCGCAGACTAATCAGTCTTTTTATAATGTAATAGCGATTCTTTAAAATCTATATTTCCAAAAAGTTCACGTCAAGACCCCAAAACCTACATGTAACTTGCGTCGGCTTCTAATTATAACTAACAAGTTGTTTGTTACGGAATATTTGTTGTAAACACGGTCTCCTAATTGTGGGTGTCGCGGGTGGCCGGGTGACTCATTCCGGACCTGAGTCGATATCGGCCACTCAATGGGTGCACAGTCCACGCACCGATCTCGATAGGTAGGGCTGGCCACTGAAGTACTCAGTGGACTAGGGACTAGACGTTTCCCTTAGCTCTCCTACGAAGGCCTCTCGTACTCCCACTCCTGCTAAGACCTCTCCTACAAAACCAAGGTTGCAAGAGTGACATTATCTAGGTGCCACACAAATAGTGTTCTGTTAACTTCGTCCGAATCAGACGGTAAAACAAAACTTCCACCGCAGCCTCGCATAGTTGGGGGGAGAAGACCAAAGTCTTACTATAGTCATATTTTTCACCATAGTATCTACTTTGCTATTGTAATAGGAGACTAACTATATCACCTACCTACTGTAGGAAATAGCTGTCACTTATAACCAGTAGATACTAACTTAGCTATGCGTAACGAAAGATTGTAATATCTATTTATATTGGTTTGTTAATAATGAGGTGACTGTTTAATCGACAGAAGTGTCATGTTACAGTTGTGTGCTTTTGAGTCATCCCTATAAACTAATAAGTCTAATTTGTCATCACGAGACCAGACGAGCGATAACCGGTGAACCCGTAAAAACTGCACAACTATCGATACTTCGATATTAAGTCTAGAAGACAATGCTTCGGGAAAGGAGACTTTATTACATTGGAATACAGACTTGAGACGGTGCTAATTAGAGGTAGACCACAAATAGAACAGCCACATTCATTTAATTGGCAATTAGACGGTCTGCAGACGAGGGGCAGCGGCCGAGTGCCTTATCAGCATTAAATAGGTATATTTTATGTGCTTAAGTTCCGTTTTCGGTGTCTTGTTAGGTCAAACAAATTGACTTTGCCAATAGTTTATTCGAAGACATTAATTTTGCTTGATATGTAAACGTATGCTTATAAATCTTGCTTAGTGGGAAATATTCCGAATAATTAATAAGATTTAAAGGGAAGTTTACTGCCACGAATTTAAACAGAAGTTCGTTAATTTAAGTCCGGTCTGCCAGGTGAGATCGAATAAATAAGTCAGGTGAGGTGTCTACAACCCAGAGGCGTGACTACTGCCGCCGTATCAATTATACGGCGCCCCTAGTTTGCGAGCAATTTTTAATGCTCTCTACTTCCAAAAATTTTAGGCAAAGTTCCATTGTGTAATTACTATCGGTTACTCAAAGGTTCTGCTAGAATAACATAGCTGTAGCGACCTAGCTGGCCGCACATGCTCAGGCAGAAACAATTGATCATTTTACCTGTATGCGTGTTTGTTTAATTATGTAATTGTGTATCAATAAATGTTTTCTTTTCTTTTTTTCTTTTAATTTGGTGGGCCCTCTAAATGCTATGCTACTGCTACAATCACACTCGCAAGCTCCCCCCTTTTCCTTTTTAGTCTAATGGCAGCCACACACGACACTTCAGTATACCGATTTTCGCAAGGCTGGACTTGCGCAAGTATACTCTACTGTATGTGTCAAGTTGTTCACATGCAAAGTTCTTTAAAAAGTTACAAATTTCAATTCTTAACTAAAAACATGTGTGAAAGCGCGCTAAAGTTTCAGTACCTACTGTTTCATGATATTGTTTTAAATGGAGCACGCTTGTACGAATATCAGTGATAGCTGTTTCACGCGGTTTCACCCGCGTCCGGAGGGAACTACTTCCCGTACCGGGATAAAATATAGCCTATGTTACTTCTGAATAATGCAGCTTTCTAATGGTGTAAAAATTATTAGAATCGGTCCAGTAGTTTTTGAGTTTATTCATTACAAACATACAAAAATACAAATATTTCCTCTTTATAATATTAGTGTAGAAATGATATGTGTGCAAGCACGCCTGAGCCATTTGATGGTCCGATAACTGTAATAATCCTGTACAAATTCACGGATGCTCCGAAATCCGTGAATTTGTACAGGTCCAGACTTGCGCAAGCATATCTACTGGCTTCCATAACAGATGCCTAAACTCACCATCAGCGGCGTCCTGGTTGTCGGGTGGCAGGTACTTGTCCACGTACTTGTCGGCGGTGGTGAGGGCCCGGTCCAGCGCTGAAGCGGTCACGACGGTCACCCTGGAGTCCAGCACGGCAGTGCCTAGCTGCTTCACCGAGTCCGCGCGACGGAGTACGAAACGACGGGTCTCTGAATACATCTGAAAATAAAGACGGTTTAAGGAAACGGAAGAGTCTTGGAGATAGAAGGAACGGATAAGTCCTAATACTGTTCACGATTAAAGCTGACCGGGGACCTATTATAGATGTTACTATATTTTAAGATATCTGTACCAAATAAACAATTATTTTATTCTATTCTATTCTATGTACTTAGATGATTCGCATAAAAGTTTTAAATAAATTTTAAAACCGAAGAACCATAAACCGAACAACAAAGACCGAAAAGAAAGAATACAGTCGTAGAAACTGGTGGACTGACTAGCTTTCAATCGGATAATTTTTAACTTTAAAAAACATTGTCAAACATTTTTTCTGACAAACGGTCACACCTGAATTTTATCACACCTCTCTAACTACATGCGTTAATCAATAAAAAGTTATGAATGAATGCCCACCATGTTGAGACGTAGACTAATCAATGACCAGAAACCATGAAGACCCGAGATTTAAAGCAACGGATTATCTTTCCAATACGCGTAAATGGACACGGGATCACTCTTAACCTTAGGTATTAGGAACAATGCGTCAAGCCAATCACGTTTGTGGCGTCACGTGAGTAATTAAAAACAATGGCTGATAGTGCACATTGCGTACGTAGGGGGCATTTATGACGTAAACTGGATCACGCGTCCAACGGTGACTTTATCGGCTTTCTTCAACTTTCCACTCGGAAGGAAGTTTATCATTACAATATTTTACGTGAATCAGCGTATTACGCGTGTGGAAGAATTTTCTCGCACAATGATGTCATTGTTGAGAGGAGATAAGTAACATAAACATGGGATGATTAGAAACTGACCTCAGTGACCCGAGTGTATCGTGCACTTTATAGGAGTAGTTTATGCAACCGTCAATCATCAATCAATGTGTTATTCTGTTAATGTTTTTAACCGAATTCAAAAAAAGGAGGAGGTTCTCAATTCGTCTGTATGTATAATATTTTTTTTTTTTTTTTATGTATGTTCACCGATATTTTCGTCAATTATAGAAAGCTGAGTTGTTAAAAATAATGGTCTGTTGGCAAAAATCTATAATCTCCTCTAGACCACTTTTTAGTAGGCCTGGCTAGATGCTGCATTGAACAGTGTCCCTGTCTCATGCCAAGAGTCGTGGGTTCGGTTTCCACTCGGGTCAAATATTTGTGAGATGAACATTCTAAATTGTTACTTTTCTGTGTGTGATAATTATATTTGTTTGTACCATACCTACAGGTACTGTTCATTCCGATATTCGTAACACAAGTGCTTAAGCTACTTACTACGGAATTAATTAAAAAATCCTGTTTATTTAATACTAGCTTTCTACCTTCGACTCAGTCTGAGTGAAGTCGTTTATCGTTTAAGCGTGATTGCGTAACACACAGACAGACAGAGTTACTATTGCATTGATAATATAAGTAAGCAAAGGATACTCACAGCTTGCGGAGGCAGGTAGATAGAGGGCACCCGTTCTCCGACCATGTCCAGTGACTTGCAGAGGAATTTGTCGAGCTGATGGATGGGCGACTCGAACAGCATCACGGCCGGTAGAGCCAGCTGGGTGCCCAGCGCCAGCGAGCGCTCGCCCATCGACAGGTACCAGCGGAACAGTGGGTTCGACTCCTGGGGATGCACAAGAATGTATATGGATCGAATAGGTGATAATACTGCAGTTTAGCCAACAGAGTGCAGCAGCACCGTATGGAGTGGTGACAGATTCTGTTAGAATATCAGCGCTGTCGCGCCTAGCGGCCGCTACGGCACATGCTGAGATCTGAAGTATTTTTAAGGGTGTTTGCTTTAATATTTTTTGACTTTATAATTAATAAATGGTTTCTTCCTCAATTGAGTTGTGGTGACACATATTTAAAATAGCTTTTAAATGCATCAAAGTATTGTCTTTTTTTGGACATAAAACTACTTTTGATGCATTAAACTCCACTAAATATATATAAATAAATAAAACCTGTAGTTAGTGGCCCCAACTGCAACAAGCTTTGCGTAATATCCCTTATTGTTTGAGATAGTTCTCCTTCTTTGAAGTTGGTAAATAATAAAGATGTTGTCATGCATTCGAGGTCAGATTATCTTATCTTATTTTAATTAGTCTTAAGGTTTTTACCATATCATTCAAAATTAATCGCTTATCGATTTGGAACTTTTTTTTCTAACTGAAATACGACGATGTCTTGGAGTAGCCTCGTCGTCATCACCGGACTTGCTGGGGAGCGGATGGCTCTCCCCCCTTAAGTTTTGGGAGCATTGTTAAGGAAGGTTTGTCAATAAATACCTTAATGGTATGGTAGATCTTCTCGGTGACCTCGATGCCGGACTCCACGATGGGAATCGCGGCCACCCTGGACACCGTCTCCAGCTTGAGGGCTTGTTGATTTGTCACCGTCACTGTAACAATAAACATATATAGAAATTCAGTTCAATGCCACTCTCTTAATCAATTCAAACAATACCTCGACATATTGTATCGATACCTCCACTCATGTATAAGTTATGATTAATGCTTTTATTTTTAAACATTTATTGCCACTTTGATTCAATTGCAGGCTAAAGGCTCTGATTGTTCGTGCTATATGATACCTAGACCGAGGTAAGATTTGCGAAAAGCGCGCGTTGATATCTTTTAAATAGCGAAAGTGCACCTTTTGAAAAGTGGTAAATACAGAACGTAAATAATAGGAAACAGTGATATTATACAAAATTTTTAACGTAAACAGGACTTGTAAGCAAAGTTTCAAAGTACAAGTTAAAATATGAATCTTGTTGTGCTTACTAAGTTGCAAGCTTTCATTTACCTACGTAAACGCCGGGCATTCTGTGGTTGAATCTAACTGTGATTAGGCTAAGTAGTAATACTAAATAAATACGGTTTGTAATTAGATAAGTAGTTGAATGGTTTATTTGAATAACACTGGATGCGAACAATAGGTAAACAGTATGATTGCTTAAGTATGTAATTAAGCAATGTACTATTGTTGGTGCGAAGTATTTTAATCTTAAAATGTGAAAGTAAACTATTAATAGGTATTATCTATTCTTCTTCTTATCGTATGGTTGGTGAACAACCTGGTGTCAGAGTTTAAACCGCCCGCAGGCCTCTGACATGGCTTCACACACCGTCGAAAAATTTTCAGGTGTGATGGTTTCCTCACGATGTTTTCCTTCACCGTTAAAGCGTCGAATGATGGTACATATGAATTTCAAATTTAAAAAACACATTGGTACCTGGCGGGGTTTGAACTGGCGACCTCTCGCATGGCAAGCAACGACCTTAACCACTCGGCCATCGACGCTCTATTTATTATTTTTTGTAATAATAATTAGTTGTGTGAGTGAGTACATAACATTAAAAGTTATCTGTTGTAAATAAATGAAATATTTATGAATAAATTGAAATAAAGGTAAATTGTTGTTTAAATTCAAATTCTTTATTGCATGTCACATTACAGTAAAATTCACAAACAGATTTATATTCTTAGCATTGGCCAGATATGAATTATTCAAATATATCACAAACTAAAAAAATACAAAAACGATGACCAGAAATTAAGGGACCATACCAGGGAAAAAGCAGATAGAGACAATCTCGTTTACGTACCCTCAGGGGCAGGCCCCTGACTTTTGCTCACGGCCTGCAAATACGCCTCAGCTTTCTGGGCTATAGAGCCCTTCACTTTCTTATTGAACCCCATAGCACAGGTCCCATTGAAAGATTTCTTGTACACATCCCCGTTGGCGGCCATCTTGGTAGTCACAGTTATTTTGGCGCGATATTCAAACGACATTCGGTGCGATTTATTTTTATAAAAGTTTTGTTTTTTACGACTGGACAGTGTTTACTCTATTTGATCGCTTGGAGAACTGATTGTTTTATTTGTAAAGTATCGACTAATTACACAAAGGTTATCTTGTTCTGAAACACGGCTCGACGAGATGAATTAAAGTGAGGATCGGAATTAGGTCATCAGCTTAATTAGGAATGACATATTACTTATCTACCTACAAAATAAACTCGCACTTGTTTATCTTACTTCCCCATACAGACAGTATGTAATGATGAAATTTATATAAATAATAAGGTATAAGAATGTTTCGTATTGATAAATTGTATGTATGAAATTTCTGCAACTTACGTAAGATTTTAGACTTTCGCGATCCATTGCACTAAAAATATTAGTCTTTAAGGGTTTACACGTGATAAAAGGAGTATCAAATACGTAGATACTTACTGCCAATCATGGTCAAGAGTTCGCTTGCGACTATTATTGGTAACCCAGTCGAAACGTCGAGCAGTAAGTAACTATGTATTTGCTAGTCCTAATATCGCGTGTAGACCTAATAATAAGACCAATATTTTCTGCAACTTAACTAACTTATGCAGTACATATCTTCTTGCATACATTGTGTTTTCTAAGTCCATAATATGTGAGTCGACTACAAATTTACCTTTATTTACTTTGTTTATTAACCAACTATCCACCCAAAAGTAGGTAAATGATATTTGGGCAGTCGACACAATAATATCTTTCTAAAATAAAAACGGTTACCAGTCCAATGCTCTGTTCTGTCAAAACCACCTAAAGATAAACGCAACGGGATCGTTTTTCGTTTATCAAATGAGGACTTTGATTCCGATTCTGACTCCTAATCAGAATGACTAATTCTGATTCGGACTAAGAAAGTCAAAGTCCCCACTGGCCTTCAGGTGCCGTCGCCTTGGCTTGTTCCGTCTACGGACCACAGATAACACAGAATTTGTTTCTTGGACAACTGATAACAGATGCTCTTAGATCCCGGAGCCATGTTAAGGCCGCTTGTATTGCTACTATCAATGGAAAACTACTTATGGGATTTGTCATCTTGATTACTAGACATAACAAGTTGTATTTACAAATATTTGTTACCCCTAGTATAAAAAATAGTTTAATTACTTGTATCAATAAAATAACTTTCTGTCTATATCTCCCTACCTCAGTAATATTATGAAGAGGAACGATTTGTATTTTTTTATACAGGGTGTAAGCGAGGGGGTGGATCATCGTAAGTCAATCGATGGGGGACTTTAATACCTATCGATATAACCCCCATGTATGTTCCGAGATTTTAAATGGTTCCAAAGTTATTGAGATTTTTTTGAAATTTCAGTAAATAGCCGAAATCCTTACTAATATTATAAATCCGAAAGTAACTCTGTCTGTCTGTCTGTCTGTCTGTTACGCTTTCACGCATAGAGTACTGGACCGATTTAAATAAGTGAAGTAGTCCAATAGTGGGTATTTATAATAACGATACCGACTTGAGTCATAAGCCTAAATATTGGAATAAAAAAAAATTCTTCTTAAAAGATTTACAAATCGAATTATTTCTAACAACTTTCAAGGCCTATAGTGAAAAAAAAAAACACTTGAATATTTTTTCAAGAACTTATTTTCTAAACTTCTCACATTCATGGATAGTATACCCTGAAAATTTAATTCCGCTATTGCCAGAGCATCATAACGAAAAATGAAAGTAAATGGCTCAGGTGCCATAAATCTGTGTTTTTATTATTAAATTTATGCTACGTTAGTAACATAATAGTAATTTAGTATTAATTTTAATAATTGAATAATTAATGTACAATTAATTCCTTAAGGACTCTAAGTTCAACATCGAAGAATAATATTAAAACAAAATTTTTATAGAAAAGAATTCAGCAAAAACGTTTCTGCTTTTTATCACCCGAAATTATCTGCACATTGACAGTTGAAATCAATTGAACTTTTGAACTACTGCAGTAATCAGTTTTAAACAAAACACACTCTTCGTACACGTTACGAAACACGGCGTGTTTGAGGGTACTCAGAAATATTTGACAATATATTGTTAAGAAATTAAAATACCATGCTTTAAACTTAGATTTAAATTATATACGATTAAAAAGCCAAAATTCACCTACAAAATTTATCTTTTTCACTAATACGAAATTCCGACTTGTTAATGGAGGGTAGTTCGATAGGATCAAATATTGTTTGACTTAATATTATGAATATTATTGTCTTTTTTTGTTTAGAAAAATGCTAGTAAATATTAATGGATACCAAAATTATTGAAAAATAACAACATTAGATAGACAATAAAATACGAAAAATCCCATTTCTCAACACAACAAATCGTTTCGTTTATTCATGCAGTTATTTCTAGTAGTTGGCGATAAAAAAGAACACATTTTTATCTCCTTAACAACTGTTGTTCAGTGTATAACCTTTAGTTAGAGCGAAAACAATGTATAACACAATTTACTCACTGTCGATAAGGGTGCGTTGATACGTCGAGGGCGCAGGAGACACTGAATGAGATGCGCGCGCGCCGGCCGCTCGCTCGCGCCCGCTACGGACTTTGAGCGAGCCTGATAGTCATGCTATCACGCACAGTTTAGACTTAGACGCTTAATGGGTTTGTTTAGCGATAGCAGCGCAAAGTGCACTTGATGTGCATCGATTAGAAAGCCGGTTTTTGAGTCTCCAATTCCTTAGGAGTGTTATTGCGTAATTTATTTTCTGACTGTAGGTTTAAGTATTAAACTACTAAAGTAAATAAGGAAATATTTGTATTTAACTGTCAAAAGTTTTAAATATTCATTAATTTATTTGACAAATACAAGCAACTTTTCCTAAGGTTTTATTCGCTTCCGTATAAATGTTTGACTACCAAAACCTTGTAAGAAACATGTTTGCCTCCTGAAGTCAAACTTAAGAGCTTTTATGCGATCGGAAATAAATGAATATTTTAATCTGCTTCTATGATTTCGTAACTTTTAATAGGAACTTTCATTCAAGGCATAAACAGATAATAATCATTAGACAAACATAGGATATCGTAAAAGTATACCCTTTTTGTACCAGATTATGATATGGAAAAGGTAGTATAAATAGTTATTTATTAGGATATCTGTATAGCTTATCTTTAAATGGACGTAAATCAAACAAGGTTGTAACTTACAGATAACACATACATCCAGAAGTCTAGATACTTACCTATATCATTAACTCAACGTTTACGGCTGCTGAGAGAAGCTATTGAGATTAAAAACATCCTAATTTCAATAGAGAAGTGTACCACCTGCTTGGGATCCTATCATGAAGACCATAATATCCCAAGCCCGTCAAAAAGAACAACATATTGCAAGACCTAACGATGTTGTAAGTTCTGTATACGTGAACCGGAACACACAAAATATCACACCAAATGACGGTAGAAATTAAACTCACTTATGAAGACACCTGTCAACTTCAGTCTTGCCCGTGACCACGAGCTCTAACTAATGTTAAGAATAACAATACACACGAGTTTAATCCGTTAAATTAGTTTTTATTTCAAATCAACGTTTACTGTTATTTATACAATCCTTTATCAATTTTCCAAAATTGACTTCCTGTTAAGTCAAATAGGAAGACGTTATCTAGAGACGCGGTAGCGTGTCAAGCCAAGTTCAAGAAACAGAACTGGCGAGCCGCACCGTGTGTAATATTACACGAACCATTTGGAACCACTTTTGAACCCCTCATAAATCAAAAACTATTTCACATAAACGTATCAAATTTGGCTCATATATTGTGACTTGCGAGATAAATATGTGTTCTAAATTTCATAAGCTTATCTCAAACAGTTATTTAGATATTAATGTCCAAAAATCCTCATTTTTATCATTGACTGACTGACAGATCAAAATTCTAACCCAGTTCCAAATGACCTAGAGAGTTGAAATTTGGTATGCAGATAGGTAATTACATGAATACAAAGGAATAAATAAAAACTGTTAATTTTTTTTATAATGAGCTAACAAGATGACCTCACTCCACCTGATGGTAAGCGGTAGTGAGATCCAAATATGAGGTCGACAGGCACAATATACCATATTGAGCCTGTCGCACTCACCCTGAAAGCCGTTTCACCCCTCCCTCCCGGAACATCGATATGAGAGGGAAATGGGGACGTGAAAGAGGAGACCACTGCTGCGGCAACAACGAGACAAGGCGTGGAGTCTCGCATTATGGTATTGAGCTGTGCGGGTCGGAGTTGGCCAATCCGCCGAACGGAAGGCACTACCGTTTCTACGGCTCTCCTGGCGGGCGGGCTGACCCGCTCCGCCCGCACAATACCGCCGCTAAGACTTCGCTGGTCCGGGGCTTGCCGCAGGCAATGGTCCGCCCTGGCCTCGGTGCGTACAGTGCTGATCCCGGAACGCGACCTGACCGAGATAGGTCAGAGTCACTTGGCGGGTTTTACGCAACTGTATGGTGGTAACAGCAACCGGTCGACTCCGAACCGGATTTTATTTCATTTCATTTCATTTCATTCACCTAATTAGTGCCTAATCACGCCTATGTACCGGGGAAGGCAGAGCACTAAGTATATATTTAGGTATACTTACTTATTTACAATTAAGAGTAGGTACTTATAGTCGGTTTTCATATTTATTACTTAGGGTTATACCCCGTAAACGTAGGAAAATACAGTAACTGATTCAATTGTTTTATATTTATAAAGTCTAGTTTTAGTTTTGAATTTGTCCTTTTCAAAGGACCCACGGCGTTACGATGATATATACTTTTCTACAAAAAGTAATGATATCCAATCAAAAACATAAATGTGAAATGAGAGCCAAGTTCAATATTATGATAATTGCCTTGGTTGTTGACTTCAACGACAAAAGAAGTGAGATCTAAATGGGTGCCAAGTTCAATGGTCAACCCTAAAATTTATTTGAAAGTAACACTATAACATACCTATCATATCTTCTTATAACATAAGATAATGTATGGTGGTAGCCTATGAAGGTCTGTCTTGGCTAGTTTTCATTTTATAATTTGGAAAATTTGGATTGTTGGTAGAAACTGGCGAGCGAACATAATAATACGTTGGTAGGTTTATAGAAACTAGGCAAGGAAGAGATAAGCTGATTTTTACAAAGCACTTCAACTATTTTGAAACTGATAAATTGAATTATCCTGTTAATTAACTATTGCTTGGTAAACCGTGTTAATTTTTTGTATGACCCAACCATTCCCGGGAATATATTTCTTACCAACTACTACCACGAATTAGTAGGCAAGCCCACCTACTCTTCTATTTAATACTAAAATGTATTACGTACTTTTCTAAATAGCCAAGTTAAGCATTTTCTCATTTCTCTTTTACACAGGTTTTACGACCTTACTTAAGATTTACCAAAAATAGAAATATTTAAATTGCAGGAAGCAGAGAGTAGGTAGCTGATAAAGAGCAATGTAAAATAAAATTATATTTAATCTATTTTAGTGTCACCCACCGCCTTAGATATGAAAAATGAATAATTATGATTATCATCGCAATAAGCAATCTTATCGACCGATTAGGAAGTCCAAAAACACAATGCCAACACATTGCGAACCAACTCTGTAAGTGACTAACATATTCCGCGATACATTGTGACGAAACTGTGGTATTTGCTACCTGAAACTGTTTAAGGATTATTTTACATTTAAAAAGGTAAGTAAAAAGACTTCCTTGTTCACGATGATGAAGTTTTGTTGAAAGTTGAATTTAAAAATCACTACATAGTATAAAACAAAGTCGCCTTTTCTGTCCCTATATCCCTATGTGCGCTTAATCTTTAAAACTACGCAACGCATTTTGATGCGGTTTTTTAGTGATTCAAGAGGAAGGTTTTTATGTAAAATTTACTCGAAGCGAAGCGAGGGCGGGTCACTAGTATTACAATAAGAAAGACTTACGCACGATCACAAAAATAATCAAGGTGTTTTCCTTTTACCTACAAAATCATTGCACCTGTATATTGTATACAAACAGAATTTTTAATAATAGCTAGAGGTAATCTAGAAATTTTTCGAATATTTGTATATTACATTATAATATTTTTTGAGAAGACTATTATTATTAGCTAATAGATTTTGGTGGTCATGTACATGAGTCATGAAGCACATACGAGTACATAATGTCGAAAAACATACTCTATTTCTGGCTCAGTCGGGTAAAAAGCCATGGTTCTTTTTAAGCACAACAAGTAGTAAAAAGTCTAACCCGTTTCAGACGTAGGGCTAAAGAAGTCAAATTCGGTTCTCGAGAATATTAAGAAAAGGTATTTTTACCGGGTGAAATGCTTAAATAATATAATGTCTGGCTCGATATCCTATTAGACAGTGGCCCTGTCTTACTCGCAGGTTTGTGGGTTACCACAAGTGCGTGCTACGTGTTTAGTGATCACGAATAGTATACAGAGGGCCTACCATGAGTTGGCTATCGTAAACTTACGTACGTTAAAAACCTATAGAGTTTTTTTTTCATACGGTCGATTATAGTTCTTCGCGTAACCACCAGCGGCGCTATACAAGTTTTTCATAGACATATTTACGTAGGCGATATCGAGTCCGTAACTTTTACACTCATGGTAGCGCTACTGGTCAAAAACTATATAGGTACTATGGGTCTACACGCAATAAATGAGTAGCAAACAACACATAGCTTCTTACTGCCCAACGTTTCGACTGGATTGCAATTGTCATGTTCGTTCGCGTAGTCGCGACTTCGTTTTTAATATAATGGAACGGGAAAGTCTGAAATCGTAACTATACACCGTGAAATTTTAGTGGTTGTTTTCCCGTGGCAGAATGATTTGCCTTTATTAATACTATCAAATCATGCAAATTATTCCTATATTCAAAATAATAATTTTCCAACTCGAAAACGAGAGAAGCTATCGTTATTTTATAAGATGTGACGTAATCAGGTACTGCTTGCCGCATGAAATCGATGCTTAAAACTAAAGAAGCTCGACGCCCTAAGTCATAAAGCGGTTCGAACATGCTTTCGAGTTTCGGTTAAACCTTTCGTAAAACCGGCATTTATTGATTTTAACAAAAAATAACTGCACAAATCTATTGTACTACTGAGATAGATTCAATTTACTGCGGGAAAACAACCACTAAAATTTCACGGTGTATACTGAGGGCCTACCATGAGTTGGCTATCGAAAACTTACTTACGTTAAAACCTATCGAGTTGTTTTTTTCATACGGCCGATTTTAGTGGGTCGCGTAGCCACTGGCGGCGCTGTAAAAGTTTTTCATAGACATATTTACGTAGGCGATATCGAGTGCGTAAGTTTTAAACTCATGGTAGGGCCCACTGGTCGTAGGAGGTCAGAAGCTGACTGATTTTGGCTCAATACTCACCCACATATTGGTGGTTTCAGATCATGCAAGATGGGGATTGGTACTTGTCTTACGGCTGTACTCCTGGTGGTCTCTTCAGTCATTGTTGTCGCAGACGGTGTGTATTCTGAATATTTTTTTGTCTCCAAACTTTTATACTGGACTAGTGGTCCCGGCGAACTTCGTACCGCCAATATATATTGTTTATTTTCGGTTAAGAATTAACGGATTTATTGAATTAACTCATATTATTACGTGTATCTTTGATTATTCAATGGAACTCGCAACCATGGAAACGACCCAACAATGCCAACTATCAAAATATGTCAATACAGTGACAATAATGTTTGACAGAAAAGTTGGTAGAACAGCATTTATAGGAAAATGAAATTGTTGTTATTACTATCTGATCTTACTCTTTCCCATTATTTCTCACCGTTGAAACCTTCCCTGGACTGTCACGAATATTTCAAGAGTAAAAGTACCCTTATCAGTTCAACCGCTCTTGAGCTTTAGCGAGACTAACGAAAAACAATTTATTTTTATACTAAGACATATAACAAAGGGGGAATGGGGCCCTACCAAGATCTTTGGGCCCAAGCCAACCTCACGTGCAAGTACGTACCCCTGCTGACCAACGAACGAGGCTCTGGCACCAGCTTTCCCTCCGGGGTTGGGTGGTCGGACGGCAGTCGCTCCCGTAAAAGTGAAACACGCCACATTAAATGGAAGGAAATATCAAGAAAAGTGCCAGGAATAGGGCGCCGCCGCAAAACGGCGCGCAGGAGTTTCGCCCGACTCCTGTGGCAAGTGGCCGAGGGCTACCGCGTTGGGGACGGACGCGGCTAAAGAAGTTAGCCCCAACCCCACGGAAACTCCGCTTCGCGACGTGGAACGTGGGCACGCTTACCGGCCGCGCGAGAGAGCTGGCCGACGTACTCACCAGGCGGAGGGTGGCAGTGGCGTTCCTGCAGGAGACTCGGTGGAAAGGCAGCAGATCCCGGGCCATTGGGAATGACTACAAGCTGATCTACACAGGAGCACCTAGTGGAGAGAACGGGGTTGCGGTAGTGCTGTCCGGGGAGTTGCAGGATGACGTGTTGGAGGTGAAACGCTACAGCGACCGCTTAATGGACGTAACGGTGCTTATCGAAGGGGTTACGACCCACTTGATAAGCGCATACGCTCCACAGGCTGGTTGCAGCGACACCGAAAAGACTTCATTCTGGAATAGACTTGGAGAGGTGCTGCGGGGAATCTCACCATCTCAGGAAGTCGTTCTGGGGGCGATCTGAACGGTCATGTGGGTGAGGAGCCTGAGGAGTTCGAGCGTGTACATGGTGGCTATGGGTTCGGCAGACGCAACGCTGAAGGGGAGAACATCCTCCAGTTGTGTTCGGCTGCCGACCTGGCTATTGTGAACACGTTTTTCCAGAAGAGGCCTGAACATTTAATCACCTACAGGAGTGGGCGGCACGCTACCCAGATCGACTTCCTACTCACTAGGAGGCACCACATCGGCAAAGTAGTCAACTGCAAGGTCATACCCGGAGAGAGTCTCACTGCACAACACCGTCTACTTGTCATGGATCTCTGCGTGAAGCCCAAAGCCAAAAGCTTTGAGCGCTGTCGGCGTCAAATAAGGTGGTGGCGGCTTGACGAAGACAAATCCCAGGTGTTCGTCTCAGCTATCGGCGACAAGTGCGCTGAGGCTGAGAGCGAATCAGTTCAGAACCACTGGGACAGGATTCAGGCAACCATAACCGAAGCGGCGAAGTCAGTGCTTGGCACGTCTAAGGGTGGACGCAAATTTGACAAGGAGACTTGGTGGTGGAACGACGCAGTCCAGAGGGAGACTAGGGTGAAGAAAGCCTTCTTTAAAAGTGGCAAGCGTCCAACTCTCCCGAAGATCGCGACGCATACAGGTCCGCAAAACGTGCAACAAAGAAAGCTGTTGCCAGAGCCAGGCGAGCCCACCTACAGCCGCTCTACGATAGGCTGGAATCGTCTGAGGGGCAGAAGCTTATCTATAGATTGGCACGTTCTAGGGTCAAAGCGGCACAGGATATCTCCATGTGCCGCTGTGTTAAAGGCCCTCACGGTGACCTACTATGCGAGGACCTCGCGGTGAAGGAGAGATGGCGCTCTTACTTCCACGAGCTGTTAAATAAACAGCATAGAGAAGTGCAGCCACCGGACCTCCCTCCGAATCTTGGACTCGTGCCACCGGTAACGCCTGAAGAAGTAGAGAATGCTCTTCGCCGCATGAAGAATCGGAAAGCTGTCGGAGCCGATGGAGTCCCCATCGAAGCCTGGAAGGCAATGGGTGGTCGTGGTGTGGGCATCCTAACTGACCTTTATAACCGCATACTCAGCACCGGCAGGATTCCTCGCCAATGGAGACTGAGTGTTATCACCCCGGTCTTCAAGGGCAAGGGATCAGTGCAAGAGTGCGGTAGTTATCGCGGTATAAAGGTCATGTCCCACACCATGAAACTATTCGAGCGGATAGTAGACTCTCGAATCCGTCAGGAGTGCACTGTCTCTGGATGTCAATATGGTTTCCGCCCCGGTCACGGGACTATGGACCCCGTTTTTGCCCTAAGAATCATCATGGAGAAATACAGGACGAAGAACACGCCTCTCCACTTCCTATTTCTGGACATGGAGAAGGCCTTCGACTGTGTTCCGCGTGCGATGATTTGGTGGGCCCTGAGGTCCAAGGGAGTGCCAGAAACGTATGTGGATATCATTAGAGACATGTACTGTGATTCCGATTCTGTAGTTAGGACCGCTGTTGGCGACACTTTGCCCTTCCGTATAACCGTCGGAGTACACCAAGGCTCCGTCCTGAGTCCGTTCCTCTTCAGCCTGATATTAGACGTATTGTCAGACAGCATCAGAGACCACCATGAGCAGCCACCATGGCTACTTATGTATGCTGACGATATCGCGCTGGTGGACTCGGACAGGGGACGGCTGGTGAGACGTGTTAACACATGGAAGGAATCGCTTGAGAACGGGGTCTGAAACTCAACGTGCCGAAGACAGAGTACTTGGCCTGCAACACTACAGATCCCATGTCCGTCCGCATAGGCGAAGACACGGTCGAGCGCACGGACCGGTTCAAGTATCTGGGATCTGTACTCCACGCGAACGGCGACATCGACTCCGACGTCAAGGCACGCATTTCTGCTGCTTGGGATAAATGGCGGGAGGTGAGCGGCGTCACTTGCGACCCTAAAATGCCGGTTAAACTGAAGGGACAGGTCTATAAATCCATCATTAGGCCTGTTCTCTTATATGGTAGTGAAGCATGGCCATTACTTGAGCGGCACAAGCAGGAACTGCGGGTCACGGAGATGAAGATGCTGCGCTGGATGTCGGGAGTTACGCGAGCTGATCGCGTAAAGAACTCCCGTATTCGCGGCAGCCTTCATGTCCGAGACATCGCTGATAAACTGCAAGAGTGCCGCCTACGTTGGTACGGTCATGTTTTACGGAAACCGGCAAACTACGTAGGGAACAAGTGTCTAGCCATGTCGCTACCGCCGGGTCCCGGCAGAAGGGGAAGGCCCAAGAAGGCCTGGCTTGACGTCGTAGTGGATGACATGCGTGCCAACAAACTCTCCGTAAAGGATGCCGAAGACCGTGCGAAGTGGAGAGCTAGGAGTAGGAAAGCGGACCCCGGGCTCCGCAAGGATGCAACCGGGAAATCGCGAAGATGATGATGACTTAGACATATAACAAAGGGGCCATGAATTCATGACTTCACGATTATATTTCTGCCAAACCATATTGTACTTGAGCGTACACAAGTCATTCGTTATTGTTAAAAAGTGTACCTTACATTTTAATATCGGATTGATTACGGATATCTAAACGATATAATCAGCATTCCTAATTATTTAAATGACGCTATACACAATTATTATAATTATCATGATAAAATTAAATAATGAATTTTCAAAATCAGGAAAATAATACCATTTCAGAAGACTTTACTACAAAATATTTAATTTAAGTCAACTATTGCAATTAGAACCGTTATTGAACTGACTTAAACAATTTTACTTTTTTTCTTTTAAATAAATAGTAAGAAGTATCAACACATTACAGTGTTGGTATGAAAACGAACGCCGACTTTTCATAGTATGGTACTGGCACTTCTTCTTCTTATCGTATGGTTGATGAACAACCTGGTGTCAGAGTTTTTAAACCGCCCGTAGGCCTCTGACATGGTTTCACACGCCACTGAAAAATCTCTCAGGAGTGCTGGTTTCCTCACGATGTTTTCCTTCACCGTTAAAGCGTCGAATGATGGTACATATGAATTTCAAATTTGAAAAACTCATTGGTACCTGACGGGGTTTGAACTGGCGACCTCTCGCATGGCAAGCAGCGACGTTAACCACTCGGCCATCGACGCTTTTATTGGCACTTGCATTGCAACATATGATCTTTTTAAAAATAAATAATACATTTTCAATTGTTTTTGAAAATGTTGTTTAATTCACTAAACGTTTTGTTTTTTCACGGAAATGGAAGTACATGCAGAATCTACTTCCATTTCCGTGATAAAATTATATTTATCTTTATTTATCTCTGATGACGTTATTGTATACATATTTGTAGTTCAATGATTAGGTACACCTATTTATTTACATACATTTATTTAGGTGTATGCTATGTTTATGTGTATTTTCAGAACTTGAAATTGGTCGATGATGGTATTAATCGTAATTTTCGACTCGTAATTATTTTGTGTTGAAGAAAGTCGTCCAATATAATTATGACAATGAAGTTGTATTGCTGGAAACGTACTATGTGCTAATAAATTTTATTACTGATTATCTTATTTTCAGATACTGAAGTATCATGTACATACATGATGGAAATACCAAGACCGCCCACTCCAATCTTTCCAGAACAAAACTTCCAAGGTTAGTAGATAGAAGAAAATCATAAGGGTTCTTTTGTTATATTATGAACCATACCTGTCTGGCTCGGAGGCACATTACATAATGCCATTGTTCGAGACCGATGTGTGGTGGTTTTCATAAGCAGTGGGTGTAAATCGGAGACTTTAACCAGTCCGTAACATGGTCCTTCGAGCCGGATTTAAATCTACGTTCTTTGGAACTTGTAACATCATCCCTTTTCCCTTGTAACAGATATTACGTGTCCTTTTGCCATTTGTACAGGACAAACATGGGCCCAGCGACCGTTGCTGCCCGCGCCGCGACGGGAAGACGTGTGTATGGACATGTGGGATGGCGGCACCCAGATCATCTACATGGAGGAGGAGATAGAGGGAGAAGTGACTATAGCTAAGTTTAACTACGACGGTGAGTCTCTGTCCGTGGTCAGATGTTTTCACTTTTAAATTTCGCTAATCAAATAGGAAATTCGGTTTCGAGTACGGATCGTACCAGATTTAGTCAGAGGCATTGTAGCTTATGCGTAACATTACATCATGTTAAATTCATCGCCATGTTTTTATTTTATTTATTGAATGGTGTTCAGGAAACAGTTACCAGTAATCCGGTTTGGGACGTGAACATTTTACTTCTCCTATAATCCGCGATAGTACTATTCGAGAACTGAAAATATTTCAAAAAATGTCCCCAAATTAAAATTTGCTGAACTAAAATCTCTTTCCGGTTTCCAGGCACAACGGCGCCAGTTTTCCGGTCGATGTCGGGAACTCTCAGCCTGTTGGGGCCCGTGGCTCGGCGGGTGGATGACGAATGGCATCTCATTATCACGGAAAGGTAAATACTACGGACTTTGGTCCGCCCTTTTTCCCAAGACCCTTTGGGGTCTTACCTATGGGGACAGTAATTAGATTTTTTTTCTTCTCACAAACCTTAATGTTAGATAATACATTTCACTGTTGGTTCCCCTTCCGGCCAGGATTGTAGGTATTTTTTATTTGTAAAGGATCACAGAGCGTACCTACTCAAACATTACAATATGTCTGAGTATGTTATTTATTAATGACTATTCCAGTATATTTACTGACTTATACCTTTTATTTGCAGTTAGCTAATATTAATAGAATTTTATCCTGTGTCCGAAAATCCGGTGATGTTCCAGACAAGACTTCGAGATGCCCAACATGCGGAACTACATGTTCAGAGTGCAGGTGCAAGGGCAGAGCCTCGTCCCCATCGTGTCGCTGCAGGTCGTGAACATCGACGACAACCCGCCCGTGCTGGAGGTCTTCGACGCCTGCCAGGTCGATGTGAGTATCCAGACCTTTAGATCCTTTCGTAAAGACATCCACGAACTTTACAGTCCAGACGAATCGACTAGTACAGATCAACCTGTGCAACCCGGTCTTTTACTTACTGTAGAGCAAAGATTTTTTTTTATTTGAACTTGAATTTATAAAAAAATGTTTTTGCCTTACATCGGCGTGCTACTACAGTGAGAGAAATTACTTTCATCTACATCAAAATGTTTAATGTTTCCAAAGTTAATGTAAAAATCCAAAAAGAAAAGGGAGGTAGATTATTACTGTTGCACGTTACACCATTCAAGAGATGTTAGAAAACGACGCAAATTTAAACACTGCAAGTCAGTATACATAGTAACGCTGGTGTTAGTTTGCTTCGCTAAACCAAGTGTAGTATTATGATTACTTTATCAAAACCTCATGAATAACTTATAGCGTGTTCACACCTAGCGATTTCGATCGCTGCGATATCGCTAGGTGTGAACAGGCACTTAACGATTTTCTACTGACTCATATATTTCCAGGAATTGGGTGAGCCCCGGCAAACGGAGTGTGTGTACAGAGTGACAGACCGGGATGGCCAGATCAGCACACAATTCATGACATTCGAGGTGACGAGCGACCGCGGAGACGGCGACATCTTCTTCATGACGGGCACCTATTCGTCCAGCGACTGGTTCGTCATGAACATGACTGTGAACGTGCTGAGGCCGCTGAACTTCGAGAGCAACGCCCTGCACGTCTTCACCGTCACTGCTTATGTAAGAGTCGATTTCAGATCTTCCATTTCTTTCAGCATGAGATTTATACATACCTTCCCTCACTAAAGAGCCTTCCACAATTAGTAAAGCATTGGTGAATTCAGCATTACAAGCTTCCAAACTCCTCTCAAAACTTTTGGATGATTAGGTCCAAAGCTATAAAATCTACGAATCGCATCACTAGTCCTACCAGTGCAGGCAAACCTCATCATCATCATCAGCCCATATACGTCCCCACCGCTGGGGCACGGGCCTACCCTAAACTAGGGCGATAAGACCTTAGTCGACCACGCTGGCCAAGTGCGGGTTGGTCGACACAACCTTAGAATATCTTCTTAGGTGTGCA
The DNA here is from genome assembly GCA_039566165.1 of Maruca vitrata. Taxonomy (NCBI): domain Eukaryota; kingdom Metazoa; phylum Arthropoda; class Insecta; order Lepidoptera; family Crambidae; genus Maruca; species Maruca vitrata. Next base: position 2,063,398 of record CM076923.1, on the reverse strand, counting down.
GGTTTCCTCACGATGTTTTTCTTCACCTTTAAAGCGTCGAATGATGGTACATATGAAATTCAAATTTGAAAAACACATTGGTACCTGGCGGGGTTTGAACTGGCGACCTCTCGCATGGCAAGCAGCGACCTTAACCACTCGGCCATCGACGCTAATTAAGTCAAATATGCAGTGAATTAGGAGAAGACATTGCTCATTACAGGACTCGCTGCCAAACAGCCAGTCGGTGCCTATGATGGTGCACGTTCAGAACGTGCCGCACCGGCCGCCGCGCTGGGTGGAGATCTTCGCGGTCCAGCAGTTCGACGAGAAGACCGTGCAGCAGTTCCCACTCCGAGCGATCGACGGAGATACCGGCATCAACGACCCCATCAACTACACGCTCATTACGGACCCGGAAGGTTGGTCAGCGGTTGCCGTAGTATAGATGGAGCACGATTTTTCTACCAATAGACTGTTTTTTTTTCTATCTGATATACGATGCTAGCTTGGAGTAGCCTCGTCATAATCACAGGGGGGAGAGGATGTCTCTCACTCCTAAATTACATTCTATTAAACTATTTTTCAACTATCAAACTTGAAATTCAAAACTTTTTTTTACGGATTAAACTCGCGTGTATTGTTATTCTAAACATATTATTTATTTAAGGATTAAATTTCGGACAAAGAAAATAGAAGAAACATATTATGTAACATTAAAAATAAAAGTACAGCGAGAGATCAATATCAATGTATATAAGTGTGAGTGTTTTTGAGGGTTTTTTGTTTATGTAAATGTGTGATGTGTGTTTAGGTAAATATCTTGAAAAAACTTTATAAATTTATAAATTTAGATTCTTAGTTAAAAAAAAAACCTATGTATACATATATCTAATCAAACACATTAAGCAGTAATAATAACGAGAATACAATGTTTCAGACACATTCTTTTCCCTGGAGGTCCACCCCGACGGATATCAGGGTGCCATTCTTCACGTAGACGAGATCGACCGCGACAAGCTGCAGCGCGAGGTGTTCCAGCTGTCTGTCATCGCCTATAAGGTAGGGAACATCTTCCTTTCTTGGGTAACAAGTTACTTCTTCATCATCATCAGCCTATAGGTTTATCCCCTGCTGGACATAGGCCTCACCATCTCTTCTCCAGTCCCGTATAATCTCGGCTACTCGCATTCAGCTCCTACCAGCCGTTCTGCGCAGATCGTCACCGTCCACCTTGCCTGAGGGCGTCCTACACTACGTTTGCCGCGACGCGGTATCCACTCCAGAACTCGTTTACCCTAACGGTTGTCGGTTCTACGGCTAATATGGCCAGACCACCGCCACTTTAGGATGCTAATCCAGTGAGCTATGGCGATGACTTTGGTTTCTTCCTTCAACCATATCAAATGCATGATCATCAGCTCATATGCGTCCCCACTTCTGGGGCACGGGCCTACCCTACCCTAAAATAGATCTTACATAGTAAAGATTCGTTTTCTAGAACGTCTGAATTCACCAAAAAAGATTCTACAAATTTCCTATATTCGTCTTGCAGAATGACAACGAGTCGCAGTACACAGAAGCGCACATCGTGATAATTGTGAACGACATCAACGACCAGTGGCCGCTGCCACTTCATCCGGTCTACAACGTTTCGATTATGGAAGAGACGCCTCTCACACTTGACATAGAAGAATTTGGATTTCACGATCTTGATTTGGTGAACATTCATTCTATTGTGTCTATGAACCTTACGGCCTCTTACCATCAGGTGCAGATATCCTGAACGTCGGATATATTTAAAAAAATGCCTCTTTGACAAAATAGTTGTTATAGCTAACGGTCATATGAACTACATAGAATGCTTATCACAAAAAGGATTCAAGGGTAAATGCTGCATTCGTTACCCGTGGTCCTTTCGATGAATAGTACTGGCAATATGAATAGTAGGTAGTAGTAATGAACAGTGCAGTAGTATTAAAATATAAATGGCAATATGGTTATTCGATAAATATCGAATCGATAGATATAATCCTTCCATAGAAAATTATACTAGCCATAATACTGTATAAAGGACAACTGCATGCTGTGGCCTTTCATTTGTGTGTGTAGTGCGTGGTACTGCATTTTCTATGATGCTCTGAAAATGATTACAGGGAGAAAATGCCCAATACACCGTGCATTTAGAAGACGACTATCCACCCGGGGCAGCCTCGGCCTTCCAGATAAACCCTGACGTGGGCTACCAGCGGCAGACCTTCATCATGAATACCGTCAACCACACCATGCTCGACTTTGAGGTGCCAGAATTTCAAGAAATCTCAATAAAGGTTGGTGAAGCATTTAACAAGAAAATCTGACATGGTCCCTTTATACACCTAAATCTATACTAATATTATAAAGCTGAAGAGTTTGTTTGTTTGTTTGTTTGTTTGTTTGAACGCGCTAATCTCAGGAACTACTGGTTCGATTTGAAAAAATCTTTTTGCGTTGTATAGACCATTTATCGAGGAAGGCTTTAGGCTATATAATATCACGCTGCGACGAATAGGAGCAAAGATACAATGGAAAATGTGTAAAAAACGGGGGAAACGCGAACGAAGTCGCTGGCACAGCTAGTATTCCATATATGAAATGAAAATGAAAATGAAAATTTATTTATTGGCCACAGAAAAATCAGACAAAAGTACAAATAACAAACTAAATTAAAACTTATATAAATGTCCTTAAACTTATTAACCAGAGGTTCCCAAACTAGGCTTAGCCTGTATTTTGGGAAACCATAAAACATTTAATTACGCAATGTCAGACGCTATAACGTGTGCTTGTGTAGTTGCGTGTATAAATGTGTCTGTGTGTGAATGAGTGTCAGGGTGCATTTGCAGTGTTTGTTTTGGTGATAGGGATGAGAGGAAAACTGTAGTTAATAAAGTTAACAGAATGTATGGGGTATATAGAGCATGTGTATCAGGGTGTAATTTTATCTATTTGGCATTAATGTTTCGGTGTCTTCGTAGTCTAAACATTGTAGGAAGTCGGTTATTTTGAGCTTTATTTCTTTCGAAGAAAGATTTTTCAAGGAGCATTTTTTTGAAATAGCGTTATATAAGGCAAAATGACAGTATCGCGGAAACCTTTTTGCGAAGCTAGAATTGATAGAGGGGACCGGTAGTCTGTTGACTCGCTTAGAGAGAGGATTTCCATCGACAGCATTGGCGGTCTTGTGGGCCGACAGGCAGGCTCTTAAGATATATAGGTGTCTTACTCTCATAATTCCACACTCGCTATATAGGACATTTGTGGGGTACCTATAGGGTCTAAACCACATTACCTTTAAAATTGCACGCTGTGCTCTTTCTAAGCAGATCATGTATGACTTGTGTGCACCACCCCAAACTCCTATACAGTACGAAATGATAGATTGACAGATAGCAAAGTAGAAAGTTTTTAATATATCTGAATTAGCACAGGTTCGAAGTTTTCGCGATACCCCTATGATCCTTCGCACACGCTTGACTACTTCGTCGATATGCAGTTGGAACGTTAGACGTTCATCCAGAGTTATCCCAAGGTATTTTGTCCTTGCAGTCCTCAGTAATATTTCGCAATTACAGGGAGAATCAGGGCCCAGTGAACAAGTGTGTGACTGTAACCAAAAGGATTTTGGATTACTCACCGATGTTTTGTGTACACACATGTATGTTGTTTTTTTTAAATTTAGGGTGAGGAGGTTCCCTTTGAGCCAATTTGAAACAACCCTCAAACCAAATTCCGCAGCTGATTTGGCACTATTCCAGTCTCTACCTTGGAAAAGGATAGCTGTATCATCTGCATAACAGATAAGTTCAGCATTTGGTAAATCAAAGTTTTTTTTTTTTTTTTTTTTATAAAAAGGCTAACAAGATGACCTCACTCCACCTGATGGTAAGCGGTAGTGAGATCCAAATATGAGGTCGACAGGCACAATAGATCGTATTGAGCCTGTCGCACTCACCCTGAAGGCCTGCTTAAATGCCGTTTCACGCCCCGCCTGAAGAGCCCGGGATCATAGGAGGGAGGGAAAACATGAGCTGGAAGGGCATTCCATGCCTTAATGGCACGGGGCAGAAATGAGGAGCTAAACCTCTTTGTCCGAGCCACCAGCGCCTGCATTGTATGTGGATGGCAGCGCTGTCCAGCACGTGTCGTTCGGGAGTGGAAAGGGGAGGGAGGGACTAGCTGGAATAGCTCTTCAGAGCATTCCCCATTATAGAGACGGTAGAGAACACTTAGACCGGCAATGTCTCTACGTAGCTGGAGAGGCTCTAAGATCTCGGACACCTCTACATCACCGACAATACGGATAGCACGTCGCTGCAACCTATCGAGGGCGTCGAGCAAGTATTTTGCGGAGCCATCCCAGAGGTGACAGCAATATTCCACACATGGGCGAACTTGTGCCTTATAAAGAAGGCAGAGTTGCACCGGTGTGAAAAATCGCCGCACTCTGTTCAGGATCCCCAGTTTGCGGGAGGCTGTTCTAATGACGCTCTCGATGTAATCCCGCTGGTTTAGGTCGCGGCGAACATCCATGCCAAGGATGCTAAGGCTATCCTGTATTGGTAAAGGGTGCTCTGAAGAGTAGGATGGGAAAGGAAAGGAGACACTTTACTAGAAAAAACACACACCTGTGTCTTCTTGGCATTGAACTCGACAAGATTGCATGAGCCCCATTCGGAAATGCGGTCCAAGACCCCGTCAAGCTCGGCGACAAGAAGGTTCCTCTTTTCCTCGGTTTCGGTCTGCTTTACCCCAGGTCTTCGAAATAACGTGCGTGGACAGTGCTGTCATCCGCATAGCAATGAATGTTGCCTAGTGACAACATGTCATTGATATGCAGCAGAAACAATGTCGGCGACAAAACGGAACCTTGAGGTACACCGGAATTTATTGGGTGGAAACAAGAAGTGCGTCCGTCACAAAGGACACGAATCCTGCGCCCCTCCAAAATCACGCAACCCATTCGCACAAGCGAGGTGGCAGACCGTATGCCGGGAGCTTGGAGAGAAGCGAACGATGCCATACACGGTCAAACGCTTTAGCGATATCAAGGCTAACTGCCATAGATTCGCCATGCTTCTCCATAGCCTCCCCCAGAGGTGCGAAACGTACGCTAGAAGATCACCCGTGGACCGTTTTGGTCTAAAACCGTATTGACGGTCATGCAGCAGCGAGTGATCCTCTAGGTAGCGGATGAGCTGGGCGTTAATTATCCGCTCAAACACCTTACCCAGTACTGAGGTTATAGCTATGGGCCGGTAGTTGGCAGGATCCGGACCTGTCCCCTTTTTGGGTACAGGTTGAACATTCGCCTCCTTCAAGCCCGGGGCACGATGCCCGAGGTATAAGAGAGGCGGTACAGGCGTGTGAGTACTGGAGACAACTCCGCTGCGCAAATTTGGAGTACTAACGCTGGAATACCGTCCGGGCCACTAGCTTTCCTTACATCAAGTGACTGCAACTCAGCACGTACATCACATTGCCTGATTCGGATCTCAGGCATATGTGCACCGCAATGTGGAATTTTAGGCGGCTGTGCTCCACCGTCATCGATGCAGGAATTGGCCGCAAAAAGATTGGCAAGCAGATCTGCCTTCTCCTGCGGTTGATGAGCTAGCGAACCGTCAGGATATTTCAGCGGGGCAGCGAAGGCAGACAGAAGTTGGATTGCACATGTTTAGCCAGGCGCCAAAAGGAGCGGCTACCCGTGGGATGCCTAATAAGGTCCTGGCCAACACGTGCAACTCGCTGGGCATCTGCTCTGTTGTATGCCCTTTTGGTGGCCTTGGTGGCTTTGTTGTAGGCTGCTTTAATCGAGGCAATATTAGGATCCCCAAGTGCATGAGCCCTGGCCCAGTTGCGGTACGCCGTCCGTTTCAGTTCAACGGCTGCGGCGCACTCACGACTGAACCAGAGATCATCTTTGCGACCGCAGGTGACATCAGTAAATGGAATGTAATACTCCATTCCAAGACTGATCTCACCCGCAATAGCCGCTGCACACTCCGTGGGATCACTTCCTCCAAAGCAGCTCTGCCCCCAAAGGGATGGATGCGAAGTATTCACGCATACCATCCCAATCTGCCGACGAGTAGCGCCACAGTCTCCGCGTCACCTCCACGGGTTGTGGGGGAGCGGTGCATGGCACTGTTGCACCCACCAGGCAGTGGTCGGAGGACCCCAGCGGGGCACAAACCGACACTAGGTACCCGGATGGGTGGCTCGTCAGCAGAAGGTCCAACAAGGAGGGCGCTTGACCGACAATATCAGGCATCCGGGTGGGCTGGAGTACCAATTGCGTCAGGTCATGCGTGAGAGCAAATGCGTGGGCGGTCCGGCCAGCATGGTCTGTTTTAGGGGAGCCTAACCAGGTGTCATGGTGGGCATTAAAGTCCCCTAAAAACACCAGCTCGCTATTGGGGAACCGCGCCTGAGCGATGTCTGCCGCCTGACTCAGATGGTCGAAGAGTCGAGTTGTCTCAGTGTCACCTTTATGGGACCGGTATATGCACACGTAGACTCTGCTCACAAATCCTAAATCCACGTGCACACCAAGGATGGAGAGGGATGGGTCTTCGAGGCAGTGAAGACGGACACAACAGACGTCCGCCCTGACGAAAAGGCACACACCCGCCTTGGGCTGGAAGGACTCTTCCAGCTCATAGCCCGGATAGCGAAGGTATGCCGTATCGGCAGGGCAGCCAATCTGAGTCTCCGTCAGAAACAACATCGCAGGCCTCGCCGTCTCGAGGTGTTGGTGGACGGCGTTGAGGTTTGCATGGAGTCCACGGATGTTAGTGAACTCCACCTCAAACAGCGAGGGGGTGGGGAGTTGGGGTGCCGCTGTAGAACGATGTTGCGTTTGTTGTACTGCCATCGAGATTAGAGGGAAAGGGGGACGTGAAAGAGGAAACCATTGCTGCGGCAACAACGAGACAAGGCGCGGAGTCTCGCATTGGTATTGAGCTGTGCGGGTCGGAGTTGGCCAGTCCGCCGGACGGAAGGGCCCCCGTACCCCCCCGGAGGCGGACACGCCGGGTCCCACTCCGGGCACCACCCGGCACGACGAGCCGCTCCGGGATTATGCGCGACCTGGTGGGGCAGCCTTCGGAGGTGGTTAGTCTCCGTCGGGCCCCTGTACTATGCCGCGGGCGGCCAGCGGCACCACCGTTTCTACGGGTCTCCCTGGCCGGCGGGCTGACCCGCTCCGCCCGCACAATACCGCCGCTAAGACACCACTGGTCCGGCGCTTGCCGCAGCAATGGTCCCCCCTGGCTCCGGTTCGTACAGTGCTGATCCCGGAACGCGACCTGACCGAGAGAGGTCAGAGTCACTTGGCGGGTTTTACGCAACTGTATGGTGGTAACAGCAACCGGTCGACAAAATGTCTCCCACCTGTTAAAGTTATGTATATCATTAATATATATAATAAAAAGAGTCGGGCCCAGTATACTGCCCTGCGGAACCCCAAAATTTATGGGTAATACGTCACTAGAGAAACCATTTACCCGCACGAGCTGTTTTCTTTCAGACAGGTAGCTTATAAACCAGCCTAACGCAGCGCCCCTGATGCCCATAAGTTCTAGTTTTTTGATGAGAATGGGAATAGATACTGTATCAAAAGCCTTAGCGAGGTCTAAGAAAACTGCTACGCAGTGAGATCCATTGTCTAGGTAAGAGGAGGCGAAATCGGTTAGTAACCTAACAGCGTCCTCCGTGGACTTTTTCCTTCTGAAACCGAACTGCCTGTTAGATAAAAGAGTATTTTGTTCAAGGAAGTCAACCAACCGCTTATTAACAATTTTTTCTAACATTTTGGAAAAGGTGTTCAAGAGGGAAATAGGTCTGTAGTTCATAGGAAGGTTAACAGGTCCATCTTTGTGTATCGGAGTGATAGAAGCAGTTTTCCATGCTGAAGGGAAAGTTCCAGATGATAGGCTCAGGTTAAAGATGTGTGTGAGAGGGGCAACGATATGCTGCCGAATAGATTTGACAATGTTATTTGAGATGATATCGCTGAATATTTTTGCTCTCTGGAGTATGTTCGTAGAAACGCTATTGGCAATCGATCAACCGAACAGCAACGATAACTCCCATAATTGGAAATGAAGCGAATGAGGAGCGCATATTATTCCCTCCTAAAATAAAGTTGATGTTGAACAATAACTTTTTACTTTACTTCTTCTTCGGAAGCAAAAGGTTTCATAACATATGAACCACCGCATTATGCCGTATGTGTAATGCGTTATACTGCAGTGCAGTCCCTTTAACATAGTTTCAACTTTCAGGTGGTAGCAACAGACATGAACAACAACACATTTGTTGGCGTGGCGATGGTGCGGATCACGCTCATCAATTGGAACGACGAGCTTCCAATCTTTGAGAGCAACTCGATCACAGTATCCTTCAACGAGACGGAAGGGGAGGGCTTCCCTGTTGCCACGGTTCTAGCCACGGACAGGGACATTGATGACAGAGTTGTGTGAGTACAGCTATTGTACCTCTATAATTAATCGGGTGCAATACATTAAAACTATGTATAGCTGTGAAATCTGCCCTATCTCCTGTATCTTACCTGATGTTTTAGGTGTCAATTATATTTACTATCGGGATCGAGGCATCTGCATCGTTGATGCGAGCCAGAGTAATTACTAAATTAAGGGAACGATACCAATTTTGGTCTTAAAATTATTAATTTAACCATTTTACAGGCACACTCTGATGGGCAACGCCGCCGAGTATCTGTCTATCAACGAGACATCTGGAGAAATCTTCGTTTCAATAGACGACGCTTTCGACTACCACAGACAGAACGTGCTCTTCGTTCAGGTCAGAATGTAAATTATCTATTCTACAAATATTTGCGACTGCCACTGAGTTTAACTCACTTCTGACTTTTTTATTGTTTTCCTTCAGATCCGAGCTGATGATACCCTGGGGGAGCCCTATAACACAGCTACTACGCAGTTGGTGATCGAACTAGAGGATGTCAACAACACTCCGCCCACTTTGCGACTGGTCAGTTCATGATAGTAATTCCCTGGGAAACTAATGTGATTTCCGCCAGTTGGAAGCTTTATGTTTTTATACCTTTTGTCAATTTTATAGCTATTATCCGCTTATTTTGAGCGACGTGAACCATTTTTTACTTGATTTTGTATAATTATACCATATATTTGCATTGCCTAGCAGAAATCGCACCATAAATAGTAGACTATTTATGGTGCGATTTCTGCTTTTTCTTATTTACGCAGAAGTTATTGCATTAACTCATTCTCTATATCACGTTTATCTTGTTGAGAAAAAAAACATTGTCGGTCTTTAAAGTAAGCAATTTGGAAATGTGACCAATTCGAATTCGAAACAAGTTGGAATTTGTCTAACGACTTTTAGAACTCTAATCTTTTTTTAACATTTAGCAATGTCATTTTTAATGGTGAATTTGAAATTGGATGAAATCGAACCCCAAAATATGTAGCAAAGATTTGTCCTTCTCCACTTAATACTACCCTGGCTTTTCTGAACTTCCTCAAAACAGCCCCGTGGCAGTCCAAGCGTGGAGGAGAACGTCCCCGAAGGCTACGTGATTACCAGCGAAATCCGCGCTACAGACCCGGACACCACAGCGCACCTGGTCTTCGAGATCGACTGGGACACCACCTGGGCCACCAAGCAAGGCCGGGAGACGCCTGAGGTGGAATTCAGGAAGTAAGTTAACCTGTTTTCGGATAACTATCCGAGAAGGAAAAACCTCAAAGAAGTACCAAATATGGGCTATAATGTAACTTGCAACCTAATCTTATCACCAAATGGCGGTATTATCGCCTTAAATAATTATCTAACCTTTCAGCCGACTTTGTATTTCTTGAATTTGCAATACAGAATATCTATTTATGTATATCTATGGTATATGGCCCTATATGGGGGCAAAATGTATGTGGCTCATTCTTCGCCTAATGGGGACGTGTCTTACGGCACGTCCCGCAACACGGCAACACGCAAGCCGGCACGGCAGCAAACTGGAAACAATCGTCGGCGGTAGGGGTGGCTTATGAAAAATAAATATCTAACGAGTCGCGCGAGTTTGTTCAACCGCGGTAACCGCCACGGTTACCGCGAGCGTCCATTTTTCCAGCATTACTGGTCCTCTAATGCCGACTAAACAGATACTTTTTTGTACAGTTGCGTGGATATCGAAACAATCTACCCCGACGTAGACAGCCCGGGCACGGCCATAGGGCGCGTGGTGGTCCGGGAGATCAGAACCAACGTCACCATCGACTTCGAAGAGTTCGAAGTGCTGTACCTCACCGTGCGCGTGCGTGACGTCCATACGACCTTGGGGACTGATTACGATGAATGTAAGTTTGGGAAATATGGTCTTCTATTCAGACATTAATAATAATAATAATAATTTATTTATTTTCTCATCACAATAAGGTACAGTTAATTTAATTATTATAAGTAGAACAGTTACATACAGATTTTTCTATATCTAGTTTGTGCGATACTGGTGCCTTAAGTAGGTAACTAAATACCTGTGTTATAGGTCACCAGGTCTCACCTCTTGGTTCTTGTTAACAATAAAATATTAGTGAGTGTATGGTACATTAACATTAAGAGTTCTTCTCTTCATTCTTGAAATTAATGTACTGTAAATTCAAAATTTTTGAATTCACATTCATACCTAAACGGGAATTCCTCTCGATGTTTTCCTTCACTGCAAAAGCGACGAATAATCGTACGCACTAAGTGGCGAGTTGGAACTAGCTACCTGTCGCATGGAAGACGAAAACCTTAACCAATCCCATCGATGCTCTACAACTACCGCTCGCATGGAAAGTGTCGAGAAGTTGGGTAATATTTATGTATTAAGTAAATTTTCAGCAACGTTCACGATCACGATCATTGACATGAACGACAACTGGCCGATCTTCGCGCCCGGCTCGCTGGAGCAGACGTTGCGCGTGACCGAGGTGTCGGCCAGCGGCGTCGTCATCGGCACACTCATCGCGACCGACATCGACGGTCCGATGTACAACCAAGTGCGGTACACTATACAGTGAGTATGCCATAAGATATCTCACCTAAGTCGGCTCGCAGCGACTTCTTGGTGATGCTTCTTGCTACTACAATCGTATTTCGCGATTGATTTAAAACTCACCGAACGCAACGTGACTAGTTATCTCGATGCATTAAGAAATCGGATCGTCTTATTGCCGTAACTAATGTTAGCAGCAGCGCTCGACTGCTCATGCCCTTCCAAATCTGAAGCGATCCTCGTATCAGATTTGGAAGGGACATATGTGGAAAGAAATTCAAAGCCTGCAGGTCTTCCTCCTATAACTTGATCCCATTTTTATAACATATCGAGTAGACAAGCCACTATGTATATAACAAGTTTGATAAAATATTTACGCACCATTATTAATTTTTTTCATAGCTTTAAAGCGTCTGTAAGGTAAAACCGCCGACCGCATGTGTCTGGGAGTAATGAAACCTGATTTTTAATGATATTGTGTGAAATATATGTTAAAATAAGCCATCAGAATTTAAGTGAGGTGAGCAGTGTTTCTATGTACCTTGATGGGTTGATACCTGAAAAATGGCCGTCTGGTCAAGGTAGCAACTAGTCATATGATGATAGTACACCCCACCACTACTCAATCGTATATATTTTGTCCGTTAGAAAATAAGTGACGTCTGGCAGCTCTGGGATCTTCCTCTATAATACGTAGGAACAGTGTTCCGATTTCAAAATGTATTACCTATTTTCCGTCTTTTCCAGTCCCCGCGAGGACACCCCCGATGGTTTGGTCAAGATCAACTTCGAAAATGGCCAGATAACTGTGGACGCCCACGGGGCCATCGACGCGGATGTGCCCCCGCGCCACCACCTCTACTACACCGTCGTGGCCAGCGATCGGTGCTATTTGGAGGACACCACGCTCTGTCCACCCGACGACACCTACTGGGAGACGCCGGGCGAAGTAAGTACTGCATCGTCATCATTGTCATCATCATCAGTCCATATACGTCCACACTAACGAGCACGGGCCTACCCTAAATACTGAGGAGGTAAGTCAATATTTAATTACTTAGAAAATATTTTGAATAAGAACCCGGGTGTTTAAAGTAGGAACATGGAAATATCTGGACTTGGAATTTTTGCCGGAATCCATAATTACAATGTATTATTTTCTCGAACGCTTAATTCAAGTACAGTGTCGGAACTAGCCTTTTATTTATTTATTTTATTTAGGACACAAAACAGATAACAGTCGAAAATGTTGTACAATGCACACTTATGGGATAACTTAAGAGGTAAACTATTACCTAAAACATGTGTCCCTAACATGACAAGATAAAAAAAAAGTCGGTATAACAAGACGAGAAAGGTGCCTAAAGGACTATAGGTAAAAAGAAAAAAAAAATTTATTCAATTCTTATTTTTGATCTTCATAGGAGGGTTCTGACGGCCCTCTTGAAGATTTTTGGACTAACAGAAAATATATCAATATCGTGATAGTTCCGAGCGAGTTCGTTGTATTGGCGACACATACGGACTATCGGGTTGAAGAACGATGTGTTTTATGCGCCTTTTTTAAATTAGCACTGTTTAAGTATTCAGAAAATTTCATCTTCTAAGATTTTTGATGTTAGACTCTCTTACAAGACAAGATTCAGAGTCAGAATTTGAATTTTGAAGCCTTACAGAGGAATGTTTCTTTTATCTCAAATTCAAGTTATGTCCCAGATTTTATTCACCTTTAACAGGCTTACAGTCTCTCAGCTCACAAATGGTCTTAGACAATACAATCCCTACTATATCTAAGCTATTCTTTCAACACAACTTCTTCCAGTTATAAGCTATTGGCCAGATTTTATTCCTCGGTTGTTGTCCCCAGATCGAGATACAGATAATTGACACAAACAACAAAGAGCCGGAAGCGGACTACACTCGCTTCAACACGACTGTGGAGGTCTGGGAGAACGCGCTCAACGGCACCCACGTGGCGAATCTGTATGCTACCGACCTCGACCGAGACGGTAATGACGCGTTAATCATCATCATCATCAGCCCATACACGTCCCCACTGCTGGGGCACGGGTCTACCCTAATCTAGGGCGATAAGGCCTTAATTGTTATTTTTAAACGGGTTTATTTAGCTTACCATGTTTGTTTATAACAAAGATTGGCATAAGTCTTGTTATTAAATACAAAAATTACGTTCTGTAGACCTTCTCGTGTAGAGGAGTACAACATTACGGTGTATGTGAGTGTAAAGCTTTTCTCACTAATTTTACTGTATATTTCAGAAATGTACCACAAGGTGCGCTACACAATTAACTACGCGGTGAATCCCCGACTGCGCGTCTTCTTCGGAGTAAACCCTGACTCTGGGCAGATCTTCGTGGAGTACACAACCAGCGAGGTGCTGGACAGAGACGGCTACGAGCCCAGACACACCATCTTCCTCGTGTTCATCGATAACTTCAATACCGAAGGAGGTGGGTATCGTGCACTTATTTGTAGTAACTATGTATGCTGGCTAATAAAATAAATATTTGGGACACGGCCACCTGACCCAAAAACAAGCAGATCTTGTAGTGATTTATTATGTCTTCCTTAAATGTACCTGTATGAATAATGTTACCAGCTCTTATATGCTCTTGTCGCGGGCGAATAAAGTAGGCTGGACGCTAAGTATTATAATATACTAGCTTACGTCCGCGAGGGAACCCTATTCCCGCGAAAATTCCGTGATAAAAAGTAGCCTATGTGTTATTCCGAGTCTTCAGCTACCTGCATACCAAATTTCATCGTTATCGGTTCAGTAGTATTTTCTTGAAAGAGTAACAAACATTCATCCACACACACAAACTATCACGTTTATAATATTAGTAGGATATATTATTATAGATTTCGATTTTGCCCTGCCCCCTTAGTGAATGAAGTTACCGGCCTACAGTATATTCCTTCCTATGTGACGAATCCTATTCTGCTATACAATACAAAAAAACCTAATGATAACAATATGTCAACAGATGGAAGACTTAATCGATACGAAACTCAAGTAGAGGTGATTCTTCTGGATGAGAATGACAACGCTCCACAGATGCCCTCCCCTGATGAAATCTCCTGGGACATCTCTGAGGCGTTGGAGGAAGTGAGTTACTTGACCTGCAAGTTAATTTCAAGTGTGCAAATTTCTGTATAAAGTCGTTCATTGATATAACTTTGTTGTTCATGGAATGATGATGAACCAACACAAAGATATAATCGTAACACTTTAGTCAAAACCACATTCAAATTGCTTTAACCGTTTCTGAGATTTGTATGGACAAACGTTAAATAGTTTTATGTTCCATTGCGCTCACGAATAACTCCTAAAATTGTTTTAATTTATAATCTCAACAGACACCAAGCAATTAGATTGATTACGTATTGATTTCCTTACCTTTGTGTTCTATCATCAGGGTGTCAGGCTACCGAGGGAAATATACGCGCACGACCGCGACGAGCCGAACACAAACAACACTCTGGTCGCCTACGACATCCACTCCCTCGAGTCCGTCGACCGGCCAGACCTCCAGCTGCCCAAGCTCTTCATCATGCAGACCTTCAACAACACCGGAGAGCTGGAGACGGCCATGCCTCTGAGAGGATACTGGGGGACCTACGACATCGTGATACGGGTGGGCATTTTGCCTATTCCGTCCCATTAATTAAAAGGCCATTGGTGGGCAAAGGCCTCGTCTTATGGACTCAAATCTGTCGATCTACGGCCAAGGTGCACTTGTTATAGGCATCTAAGTCATCTTGATATCTCTTTTGCGGCCATCCTCTTAGGCGGCAGGTTTCAGCCAACCTTCTACATTATTTGTATTTTTATAATATTTATCTCGAAAGCGTCAAATAAGGCTAATTTTTCTTACAATCGGAAGTCTATTTTTTGTTACAAAACAAAATAAAAGTAGCTTTCGTCCTTTCTCACGCTACCCACCTATGTACCAAAATTCATAATGATCCGTAATCTTTGCATGTAAGCACAATAGACTTACTTTCGCTTATTGAAATATCAATCAGGAGTGAGGATAACCTATATAATATTATGTTTATGTTTATATGTGTGTGCAGGCGTTCGACCACGGCGACCCGCCGCAATCCTCCAACGAAACGTACAGCCTGGTCATCCGGCCGTACAACTTCCACGCGCCCGTGTTCACCTTCCCGCTGCAGGGGACCACCATCAGGCTTGCTACAGTAAGACTATCCTAACCTTACAGTATCTGAGTGACTGGTAATTTTATGTGGTGGTTCACTGTTTACTTTAATTAGGCTGGCAGAGCCGGTCGCTTATCATCTGGCTTGATACAGCTACTTTTGTCAATTGATACCGTAAAATGGGGGGAATAGGGTCTCAGGGGGGAATAGGGTTGGAACTGAGTAGTTTCTTTGCTAACCTTTGGTGAGCCCACTTTTAAGTTCAACTATGGTTCAGTAGATTTTTTTAACAGAAGAAAAATCATTTTATGTACTGGCAATAAAGAAATCTTTGCTTTGGTACCCTTTTCGCGTGATCCAGGAACGTGCGACGGAGAATGGTCTGCTGGCCACGGCTGCAGGACCCTTCCTCGACCGCATCAGCGCCACCGATGAGGACGGCCTGCACGCCGGCCGGGTCACCTTCCACGTAGAAGGAAATGGTGAGGGTTTTTTGTAATGTTAACCTTCGGAACATTCCAGGGCGAACCCGTCGGTTCGACTAACTGCGCGTATCACGCGTATGTGACGGGACTTGCAAGGGAATCTAGACCTTATCTAGATCGATCAAGATAAACTCTAATTCCACTTGCACGGTAGCCCCCGTGGTCGTAACATAATAGTCTACATATGGCCGCTTTCCTATAATGCAGAGTGTAAGCTATTCTTTCAATTAACATTTTTTTGTTTTAGAAGAAGCAACGGAATTTTTCACCATTGAGAACGATGGAGAGAATCTGGGTACTCTTATGCTACTGAAAACATTCCCTGAAGAAATCAGACAATTCCGGGTAAGTCAGTTCTCGATAAATAAAAACTTAGGACATCTTTGTTCACCTATACCCATTCGAATTATCATTATACTTACCTAGTGGTTACTTTTTGAATAGATAACGATCAGAGCTACGGATGGCGGAACTGAACCACGTGCTTTATGGACGGATTCGACCCTGACTGTGATCTACGTGCCCACACAAGGAGACCCTGTTTTCCCCACAACGGCTGCCACAGTTGCTTTCGTCGGTAATGTTCCAGATATTCTATTTTGACGGTTTCATAGGTTTACCAAAGACTAGTTCACGTAACACTTGATATTGGATATCAATCCTGGTAGCTACCAGTGATAAAATATCTTAGGCTTGAGGCTTATTAATCGCGCATTGAATAGTGCCCTTTTAAATAGCTTTTACTCGGAACTTAAGGCTTAAACAATTTACTTCGAAATCGGAATAATGTATGTGCCTCTTGAGGTCTTTTTCAATACTTGCTTGTTATTAGTGATGTTCCGAATATCCGTATCCGTATCCGTATCCGCGGATATCCGAGGGAATAGAAAAATCCGTATCCGGGTCCGTTACTTTTCATGCGGATCTTTTACGGATCTTTTTCTGGTGATTATTAGAATAAAAAAACTTTTAAAGTCACGGTTTATAATGCAAACATTTAGATAGATAGATGGATATATCTTTATAATGAGAGAAAGTTATAATTTACATCACTTTTATGACAATGAAATAACTAAAACTTAAATCTTTATTTTTATATTGTGATTACTGGAATATTATAAGTTATAACATCATGATCACTTCTATGTAAATGAAAAAAAAATAAAACCTAAACCTCCTTTTTATAATTATGAGACCAATCAATAGAAAGTTATAAAATCCGTATCCGTATCCGTATCCGCGGATCTTGACAATAAATATCCGTATTCAGATCCGTATCCGCGGATATACATTTTTGAAGATCCGGCACATCACTACTTGTTATTGTCCATAAATTTCGCCCGACCTTAAATCTTCAATAAGTAAGGCCTGCTTTTTATTGACCATTTCTATATTTTGTTTTTCAGAGGGCGTAGACGGCCTCTCCGAGAGTTTCGAGCTGCCCCACGCTGAGGATTCGAAAAACTACATGTGCGAAGATGACTGTCTGGATATCTACTACAGGATATTGGGTAAAAAAACTTCAATCAGCCTATTCATCGTTTATACAATTGACTTTAGAAATGCGTATATCATTCCACAAAAAGTACACCTAGTACCTTAAACAAAAAAAAATTCATAAATTCAAAATTGTTTATTTACTTAACATATGTAATCTTAAACTATATGTGACCGGTGTCTCCTTTTAAGCTTAAGATAGCCTGTGTCAGGAGACACCGCGAAACAAATGTCATCACATCTGGACTTTTGACGATTTGTCGTCCATGAACCAAGTGGTCATCTGGATAAAACTGCTTATCTCTTTTCTAACCAAGTTTTATTTGTGATCAGAGGGCAACGATGAAGGTCTATTTACGCTGGACGCGTCATCCAATGTTATCCGGCTCGCGCGCGAGCTGGACCGGGAAGTGGCTGCGTCACACACCCTGATGGTGGCTGCTAGCAACTCGCCAACGGCAACCAACATGCCTCTACAAGCCTCCATCCTCGTCGTCACTGTTAATGTAAGTTGAATACACAGAATCAAACATTTAAAGGTAGTACAGGTTTTTTCAAAGGCCTAGGTGGTCTCATACAAACCCAAGGGTCAGAGGTGGTTATTTTTGGGTGACGAAGTAGGTAACCCTGCGTGACTTGCCTCACTAACCTGGCCCATGGAAGGAGCACGCAGATAATCGTCACCTTGAATAGTCAAGGTCAATATACGTATAGACATAATATGTTCCATGGATTTTGAAGAAATTAAAGAACCTTCGCAGATTATACAGATACCATATCTAATAGGATGAATCTAATAGGTGTATCTAATAGTAAATGTGTCTCAGGTCCGTGAAGCGAACCCCCGGCCGGTCTTCGAGCACGAGTTCTATAGCGCCGGCATCTCAACCCTGGACAGCATTGGCAGGGAACTGTTCACCTTCACGGTAAGTTTTAGTGTTCCTTGCTTTTTTTTTCCTAACTGACGATTTCCTTTACGACGATGGCTTGGAGTAGCCTTGTCATCATCACCGGACTTGCGGGGTAGCGGATGGCTCTCACCTCAAATTAAACACTCCTCAACAAATGCCCACCTGCATCGCAAAGCAGTAAATTATGGTTTCCATCCAAGGTTACGTAGCAAACTTATTCACAACATGTCGGAAATTAGTCCGATAAAAAAAGTCTGTCTCTTTCCTAAAGTTACGACAGTGTGAAAGTGTAGATTTTCAAAATCTGCTGAACGCCCAAAGAAATGAGGTGACGTATGTTATTGTGCATCTATATAACCAATGTACTCATTATTAAATAGAAGTAATAAACTAGTCAGTTGTTTGATTACAACTTCTCTTCATGGCGACCCTGCCAGATTTCAAACCTGGAATCTTCTGATCACCTTTCCTTCAGAAAAATGTCACGTGTCGAACATTTATCTTATCCACACTCACAAGTATTACATTTTTAAAACCCTTTCTATACCCAGGCGACTCACACAGAAAACGCCGAGGTGACGTACACGATAGACATGGCCAGCATGACGATCGACAGCAGTCTGGAGGCGGTGCGGGAGTCGGCCTTCTCGCTCCACCGCACCTCTGGAGTGTTGACGCTCAACATGCAGCCCACAGCCTCCATGCACGGCATGTTCAGGTTCCAGGTCCTGGCTACTGATCCTGGTAAGTCTCTCTTCTCTTATCGTGTGGTTGATGAACAACCTGGTGTCAGAGTTTAAGCCGCCCGTAGGCCTCTGACATGGCTTCACACACCGTTGAAAAATCTCTCAGGTGTGCTGGTTTTCTCACGATGTTTTCCTTCACCGAATGATGGTACATATGAATTTCAAATTTGAAAAACACATTGGTACCTGGCGGGGTCCCCTCGCATTGCAAGCAACGGCCTTTTGCAAGCAACGGCCTTAACCACTCGGCCATCGACGCTTTTCCTGGTAAGTGTAACATTTTGTTTCTGCTTTCTCTTACAGATAAACAAACCATCGTATTTTAGATTTATTTTAGACAAGCTGTGCCTGCGTCTTCGTTCGCGTGGACTACAGGATTTTTCATACAGAAGTGTTTTCCCAATAACTCCCGTTCCCCAAGGAATTTTGTAATATCGCGTTGCAAGTAAGCTTTACGTTCATTAGGGTACCTGTATGCCAAATTTCAATCATCTATCTTACGCGGTTTAGATGGAACACCATGAAAAATAGTCGTCCATAGCAATATGTGATGTTGTGTGATATTTATTAATAATGTTTGTATAATTCCAGCGGGCGCGTACGATACGGCTCAAGTGCAGGTGCACCTGATATCCTCGCTCAACCGGGTCTTCTTTATCTTCTACAACACAGTGGAGCAAGTTGAGATGCACAGAGAATTCGTAAGTATCTTCTTAAAATCACAATTGGTTTGTTTCCCTTAATACAATTCTACATAGTGATTTCCGCTTGGATTTATATCATCTAAGCATTAACTTACTTTAGATGTGGTTTAGACCTGGCTGCATAAGACGTTTTTTATTCACGACTCTATCTTTTGCCACGTGAAGAACGTTGCTGCGTTCTATTTTCACAAAGATTAATTTATTCCTATTACAATTTGCATCATCAAGCAATGTAATGAACTAGGTACGTAAATAGCAAACTTTACATGCTACATTGCCAACCAAATTGACACCTGACATCTATAGTCTTCTCGTGTCCACAAATTTCATAAAGAGCTTTATTCATCAGGAGGTCTCTAATTAAACTCTTGTTGGTCATTTGAAATAAAACGGATAATTTTATGGATTAAACTCCCGTGTTCTTCTTCTTGTTGTATTTCAAATGTGTAGTGTTCGCGCAAGTAATAGACAATACTACTCTTGTTGGTCAGATCGCAGCGACCCTGAGCACCGGTTTTGGCATGCGCTGCAACATCGACCAGGTGGTGCCGGCCAGCGGCGGCGACGGCGTGGCCAGCGAGGACCGGTCGGAGCTGCGCGCACACTTCATACGCGACGACGCGCCCGTCCCCGCCAGCGTCATTGAGGAGTGCGTATGGTTTAGTTACGGGGTGGTTCTGACAGGGTAGATCTTCTGGGTGATCGTGCTCGGGACCATGGACCATTTTTTTTCCTAACTGACTACGATAATGGCTTGGAGTTCCTTGTAATTATCATCGGGCTTGCGACTTTTGCAGACTTGATTTAAAAACATCCTGGTTTGAATCCACTCCGGCGTTGGCCTTCATGTTGATGTAACCAAATGTAAAACAACGAAGAGTCCGATAAATTTTATTTAATTTTATTGAATAAATTATGAGTTAGCCTCGCTAAGAGAACGGTAATATTAGAGTGTGCAATGAGTGACTTTTAGTTGTTCGTTCACCAGATTAGAATCAGATTTATGTCACACTTAGCAAAATATACCTAAAAAATATATAAGATCAGTCAAGTGCGCAGAAAATATTCTATAGCACGAGTGTGCGCGCAAACACAAGTGCACTCTCTATTCCCTAAGCCTCATAGTTCGATGAGACAGCAAACCGACATGATCGATGAGAGATCGGGCGGACCTTTAACATACTAGATTTAAGATTCGGTGTTATAACCATAACAAAACAAAGTCTATTCTAAACTACATGTGACGTGTCCCCAGACTGCGCAGCGACACAGTGCTCCTGCGCAGCATCCAGATGACCCTCAACACCAACATGCTGGTGCTGGAGGACTTCGTGACGGACGCCAGCCCCGAGGCGGCGGCGGACGCGCGCCTCACCGCCGTGTACGTGCTGGCGGCGCTGTCGGCGCTGCTGGCCGCGCTGTGCCTGGCGCTGCTCGTCACCTTCGTCTGCAGGACCCGCGCGTGAGTGTGGAACTAGCCTGATGGCGCTAGAAAGAGACATGCTGGTGTAGACCCATTTAGGTGGCGCTGGACACCAAAATGCTGGTGCTAGAGGACTTCCCTGCTGGTCAACTTCGTCTGCAGGACCGCGCGTGAGTGTGGAACCATCCAAATGGCACTGAGAACCGACATGCTGTTCCTGGAGGACTTCGCTGCTAGTCACCTTTGTCTGAGGGACCCGGGCGTGAATGTAGACCAATACCGATAGAGACACCAACGTGCTGGTGTAGTAGACCCATCCAGATGGCGCTGGACACGAACATGCTGGTGCTGGAGGACTTCGTGACGGACGCCAGCCCCGAGGCGGCGGCGGACGCGCGCCTCACCGCCGTGTACGTGCTGGCGGCGCTGTCGGCGCTGCTGGCCGCGCTGTGCCTGGCGCTGCTCGTCACCTTCGTCTGCAGGACCCGCGCGTGAGTGTGGAACTAGCCTGGTGGCGCTAGAAAGTGACATGCTGGTGTAGACCCATTAAGGTGGCGTTGGACACCAAAATGCTGGTGCTAGAGGACTTCCCTGCTGGTCTACTTCGTCTGCAGGACCCGCGCGTGAGTGTAGAACCATCCAAATGGCACTGAGAACCGACATGCTGTTCCTGGAGGACTTCGCTGCTAGTCACCTTTGTCTAAGGGACCCGGGCGTGAATGTAGACCAATACCGATAGAGCTGGTCACCAACGTGCTGGTGTAGTAGACCCATCCAGATGGCGCTGGACACGAACATGCTGGTGCTGGAGGACTTCGTGACGGACGCCAGCCCCGAGGCGGCGGCGGACGCGCGCCTCACCGCCGTGTACGTGCTGGCGGCGCTGTCGGCGCTGCTGGCCGCGCTGTGCCTGGCGCTGCTCGTCACCTTCGTCTGCAGGACCCGCGCGTGAGTATGGAACTAGCCTGATGGCGCTTAAAAGTGACATGCTGGTGTAGACCCATTTAGGTGGCGCTGGACTCCAAAATGCTGGTGTAGACCCATTTAGGTGGCGCTTGACACCAAAATGCTGGTGTAGACCTATCCAGATGGCTCTGGACACCGACCTACTGGCGTAGACCCATCCAAATGGCGCTGGGAACCGACATGCTAGTGCTGGAGAAACCTTCGTCTAAAGAACCTGGGCGTGAGCATAAAATCATCCAGAGGACGCTGTACACCGACATGCTGTTGCTGGAGGAATTTGCTGGTGGTCACCTTCGTCTATAGGACCCAGGCGTCAGTATAGCATCATCCAGATGGCGCTGGACACGAACATGCTGGTGCTGGAGGACTTCGTGACGGACGCCAGCCCCGAGGCGGCGGCGGACGCGCGCCTCACCGCCGTGTACGTGCTGGCGGCGCTGTCGGCGCTGCTGGCCGCGCTGTGCCTGGCGCTGCTCGTCACCTTCGTCTGCAGGACCCGCGCGTGAGTGTGGAACTAGCCTGGTGGCGCTAGACAGTGACATACTGCTGTAGACCCATCCAAATGGCGCTGGTCACTGACATGCTGGTGCTGGAGAACTTCGCTGCTGGTCACCTTCGTCTGCAGGACCCGCGCGTGTGTATACCACTAGCCTGCTGGCGCTGGACGCCATCATGCTGGTGTAGACCCATTAAGGTGGCGCTAAACATCAAAATGCGGGTGTAGACCCATCCAGATGGCCTGGATGGGTCTACACCCGCTGGACAGGAACATGCTGGTGATGGAAGACTTCGCTACTGATCAACTTTGTCTAGAGGACTTGGTGTGAGTGTAGACCTATCCAGATGGCTCTGGACACCGACATGCTGGTGATGGAGGACTACGCTGCTGGTCATCTTCGTCCGCAGGACCCGCGCGTGAGTGTAGACCCATCCAGATGGCGCTGAACACGGACATGCTGGTGCTGGAGGACTTCGAGGTCCACGAGGTCACCTTAGTCTGTAGAACCCGGACTCGAGTAAAGAACCATCCAAAATTCCAGAGCGCATTTGACACCGACATGCTGGTGCCGGAAAACTTCGCTGCTGGTCACCATGGTCTGCAGGACCTGCGCTTGAACAATCTAAACAGATAGTCCAGATGGCGCTGGAATTGTCATGCTGGTGCT
Source organism: Maruca vitrata (assembly GCA_039566165.1). Lineage (NCBI taxonomy): Eukaryota > Metazoa > Arthropoda > Insecta > Lepidoptera > Crambidae > Maruca > Maruca vitrata. The sequence continues at coordinate 2,040,253 of CM076923.1, read as the reverse complement.
GAAGAACTTCTTAGCCAAACGGATATTAAAAATTTAAAACCATCAATCGTTTGTATATGAATAGAAAAGGATATTTTTGGTTTACGATTGATCCGAACATATATATGGTTTAAATATGGATGACTGAGAAGTCATCTACTACACAGGACTTTAAAATACTTTGTCGGTAAAAAACTTGGTACCCTATCTTCTAACGTCAATTGCAGGCTTAATCGGCGGCTGCAGGCGCTGTCGATGACCAAGTACGGCTCGGTGGACTCGGGGCTGAACCGCGCGGGGCTAGCGCCCGGGACCAACAAGCACGCCGTCGAGGGCTCCAACCCCATCTGGAACGAAGCCATCAAGGCGCCTGACTTCGATGCACTCAGGTACTCATCTATTTACTTTTACAAAAACAAATCTCTTTTATTCCGGGACATTTCCACACACGGTCAATTGACCCCAAATAAAGCAGAGCTTGTACCTACTATGGGTGTCAGAGACTGATATACATAGGTATTTATTAATACATAATCACACACAGACAGGAGCAACACCGAAGTTTATCACCCAAATATTTGTCCCGAGTGGGAATGGAACTCACGAATTTTGGAAGTGGCTCTCGCAGTGCGGACGTACAAACGCATTTCATCCGTGTGTTTGGAGCCTTACGCCAAAGTCGAGATAATGGGTCGAATCGAGCAAGTTGATCCGAAAACAACTATGGCCTGGCTGGCGCCCTATAATTCGTGTTACATTTTATGGCACAACCAGGAGTCAGCTTATCTACATAACCGGGCACTTTCTGCTACTTTTTCGACATTAGGTACTACACTGTACCTTTGTTTTAATGTTTAATGTCCCTAGACCATAATACTATTTGAAACATAGCCTAACCAATCAATCTCGATCGATCGATAACATCAGTTACATTGTTCGCAGCGAGGGCAGTGGCGACTCGGACCTGATCGGCATCGAGGACCTGCCGCAGTTCCGGGACGACTTCTTCCCGCCCGGCGACAACACCTCGATTGACGAGATCGTCAACCCACAGGTGGACAATTGCTTATCTCTAGAAACATCCCTAAAAACGCATTTTCAAATCAGTCGCTAGCCCGAATCCAGGGGCTTTCCCCATGCGGCCTAACAACTAAGGAAATACATCGGTTGATCACTCGGTCGATACAAAGCATTCGGGGACTAATACTCATAAATTCCCTACAGTCATTAGACCCCACGACATGCGTTAGAGAAATCTTTCTCATTTGATGAAAACGGTTTCATAAATGTTTCGTACGCAATAAAAATGCACTTAGCTGTCAGAAGTAGACACATAAGAAATGGAATTGACATAGTCCATTATGTGGATTGTGAATCAAAACTCAGAAATGTCTTCAGAACCTTGTACCTACTATTTATAAACTCCAACGTTTTCAATAGTGTAGAGGCCCTTGTCCAGGTGGCGCGTATTTACTCGCGCGTACATATTGGAAACGCGCAATGGTGAGGTATTAGAGTTTAGGAGTGATCCTAAAAGGAAGGAAGATCTTCCGCCGAGCTGGGTGATCGTGCTCGGGGACCATGATCCAATTACCATCTTGGTTTTTGCTCTATATATAGTTAGTGGCCAGAATAACTTTAATAGCGAGTATTAGGCTTCCATACTATTATCGGGTGTTTGTGATGTTAGTATGGAGGTGTTGTGTAAGCGCCATCTGTTGGTTGCCGTGCGATGTTCAGTGTCGGATGTCGCATTGAGGGTTTTCGCTTATGAGAAATTCACTTGATGGCAATACGTAGGCGTGAGGTCCAACTGCAGCATGATTGGTTAATTTTGACGTGACATTGACAGACATATCAATATTCACCAATCACGTAACAGTTAGACCTCATATCTACGTCTTGCCATCTAGTGAGTTTCTCATACGCGAAAACCCTCCGCGCGAGTGACAACGCTCTATCTGAACACGGTTCACTCTTAATGATGGCTTAAGAACGACTTTGCAACATGTTGTTTAACCTATCAAAATCAGACCTGGGGATACCCTGAATAAGCTTCCAAATAACACTACCAACCAACTAATAGCTCCTTTTCTATTTGTGCTGCAGGCTGACAGAGAGTACATCGCGACACACGGCAACAACTTTGGCTTCAACACCAGCCCCTTCAGCCCTGAGTTCGCTAACAAACCATTCCGTAGATGAATAAGACTGCGATCTTGTTTCACACCTAGGGTTGTTAGAAGCAATGAAGATAGAAGACTAAAATAAGCTAAAAATTGTAAATGCTTAATAATTAGTGTTGAATAAATAAATATGTAAATATTGTATTATAAATAAACCTACTGCTTGTTAAAGTATTCATTAAAATTATTTTTAGTAAAATACTTCCTTTTTCTTTTCGCACAATTGAATTTCTTTCACTACCTACACTATATACTACCTACCTACTGTATTACACTTTCTAACTTCACTTTAATCGAACTCGATGAAGGTTTTTAAGGCATTTATATAGATGTCGTCATTCATGGTGTCTATAGTCTTTGCTTAGATATCATCTATCATCTGTCATATCCATGAAATACCTTCATTAAATTCAGACCTTTCCGTTTTGCCGTTGGGACTGTTTGTTCTAATCCACAAATTATAAGACGTAATTATGGCCCAAAAGCAAACAAATCACAGATGTTCATTAGACCTAGGTAAGAAAATATATAATTTAGGTTCGTTTCATAGCTCTGCGAACCAATCTAAGAAACATGTACAAAATTTTAGGAGAGGAAACATTACTTTATAAAAGACTAACATAATTAAGCCCACATTCCCTCAACTAATCTTTTCGGTTATGTTGGATTGCCGTACCACAGAACTATAGATACACACTTACACTAATAATATTCCTGCCCAATCGCTTGATCTCCATCGAGATTAGCCGCAACGGAGGAAATCTATTGGACAGCAGATATGAATCTGCTTAACCAGACTTTGATTTTGCTCGCTTCACGTTCGAACGCTGTTCCTTCAGAGACGGACCACATACTTCTGGCTCGAGTGCATCCCTCCCCAGTGTGCAAGGGCATCCACAAGTCCCTCCTCGTGTCCAAGAAGCATCCGTACGCGTACCGACACTTCCGCAGCTACCCTACGCTGGTCGCAGAGCGCCACCGGCAGATGGCTGAGGGCGCGAAATGCATCATCCACCCTCTTAGTAGCTTCAGGTTTGATCGAACTTTAGTAAGGGGGTCAGAGCCTCAAAAAGTAAACCCTTCCTTATAGGAAGCGGCGTTTAGTTGCCTATATGTTCAGTAGTTATCAAGAGAGGCCCAGTCATGTCAATAGGAAATCGTGAAGTTAAATCTACATTTTGACGAGAAAATAACAGCTATTAAGTAACTTAGCTACGTCACCGTCACTCTTCCTACTACAAAAAATAAGATCTGCAATGATCCAAGTTGGAAAGTTTCAATTCTTTGCAAACTTAGCGGAAACAAAACTAGGGATCACCACTTCTGAGCCTTGGCTTGTTCAACTATTCATCGAGCCACTAATTTCAACGACCTGTTACACCGAAGACGATTACAATGATAATGCCGAATTGCAATGAAAACCAGTTACCCCCCTCTTACAGCTTATATTGGAACAGCTTCATGTCCCTGGTGAACATAAGCCACATGTGCGTGTCCACCTTCCGGTTCTCGTTTGTGCTGCACCGCCTCGGCAGCCGGCCGCACCTGCACCGCGCTGACCACCTGCTCCTCACTCTCCACCTTCTATGTTTCCTGGACATCTTTGTCAAGTTCAACATGGGCTTTCTGGAGGGTAACTCCGTTGTGCTGAAGAGACTGCAGTGTATAGGGTGAGATAGTACAATAGGGGTTATGCATGGGAGATGGGTTGCGACAAATGGTACCAGGTATCACAGAATGCATGATGCAATACAAGGAAATGAGTTGGTACCTGAAAATTGTGACTGATCCTTACGCTATGGAATATTCGGGTGCGATACAGGGTCTATCTATACTATTTTTTTATTTGTCTTTTCCTAATATCACAAATTTTTGGATGGCCCATTGATGACATTCAGAGACGGCATAAATCTATAACCTTGCACCTCATGAAATAATTTATTAGAAGGCAGCGTGATATGTTTTGCATCCTTAAATTTTTTCATCTGTATTTTTTTAAATTTTCAGCCACTACCTCAAACGCTTCTTCTTCTTGGATCTAATATCGTGTCTACCGATTAGTTACGTCCTTCTTTCCTACGAAGTGAGGAACCATCGGTATATACTGTTGGCTCATTTGATTGCCATTCTAAGGATCTTGAGCATTTGCCGGGACCTTAAAAATTTTGGTATCTTTATAAGGGTGAGTCAATGTTTATGCTTTGCCTTAGTTAGGTACTGCACTTAGGCCATAAAGACCACATTTGGTATCTTCCCACTTCGTGTAAATAAAATACGTGTAGTAGTCTTCAGGATGATAAGTACCTGTTGGATAGATTATACTTAGTTACCCACAGAAATAAAAAAAAATACAACTCTATTAAACATTATCACATTGCGCAGAGATTTGATGCTTCGTACGTTATTTGCGGGACATTCAAGAACTTCGTACTGTTCCTGCTAACGGCCCATTGGCTCAGCTGCCTCACCTACGCCCATGGCGTAATAATCTACTACTGTAAGTACCTAATTGCTTTATTAATAATCGCTAGCTTAATTGTGAGGGTTTTCTTGTAAAGTTAAGCACTCGGCGCGGACATATGCTATTCGACGTGTTACATCTTCGTACTTTGGAAACAGGCCCCTCTTGCTTGATGGACACTTTGGGCAAGTGCCCAGGCAGGGCCCCGCGATCGACAGTGTACCAAATAATATAAAAGTAAAATCCCTAGGTCCTACCATATAATCAAACGATGATCAATATTTATAACCGGTGCTTTCTTTGCCTACTCTCTATCAAGATTTGCCCCGATTCTTCGAGGTTGCGGTCATGTTGGCTAGCCGTCTCACCAGATGGTATGAGAGAGAAGGAGAGGGTACCTATTTATGCAACTAACTTGTGCTTTTGAATTTAATCCTGTCTGCCTGTGATCCAAGCTGAATCGATTCGTCTCATTACAGGGACTGGCTCTTACCCTTACGGCCATCACAACTTCATGACCCACAATTCAACCAATTTGCCTAACGAGGCCATTGGCCTGAGGTACAAGAAAGCTGCGTTCGTTTGTTTTTCAGCATTATTCGGTATGCATTGGGGATTTAAAGTAAAAGAAAGTATAATGAGGTATCCATAGTGTTCATTATACTCATGCTCAGTTGTTTCTTCAGGAACTGGATTCGCTGTTTACCAGATCTTCGAGCCGATTGAAATTCTAGTAAACATATTTACTATTATGTTCTCCGCTTTATTCATGATCTACAGTTTGGGTAAGCAGACCTTAATATCTACAATACACTATTTCATCGCTCCATTGCGTTGTCCTAATAAATTTTACAATAAATATTGATGGATGGTAGATATCCATCTACTGTCCATAACTCATAAACTATCATCTTCTTTCCAGTATTCTTCATCAAAGTGTACTTCACAAACCACAATTCTGTTATACGGTATCATGAACTTATGAATCAATTAAATGTGAGTTACCTTTAAAAACGGATATTACATATTATCTTATGCACATATGTATACCTAGGTAAGACAATAGGCGAGACGACTAAAAAAATATAATTAGTCCGTTATTTAGATTATTTAAAAATATTGTACTCGTATTTTTTATTTTCTTTCACAAACAAGAAATTTTGAAGATATAGTGCTTAGAAGTTTCGTATAACGTCACTTTATAGTACAATTTTTGCGTAACCGCGACGTCACAAGCCCCCACTCCAGAAGTTTGATAAGCTATAATTTTGTCATTTTTCAATCAATTGAAAAACAAAAAAATACGTGTCCCATATTTTTGTATAAACTAACTTACGGACTAAATAGAATAGTAAGATTTTGACCCAGTCGTCACGCCTATTTATGCGATGATCATATAGTATTTTTACCTCGACTGGCTCGATAGCGATTGTATAGCGCCCTAGTTTCATGCACCAAGAGATTAGCCGTGAGTTCGATTCCCACTCGGGACAAATATTTGTGTAATGAATATCGGTGTTTGTTCCGTGTCTGGGTGTGTTATTTATATAGTTTATTTCTGAAATCCGTAACTAAGTGCGTAAGCTACTTACCACGGTATCAGATCAACTATCTACTTTATCCTATTTATTTACTTTAAAATGTTAACTGATTTGATGTTGATACAAGATTTACTTACGTATTCTCAGGAGTATATGAAACAAAAGCAGTTTCCGGCGGCTCTGAAGAAACGGGTGTTCGCATTTTACTACTACCGGTTCCAGGGGACCTATTTTCGGGAGGACGTGGTCTTAGCCAGTCTTTCTGGTAAATATACCTACTTTTGAAAATACTACCTACATATCTACAATTGCTTAGATTTAAGACCTTTTGTAACTATTGATTGCAATAATGAACAAATAAAATTAGATGGACTGCAGGGGCATAGTTACCGCCGTACCAACTGTATCACTGATAAACGTTAGGGTTATCCTGGGCTGCAGAGGCTCCTAAAGTGCTTACGCAAAAATCGTTAACATCTACTTCATTTGGGACTTCCAACAAATTTAAATAAAGGGTCCGTCTGTATTACCCTTTGCCGTGGACCTCTCCATGATGATGTGGATATGTATTAAAGATAGAGCGAAGAAGAAATAGAGAAGAAACTCTACACAGTGCCATCCCAAATTATTATGACAACCCGCAGATCAACTCCGCAATGAGATTGCTCTGCACACATGCCACAACCTGGTTAACAAGGTCGCACTCTTCGACGGTCTACCACCAGACGTGGTGGGTTCCGTGCTGGGCTGCCTGCGGTCCGAGGTGTATCTGCCCAACGACCTGGTGATGCGCGCTGGGGACATCGGAGACTGTATGTACCTGATCGCCACCGGGACCGTTGCTGTTTACTCGCTCAAGGGAGTCGAGGTTAGTTGATGATAAAGTTAACTATTTACCTTTATAAGAGTAGTGGCAATTTTCAGAGAATGGCCCCTAACACCTGTTTGACGGACCACGCGAGAATTACCTACTCTAAGACACGTTTTTACGTAGGTACTACGGCGATTCCTGTAGGTAGGTTCATGAAACGATTTGCAAGTTAAGTAGTTTAGGTAAAAGGTTCTTACCAATCCTTATTCTCACTACGTAGCTTCTTCATGGACATACTGTACCGATTCTTATGATGGGGGGCACGGATTCCGCGACCTAAGACCGGACCTGACATCAGTCCGAGATACAATAAGAATTTGGAAACTAACACTGTAGGATAGGCCGAAGAACGACAGAAGTGGCGTGCATTTGAGGAGGCCTATGTCCAGCAGTAACATGGCATGGCATGGCAAGGATGCCATGACCCGTTTGAAACTCATCTGGAAGAAGAGAGGAATCGGTATCAAAACCAAAATCAGACTGATCCGGGCCCTGGTATTCCCTATCTTCCTGTATGGTGTAGAAACGTGGACAATTTTGGCCCGAGAAAGGCAAAGGATCGATGCTTTCGAGATGTGGTGCTGGAGGCGCATGATGAGAATACCTTGGACCGCAAAGCGCACCAATGCATCGATCTTAGCCCAGCTCAAAATTAAAACCCGCTTGTCCACCACATGTCAACAACGAATCCTTTCGTATTTCGGACACACAGTGCGCAGAGGCGATGAAAGTCTGGAAAAACTGATCGTTGTTGGGAACACCGAAGGCAAACGATCGCGCGGTCGCTCACCAACAAGATGGACTGACCAAGTGAAAGACTCATCGTCCTCAAAACTTTCCACGGTGGTGAAGGACGCGCTGGATAGGAACCGGTGGAGGCAGATTATCCGCTCCAGGCTTGGATCCTATGCTGACCACGATCCTCAGACATGAGGGAACGACTAGAGGGAGAGATGTCCAGCAGTGGACAGAGATGCGCTAATGATGATGATGATTGTGGAATGTTGATACAGGTGTGTCATTTGGAGGACGGCGCGTACTTCGGCGAGGTGGCGCTGCTGATGAAGGACAGCAAACGAGTGGCCACAGTCGTCGCGGTCGAGATCACGCAGGTCTACCGCCTGGACGCAGAACACTTCAGGTTGGTATCTTTTGTTGGCAGACGCAGTAGATGGGGTTATCCTACTTTTCCCTGCAAAGTTGCTCAACCTAAAGGGTAATCTTTCAGAGAGGCTTGACGGGGCAAAAAGATCATAATTACACAACAACACAAGAAGTACCTATATCTACTAATACCTACATAAATACCTCTTTTCAGATATTTCATTGAAAAATATGATGATCTACATGTTCGCATTGAAGCTCTAGCATCTCAGCGGATGCATGAAACAGTGGTGTTGGATGAGGCTTACAAGCGTGACCGTGAGCGCATTCAGAGTTCCAGCGGACAAGACATTTACCATCCATCTAGAAGTTCCCCAAATATTCCCTTTTAACAGTGATTTGTCAGTGGTGTTCTGACACTCCAACAGTTTTTCCAAGTCCATTTGGCCTATCCAACTAGGAAACTAACAAGCAAGCAAAAGAGTTTACTCTTGATAAATTATGAATTCACCAACAGTGATGATTTTAATATTATCATAATAACATAACACTCATTGATTAAAAAGGGGACCAAGTTTAATTTTATTTATAAAAGAAATTATAATTCAGCTAATTTTAATTTATGTTGTAAGCAACTGTAGTAGAGTACATTTTATGTTTATGTGTGATTAAGTGATTAAATTGTAAAATAAGATTTCTGTTTTATAACTGCCTTTAACTTTTTAACGGGCATAACATGTTGAAATTTTTCATTGGTTTTGGACTTTGAGTAAAGTGAACAAGGTTCAGGGTATATATTTCCCTCTGCCCGCTAAAGTATTAACAGCCAAGTGTGTGTCAGACACACTATATCTATGACACACTTAAAAGACGGCAACATCATCGTCTTTTAAGGATAAGCTGGACTGCCCATAGAACAAACCCATCCATACTTACGGAACTAAAAATAAAACAAAGGCTCTCGTCTTTAGACATGTCACCCGTAAACACGATTCAATGGAGCGCCTGGTTGAGTCGAGTGGGAGGGACTGGGGCGAGTGGAAGGCAAAAAATCACAGGGTCGGTCCGCAACTAGGTGGACCAATCTTATAAAAAATGAATATCGATGTTTGTTCCGTGTCTGGTTGTGCAATAAAAAATTTTAAATGTATACCACTGTTCTGATAAAAACAAGTGCTAAAGCTTCTTACCACAGGATCAGATCAATTAATGTGATGTTGTGTAATATACTTATTTATTACTACACGATAAACAACAGATGATGATGATGATAAAAACCAAAATAATTTTGTTTTAAATGTTTCTTCCGGTTGAAGACTAACTTCTTAAGTGGCAGAAAAGATTTTGTTGACTACAACTACTTTTAAGTTAAAAAAAAATCAAAATCCTGTAGTTCACGCGAACGAAGTCGCGGGCACAGCTAGTAAAAAATATGACTGGTTCCTCCATCACAGAGTGTCCTTGCAGTGCCAAAGGGTAAAGTAAAGAGAAGGTATCTGTTATCTGTTATCCGTCTGTTAAACAGCCAGCAGAATCCCTGAAGTATGATCCCCTTTTCACCCTTTAGATATGGAACCCTAAAAATGAAATGGCCCAAAATTGTGTAAATTATTATTTAATATAATTTCTTAAAAATACAAATATGCCCTCACAAGAACTTATCAATCATACATATTCCAGAGGAATGCATTACAATAATATACAACTTAAAAACTAGAGCCGTCACTGTATCACACGTATATGCCGACCCATAATAACAAGAAGAGGATTCCGAAGCCAGAGAACAGTGCGGCGACCAGGGATAGCAGGAGCTCCTTGAACAGGTCGCGAGAGAGCTTGGTGCTGGTGACCTCGTACACGAAGAACCACGCCGTGAAGAAGATCCCGATGCCTAGCAGCAGCAACGTCAAATGGGGGAACACCGCTGGGTTGATGGGCGAAGCATAGCGTACCATTGACTCGATTTCCAACTAAAACAATACAATGAAACAAATGAGCATTTGTCATGTAAAATATAAATTGTTATACAATAAATAAAGAACACTTACACTCATTTTTAATGATTATCTTTCGGTCTATCTGAATACGAAAATTACACGCCGCAGTAAAACAATCTCGCCGGCCAATAGGAAAATGACAAATGTCACTTGGCAACTTTTTTTATTAGCTTTCATAGCCTTGGTTTTAGTTAATTTAAATCTGAATATCTAGTCAGCAATTTTCTGTACAATTACAAAAAAAAACAATTGTCAGTCTGACATAACGTCAAACACAATGAAAATATCTCCACAGCTGACTATTGATAGAAAATCGTAATAAATGACATGATATCACAATGCAAATAATAAAAAGCAATAAAATGCTGTTATTTTTGTTCAATCATACGAATAGTACCATATGAGAGCCAAGACAGTGATACGGGAGTAATGAATTCACAATGTTTTTTGTTGAACTTGAACAGAGGCTCCACGTACAATACAGGAGGAAACAACGAAATAAAAGCATCTACCATGAAGGAGAAACTAATGTCCTACGAGGAAAAGTCGGTGGGGTCGACGCCGTTCTTCAAATGCGAGGCGTGTCCGTACATGGCGCTGGCAGAGGACGACATCAAGTTCCACCTGTTCACGGTGCATCCGGAGCTGGCCCGCGCCAACGGGCTCGCCGACAACATCCAGATCCCGTGCCCCGGCTGCGCCAGCGCCTTCGATGCCGAGGAAACCCTCCGCACGCATCTACGCAACCACCACAAAATGGGAATCAAAGACGTCAAGAAAATGGTCAAAAGCCTCGTCCAAATCGCCTTAAAAAATGCAAAGTTAAAAAAGGAGGAGAAATCTAGCGAAACTCCACCACCTGTGCCCATACAGCAGGTGGTAGCCGACATGAAGATGCCTCAAGTTATCGAGATTGTGCCAGATGTAGTGAATGCCAATAATGACTTGCCAAAAGGAGTAGCTTTCATTTCTGTTGACGAGTTGAACAAAATGAGTACACCAAATTTTGAAAAGGTTGACCCTAAAGAAATAATACAAGAAGCTAGCATCAACATTGTTTACACAAATGAAGTATCAACTCAATATGTAAATGTCACTGATGCAGGTCCCTCCAATACAAACCACAAAGTTATCCAATTATCAAGTATGACTCCAGATTTAATATCCTCAATACAACCAAGAGCATTACCAACTGAAAGTTGCAACTTGTCTTCGCCTCTATCAAAGACCAAGGATGATGTGATATCCATCTCAGACGGGGTACCAGATATAAACAATGAAAACATTACTATTGAGCAAGATAAGGATAAAGCAACATGCTTGGTCAATGGTTGTCGGATACAACTGAAAGTAGACAAGAATCTCATGTATCATAGAAAATGTCATTATAATAGCGAGTTCATGTGCCCTGAATGCAAGAAAGTATTTATTGTGGTAGATGCCCTGCATACACATCTGTGGAAGATACATAATATAGACCTGGAGTTGCCTACTTGTGAGATATGTGGGTTTAAGACATACAAAAAATACAGGTTATTCAACATTCATATGAAATGCCACGAGAAGATCAAAAGTTATGTGTGTAAGTAGCATTGATTTAGTTTTATTTTTCATGTTCATTTTCATTTTTGTAACCAGTATCAACCATACTTTTTATATTCAGTTACAAAGAGTGGCAATCGGATCCAACAACTCTTGGCACATGAACCAGAGTCACTTTCAAATGCACCATTGAGCCATAAGACTGCATGATTATTTTTTTTACATAGATAATATTGGAACTGAATGAACAGCAATGTGTATACCAGCCATTTATGAGCATGCTACTCTTTTTCAATAAGTGCAATTTATCTTGGGTATTTACTTTAAAAAAAATTTAGAGATGTATTTCCAATTTGCCTGACTAGAAACTCGAACCTCCTTATTCACTCTTTTTGTCCCATTAAGGTTGGTCTTCTCATGCCTGACCATGTGGTCCTCTCAGCATCATCTGGGTTACAACTGAAGTGTATGATCTGATCTGGAACCAATCTGTAACACATATCTTACACAACAATACACACAATTAGAATAGAATAGAATAGAATAATTGTTTATTTGGTACAAATGTATAAAAATATGATAACAATTATTGTCTTAAACTAATCTATGTTCCAGGTTCAATATGTTCAAAATCATTCAAGACAGCCAACCAACTGTCCAAACACAAGCAAACCCACAAGAAGGAGTGCAAGCAGTGCTCCATCTGCCAGCGGGAGTTCAGTACTCAGCGGCGGTTGGACGCGCACATGAGCGCAGTGCACGAGAAACTGCGCCCGTTCAAGTGCTGCCATTGCGACTACACCGCCGCCCGCAAGCCGGAGATGGTACTGCACCTGCGCTCGCACACTGGTAAGGGCTCCAATACACGAGCAGAAAGTTGACGACAGCAGAGGTGACTTTAGGTGCCGTCATGATAGTGTCTGCCGTCGGCGTGTATACCACTTTACCGAAAGAATGTAAGTTGATGCTGGGGGGTGCCCTGCAGTCGAATCGAAAAGGACTATTATTTACTACATAAAGTGATACAGTTTTATGATAAACTAGCGACCCGCCCTCGCTTCGCTTCGGGGATATTTCTATCTCTATGTAATATATTTTAATCCCGTAAGAGAAATCTATTTTTTTTATCTAAAAAAAGCCTATGACACTCAGGGATAGTGTAGCTTTCCAACAGTGAAAGATTTATTCAAATCAGTGCAGTAGTTTCGGAGCCTATTCGAAACAAACAAACAAACAAAAAATCAAACCTTTCCTCTTTATAATATTACTAGCTGTGCCAGCGACTTCGTTCGCGTTTCCCCCGTTTTTTACACATTTTCCATTGTATCTTTGCTCCTATTGGTCGCAGCGTGATGTTATATAGCCTAAAGCCTTCCTCGATAAATGGTCTATACAACGCAAAAAGATTTTTTCAAATCGAACCAGTAGTTCCTGAGATAAGCGCGTTCAAACAAACAAACAAACAAACAAACAAACTCTTCAGCTTTATAATATTAGTATAGATTATATTACATATTACATTGACTCCCCCGTACCCCAGTGACGCTTACATGGAGCCTACATCGCATGCTGGCTAGCTGAACGCGGTGGCGGCAACCACGCGACTTTTTTCTAATACTTGCATTTTTAAACTCGTGATATCTTCCGAATTAAATGTCCGAATTGAATAATTCAAAAAGTTATAAAAAGGTATTGAAGCCGTCTTGAATATATACAAACTTATTTTGATAAGGATTAATACCAAGGTACAAATAAAGAGCCCTTTCAAGCGGCGGCATATAAATTAAATTTTTAGAATAAAAAACCGCTTGCTGTGACATAACTATAATATTTAGACATATGCTGTCGCGACACTTTTTGTAGATAATGATGAGTTCTGCAAAGTCTTAGTAAATGGTTTTGTTCTATCTTCAATAGTTTTCGCAGCGCAGGCGACGTAAGGAATTTTTCAGGTCTATTTTTTACACCTTGGGTTACATTATTGGAGTTTTAGTAAGGATCCCTAATTTTTTTAAAACTATAATATAGCCTATGTTACTTCTGAATAATGCAGCTTTCTAATGGTGAAAAAATTATTGCAATCGGTCCAGTAGTTTTTGAGTTTATTCATTACAAACATACAAAAATACAAAAATACAAATCTTTCCTCTTTATAATATTAGTATAGATATAGATATAGATATCGAATGTTATTAGATATGTTTAATACTTTGGCTATGTATGTTCTTGACATGTAATAATAATATTTTGACAATGCTTAATTTAAGTTACTGACATGTATTATGTTTAAACACACTGACGTGTTGGGCAACTGTAAATAAATAAAGATACAAAAAAAGTGGACACGATAAACGCGTGACTGCTCTGAACCGTAGCTTCTGACGCGACGCCGTAGCAAGGCCAGTATCATTTGTCGCTATAGCCCCCGCAAGTCTACTGCACGTCGACAGCTTAGTTACTGCATGCTGTTATATTATGTCGACAGCAAGTGCTGCTCATGTGTAAGTAACTCTAACATTTGGCTGTCAGTTGCCAGCCAAATGTTAGAGCCAATGTTAGAGCCCACAGCCAACTGGCTGTGGGCTCGCAAGGTGCAAGCACCGTACTGTGTCATGCAGGATGGCAGTTTTTATTTTAAAGTTTGTGAAGCTTACCATCACTGGTAATTTACTTTATCACACGCGCAGTTCAAAAGAAACAGTGAAGTAAAAAAGATGTTGAGGCAAAACGGTGACCAATTTTCTACGCTACTATGCCACTGCCAGATATGGGTAAAGCATAATACTATGATAGCCCATCTTAAAAGCCTTCAAAACGTTTATTATTACCCCTGCAGATAAATCAGCTCATGACCCAGGGACCAGGAATGAACATTGTAACTTACTTCATACTTTTTAACTTACAGGTGTAAAACCTTACGCATGCAACACATGCAACTACAGATCGTCGGACCACAACGCGATGAGGCGCCACAAGAAACAACACTCCAAACAGGACCTCTACCAATGCAAGTACTGCCCCTACACCGCCATCCAGTCCACGGTGTTCGCCTCCCACATGATCTCTAAACACCCCAACGTCAGCTCCAACGAACTCCACCAGTGCCCATACTGCCCATTCAAATCTGTCAGCAAAGAGAAATACATCGTCCACCTATCAAAACACTCTGACAAAAAAGAAATCAAACTCCTCATAGAAATGAAGAACGGCGTCAAATCGAACCTACCCAGCTGGAATATACCAAGCAATGTTGAAGAGAAAAATCCAAACCAGGACACAATCAACTGTTCAGTTGCAAACGAACAAAGTATCGAATCTAACCCGAAAACGGTCAACAGCATACCAATAGAGGTGTACGATTGCGACAGTCTCTCCGAAAGCCTCCCACAAAACTACTCGAAAAGCTACTGCAGTACCGTGAATAATGAAGTTCAACAATCAGATTACAACACGCAAGTCATCATGGCGGATTTGAGCAAAGACGATAACAATTCAGATTGCTTAATATCAGAGAGCTCCAACGATACTATGATGGACAGACACCAGTACCTCACCGCTCCCCCGCCACTCCCGCTCCAGATACCGCAACACCCAAACCTCCATGGGTTCCTAAACACTTCGGTCTCGATGGAGCAGACACTACTACAAAACAACAACGTGAACTCCCTCGCTTCGAGCCATTCCCCCATAGTCAACAACTGCAACAAAATCATGTGCAACTTCCCCATCAGATTACCCCCCGCACCGCAAATATCCGCCCTCAACAACATCATGCTGAAGCCTGTAGACAAGATATCATTACCCCTAACTAAAGTCACCGGCCCTATTATCAAACCGACACAGATCCTTCCAGTACCATCCTCCAGCAATTCCCCAGTCAACATACAGATGGAGCCTGAGGGAGTGCCGAGGAAAAAGCCGAAGATCTCAGTCAAAAGTAACTTGATATTGAAAGGACCTGATCAGGAGAACATGTTCCATTCGCAGCAAAAGATGGCCTTTAAAAGACTGGAAGATAATGAGAGGTTCGGACTGCGTAGTCCTAACATACAGCAACTGACGTTTAACAATTTAATAACGACTCAGTTTATGCAGCTACCCCCTGAGCCAGTTCTTAGTGAGTCGCCTAACACAATGATGTCATACTCGGAAGATAACTTATCTGCTTCGACACCAGTGGGTAACGAGATGAATGACAACTCGCAGATTTTTACTTTTAACCAGCAAATGAACGTCAACTCCATAGCACTGCTTCCTCCGCCGGAGAAGATTCAGACGAACGATCCCAGCTACATCAAGCTGGAGGCGACGATAAAGCAAAACACACAGTCCCCGAGCCTGGAGCGCATGTGCAACGCTAACATCCTTAGCAACCAAGCCATCAGTCGCGAGTACAAAGCCTCCCCGCCACTGGAGGATATCCATAAGAACATGAGCGAAATAAAGAACGAAGTCAAATCCGACGCCTTTTACAACATGGCTCTCACTAACACAGCCGCGAACCCTTCTATTCTAGACCAATATTTAATGGACAATATAATAGGCGAACAATATTCCGGGCACCTGGATCTTTCTACTGTAGTCTTGCCCGAAGTATCGGACGACCAGCAAAATGACGTAATAGAAATTGACGACAATTCGGATGACAACAAACTGCTGCCTCGTTTCGATATGAATTTCCCTTTAGAATCTCTTTATGTGATGCATAATGATTTCCATTTTCTGGAAAACGAGATTCCGTCGAACAACATGCCCGCCGAAGTGACGGAGATTAATAGAATGGTGACTGAAGTTCCCATCATAAATCAGAAGGAGAATATAGAAATTGCTAGTCAAGACAACACAAATAATGACTTCCAAAACTTTATACAGGGCAAGAAGGATCCTATGATGAACACTTCAGTGCGCCCATCGACTAATAAAATTAATGTAAAAAATATAGAATTGATGAAGAATTAATCGTTATGTAAATAAGTGTAAACCTTTAAAAAGACTGTTTATTGTTTATTAAATATAATTGTATTACATTTGTGTAACTTTGAATTTGATTCACCCACTTACTTCAGTGATACATTATAAATATTATAAGATCAAACAAGGTTCTGATAACAATTTTATAAAAATCTTAAAAGTACCCATATATTTATTAGACCGAATTTCTACCTAAATAATAATCAAATTTATTGCAAATATTTACATACTTACGGTAGGGAACTTCTACTCTAATCAAAACACATTTTTAATTTTTGTTTCGCTTGAAATCTAATACTTATTTAATTATAGTTTTTTGGCCGTAAGTGGGGGTAGTTACGGCCAAATTTATCTATCCACGTCTATCGACTGTGACTGACATTTCAAAATAACCACACACTTTACTAGCGCTAATCATCCCAGACTTCTACAGTAAACGGCAATATGATCTTGACTATTCCTGACTTCTTGGCTGCATTTCAGCGTCCAGTCTTCGCCGACATCTCCAAAAGGCTGAGGATCTGTATGCACTCCCTTTCCATCCGCAGGTCCAATTATAACTAGAACATTACCAGTAAAATACCTCAAGTACTCCATAAAAGCTTCTCTATTGTTGAAGTAGCAAAACAACATGGCGGTAGTCTGACATTTCTGAAGTAACGATTTCGTGTCCTTGTCTAACTCGTTAGATGTAAAAAGGAGAGGTATAAAGGTGGGCGGAGCGTATTTACAATGCCACCAAGCACCGTCCACTTCTAGTCCTGATACCGGTATACCTGAAATAGGTAAAGGCAATTTATATATTAAAAACCTTGTCATTTTAAAACATTTCTAAACCAGTTGGCAAACATTGGGAAGGACATGGACCTCAGATACAAATAACATAGGTACTTAGGCAAACAAGACAAGTGGGCAAAATAACTTAACTTAACTAGTGATCATTATAAAAAAAATCCTCGGTTATCGATTAAGTAAAATGAGACATGATACTTTTTTACGAGAAATGATACTTCCTTCACATATCACAAATCACCAAAAATATCACTAAGCTTAGCTTACCTGTCGCTTGTGTAATCATCCACTCCAGAAGCCCGCTCCCGCAGCCCACACTCAACACGCGATCACAGCCCAAACACTCCAAAGTCTTCCTGAGAAACTCAAAGTTCTCCTCTGAAGGAAACACCCATAGCAACTTATTCCTCTCTGGATGGTCATGGTACTTTCCAACTATCTCCTTCCATTGTCCTTCTCTATGCAAATCTATTACGTCATTTACAATATTTTCCTGCATTTCTTAACTTTTATTACAGCTCGTATAACTACAATGCGGATGCGAGGTACTGTAACATTGACAGTGATCGCCAGACGAGTAGCGAAAAGATCACACCTATTGATCTATAAATCAGTGCGTAGGGACGGACTTAAGGGCTATTTTTCGTTTCCGCTATGAGTTTTCAATAAGACTACATAATATCTTTACTGTATCTATGAAATAGCATACATAGGTGTCAAATATTGTGATAACTCTTAAAGCACCTTTACCCAAAAATAGCTGGGTAAAATATGATTTTGCGATAAATTTATCGACAGGCCGATCGATTTACAATCACCAGTCATATATATGTAGGACACACGTTAGCCTTCTCCGGTAAGTAACAGTATTGTAAACTTTTCAAATTATAGTCATACTTTCAAGATGACCTAATATTACTTGAGTGCAACAAATAAATAACTCAAACATAATTTATTACCTAGGCACACAAATAGTTGAGATCCGGCCCTGCAAATTACCCATCAGTAGTTTAAGAAAAATTGGCCACAGCCCAAGAATATTGTTCAGTTGTAGTCACTAAAAATAAAATGAAAGAACACCTACATTACAATAGGTTTAGAGGAAGACATAAATAATAAAATAGAAAGGTAGCTGCGATTTCATTTATTTGTATAAAATTGTAGGGTACAGCTACAAACAAGATGTTATATAAAATATTAGTAAAATACACAAACCGTAACATACTTGTAGATATAAGGACTGAAGGGCAGGCGCTGGCACACGAAGATATTGGTTCTTGCTATTTTATGTTAGTTTTTATGAAAGTTATCCAATATTATGTACTTCTTAAACATCATAATGTGTGTACAGTCGGCAACAAGAGTGTCTGCATTACTTAACAGCTGTAGATTATCTACTAACATCGTCCATATTTCAATTGACTATACTTCATCTGCCGAGCGCCTTAGATAAAATAATCAACTAGGATATAACATTATGGTAGTATTGCTAGCTTATCGTAACCTGTAGCTTGGCACAACACGACATCTTTCACACAACTTTGCTTGACTTAATAACATCAAAAATTATTATCGTAAAATGGTTAGATACCTACAGCTCAATAGTCATTGTTATTCTCCAGACTTACAAAATTATTACAAGATATGTCTGGCTATTGATAATAATTCAATTATAAAAAAAATACAATCCCATTTTGTACTCAGTCCAAGCTACAGATTTTGTAATATAAATTATAGCACTTCTTCAGTAACATCTTATCATTAGTAACATATCTGCTCAATATGGAATTACTATTAAAGGTAAGGAATGAAAGGAGTGTGATGGTTATACGCCTAAATAAAATACATACGCCTATAAAGTAGGTTCATATATAATTATTAAAGGTCTTCTATGTTATATAATATTTTAAACATTGTAAGTCAATACGCAATCTGACTTTTACACTTATTAAAACATTGATTGCGAGACTTCACCTAAGATATCTGAGCGTATAACCGAGACACTCTAAGGAACGACCTACTTATAAATCGGCAGTTTTCTCTCTTAACTTGTATCGCTAAAATTGATATTATTATCATAGGTCTTATTATAATATTGCATGAGTGAAATACGTACATGAAGTATCAAGAAACTTATCTATTATTTATGAAAATGCGATATTACGCGCCAAGCGTATGATTGCACGATGGTTGAATGATTTATTTCGTGCGACACTCATTTCATTTCAAATATCAGTGCTTATAACAATAGTCACAGTACTTATCAACAACATGACTAGCTGATACAGATGACAGCTATCATTATAAAACACAACACCGTAGCTGTCAAAAGTATGGAGCTACTTCTGAAGTACCTAGATTATAAATTTCATGAAAAATCCCCGTCCAGATAATATGGGTTGTGGAAACCATACTAATCATAGTGTGAAGGCTACCTGTTCAAAGTTAGTCAAGCGGAATTCTGTAGAAGTTAATATACCATCAGCAGCAGACTTAATTATTCATCTTAAATAATTACTTGAGATCAATGTATGGTAGAGATCACGATGTTCAGTCGAAATTATAAAAACTAGTAAGGGTTGTGTTCCTGCGAACCTCAAGCTTAGTAATCACATTATTTTTGGCAGAGCGATCAATTACACTTTCCGTCACATATTTGATGCTTATATTTATGTTTAAGGTACTGAATAAAACTGTATTTTTTTAATAGGCTAACAAGACGACCTTGCTCCACCTGATTGTAAGCGGTAGTGAGATCCACATATGAGGTCGACAGGCACAATAGACCATATTGAGGCTGTCGACCTCATATGTGGCTAAGGGCCTGCTGAATGCCTGAATTTTGGCTGATCACGAAAAAGTAAGCATTTTATTGCTGAGTAACAATTATATCAATATCAGATAGGATCCGTTGAGAATTATCATGAAATATGACAACGGAAAACGTACCCTTAAGTGATTTACCTACACACAAAGATATTACCAATATTAGTAAACTATCACAAATTCATTTTTGATCGATCACTTGCCTTAATACACTTTACTGACTTTATGTACACATATTCATTCGTATATCCAAATAATAAAATTTAATCAAAACCACATGAAATTGATTTAGAAAATTATTTTGTATAAATTCATTTTCTTTAAAAATAATATGTATTCGGTTCGATTCAGAAACATTATTACGATCACACATAGTACGATACCAGTCGACATTTCTTTTTCAAAAGCTAGTTTTAGTCCTTCGAGTCGGATCTTGACAATATCAACAAATATAATGATCAGTCAGTGATGCATAACAACGTTTCTAAAACCATTGCAACACGTATAAACTTAAATGAATATTAAAACAGCTTACATCTAATCGTCTTGGACGCACTTATGACTAAAATCTTTCCAACATTTCCCTCCAAATCGTTACAAGTAAAATACCAGTCTCTTCGTTCTTATCATTTCTTCAATCCAAAAAAGTATTAAGTATTTCATAAAAGTTCTACGTGACTCTAAAATATCTTCAAACATCACAACACCGCGACTCCGCGCCTTAATCCATAGTTGGCAGAATCACTATCGCCTACACACAATCAATGTAAAAGTATAAAAATAATGATCGAAAAATTTTGAAATAGTAGAAAATACCTGCTCCAAATTCAGTCACTTGCATTTCATCAGCCTTCCCGTACCATTAATTCTGTAACAAAATTGGCTCTATTATTTTCTCGATCACAAGAATCATTATCCTATGCCTTTTCCAGGCAGTTCTGGACTGCCTGGACCTAAATGGTACTGTATTGTAAATGTGTAAACGCTTAAAGCCATTCTAATTATTTTTTTGCTTCTCAGTGTTATATTGAGACGACGATCGTAAATAATTATGGTTAATAAAAATCAGAATCAGAACCAAGAAGACAAATGTGGGTAGCTGTACAAATGACATTAGTGCTGGTTCGGGGGTAGAATTAGAAATTCACAACCGCTGTGGCAGACGACGACGGGCGGCGCCAGTTCGTTCGCGATCATGATTATTGTAAACCAGTCGAAACGTCGGGTAGTAAGTGGCTTTGTATTTGCTACTCCTAATAACGCGTGTAGACTAATATTTAGTTTATATTAGAATTATATTCTGACCAATTGAGAACCTCCTCCTTTTTCTGAAGTAGGTTAAAAAAGAATCTCACCAATTGCTAATAAGCTTCATCTTCCGCCTCCACATCTTTTCGTCCTGCAGTTCCGCCCCAGCCTCCACGTCCGCCCCGGCCGCCCCGTTCACCTCAGACTTGCCATAGAGAATCTTCTGGTACAACTCCACGTGCTTCGACGTCACACCCACGTCTAGATTGTTGAGACTGGTCTGCTGCTCTAGGTCTATGAACTTCTTCTCGTCTATGGGCGGTAGGGGGATGTTCTTTTGGCTCGCCATTGAGTTCGCCTTTCTTATCTTGTGCACGTACTCGTTGCCCTGTGGGGACGGATGGATAGATAGAGGATTTTTGTTACACTACATGTTGTTCTTGCTCAACTTCCAAATATAATTAGTAAAATAATGTATTGTAATATACGTTCCAAATTAAAAAAAACGTCTTTTATTTTTACTTTTTCCAATCAGACGTAATGAATTTGAGACCACAAAAAAATCTTAGATAATGATTTACGTTTAGGATATTTTCGAGTGCCCCTTAATGTCAGTAACATACAAAACAATTTGGACACCACAGATTGAACCATTTCTTTAAATTGTGTTTTTAGTGCTTTACAGAGCTGTAATGTAAATTTAAAATTGAATCAAATTTCTTGTGATTGAACCTTGTTAGTTAATCTAATATACAGAATATTGCTTTTATAAGTTTCAAATGACCGCCACCAGTTGGCAGCACTATCACTCACCGGCGGGCTGGCCGGCTTGCGCTCGTACGCGCCCTTGCCCACGATGACGCTCTGGCGCGCGTGGTTCGCCTCCAGGATGTACGCCTTGTCCATGGACTCTTCGAGGCTGGTCTGACAAGAGCTCTCGGAGCCTTCGTTCATGTGTTTCTGAAAGGGTTTACATTTTTATTAAGCTTTTATAATAATAATAGTCTTTAATACCAAAAACACAGCCAAGACATTACAATATATCTGTGACGCCCACACTAGGCTAAGCCTGTTTTGGTTGGTTAGATTATAGCTTTATAGTATAATATATTTTTTATATTATTATAGTAAATACTTGATAGATAGTATTTATAGTATACTAGCTTTCCGCCCGCGACTTCGTCCGCGTAGATACGTTTAACGGGTAAAACATTACTTCCTTATAGCGCAGTCGGTTAAAAAGTAGCCTATAACCTTTTCTAGGCTCTGGACTAAATCTGTACCAAATTTCATTTAAATCGGTCCAGTACTTTATGCGTGAAAGCGTAACAGACAGACAGACAGACAGACAGACAGAGTTACTTTCGGATTTATAATATTAGTAAGGATATTTATAAGTATGTCAGTTTAACAATATTCGCGGCAGTACAGGCGTTGACTATAGGTGCGGATGAAATTCATTACGAACCCGCGCCCGCATCACACCGATGTCATAAGTAATGTTTTTTACAAGTTTTTGCCGCTAGATGGCGCTGTAGCGCAGATCTCCGCGTGTGACACGGTAATGCTACTCTTTTCGAGCTTAAGGAACGGAGTGCATCTGTCAGTCTGTGTTTGGCGAAACACTTGTGCACTATGTTATGTCCAGCGCGATTGGACAGCCCAGGGCTAAGGCGCTGGAGGTTATTCGTCATACAGGTATAGGCGGCAGCGGGCTGAGGGTCTTCAGCAGCGCGGGCGCGGGAGTGACGTCACACTCCGCCGCGCCTGCTCCGGTGCGAGTGTACCTGTATGACGTCATCCGGCAGCGGCGGCAGCGGGTTGAGGGTCTTCAGCAGCGCGGGCGCGGGCGTGACGTCACACTCCGCCGCGCCTGCTCCGGTGCGAGTGTACCTGTATGACGTCATCCGGCAGCGGCGGCAGCGGGTTGAGGGTCTTCAGCAGCGCGGGCGCGGGCGTGACGTCACACTCCGCCGCGCCTGCTCCGGTGCGAGTGTACCTGTATGACGTCATCCGGCAGCGGCGGCAGCGGGTTGAGGGTCTTCAGCAGCGCGGGCGCGGGCGTGACGTCACACTCCGCCGCGCCTGCTCCGGTGCGAGTGTACCTGTATGACGTCATCCGGCAGCGGCGGCAGCGGGTTGAGGGTCTTCAGCAGCGCGGGCGCGGGCGTGACGTCACACTCCGCCGCGCCTGCTCCGGTGCGAGTGTACCTGTATGACGTCATCCGGCAGCGGCGGCAGCGGGTTGAGGGTCTTCAGCAGCGCGGGCGCGGGCGTGACGTCACACTCCGCCGCGCCTGCTCCGGTGCGAGTGTACCTGTATGACGTCATCCGGCAGCGGCGGCAGCGGGTTGAGGGTCTTCAGCAGCGCGGGCGCGGGCGGCGCGGGCGCGGGGGCGGGCGTGACGTCACACTCGACGGCCAGCGCCGGTACTTGCTCGGGGTGCGTGTTCCGGATGTGACGCTCGAGGTTGTCCTTGCGCCGGAACCGCCTGTTGCACACCTTGCAGCGGTACGGCTTGCAATCTGACATACATTACGTTTTAGACATTAGAATCGGGGAAAACACAAAAAAGTTTAATACCTATAACAAAAGTGTTCGAACGAATACAAAAGGATGGCTGCATTTATGTAAGTGATTTAACAAAATGCAAGCGAGGGTGATCTTCGGTATGGGTATCGGTGAACCGTTTTTTTTTAGTGAAAATAGGCTCCATGCGCTCCTGTTGCCGGCTGCCTCCCGGCCGCAGTGCCCCGGTACCTGTGTGCACGGCCTGGTGCCGGCGCATGTCCTTGCGCGAGTGGAAGGCGCGCGGGCAGCGCGGGCACTGGTGCGCGCGTCGCTCCGCCCGCGCCGCCTCCGCGCACGGCACGCAGCCGCCGCGCCCGCCGCGCCCGCAGCAGCACTTCTCCTCTGAGGACCACACATTTTGATTAGTCTACATACGTCCCATCCACCATAGTCCAATGTTCCCGTAACGCTGAAGACCGTGGCAAGTGGAGGCGCATTGCGAGAGCTGCATTATCCACATTAGATACGTCTCAACATACAACCACAACCACTTTGTCAAGAGTGAACGACTGAAGAGAGAGAGACATACGTCCCCACCGAGGTACTTCTACCCTAAACTAGAGAACTGAACACATTGGTATGTGGTGCGATTTGATCTGGTGACCTCTCGTATTGACAACGTCCGTGAGTTCCGTAACCATTAAAGCAGTTAAAAAATGAAGTCAACGAAATTCAACATTAGTACTAGGAGTGAGAGCCATCCGCTCCCCCGCAAGCCTGGTGATGATGACGAGGCTACTCCACTCACCGTCATGCTTCGCCAAATGCTTCTTATAGTTGGAGCTGTCGCGGAAGCGGCGCGCGCAGACGGCGCACGCGAAAGGACGCGCCTCCGTGTGGGTGAGCTCGTGCTTCCGCAGCGAAGACAGGCTACCAAAGCCCTTGCTGCATTGGACGCAGACGAACTTCTTCTCTTCTGCAAGTTACTGACAAATTAGCCTCACCCACAGGCTTCAAACTGGGTGCAGGTGGTGGAAGTTGCTCGCGCAACAGGGTAGAAATGCTTATGTACGTATGAGCCGCCCGCACCGCACGAGTCGCATAAGTCCAGTTTGCGGCCCCAAAAAGCTATCCTATTACCTTCTAAAATAAAATAGATGAAAACTAAAGTTAAAGGCAGTTGTAAGACTCTAGACACAAAAAAGTTCTAGTGTCTTTTAGGTAAAAATTATTGTGCACAACTTTACGGAACATTTTTTAATCAACCCACTTTCAATTTGATTCTTTATCATATTTAATTAATACATAATACTTTCCATTCTAAAACCAGTTTTATGAAGGTCATTGATTGAGCTGTAGGGATAATCCACTATAAATAGTAAATAATTTGTTTGCGTTCAATAACAAACAACACTCACTAGTATGTTTAAGAGTGTGCCTCTGCAGCTTGGACATTTGGAAGAAGCTCTCGCCGCACTCCTGGCACACGTACGTGCGCTCATTCCGATGCACCCGCATGTGATACTTGAAATGTGAATGTGTTGAAAAACTCTGAAACAATTAACAACAATAAGTAAGAAAAAAAACTGCCCATTGCAAAGGAAACAAACCAACAGTGATAACTAGATTTATTTTTGACTAGCGGCCGCCCGCGACTTTGTCCGCGTATTAATGGGTTTTAGTAGCAATGATGTATTAAAATAGCCAGCTACCTCCATACCACATTTTATAAAAATCTATGAACATAAAAGTTCTCCCATACTAATTTTCACCCCCCCAATGAACCACATGGGGGTTGAATTTAAAAATATATATATATATATATATGTTATTCCAGAGTGCCAGCTACCATCATACCAAATTTCATGAAAATCGTTTCAGAAGTTTGAGCGTGAAAGAGTAACAAACATCCATAAATCCATACTTCCATACTTACAAACTTTCACGTTTATAATATTAGTAAGGATTAATAACCAATAGACTGTTTTCATAATATCAGGGCAGCAGTGGTGGTACCCTAGAAGCTGTTTTCACAGTAGTGCTTTGTGTAAAAGTCCATACCAACCCAACAGTGACTAGTGTGGCCACTGCATTTGGCCACGCTGGTCAAGTGCAGGTTGGTATACCAACAAAAGTATATATACTAGACAATTTTAGAATTTCTTTTATGTGTGCGGGTTTCCTCACAATGTTTTTCTTCACTGTTAAAGCATTGAATAATCATACATATGTCCATACAATACATGGCATGGCAAGCAATGACCTAAACCACTCAGCCATCAACACTTTCTAGATACTTGACATAATTTACCTTATTACATTCCGGGCATCGGAATGGTTTTTGCTGTCCATTGCAGTAGGCATGGTATGAAATATGGCTCTTTGCTTGAAACTTCTTCTTGCAAACAGTGCACACATAACACCTACCATTCACATCTGAAAATGTAAGTTAAATTAATTAAGTATTACAATTAAAATAACTCTGGTTATACATATTTAAAAACTGTAAAGTTTTATTCTAGAGACATAATTATCCATAATATGAATTTCATCATCATTATTCATTGTCCTATAGGGCCCAACACTAACTATGATAATAGGTTCTTCAATCTCACTAGCCAAGTGTCTTCACAAAACTTCAGAATTTTTTCAAAGTTTTTCCTCGCTGTTTTCTTTCACCACAAGAATATCATTCAATAAAGTTGAATTTGAACTGGCTTTCATTTTAATAATAGTCAAATTACAAATAGGTAGATTAATACTCATGCCCTGATAGATAATTTCATTTCCGAAATAAAACTCTATTATTTTTGTATCCTGTAATTTTAGATAAAGCTCAACAATTTCACTAAGCTTAGGTGTTCATTCATAATATTAGGACACCTACCTGTTTCTATCTTAATGTGTGACATCTCAGGAAACTTAAGCTTCTTGTCAATCGCAGCATAAATATCTTCTGCATTGTGTTTACCCTCCTCAAACCCCCGCGGCAGCTCGGAGGGCTCGGGGCCGCTGTCGCCGGCACACAGGCCCGCTTCTCGTACCTCTGTATCTCTAAGTCCATCTCTCTCTCCAGTCTTTTCTCTAAGACAAGCACTACAGCCAGACTTCTCGTGCAAAAGACAGTCCATACATTTTATATGACCACAACTCTCAGTCACGAGCCTATTATCAGTCGAGTTCACCGCCTTCTTATTCAGACAATTCACACAAACTTGTTGTGAATTCATATTGGCATAACAAACAGAGTTAGGTTAGAATAGCAAAAAATAATGTTCTTTATGTGATTTCACATAATCGAACACTCTAAATCAACTTTTATAGAAACAGCTACGAAGGACACATCTTTGTACACGAAAAAATATTGAAGAAACATCACAAATTGGAACTCAAAAATATTCATTCATAGCTTGACAAATTTGACATTTACTATATGTTCAAAAGTCAAAAGCTAGACAACACAAGACATCAAAACGTTAAGGTGTTAACAGATATATTTTTTATTTATTAACGATTACTATTTTAGTTTATAATGTGATGCTTAATTTAAAAATGTTTTGTACAATGGAATTTTAATCAGAACTTTGTGTTTTTCACAACGCTCTTTAGAAAAAATGGCTTTAAGTAGAGAATCCGAACGTATTTTCGGTAAACGCTGTCCTAAAACCCAAAGTTGTACTAAATACTTATTCGTATGTATTTACAAATAATTTTTAATCCTTATTTATACGTATTATCCCTGTAATTTTAATTAATCTTATTTTTAAATGATATCTACGAGGTTTTATAAAATTATCTTTTATAATAAATATCCAAACGGTTTTTTTTTTCTAAACAATATCTGTGGCAGCTAGCGACGATCTGTCATTCAATATTTAATTTCGTTTCGTACGCCTCGAAGCGTTTTTTTACATAAAATAAATAGTTAATATTTAAATTAATAAACCCAATATGGTAAGTGAATCAATAGTTTACCGTTCGGAAGATTATAATTAGTATTTGCCTAATGATTCAGCTGTATACGTAAGGCTACATAAGGCTTGTAACCTCAAAAATGGAATTTGTTTTCAGGATGTCTTTCTAATGATTAGGCGAAAAAAGTTAACCATCTTCACAGATGCGAAGGATACGACAACGGTTTTAGAATTGAAGAAAATGATCGAAGGTAAGAGTGATCCGTATGTTGGTGCGAAAATCTATTTATAGTAGCGATACAATGTCGGTGGAGCGAGCGTAGGTTTTTGTTGTTGTAGCGTGGTGTTTTCTGCTTCATTCGCGCTCAGACTGAGTAATTTCGAAGAAATGCCACCTTCGCGCTCACCTTAGTCAGCGTTGTTGTTATTAGGTCGCATTACACTATGACCTTTGTTTTTGGGTTGTCCTAGGAACCCTTTAAATCCTAGGTCAAAATACATCTTCTCCATTTACTGTATCTTAAAGTGACTACATCTATTTAAGGTGAACCTGTTGTAAAAATAATGAATAGGATACAAGCAGACTTTACCCCAATCTTATCAAAATGATAACAAGTTGTTCAGTAGCAACAGCTGTTTACTAATAAATAAAAACAAAATGTTCCTCACTCAATCTTGATATTGGTGTAAAAAATAAAGGGGATTAACATAGTAATTAATAACAATTTCATAGTTTTGTACTATTCATTATTGTAGATTCTCATTAATGCTAGTAATTATTTTCCATAATTCTCATTTACATAGATGCTTGTTATTGTTGATGTTATACATTGTTTGATTATCAACAGGTTTATATTACTTACTTAATCAAATTGGATGTAGTACTGGGGTTTGATACTAGTATAAATATTGATGATTCATTATTATTTAAAAATTATGTCTACTACTGAATTATTGATAGTGAAATACATGAATAAATATTTTCAAACATACTTCTGGTAAGTGGTTAACTATAC
Source organism: Maruca vitrata (assembly GCA_039566165.1). NCBI lineage: Eukaryota > Metazoa > Arthropoda > Insecta > Lepidoptera > Crambidae > Maruca > Maruca vitrata. The sequence goes on along the minus strand of CM076923.1, from coordinate 2,011,293 downwards.
AGGCATTCTTCATTGCATTGGTATTTCCTCAGGTATTTTGAAGGTGCCTCCACCAAGCCAGATGCTGTTCAACAAAGACAGCCAGCTGATGGAGGATGAGAAGACCCTTGCTGAGTACGGCTTGACATCCAACACGGCTAAGGCCCAATGCCCTGCACCCATCGGACTGGCTTTGAGGCAAGTTTTTTTTATTTTGGGAAAGGAATAATTGCGATATCCTTTTCAGCTTCACCAGACTTGCTTTGAGGCAAGTGCATACACATACAGGATACTTCGATCTATGTTGGGATCTAAGACCTCAATACCTACAATACACCACATATTGTAGGTTTTGAGGTCTTAGATCCAAACTGCAGCAGTGTATTGTTTTCGAAGTGTGTGATCATATGTGATGATGAAATGTGGCAGTTCAGTGATAGTAGGCTTTGGTACACTGCATCCTAGGAGCAACACCATTGGATCTTTTGCTTGACTACACTACTAACAGGACTGTGAGAGTTTAGGTGGAACTGAGAGTTTTTTATTTCTTATTTGCTATGATGTTAATGATGGCTTGGAGGAGCCTTGTCCACACTAAAGGATCTGAGAGTGCATTCTTGTGTTTTGTATTCTGCTTTTCATAATTTTTTAACTAATAATAATTGGCAAATCCAAGATATTTAATGCGAAAATGTAGTCTAGGTATGTATTTTTAAACTTCATTCATCATTACTTATGAACAAAAATTGCTGTTTTATAAATAATGTAACAAATTTCAGGAAGGAAAATGGTGAATTCGAGGCTCTAGATCTGACTCCGTACTCGTCGCCACCAGACTTGCCCGATGTGATGAAATCCCAGGAGACCAATGGCCAGGAACAGGTATGATGCATTTGTTTTGTTTTCGCACTCTCTGCCCCTGCTATTCGATTCTGCTCCTCACTACCTCAATCACCAAGCGGCCGAGGCCTCAGTTCTCCTCTGTTCTGGCCTCCCTTCCATAGTTCATGCTTCGAAACATAGACCCAGAAACATACTTCTGGACCCAGAATACCAATGCATGACTACCAATGGCAATAACCAAGGGTTATTGTCATCAGCATCGATGGACGAGTGGTTAAGGTCGTTGCTTGCCATGCGAAAGGTCGCCAGTTCAAACCCCGCCAGGTACCAATGTGTTTTTCAAATTTGAAATTCATATGTACCATCATTCGACGCTTTAATGGTCAAGGAAAACATCGTGAGGAAACCTACACACCTATGAAGAAATTCTAAGGTTGTGTAGTCGACCAACCCGCACTTGGCCAGCGTGGTCGACTAAGGCCTTATCGCCCTAGTTTAGGGTAGGCCCCAGCAGTGGGGACGTATATGGGCTGATGATGATGATAATGATTGTCATCAATCACCATTATTGCAATCGAAACAACCTGGACAACTCGCGATACACACAACACACCATCCAATATTCTGATCCTGCCAGCAGGGTCTTTGAACGCTGCAAACCATATCTCCATACTACTCGACATTGGTACATGCCAGGCCGTTTTTCTCCCCAAACTTACATGCCTATTAAGGGGCACCCTCAAGCAGACATTGCTTAAAATTTAATCAAGTGGTGAGAGTCATCCGCTCCATTGCAATTCTGATGATAGCAAGGCTATTCCAAGCCATAATCAATATGTTAAGAAAAACATCATGTATTGAGTCCAGGATTCTGCCAACATTAAGAGAATATAAATAGTGTTGGAATATAGTGGTGTGAAGGTATGCTTGTATAACATATAAATTCCTGATTTATAGACAATAGGGTAGTTTCCTAAGTTTGATTTTACATAAAATTTCACAATTAACAGTAACATATAGGTAAATCAATAACATAAGTGAAATCGAAATTAAAATTTGTCATGAAATGAGACAATAATAGGCATTTGAAGTAAGGTGGGAAAGTCCATTTCTAAAGTGCGAAAATTCAATTAAAATACTATGCCATCTTGTAAATAACAGAATTAGTAGTAACTTTCCCTATGAAAACATATTCTTAAACGCAACATTTGATATAGCTGCTGAACAATGTTCTTACGATCTGCATACAGTATAAAGAGTGGTGACGTCATAGCTCGCTGCGACATTTGTATGAAGCGTTTTGAGCTCGCCCAAATGATGTGCTATTGAAACTGTAATATCTTCGAGAGTTTTCTAAATATCAAACCATTATTTTAACAGTACCTTTGCAATTGTGTGGTCCATCCATCTACACAAAAATAAAAAAATAGGAAACTACCCTTTTGATGTTACCATTTTGCATTAACGGCCTTTGAACATGTTCTGTAGAGGGGGTAATCTTGATAATGGTCTTGATTTTAGCAAGCCTGCTAATTAACATTGAACGACTAGCGTCTGTTAACCTTCGCGAGGGCAAACCAAACACAGTAAATAGTCCAAGTGGATCATGTTCACATATTTCGTATTTATAGCTAAGTGAATAAACATCTGGGAGTTTCCTTAGGTATGAAGGAATAGTAATGGCCAACCAAAGCCCAATTGTTTCCTTTTCACAGAGCTAACTTATTACAATGAATACAATGAAATGATTCAGATGTGTATCTACATGAGTCATCATATGAAACGATAGCTTTTAGTCATGACTGCCTAATGTTTGGCTTAAACAATCGAAATAGTATATCTAGCTCTAGCTTCATATAAGTATTATGTTTGTTGTTTAAAAAAGTAATTGGGCTTGTAAAAATAGTTTCTTTAGTGTAGCAACAAACATTTATAATTTAATCCTCTTTAGATAAATCTACATTGCTACTAGTAAGCTATCACAATTCGTTTGCATTTATTGCAGTAGATTAAAGATTACAGTTGTGTATTATCATTACTTCTGATAGTGCATAATTAGATCTACCTAATAAAATATTCACTTATATTAAAATATAAGTGAATATTTTTAGTAGCAGAATTCATACTTTATTTTGATTAGCTATTTGTTTTTCTTTGTTGTCATGTATAATTATTATTTATGAATCACAGTAGTTTTTGTGTATGCCCAAACACAAAAGAGAGTCAACAAGTAGAATATTTGAATAGCCAGTTACGGACCTACTAAGGGAAGGCCACAATAAAATTGGCTTACTGTTTGCCTATCTATACATTTTAAATTTAGTATCTGTACAGCTCTTAATCTAACAGTTTGCCGACTCACTCTGTTAGTCTGATACGCAGCGAACAAGCCACGCGTCCAAAATTTATAGGAAGGCGAGTGCAATAATGGCCTAATGGGCACATGCCCTAAGGATGCCCCATCATTTATTGCGTTTATAATACCCCTTAAATCCTTCTTCCTGTATGTTTGTAACTCTTTCACGAAAATACTACTGAACCGATTACGATGAAATTTGGGTGGTATTATAGGTAGCTGAAGACCCAGACTAACATATAGACTACTTTTTATCCGGGCGGCCTCTAGTTCCAAATAAATTTAACCATAGCTCATGTTATCCTCTCGGCAGATGGACCAGCACTAAACGGCTCGGAGCGGCGACGGCGGCGCCGGGTCCGCGCCACACCCGGCGCTCAAACATCATACTATATTTTTATTTGCATATGAACATATTTTGTTAATAATTTATCAACGATTTGTGTTCGATTTTAACAATCTGTTATATCTACACATTTCTTTGTAGTATTTTTGTGATGCTTTGTACAAGGAGTGTAGCGCTTTTTGTTGTTTATTGCTCTACGAAATTTGAAACAATAGTTATGGTAGCGCGCCCGTTGAGGGCGACGCGAGTTTGTGAAGAAGTCGGTGCGAGCGGGCGCCGGCCGGACGAATGCAGACTTTAGAGTGGCCTCAGTCTACAATTCTTATCAACAGTCCTTTCCGCTGTATTCTTGAGGAAAGACGAAATCGCTCGAGTTGTTTTACGAATAGATTAAGGTAGTTGTTTTCTCGTACCGTCGATCGATAGGCGAATTTAATCGACACTCGTCATAGATAAATATTTAAGTATCTAGCTCACCCGAATTAAGTAAAACAGCGAATCTAATAGACAACCGGACATCCGGACACTATTGACAATGTCCGGGCGATCCGGATTGTCCCAGTCACGTGTAGATCGTAGATTTAAGTGTATGCTTCTGTTCGCTTTCGTCCGGTCGGTGCGTCCGTAGTAGATAGCACGTAGTTGGACCGGCGCCAGGCGGCCGCTAGGTGGCGCCTGTGGCCTGACACTAGTAAACTTATTTATTTCTTACATATCTTACGGGTTTCGAGACAATCTCCTTGTCGATTGCCTTCGTGGATTGTTTTTTGATAGGAGGCGCCAAGTGGATGTTCTTTGGCAAGCGGGTCTGGCGCTGGTCGGTCATGGCGAGCGTGGGTGTGGTCACGCTACGTCATTATAGCTGTGTCCTTCTAGGAGGCGTGATGACGTCACTAACCATTATTACTAGACAAATAGCTGGCACAATGTAGCTCAAGCGTTATTGACTGAAAAATAAATGTAAAGTGCACTTTGAACAACGGCAAATAAGTGATGTGCCAATGCTATGTTATATACTCTACTAGCGCCTCTGAGCTATAGTATTGTGGGAAGAATGTAAGTTATATAAAAAAGCACTTCCCATAGATCTAGCCTATCAGACACATAAAGTGTAAGGGAGCCCGGGACTTAGACTTAGAGGCTAGACAATGGACACTTGTATAATGGTTATAAGTGATGTCGCGATGTCTTCTAGCAAGAGATGGCTTTTAGGATAGATGGTCTGCCAAGGGTGCTGACTGAAAACATTGTCGGGACGGATGGCGCAACCCTCAGGGACGGTACACACATTATATACCTAACCTGTTATATTTTCAAGTATATACCCAATAATAGTAAAACATAGGTCTAACTGCTTCACTGTGCATAACCGTGGGCCGCTTTAACACATAGATTAACTGTTCCCTAACGGATAATAATAGATTGATCTATTCCTTTATAAAGAATCGATCAATCTATTCATTGAACCAGTCACATATAACGGTATAGTTTTGCTTATGAACTGGATACAATGTTCTTTAGATTACTATTTTAAATATAATTGAATCTCCTGTATCTAACTGTAAGAGGTTGGAAATGCAATAATTAATATAACGTAAAGAGATCCAATGTCGATGTAATGGTATCTTACTCGATTGATCGATTTTAAACTAGAAGCCAATGCCTTGATACTTAAAAGTTAATGTTTAACTGTGTGTGCCGCCTCTGGGGTGTTATTTGAATTATGCTATTTCGAAAAGGATACATCTCTATCTATCGATAAAGTGCTCGAATAAATTTTGATACGACGCATAATTAAATACAAAAATAGAAGTACCCTTTTCGGAATCCCACTGTCACTGTGTAACCTAGTTCGCCTCGACACCGCGGCGGCGGCGCCGGCCGGCCGCGGCCACCACACTGTCTATGCCGATGTCTCGTTTCGTGAACTATCCTAATAATAAAATAATATTTTTGCACTAAAACGATTTGAACGCGTTCTACTAACGCTGCCACGGCATTGATTTGATAGCTTGACGCTGAACCTCGTGTCTCATCGAGTCGCGGCCCGCTGAGGGGGCGTCTCATCTCATACACTCATACGGTCCGGTCCCCGCGGCTTATTTATTTGTTGTAAAAAGCGAGTTTCCCGTAGCGAGTCCGAGGACGGCCGCGGGGCGCGGGGCGGGCGGCGGGGCGCGCGACCACACACTAAAATCATTAAGTATTAAAAGCAATCAAATTCCTCGTTTTAAACAATACGCTCCCCCCGTCGCCAACCCCCTCTTTTATACATATAATGTACACATTATAAATATGATTTTATTAAATTTAATGATAACGGTATTTAACTGATGATAGCATAGAATGGACTATAGATATTAGCTAATTTAATAGGGGTAAAATAGGGGCTTTTTATATTGGTAAATCCAAACGATTCCCGGTTCTGTAGCATTCTTTGTTGTGTAAACTCAATGAAATCGAACATTTCTAGTTCCTCTAACGAAAGGTTGCTAATTGTTTTCTTTTCTATTTTTATGTAACGTTTTCTAATGCACCTTTTTGATGTAAGATGTTCTGTATATTTTGGTTTGGGCTCGATGCCCATTGGTCCACGCGAGCCCGCGCGGTCGCGACGCATACCTAGTTAGTTAATATTACTTAAATTATTCATGTCTCTATTCTACCAAATACATTTTTCCTTTTCAAATTTAATCCAAAAATAGTAGAATAGTTGGGTATTAAGTGGTACTGCACTTATTACGATGTAACATAGGATAGAGAATCGACGTCCGTTGGAGCGCCGCCGAGTCGCGCAGCGGGCGCCCGAAGTGTGGAATATGTATTCAACTGTACCGCAATTTTCATAGAGCTACATTCAGACTAATGAACGAATGTTTGATATAAATCGGAACTGATTGTACACTGCGTGGACGCAGACCTGGGCAGCGCCATCAAGCTAGGACAGAATAAGGTTGTCAGATCCTAAAACAACGAATAAATAGATGTTTTTATCAAGTAATTGCTTTGTACCTTTTCCATTATACCGTACCATACTCTATAAAATTGCAATCAAATTTTGCATAAGCATTTTGGACATATCGCCTACGAATGTCAATTTGATAAAAACTCTTATAACGTCAATGTTAGATCTCTGTAAGACAGATGTTCAAATGCTAATGTGAGATTTTATGATTTATCGGGTGGTGAATAATATCTGACCAGATCAAAACGGAATGTGACAACCCTATTCGTGAACTAGTGAAGTTCCGAAACGACGTAATTAATAATGCTTGCTGTCTACGGAACCGTATCAACAGATTTATTCTTTCAACTTGTCATGACAATACTTACTCTAAAATCTTTATTTACGATCAAATATGTTACGAGTGTCGGCATCCTCTTTTTGATTAAGGACATAGTCAGATGTCTAAATAACTAGTTGTTTTCTGATTTTTGTTTAAATCCTTTTGGATATTGATTTCTTTTTTGAGGAATCAAGGTCAGATAACAGATGTGTTAGGAATTGTAACGACCTTACATGTAGTTGCAGTCTAGTCCAATTTATCTGGTATAGGTACCTAGCTACCTAGTTATGTAAACAAGTTAGAGATTGCCTTCCACAGGTTCTTATTAAATTATTTATAATTAATTGATTGTTTTGGATAACATCTATGGATACGCCTCAGTGGACAGCAAACTTAACGATGATATTTCTTAATAAACTCAACTATGTTAACTAACATGTACGGTTTACTGGTACAGTCAGCATCAGATGTGGATTTGTATGGATAATTGGTTAGTGAATTTATAGCAATAATGGAGGTCGCGAAACGAAAGAACCTTATTAATCAGATTTGTAAGCATAATCAAATAGAAACTACACAAAAACAGCTGTAAAAATATAGAGCAAAAGCAATTAACAAATCGCGCAGCCAAATTGCTGGTGTTGTAATTTTGCTGCTGACTGTCCACACTGCATATTCTTTTGCTGACTGTACATTATAAATGGACACAGCGCCTTTATATGAGTTGTAAGTAAAGCGGGAAATCCACAAGAACCAGCAGGAAATAAAGCTGTTTTGATTTGTTTTCCGCGTCTTATTGATACCCCACCCCTTTGATAATTTCCCTTGTCTTTCATGTAGTAACTGCATACTAAAATGTCACGGCAAAGTCCCTGGTTCCACTGACAGACCAGTAAATATAGATTTACGAATAAATTAAACTTCTAATGAAGTAACCGTTTTTGTGTAAGAATGTCAACGAACGTTATAGAAGAGGAAGACCGAAGATGACATGGATGGATTGCGTAAGCGATTATATGGGAGTTTTCTATTTCTATGATGGTCGAGCCGCGGACCGTGGATGCGCAACATCGAAATCTATACGAGTTCGTGGAACACGTCTCAAGTTTTCGGCACTTTTATAAAGTCTTTATATCCGGACATAAACAAATTTAAGTAATATCGGTTTAACTTCTTTGATAAAAATCATACGAATCTTCAGTTTAATTAATTTCTTCTAGAAAACACACACCCATCGCAACATTCACTCTCCAAATCTAAGTAATTCTATATGAATCCCAAGGCCATTACTAAATAAATTTAAAACACCTAATGTCACTTACAATCTGACAGCTGTCAAAACCGCGCTGTGGTACATGCGCGTGTAACCTCAAAATCGTGTTTATTTTTGTAAATGTGCTGATAAAATAAACTGACCTTAAAATATATAAAAAAAAAGAACTATACTGAGTACTTTCATAGTATTCTATTCACCATCAGTTTATGTGAGTGACCTGTGAATCGTCGAAAATGGGTAAACGTAAAGGTAAATGTGCGAAGAAGAATCCGGCCAGCAAAGAAGCCCTGGAGCCTGAGCACCTGGTGAAGGCGCCTCACTCGTTCGTGATCCACCGCGGGAACTGCAGCAAGGACCTCGTGGACCTCACCAAAGACTTCAGGAAGATCATGGAGCCGTTCACGGCTACACAACTCAAGGTGCTTGCTTGATTGGTTATTTTGGTTTTTGAAGAGCTTTACATATATTTTTAGACTTCTACCAGTGTAGAGTATCTTTAAAGAGGCAAGACTATCAAAAGGAATATCTTTGGCTATGTCGGGCCCCAGAAAAGAGGGATTTTTTTTTTCTAGATTACCACACATATGTAGCAAAATGTAGTTTGTTTATGTATGTGATTTATTTAAGACTGCTCTGATTAGATTTAATTATGTTTAATTTGGGTCTTCACTTAACAGAAATATAAATAATATGTTTACTAAATATAAGAAACAGTAGCAAATACAGCTACTATAGTCTTTTTCAGCTAAGATCCCTGTGACACTTCATTGTGTTCTGAATCACGACACAATGAAGTGTCACAGGGATCATCTTAGGTGAAAAATGCTATCCAATCAAAAACATAAATGTGAAATGAGAGCCAAGTTCAATATTATGATAATTGCCTTGGTTGTTGACTTCAACGACAAAAGAAGTGAGATCTAAATGGGTGCCAAGTTCAATGGTCAACCCAGAAATTTATTTATAAGTAACACTATAACATACCTATCATATCTTCTTATAACATAAGATAATGTATGGTGGTAGCCTATGAAGGTCTGTCTTGGCTAGTTTCTATAAACCTACCAACGTATTATTATGTTCGCTCGCTAGTTTCTACCAACAATCCAAATTTTCGGAATTATAAAATAAAAACCAACAAATACTTGTAGGCTTAGAACTTGCGACGGCTATAATTCATATATGAAAACTAGCCAAGACAGACCTTCATAGGCTACCACCATACATTATCTTATGTTATAAGAAGATATGATAGGTATGTTATAGTGTTACTTATAAATAAATTTCTGGGTTGACCATTGAACTTGGCACCCATTTAGATCTCACTTCTTTTGTCGTTGAAGTCAACAACCAAGGCAATTATCATAATATTGAACTTGGCTCTCATTTCACATTTATGTTTTTGATTGGATATCATTACTTTTTGTAGAAAAGTATATATCATCGTACACCGTGGGTCCTTTGAAAAGGACAAATTTAAAACTAAAACTAGACTTTATGTAGGTACCTACCCTAAGTAATAAATACGAAAACCGACTATAAGTACCTACTCTTAATTGTTAATAAGTAAGTATACCTAAATATATACTTAGTGCTCTGCCATCCCCAATATATAGGCATGATTAGGCACAAATTAGGTATTTATGTTAAGCGTTCATAATAGAACCTAACCTAATTATTAAAAAATTGCCAGTTTTTTATTTATTCCTTTGTATTCATGTAATTTGGAACTGGGTTAGAATTTTGATCTGTCAGTCAGTCAATGATAAAACTGAGGATTTTTGGACATTAATATCTAAATAACTGTTTGAGATAAGCTTATGAAATTTAGAACACATATTTATCTCGCAAGTCACAATATATGAGCCAAATTTGATACGTTTATGTGAAATAGTTTTTGATTTATGAGGGGTTCAAAAGTGGTTCCAAATGGTTCGTGTAATATTACACACGGTGCGGCTCGCCAGTTCTGTTTCTTGAACTTGGCTTGACACGCTACCGCGTGTCTAGATAATTTCCTGATGCTTCAACTGGGTTACACCTTTCATGGTAGCTTGTGGCCTGAAATGTTGATCAAGAGTATACATTCTCTACTGTTTATATTAGTTGATGGTTGATGGACATTCCCAAATAAACACATTATTTTTTAATTAAGATGCAAAATAATATTATAACACAAAAATGACAGGGCTTGACTATGGAATTGAAGTAATTTGTTGTTATGTATTATTTATGCGAACACTACACATTTAAAATAAAACGAATTTTACTTTACTTACTTTCGTGGTCACCACAAGTGCTGTAAAGAGCTTGAAATGTCAGAACTCTAAATAATATTAGAATAACAATACATGTGAGTTTAATCTGTTAAATTTGTTTTATTTTTAATATTAATTATTTGTTTCAGGAAAGAAAGAAGAACACCATAAAAGACTACCTCTCAGTGTCAGGGTACTTGCATGTTTCCCACATGATAATGTTCACCGAGACGGAACTTGGCACATACATGCGGCTGGCGCGCCTGCCCCGAGGCCCCACACTGACATTCAAAGTACATGGTGTAAGTAGTCTTGTAAATCTACATTAGAATCCCCACTATCCAGACCTATTAAAACCAGGCGTATTGTAAATAATTGAAAATCAGGCTAAATGATTTGTTAAGAGTAAGAAGTAGGTAATTGTAAAGGTAATTTATGTAGGCATGTTAATTTAAAAAAAAAATTAACAATTTTAGCTACCAATAGTTTGAATTTACAAGCTGCAGAGGAGCTGTTGGACTTTTCTTGACTTTTCAAACAAATTAAACTGCAAATTTCGGGCACTTTAACCCTTGATAAGTCAACAGGAAAATAGTCCTTATGCAGTTGTAATACCTGCTAAAACCAATTCAAATATTCTGTATGCTGTGCCTCAATAAGGGTTAATATTAAATTTACAAATCAAATATTGTCATTTCAGTACAGCCTGGCCCGCGACGTGATCTCCTCGCTCCGGAAGCAGTACGTCATAATGAAGGCGTTCCAGAACGCGCCGCTCATCGTGCTCAACAGCTTCTCCGGGGAGGGCATGCACATGAAACTCATGGCCACCATGTTCCAGAATATGTTCCCCACCATCAATATTACTACAGTGAGTTTAAAATTCTATCTAGACTAGATCCGCGGTTTGTGAGGCTTTCTGGCCCTCAATCAGATTTCATCACAGTATCTGGACCTTAGGGGTGAGAGCCATCTGCTTCTCCGCAAGCCCGGTGATGATGACAAGGCTCCTCCAAGCCGTCATCGTTAGTCAGTTAGGAAAAAAAAAAGTATCTGGACCTCACCTAAAACTACTTTTTTTTCCTTACAATGATGGCTTGGCCTCGTCATCATCACCAGACTCGCGGGGGAGCAGATGTCTCTCACCCCTAACTTTAAAACTACTTGTCGATCCCTGGAAACCTAAGAAGAACCTAACATTAGTGTTAAAATTTAAGTACATCAGTAGACATTGACTAATATATATTTTTTCTTTTTTCAGGTGAAACTAAAGAACATCCGTCGCTGCGTACTCATGAACTACAACCCCACCACGAAACTGATTGATCTGCGACACTACGTCATCAGAGCTACGCCTGTTGGACTCAATAAGGGGACTAAAAAGGTTTGTACAGCCTCTTTGTTCTTGTTGTATATCATTAGTTGCCTCTGGGTTACACTTAGTACAACTCAATGTCATTTGCTTATGTTTAAATCAAAAATACATTTGTTTTACAGATGGTGCAAGGCAAAATACCCAATCTAAATCGATGCAAGGATATGTCAGAATTTTTCGACAAGTAAGTACCGCTTTTTCAATTTCCACTATTTTCAACTGGCTTTGTTGAATGTTGTTCTCAATCAGATGGAATATTTATCGAAATATTCCTTTATCGGTTTGCACTTTTAGTATATTTAAAGACATTTACAATATTTGAAAATAAAACTAATTTTACGGATTAAACTCGATTAAATTTATTTTCAAGTGTAGTGCTCGCGCAAATAAAAATAGACAATACTACATTTACAATACCTGTAAAAGGGCACTTAGTTTTAACTCATCGTCATTTCAGGGGATATCCACTAACTACCTAACTAAGATCTATCTTAAAAACAAAAAAAATCTTTGTCAAATAAGCTATGGAAGAGTGGCTGCCTCCGACAAAGGTGCTGTGTCGCACTTACTAGAGGTAGTCAACCCTCAGTTTGTAAAGCTTACTATTTGAAAATAAAGATTTTCATTTCATCTTCATGTATCTTCACTTAGTACGCAAATAACCATATCATCTTTGATTCCAGGGCAGCGTTGCTATCGGAGAGCGAGTTCGAAGACGACCCCAACTCCCAAATCGTGCTGCCGCAAGCCCTGGCGTCGCGAGGCGCCACGGCCGAGTCCAAGTCGGCCCTCAGACTGGTCGAGCTTGGACCGAGGATATCCTTCCAGCTTATCAAGGTAAGCTCATTAACTTGTATTTATTCTGAGTAGTGACATAGGTTCAACTAGGGGATCCTTGCAGGAAAAGAATAAACTAGTGGCTTTTCTGACAAAAACTTACCCCCTTATTGCTGACAGTCTCTAGCCATGATATATTATGAATCGTCGTAGGTAAAACACGCGAGTTTAATATTTAATTGTATTAGAAATATCTTCCACTGTCTGCTAAAGTGGTTAACTTCAACATGAAGATATTTCTACTAAATTCGACTATACTACTCCAAGTAAAAAAGAATTCCTTGTTTAGATCGAAGATGGCCTCATGGACGGCGAAGTGTTATACCATGAGCTGGTTGAGAAGACGGAAGAGGAGAAGGCTGTTATAAAGAAGAAGAGAGAAGCCAAGAAGTAAGTAAAGTAGCTATGTAATTTGCTACTCCTAGTAACGCGTGTAGTCCCATAAAGGCTAATATTTAGTGTAATGGAACGCGAAAGTCTAAAATCTTACAAGAAGTAAGTGTTTCGAAATGCATTGCATAAGCAAGCATCTCTATACTCCATACATACATAAAATCACGCCTTTTTCCCAGAGGGGTAGGCAGAGATCACTTCCAGCGATCCACTTTTCACCTCTGTGGGAAACGTGACGTGACGGGTTGTGGACCACGTCGCCGCCATTCTGTCTTGTGCATTGTTTAAACAAGGTCATTGCGTTCCCACGAGTAGCAAGGAAATATGACGGGGGAAGGAAAAGGGGAGGAAGGATACTATCGCCTCGGATGATTACTCGGATATACAGTGTGCTTATTATAGTTAATCTAGTAGTAAATTAATTTGAATGTCAAATGATTTCAGAAAACTGAAAGAAAAACGCAAGGCCCAACAAGATGAGAATGTCAAACGGAAACAGCAAGAGAAAGAGGAATTGAAACAGAAGGCGCTAGAGGGCATCAAGAAGAAGAAGGAAATGACTGAGAGCCAGAGGTGAGCATAACTACAAAATACATTTTTACAACACTCGAAATTTGGAATATTCTTAGTCACCCCTAGTAAATGGTGCCAAGTATGATGTAATGAAACCTATGTTATAATATTATTCAAACACAATGTAGTTGTCCATTTAAATGTCAGCGTCAGAATCGCCGGTCACTAGACGTATTTATCGTTGAAAATATGACCAATAATTGCTGCCCAATTGCTTCTATTTGGTTCCTATAAGTAGTCAATTGGTGCCATCAGATTTTAGACAATATGGAACATATAAGAGTGACCGGCCATCCAGATGTCTAGTTGGCCGGTCACCTAGTTGTGGTACCTTAAGTGCGTGGAATTGCTGAAGTATCCGTTGGCCAAACATTACTGCCCGTTTGGTGCCGTCAAGCTTTTAAAGCTCCGCACCTCAAGCTATCATGGAAGTACAGTATCGAGCTATTTTCCTTTGTAGCCTTCAGGGTGAAACGAGCAAAACTATGTACACGCGATATTGCTACAGTAATATGCTTAGGCGCTGCAATGCGAGGGTAGATCATTATTTTATTTTAAATGTAGTTAAGCATATTGTTTATTATGGTTCGGCACTGTTACAGCTAGCATTACTTGTAGTCTGATATAATTTTAACGTAATATTATCATTTAAAATAAATAAATAATTGCTAGAGGAAGGGGTGGTAATTTGGAACCCTACTTTGGTTTTTTGAACATTTAAAAAAAAACATTTGGACTAATCATCTTGAATAGTGACTTTGTGTACTTTAAAATTTATTAGCTTTTATATTAGGACCAAAAAAAAAGAAAACCACTAATTATAGGAAATAATTAACTTTGACACAAGTAAAAAAACGTATTTTGAGTTTTGGTGCGGGTTTTATGGAACCCCCCTCCAAATTACAAGATTGTCCGCCTGTTCGTGCGAGCTCTAGAAGGGTTTGGCATACCCTGCCTACCACTACGCCCCCGAGGTCTTCCTCGACCTTTTCCTCTCTGCGCTATCGATTTAATTGTGTGTTCAAGTTGATGTTTGTAGGGAGATCCAGTCAACTTAGGGTGTCAATATCCAAGTGTTTACAGACTTACAGCTGGGTATCTCGAATTCCGAGATTCTTACCTAATTTAAGCTTAAATGACTGGACTATTATTATTCATTTAATCATAGTAAAATCAATTTAATTTACTTCATTGTTTTATTTCATATTAAAATTCAAACATAAAAAAATGTAGACTTTTGGCCCGGTGGTTCATTTGTCAGTGACCACCACTGCTTCATGAATGAAGAGTTGAGAGTTCGATCCCCAACCGGGACAAACATTCGTGTAATTTACATTTTGTGTTTATTCTGTGTCTGTATCTGGGTGTGTATTTAACACACCCAGATACAGAACAAACACAAAAACACAAATACATGCAATAAATAGTAATAACATAATATTGTGCTCGTTTCATAATATCAGGTGGTGAAGCTAATAAGGAAAATAAATCGATACTATACTTCCATAATAGCTTGAGGTGCGGAGCTTTAAAAGCTTGACGGCACCAAACGGGCAGGAATGTTTGGCCAACGGATGATAGGATAACGTAGGGTTCCAAATTACCACCCCTTCCTCTAGCAATTATTTATTTATTTTAAAATGATAATATTACGTTAAAATTATATCAGACTACAAGTAATGCTAGCTGTAACAGTGCCGAACCATAATAAACAATATGCTTAACTACATTTAAAATAAAATAATGATCTACCCTCGCATTGCAGCGCCTGAGCATATTGCTGTAGCAATATCGCGTGTACATAGTTTTGCTCGTTTCACCCTGAAGGCTACAAAGGAAAATAGCTCGATACTGTACTTCCATGATAGCTTGAGGTGCGGAGCTTTAAAAGCTTGACGGCACCAAACGGGCAGTAATGTTTGGCCAACGAATACTTCAGCAATTCCACGCACTTAAGGTACCACAACTAGGTGACCGGCCAACTAGACATCTGGATGGCCGGTCACTCTTATATGTTCCATATTGTCTAAAATCTGATGGCACCAATTGACTACTTATAGGAACCAAATAGAAGCAATTGGGCAGCAATTATTGGTCATATTTTCAACGATAAATACGTTTAGTGACCGGCGATTCTGACGCTGACATTTAAATGGATTCGCATTTCGAACCTTCGTTGATCTTATTCCACAGTAAGAAAATTCTGTATTTTAATTATGTTTGCTTCGCAACCTGTCCATTAACACTTTTATTTTCTCTCTTCTGTATAACTTTTTTTATGTGCCACTTGTAAAACGCTTATTTTTCTGTAGGTTGATGGAGTTAGCTGCAGCGGAATCCCAGAATATGGACACGGAACAAGACCAGGACGACGACGACGCGGATTATTACAGGAAGGAGGTCGGCGCTGAACCAGAGAAAGGTAACATAATGAAATACTAGTATAATAATTATTCCTTACTAGTGGTCCCGGCGAATTTCATACCGCCAATACTGATTATTTTTCTATATTTTCTCACCATTTAAATCTTCCCTGGACTACGACGAACATTTCAAAATCAAAATTAGCTAAATCGGTCCAGGCGTTCTCGAGTTTTAGTAAGAGTAACCAACAGAAATTCATTTTTATATATAAGATCATAAATAATGTGAATATAAATCTAAATACTTACTGACTGTAAGTTGCGACACTCAATTTTTGATTATCGAAAACTATGCCAATGCCTGATACCTAATTTCTGTATATTTAACCTATTTCAGATCTCTTCTCGGAACACCCATCAAGAAAAAGGAAAGCGGACGACAACTCTGTACGCGGATTCAAAAAAATGCGACTGGACAAAAAACTACAAAAGAAATTTGGCAGAAACCAAGATGCAGGCAAACCACAGAATCAAAAAGAGGGCGGAAGGAAATTCCATCAGCAAGATGGTGGCAAAAATAAATTCCAATCGCGCGACGGTGGAAACAGAAACTTCAAACCGCGGGATGGTGGAAATAGAAACTTCAAATCGCGGGATGGTGAAAATAACAAATTCCAGTCGCGGGACGGTGGAAACAGGAAGTTCCAATCACAAGATGGTGGAAGAGGGAAATTCCATGGAAAAGATGGCGCCAATAGAAAGTTCAACAGAAATTCAGATGATGGTAAACGGAATAGAAACAACAGAAACGACAAACCGAAAAAAGTTTTTGGTGGTAAAATCAACAAAAGCAAAATGGGCAAAAGCAGACAAGGCAAGGGGAAAGGGAAGGGCAGGAAGTGATCGTTGTGTAAATATAGGATAAGTTACGAATAAAATAGTTATTTTATTTATGAAATTATTTTAATCAGATTATTTCTTACAGCTAGACGCAACAAAATACAATGATCACCTGATTTAAAGAAATTAATCACAAATAACTTGCTCAAGGCACTTCGTTACTTTTGTACACAGAGAGGCGGAATATTTGGCATATCTGAAGTTTAGTTTTATAGGTGAAATTTATGAAGTTTCATAATTAATCATCATCATCTCAGCCTATTGCTGTCCACTGCTGAACATAATAATTAATATTTGTTGATAATTATAATAACACAAAATATCATATTACAAAGAGATTTCCTTATATCTTGGTACAAACATATTTATGTTTTTCGCAAACCATAATACCTAATCAGCATTTCTTTTCATTACTGATTGTCATAAATTTAACACTGACAATTATTTTACCTTAATAACGGAACAATGAACATGTTTTGCCAAACAAGTAAAAACTTAACTTAAACTTAACAATCCTTCCTAAATACCTATTGGGACAGTGCGAAGTGGGTGGAGGGAAAAATGGCGTAGATCCTTAAAAACGCATGTAATCTTATGAGATGTCCGTTGTTACTGCTAGCGGCGGCCGTTGGTACTAATTTCACTCCATAAGATCTAACTATAAAACCCCACCAATATGAGGGTAGCACCGACTCGCACGCTCCCTCAGGGAACCTCAGGGTTAGATCAAGAAGACGATGTCGTCAGCCATCATGACCTGGTTGTCGGCGGTCATCTTCTGCAGCGCGGCTTGAACCTCGTCGCTGTCGAACGGCTGGTGGGAGTACTTCTCGTTGAGGTGAGCGGTGATACGCTCGAGCGGGAGGGAGTTGGCGCGCTCGTCTCTGAATAGTTGCTGGAGAGTCGATTTGAAATGACCCAACCTGTGGAATACAATGGGTATTCTATAGGAAGTACAGGAGACTAAATTCATCATCATCATCATCGGCCCATATACGTCCCCACTGCTGGGGCACGGGCCTACCCTAAACTAGGGCGGTAAGGCCTTAGTCGACCACGCTGGCCAAGTGCGGGTTGGAGACTAATTTACTATCAGTATATTTAAGTGTACATATGAGGAAAGAACCGCTTTATTAGTAAGGGCGTAGAGCAGTACCCGATTACGTCACATCTTATAAAATAACGATAGCTTCTCTCGTTTTCGAGTTAGAATATAAATATTTTGAAAATTTGAAAAAGCAAATTGGATGACTCTATAGTATAACTAAAGGCAAATCTTTCTGGCACGGGAAAACAACCACTAAAATTTCACGGTGTATATCGGTAAGTGAAGTGTGTACCTGTCAGCATCGATGGTCTTCTGCGAAGATCTGGTGGCTCTCGGTGTGGGCTCGGGCGCGGCCTGGCGCGCGGCGCGCAGCACGGGCGCCGCCTCCTCGTCCGACGAGTACTGGTACGGGTCCTCGCCGCTAGCTCCGGACGCTCCCTGACAATACATACAGTTCAATCTAAATATTGCAAATGACGCTAGATCGTAATCTATTGTGAACCATAACATAATGCTTAAAAAAAATCCAGCCATTGGCAAACCTCACTGCTTACAATTTAACGTGTTATTATTCGTTAGATTGCAATCTATCGAAGTGAAACTGTTTAATTGCAACCTTAAATTATCAAATTGCCAACTATGCCTATTGCCGACCCATCAGGGACAGCCTAATGACCGACATAGTGATCTATCAACGCACAACCCAAACTACTGGACAGATCGGGCTGAAATACAGCATGCGGGTAGATGTTATGACGTAGGCATCCGCAATGAAAGGATTACCCGAAGTGAAGCGATGGCGGCCACTAGTCAATTTTAAAATAAATTTTGGCTGTGGTCATCTCCTTGGTATTACCATACCATTAGTTGCGAATATCAGCCACCATTACCATTAGGCATTAGGTAATGGTGGCTGATATCCGCAACTCGAGGTCAATGCGCCTATTTTGCGTGGGGTGGGAATCACTTGAACCATCCCAACTTATTGAGGAAGGCCAGCAGCTTCTTCACACTGCGGGCGGCCTCGCTGATATCATCTCCTTATGGACGTTACAAAACTGTTACTTATTTAGAGACAGATTGTTCTTGGGGCTGCAGCCCAGTGCAAGGGGCCCCCGAGTGCCCATGTCTACAATTATTAGAAGATTTAGTTTATTGCACAAGGCAGAATGGCGGCGACGTGGTCCACAACCCGTCACGTCACGTTTCCCACAGAGGTGAAAAGTGGATCGCTGGAAGTGATCTCTGCCTACCCCTCTGGGAAAAAGGCGTGATTGTATGTATGTATGTATGTATGTATTTAGTTTATTTACCGTTTTGCGCGACTTCTTAGCCCTGGGCTGCGAGGGCTGTTCGCTGTCGGAGGCGGCGGCCTCCTCGTCCGACGACGCGCGCCTCTTGCGACGCTTTTCCTTCGTGAGCACCTATACAATAGAACAAATAATATACTGTAACTAAAAAAATATAAATATCTGGGACATTTCCACACATGGTTATCTGGCTCCAAACTAAGCAGAGCTTGTACTGTACTGTAGTGTAGTGTATTGTAGACGCTGATATATATACACAGATGTTTATAAAAACATACATAATCTTACCCAGACACGGAACAAACACCGATGTTCATCACACAAATATTTTTTCCAGTCGGAATCGAACCCACAACTCTTGGAACCGCCAGTCAGGGTTACTATAAATAACCACTGTTCCACCGAGCCATTCAACTTTCGCGATTTGTTACAATTTATTGAAATTTTTAGAAATTTATTTTTGATAGCTTTGCTCAGACTTTGGGGGGAGCGGATGGCTTTCATCCCTAAAGGTTGGTGCAACACAATCAAAGCGTCAGGTACATATTTTCTACAAATCACGAAAGGGTGTAAGTTCATGTTTAAATGCAGACACACAATCTGTGCGTCTGAAATGGATGGAGTGCTCCATAAGAGTGCCTCTCTAAATTCCTTTAAAGGATTCACCATTTGCCGCAAACCCTCTGGCCATTTTTGCATGATGTGACATCATGAACAACATGAACATATAGACAACATTTGAAATAAAACTAATTTTACGGATTAAACTCGCGTGTATTGGTATTCTAAACATTATTTAGAGATCCGACGTTTCGAGCTCTTTACAGCGCTCGTGGTCACGGTTAAGACTACATATAGACAACATCTTAATTAAGAAACATTTTAGGTAAAATAATAATTATGTTATAACAGCTAAAAATGGCTAAATGATCATTTTTCCAGTCCAGTCTCTTATGATGACAAATATGTGCTCGTACATATATATATATATATATATATATATGTCGCATCAGGAGAGGCCGGCGGCGACATCAGAGGGTCATTGCTATCGTCAGGTTTGCTACTTCTCATTCTGTGGGCTGCGTAGGGTCTTCAGGCAACGAATAACACCACATACAATAGTTACAGTTTTATTCTTGCTCAACAATCGTAAGTACACATTGACGGAATCACATGGCGGTCTGATATAATCACAATAACTAATACTGCCCGGTCACAGACAAGTCCCGGAGACGGAGACGACCTTTCGAAGCTAATTCCAAATCGTAACCCTCTTCTCAGCTCCCTTACGTCAAGAGGTAAACCAGAATCGTAAAACAAAATGTCTCGGGCCATGTCCAAACGAATTCGAATCCCTCGAACGCGTCTGAGTGGCCGGCCAGTATTATTCGAATGCAACAAACATTATTTTATCAAGTAATCATTGCTAATATGACTTCCTAAAATCAAGTTATGATTTACAATAATAATTACAATATTATTTAGCACAACTTATTCAATTTCATAAATCAACCGAAACTCCTTGCTACATAGCGCCATCTAGCGAAGATCATAGACACTTATTCAGAAGCGGCGCTCCCGCTATCCGACACGGCCATTCTGACAGCATCACGCGTCCACGCGTGGGTGTTTAATCTGAAATAGAAAGTATTCACCGCAGTACATACTACGCTCGGTCACTCCTGACCAGTAAAGAGAGCATTTAATAGAGCAAGGTTTTGAATTTGAATATGGTACTTCAGTAATTGAAGACTGCATCAACTTTAGGTTTCTATAAACATTACCAATTCTCATTGACTTGTAATTACAATCAAATACTAAAAACAAAACAACAAACAACAGCAAACTGGGTTTAGAACCTGTTGTATCCCTTAGCCAGCGATACAACCTTTCTCTCAACCTTCACTTAACCAGTGATTTCCCTCGTCACTTAACCAGCGACCACTTCAACCATCATTTCGCTTAACCAGCGACCCGTTTTAAAACCAGTTCGACAATATTAAAAAGTTAAATCAACAATGTACACAAAATAGTCATCACAAGCAATGGAATTTTAGTTCTAGGTATTCGATGAATCATTTTTGTTTTCAATATCTTGCTCTTTAGAAACACTTTCAATAATGGGTTCAACTTGTGCAGTAACAACAACATTTTGTTGGTTATTATCAATGGCAACAATATCATCACCTTGTGCAGGTGGTTCAATATCATGTCCATCAGACAAATCATTAGGAATCCTTACTAATATTAGTAACTGTCTTCTCAGTCTGTGTGTCCGTGTGTCTGTCTGTCTGCCTGTCTGTCCGTGTGTCGATGTCTGTCTGTCCGTCTGTCTATGTGTCTGTCTGTCTGTTACGCTTTCACGCATAGAATGCTGAACCGATTTAAATGAAATTTGGTACAGATATAGTCCAGAGCCTGAGAAAGAACACAGGCTCCTCTTTACCCAACTACGCTATAAAGAAGGTAATGTTTTGCCCGTAAACGTCTCTACGCGGACGGAGTCGCGGGCGGGAAGCTAGTATGATAATAAAGCATAGCTTTGACCAAGATACCTATCACTTTCTAATAACTGAACATTGAAACGTTAGACCGACAAGTTCCCAAGTTCAAATCTGCAACTAAGGCATTACACAGCATATCCAATTAATTAATAACACAAGTCTAGACACACACAATCTCTGGCCAGTCCGTCGGCCTAGAACCAGTACGTCGGTTCTCAGTGTTCAGTCCATCGAACACACACACCCTGGCCAGTCCGTCGGCCTAGAACCAGTCCGTCGGGTCTCCCAGTGTTCAGTCCATCGAACACACACTGCGGCCAGTACGTCGGCCTGGAACCAGTCCATCGGTCCTCTTATCACAGTGCTCAGTACAACTAGTATCCAGTCCATCGGATACTCTCACAATGTTCAGTACGTCGAACACAACTACTATCCAGTCCATCGGATACTCTCATGGCTCAGTCCATCGGCCATTTCAACTACAGGTAACTCAGTCCGTCGGTTACCCGTACCATCAACATGTGTCATTAAATAAACCAACAATCATCATCGTCAACAAAATCATTATCATCAGCATTGTTCAACTATTTGGGAACCTATCGTTCTACTACAACTCGAAGATTTCTAAAAGTATCTATCCCTATACAAAACCTCAATTACTTTAAAAGGGCCTTTAAACTTAGGGTTCATCTTGGTCTGATTCCTTTCCTCATTTTCAAGGACAAACATAGTGTTCACTGACTATCACATACTGTGACAGCATCACACTTCCTACGTAAATCAACCTCAAAGGATGTCTGAGTCCAAACATAAAAACAAATGCACCTGAAGTAAGATATGAGAGGATATCATCATCCGTCTTGCGCTCCTGGTGTAAGGAGTTTGTTGCTCCTGTTCTCCTTCAGCTGGCGGCTGCTCTAGTAGACGCGTGTTGCGCCGCAGCTCAATATCCAAGCATAGTCCACAGATGTCTTGAGTACAAAGCATGGCATCTAAAACAAAGATTTCCCACAGTAGACAACTGACTGGTATAGTGTTGAGAATCACCGTTCCTATCCGTATGAGTTTGAAGAGGAATCATCAATTAAACTACGTGTTCGAGAAACTTAAAGATTTGCTTTCTAATGACAAGCGAGATTTTCATCGCACTGACATTGATAGGAGAAAAACTATTTTTCCTCTTTTTACAAACTGCCAGTAGCAACCACAAGTTGCTGTAGGTCTAATAACTTTAATCAGGCACTTCATAGGTTGCATAATCTCTCATGTGGCTACTTGTAATTTACTAAAACACTATTTTGATCATGACTATTATGAGAGATATCTGCATTGAAAAAAGACTACATTAAATCTCAAATAAAATCGCAACAGTATGAAAAAGACTCACAATTATTCAGCGAATGATTCCATGGTTTGCTTACAAAGCAACATCCACTCGACGCTGGCTGGGCACGTTGGTCGAGGCACAGGTGCTTGACGATTCCTGGCTGCCGTTGGTTGCACGACGACGCCTTGATGCGTAGTGTCCCTTTGCCACCACATTTGAAGCATGTCACATCCTGCTTCTCACGTCTGGTAGTTGCAAGCTCCGTCGAGGGGCTGCGGTTGGTCCACTTCTCATCAGGTCGTTGACGGCAAGCTGATTGCCCTGCACGGTGTCCAGGTTATCCACAGTTTTGACACTTGAAGGTTCTCAATACTCTGTTCCGTGTCGCTTCGCTCTAGGCAGATCGGTCGTGGGCACGTCGAGGCGCCCATAATATTAGTGGTAGGGGTGGACACAGCTTTCCTCACGATCTCCCGCCATCTTTCTCTGTTTGCAGACTGTCTGGTGCAATCTGACACACGGTTTCCTACGGGAGATTTCACTTGATCGGTCCAGCGCATAGGTGATGTGCCGCGTGATCTGCTTCCCTCTACTTTTCCTTGTACGACTAGCCGTTCTATGGAGTTGTTATCACGTCTAGAGACATGGACAAGGTACTGCAGACGTCTGTACTATGGTCGATAGACGTTTGTGATGCCAAGTTCCTGGAGTATGGACAGGTTGGTGCGAAACTCTGTCCACGATATGCCAAGCATCTTCCTCCAGCACCACATCTCTAGAGCATCCATTTTTCCCTTTTCCAACTCACACACTGTCCACGTTTCTGCTGCGTAAAGGGAGATTGGTTATACCAACGTTCGTTCGCATGAGCCCGATTTTGGGGGTTTTCGTGATGTTGCGATTCCACCACACTCACTCCATTTTATGAAGTAAATCCTGCACGAAGTCCGCGTTACTCTCAAATAAGGTGGTGTCATCTGCGTAACGCCAGTTCGAGATCTAGTATCCACCAACTACAACACCATCGGTCCAGTCTTCGAGAGTGATCAGTTCTCAATACATATGGCTTCATACGCTTGCTATCGATAGACGCATCAGTCACGGTACTCCCCTTTCTCTTCATGTGCGAAAATACTTGAAGCGCTCTTTGCAGCTTATTACGGGTGGCTATTTCGGTAGTAAAAGCCAGACGCTGCAGTCTTTCATCAAGATGCGATACGTGAGCGAGGATCGTAGAAATTGCGATCTGCTCGACACTCATACCTTGCCAACGTGACGATAGTGAAGTCATCAGACGGGAAGCGTAAGCAGCAAAACATTTGCCATCCTCTGGGCGACCATTTTGCAGGTTGATAAGCGTAGCAGCTGGCGTCTCAATACAGTCGTATCTCGCCTTGAAAATGTCCTTGCATTCGGGCCAGGTCATCCCAGCATAGGACACCTGTGATAGCCATCGCGATGCGCTTCCGTTAAGTGCTTGACTCAAAATAATTATCAAAACGCTGCTACGAAAGTCACGATCAGCAATATAGGTCAACGTTGTCACACCAAGCACGCAGGTCGTTGTCAGACTTGTCTTGTCCGGGTCAAATTCGGGCAGTGAAACCTTATCCGCCGATGCAGTCGGCTTGATCGCATCGATCAGGCTCATTATATTGCAGTTCTGCGACTCCAAAAGTACTCGCAGGAGAGATTCATCTATCCCGGGTACATTCGTGGTATTTCTTCGATGATTTCTTCATCGTGGTATCTCTTCGAGCCCGAAGTGAATCCCACTTCTGATGTCGCATCAGGAGAGGCCGGCGGCGACATCAGAGGGTCATTGCTATCGTCAGGTTTGCTACTTCTCATTCTGTGGGCTGCGTAGGGTCTTCAGGCAACGAATAACACCACATACAATAGTTACAGTTTTATTCTTGCTCAACAATCGTAAGTACACATTGACGGAATCACATGGCGGTCTGATATAATCACAATAACTAATACTGCCCGGTCACAGACAAGTCCCGGAGACGGAGACGACCTTTCGAAGCTAATTCCAAATCGTAACCCTCTTCTCAGCTCCCTTACGTCAAGAGGTAAACCAGAATCGTAAAACAAAATGTCTCGGGCCATGTCCAAACGAATTCGAATCCCTCGAACGCGTCTGAGTGGCCGGCCAGTATTATTCGAATGCAACAAACATTATTTTATCAAGTAATCATTGCTAATATGACTTCCTAAAATCAAGTTATGATTTACAATAATAATTACAATATTATTTAGCACAACTTATTCAATTTCATAAATCAACCGAAACTCCTTGCTACATAGCGCCATCTAGCGAAGATCATAGACACTTATTCAGAAGCGGCGCTCCCGCTATCCGACATATATATATATATATATATATATATATATATATATATATATATATATATATATATAAATATCTTATATGTGCTCACCTTCTTGAAGTAAGCGAACTGCACCAGCTCTATGGCTGCCGTAGCATCGTCGCTAGTGACCTGGAAACTCAACCGGCACTTGGCGTGCGCCGTGCTGAGGCGGATGAGCGTCTCCAGCGTTCGGGCTGTTACTGGTTGCGTCTGCGCATGCGAACAAAAAAATCATTACCTCACATGTTTGTAATGAAAACGATTTGTGAAGGCGTTATGAGATGAAGACGTGAACTACGCTAGTGTCCATTGCGGGCAGTGTGTTTCAACATTCAAGTATTTTTTTCTGACTAAGTAGAAGACAGAAAGGAAATATATTTTTAATTTTAACATATTATTTCCACTGCTGTGCAAAGGCCTCTCTCGATATGTATTAAATATAAAGCTTTTCTAGACTTGAATCAATTTCATTGGATCCAATTTAAAGTCCCTTGCCCTTTTACATTACTTTTTTTTTCCTAACTGACTCACGATGATGGCTTGAAGTAGCCTCGTTATCATCACCGGACCTGCGAGCGGATGGCTTACTCCTAAATACGTAACCTACATTCCAACCCATTCCCATCTTATCAACCTATTCCCTGCTAACCAGGCTTCCCCCACTCACCCTGGCCACGTCGCTGTCCATAGTGTCCTGGTTGCGGAGCCGCGCGTACTCGTCAGCGATCGCGTCGCACGCCTCCTGAGTCAGCTTGGGCTTCATCAGCCGCGCGATGTGGATGTACTTCCTCATGAACTTGGTGCTCAGGATCTGGTCCTTCTTGCTGCGAGTGTTCCCGTGGAGTAGAGGGTCGTATTTCTCGTATATGGACTCGTTTGACTCCTGCAAGGAGAAAACATTTGGTTTATTGCTTGTTGCTTTTACTATTATACGATCTGTTAAAGTATAAATTCCTTTATTTATATAGGCATTTACACACCCTTATAAATCATTGGTACAGTAAATAAATAAGTGATTCTACCACCGCTTCACCGGACACTACTACCGAGAGGCAAGAAACTCGATTACTCTTTAGAATTGATAATAAAAAAATTGCCATGTCATACAGTTTGAGTATGTCACAGCAGAAATGAGAAAAAGAAAAAAAATTGTACTATGTTTACTACTAATGAATAACTGTGAGTTTGATTGCATGAAATTTCATAAAAAATCTTACATCAACTTCTTCAGCGTCAGGATTTTCAGTGGAGAGCATTTCCACTAGCGAGCCCATAGGTAGAACTTCGCCATCTTGCTCCTTAGGATTTCTGAAAAATATCATTACATTCTTAATAATAAGTTAACTTGACACAATAATATGTAAGATTGCTGGATATTCACTTAAACTTGCTAAATTGACATCTAAAGATTAATGTAAAAATTAAATTAAAATGAAAAAAAAGACATACAAGTCTTAGTGTAGGAAAAGGGCAGGAGAATGATGATGATGATGACGAAGATGAAGTCAATATTCATCTATTTCTTCATGAACTACCTATTACTTTAACTTGTAGAATTTAATTAGATTTTGTCATGAGCCATCACATCCAATTAATTAAATTTGACACTTTACTACACCATTGTACTAATTTATCCACTACAAGGCCAACCCCATCAGTACCGACCTGTACCGATGCATTCTGAGCACGTGTTCCGAGATCATGTTGTCGTGGTCCGCGTCGGCGATGTCCAGCACCACGAACAGCAGGTCGAAACGCGACAGCAGCGAGTCCTGCAGACCGATGTTCTCCATTGGGGTCTTGTACTGGTCGTACTGCGGGGGAGAGGTGAGCGTCAGTTATAGGCATTAAATAATTCTTATATATTCGATGATGGCCTGGAATAGGCGTCGTCATCACCGCACTCGCGGGGGAGCGGAATGACATAGGTATAAAAATATATGATTCTGGTTACGAGGCAAAGATTTAATGGAGATTAAATGATACATTAGGCAGAGAAAAAATATGAGTACTATTTATGTAACCGATGCCGGATTAAGCCGCCATGGGCATTTATGTACCAAGTACCCAATACAATTTCCATAGCAGCTAGGGAGACAAATAAATTTATATTATAAAACATCACATACATTGATCTGATCATCATGGTAAGTAGCCTAACTGTGAAACGATGATGGCTTGGAGTAGCCTCGCCATCATTACTGGGCTTGCGGGGGAGCGGATGACTCTCACCCCATGGCTGTCAGAATCAACAGCGATTGCCCAAATTGAATATGAATATATTTAATCGGTGATTGTTCTGTGTCTGGATACACGGAATATCCATCATACATCGCCATAGGGCACTCACCCTGCTGCGCGACACTGAGCCTTGTCGCGTCGCCATAGGGAGCACTCACCCTGCCGTAGACCGGGTTGGCGGCCGCCAGCACGGAGCAGCGCGCGTTGAGCGTCGCGTGGACGCCGGCCTTGGCGATGGTGACGCGCCCTGCTGCGCGACACTGAGCCTTGTCGCGTCGCCATAGGGAGCACTCACCCTGCCGTAGACCGGGTTGGCGGCCGCCAGCACGGAGCAGCGCGCGTTGAGCGTCGCGTGGACGCCGGCCTTGGCGATGGTGACGCGCCCTGCTGCGCGACACTGAGCCTTGTCGCGTCGCCATAGGGAGCACTCACCCTGCCGTAGACCGGGTTGGCGGCCGCCAGCACGGAGCAGCGCGCGTTGAGCGTCGCGTGGACGCCGGCCTTGGCGATGGTGACGCGCCCTGCTGCGCGACACTGAGCCTTGTCGCGTCGCCATAGGGAGCACTCACCCTGCCGTAGACCGGGTTGGCGGCCGCCAGCACGGAGCAGCGCGCGTTGAGCGTCGCGTGGACGCCGGCCTTGGCGATGGTGACGCGCCCTGCTGCGCGACACTGAGCCTTGTCGCGTCGCCATAGGGAGCACTCACCCTGCCGTAGACCGGGTTGGCGGCCGCCAGCACGGAGCAGCGCGCGTTGAGCGTCGCGTGGACGCCGGCCTTGGCGATGGTGACGCGCCCTGCTGCGCGACACTGAGCCTTGTCGCGTCGCCATAGGGAGCACTCACCCTGCCGTAGACCGGGTTGGCGGCCGCCAGCACGGAGCAGCGCGCGTTGAGCGTCGCGTGGACGCCGGCCTTGGCGATGGTGACGCGGCCCTGCTCCATGACCTCGTGGATGGCGGTGCGGTCGATGTCGGACATCTTGTCGAACTCGTCGATGCAGACCACGCCGCGGTCCGCTAGCACCATGGCGCCTGCTTCCAGTCTGGGAACAACATTATAGATGTACTGTAATGGTCCTTCGAGCCGGATTGTTGGGGCGAGGGCATTGGTTAAGTCACCAATTCCTTTTTAAACTTTTTTATCTAAATTTTTCGGTCTTAACAATGCACCATTACTTCATTACATTATTATGACAAATGTGAATAATATTCATCAAGTTTCAAAATACAAAAACCTGCAATGGAAAATGTTACTGTGTCTCATTTTTACAATGGAACATTATATATGTTATGGACCAAATGATAAATTGGGCTTATTCATACTGCCCGGTCCATATGAAAAATGCCCAATATGAGAGTGCAATTCAATAATAATTATTCAAATAATCACTTTGACCGGGCATTATACATAATGTTTATCACCTTTTGGGCAAAGTAATACAAACTTATTATGTAGAAAAAACTTTAATTAATCTTATCATTTGATATACAATAGTTTAATATAAAAAGTAGTTAGCCTCTAAAAATAATGTGGTGTGAAAAAAATGTCATAACAAAAGGGGGTAATGGACATAATTTAGCGGCGTTACTCGTAAGACACGCTATTATTCAAAATTGCAATATAAATAAAGGCGTTTACACCCAAAATCGCTGAACACATGAGTGTCATTATTTTAGTATTGATGCGCGGGGTGATTAAGATTACGGAGACATTGGCTATTTATTGTTTTTCCTCGTTTCGGCATTTTAAATCCAAGTCCAAACACAAAGCAAAATCAACGTCCAATAACGCGACAAACGTAACTGTCACAAAAAATAATAAATACACGGAGGAACTTAATCTATGCACACATGGCTGAATACATAGATGTATGGTCAATACACAGCAGCGGGGGTTACGAATGATAAAATAATCGAATTACGTAAAAATATAAGTGAAGTTTCCCATATACAAAAATTATCCATCCTATTCTAAAAATTACGCAGTGAGTATTACCCATTACGACACTATGAAAACGTGTCAAACAGCGTAACTTTGTAAAAAGCGTTAAACAGTGTGGAAATTTTACGTTTTCTTTTATTATAAAAATTATTTTAAAGCACAAAAGACACTTATTTTTCTCAAATTACGCACAATTATCACATAGCCATATAATAATGACCGCGCATAATGACAAATAATGAAGTTGAAATAATAATTAATCACTTGGCCCGATAGGGCTAGACATTATACATAATGCTCGGGCATTATTAATAATGCTCGCATTAATCACTTGGTCCATAACATATATATTGGCATGATAAATATATTTATAAAATTATTTTATATTTTAGAATGTCATATCACTATGTTAATTTTGTATAAAAAGTGCAAAAACACAAAACTTTTTAAATTTTGGTTGTATGTCGAAACGAGTCACACAAAGCTACATATTTACCTAAAATCATTAACATTCTCGATTGTCGATGGTTTCTCGAGTTACGGTACTCAACCGCTCAACGATCTATAACAAGCATCGCCTCTTACCTCCTATCCCCCGTCTCAGGGTCGGTGGTGACAGCGGCGGTGAGCCCGACGCCGGAGGAGCCGCGGCCGGTCGTGGTGACGGCGCGCGGCGCGGTGGACAGCACGTAGCGCAGCAGCTGGGACTTCGCCACCGACGGGTCGCCGATTAGCAGCACGTTGATGTCGCTGAGGGATGACAGATGGATATTATTGTAACTGCCTCGTTGGTCTATTGGTAGCAAGCGCTGAGTAAGGACCGAGAGGTCCCCGGTTCGAGTCCGGGGTCGGGCAAAATTTGTGTGAGTTCTTCTGTGAAGAAATAACTCAGCCGGGAGTTAGGAAGTTGGCGGTTGGACGCCCTTGCCTCGGAAAGAACGTTAAGCCGGTGGTCCTGCGCCTGATCTCACATCGGTCATGTCGGATTGCCGTCTCACCGATCTGTGAGAGTAAGGGAATAGAGAGTGCACTTGTGTTTGCGCGCGCACTTGTGCACTATAATATGTCCTGCGCACTTAGCTGATCTCAATTTGAGATCGGCCGCCATGACCGAAATCGGTCAGACGTCTTATTGTGACTGCTACATGACTGTTACCGCACATAATGAGCAGGTTTTCGTCAATTGATGATTACCAGACGAATGTCCACATTGGCATGACGTGTGGCATGCGTACATATGAAATTGCGTCATGTGAACATTGTTACACGGACAATAGGACTAAGAAGTCTTAAGTGTCTTGCCCATGACCTAACGTTTCGAGCTCTTTACATTTCTCGTCACTGTCAAAAAATCGAGACATCGGATTCCTAAATAAATAGTTAGAATAACGATACATGCGAGTTAAATCCGTAAAAATTGTTTTATTTCAAAAGGCCTAAGAAGTGTTCGACTGATTTCAGTCATAGCACATCTGGAGATCTGCACACTCCACATGACATTATTGTGCACCACATACTCAAGCACATGCTCTGTTCTCACAGAGTCATTTGGTCAGACAACGCGCCCATGTACATCACAATGCAGAAAAGTAATGTAAATGTAATAAGAGAGTCAAATGTGCAGCCACTGGCATTCATGTACTTTTATGTTCATTATACAAACAGTTATTATGCTAGGATATGGTATCATTATATACATATTCAAAAGCTAGAATACATACCCTCTCAGCCGAGTTCCATTAGGCAGAACCTTCTCCATGCCACCCAACAGCAGACACAAGATAGCCTTCTTGATGTAGTCATGGCCGTGTATAGAAGGAGCCAAGGATTTGCTGAGTAGATCAAATATGTCTATAGTAGCACGCTTGGCCAGCCGCTTGCACAGCTTAATGTCTTCGATGGTCACATTCAAGTTCATGTCTTTGTTTATTTGGGTTACATTGTTGGCTATTAGTATGGTCCTGAAACAAAAATAATAAATATGACCCCAGAATTTTAATTTAGCTTAGTATGGGCAACCCCTGGAAACAAAAAGATACCTTTTTAAAATGTACATAAACTATGTTAGATTTTAAGTTTCTGTAAGGTACAATAACACATTTTTATTTTATATGTTATATAATATATTACTAGCTGACCCGACAAACTTCGTCCTGTCAAAAAAAATGTGGAAAAAAGGGCTGTTTTTAGGGTTTTAGGGGTAATTATTCGATTTTTTCTCGCCTTAAGAACTATCCTTGGACTTCAACTAACATTTTAAAAAGAATTGGCCAAATTGGTCAGGCGTTGTTGAGTTATGCACTTACCAACACATTTCGCGATTCATTTTTATATTATGTATACTAATATTATAAAGCCGAAGAGTTTGTTTGTTTGTTTGAACGCGCTAATCTCAGGAACTACTGGTTCGAATTGAAAAAATCTTTTTGTGTTGTATAGACCATTTATCGAGGAAGGCTTTAGGGTATATAACATCACGCTGAGACCAATAGGAGCAAAGATACAATGGAAAATGTGTAAAAAACGGGGGAAACGCGAACGAAGTCGCTGGCACAGCTAGTAGATTATAATATGTAAAGAATGATTACCTCGGCTTATTGAAAAGAAGTCGATAAGTTACTAAAAATGGCAGCAGAAAAGTTGACCACAATATGCTGTGTATTTATTGTTGTAACATTAAACAATAAACATGCAAAATTAATCATATAAAACAAAACACATTTCTTTTACCTGAAAGTCCCTGCAGTGAAGCTCCCCTGTTTCGAGGGTAAGCACCGGTAGTTACCCACCACCTGAACCCTGTCGCCAGGCTTGCACTTGTCTACCAGGTCATCATCACAGACAATGTCTACACTGCGCGGCAGCTGGCCAGCAGGCGCGCGCTCCGGCATCTCCTGTACTGTGAGGGTCTGGTGGTCTTTGTAGCGGGAGAGGCCATATTCTGTTTCTAGGGCATTGCCTTCATCATCCTACGAAGATTAGGATATTATAACAAAGGTTCAGTGAAAAGGACAGTTCCAATTTTAACTTTCTGATTACTGATGAAATAGGTGTAAATTAAAGTCATTTTCATAACAATAAAATAATTAAAAGAAATATAAACATTCATTTAACAATGACAGTACCTTTGTGGGATAAACAGCAGAAGTAGGGAATGCTTCAAAGGAGGTCAAGTCTGTATACTTCCTCTCCATAACCTTCTTTGTAGCGGGACAGTAGTGTACACTTCTGACCACCTTCGGCCTAACCAGGGACACCCTGGTCACAATGCCTTCGACACATATTAGGTTCCCTAAGTACCTAAACAAATAAACATTATTTTATAACATCTATACAATGAAGTTACTAAATCAAAAGTATTTTAAGTGGAAAATAGATAAATAGTATCAACAGGATAATGTTTATTTTACCTGGATGTCAAGCTCCTTGGAGTGACATGTTTATTTCCAAAACTTCCTGAGAAAGCAACAAAAAACTCCTCTTGAACTTTGGCGTACGTAGGATCAATGCTCGCCACGTACTCCTTGAGAGCGCGCTGGAACGCTATCTGCTCCTCAAAAGCGTGATCCAACAGATTCTTGGCTCTTTGAGGATTCTTCTTTCTGAGATCATTTACATTTACAACAAGCCGTTTCGACTTATCAGCTATCATTTGTTTCACCAATTCCATATATATTCCTTGATCTTCCTGAAAATACATAAAACAAAGAAATTTATAAGAATTTTATTGGTGGCTTACGAGAGTTAGGTTAGTCGGCACAAACATCTCACTTCATCATCTAAAAACTCCAAGTACTCCCGCTGTAAATCTCTGAGACGTTGATCGAAGTCGCCTTCTTCCATTTTGAAACTAAAATAATGTAATATAAACACAAATAACACACTTTTAACAAAAATACAACAATCAACAAAAGAGCAAGCGGGTGCTTTTGACAATTTGTCGGATTTGGCGCGAATTTATATCTTTTTTTTATATATGCGGCACCGGAACAATATCCAAATATGTGAATGACAAAATCCGAACTGATCTGACATTTTATTGGACGTTCAAATAAGCGCGACGCGATAAGTCGCTAAGAAGTAATCAAAACATTACGGTTTTGAAATATTAAAATAATTGCTACTAATTTATTACGTTTAATTAGTTCAGTGAATAGTTATGGATTAAAGTTTTCATCTCTAATCAATAGGCGGAATCTAGTAATCATGTCTGAACACAATTCTAATTCTAACCTCTCAGCGGCAGATAACGACAAGAATCCAGAAAAAGCGAAACTGAAAATCCTAGCGTTTCACGGCTACAGGCAAAACGGAGGTGTTTTCCGTGCTAAGATTGGGTCCTTTAGGAAAGCCGTAGCGAAATATGCACAGGTTACATTCATATCAGCTCCCCATAAAATATTCAATGAGGATGGTGGTGGTGATGAAGGTAAGGGCTAGATCAGATTATCTTTATTTATTTATTTTTTACATCTAGAAAACTGGCCAGTATTATTATCAACAGTTTTTAAGAATTTGAAGTTTATCTGAATAGTTAAGAACAAAATTTTCCTCTAACATTTTTCTTATTCAATGACATAGTTATCTAATTAAATTAACAAGGAACCCAACTAAGTTTTATATCTTTGTGTGCACTTCCAGATTGCAGGTCATGGTGGTTCAATGCAGAAGACAATACATTCAGTGGGAAATGTTTGGGCGGACCGGCCATAGGTTTCGAAGACACATTGAGGCTGGTGGAGAAAATTGTGAATGAGCATGGTCCCTTTGATGGATTCATGGGATTCTCACAGGGAGCTTGTTTAGTTGGACTACTGGCTGCTATGCAGCAAAAAGGATGTATGTATGCATAATTTCAATGAAAAATATTAGTTACTGATGGAAATTATTTATTGTATATGACGAGAGTATTTATTGTTTGTTTTATTTCAGATTTACCATACACATTCAAGTTTGTAATATTTGCATCTGGTTTCCGATCTGGTAGCTTGGTGCACAAGGGATTCTATGATGAAGAAATAACCTTACCGTCACTACATGTGTATGGAGAAAGTGATTCTATTATACCTAAAGGTTGGTATTACAAACCCATTACCCATGTTTTTTCTTTAACACTTTTTTTTAAATCCGACATTCTAAAATGTACCTTTTTTTTATTTTTCAGAGATGAGTGAATCCCTCATAAATTTGTTCATAAAGCCAGTAGTGGCAGAGCATTCTGGAGGCCATTATGTAGCATGCTCAGGCTCTACCAAGGATGCCTACCTAGATTTCCTCCATGATAGGTACCAGGACCTGCTTGAAGAAGAGAAAGAAATAGATAAACAAGATGAATAGAATTTTTTACTGTTATTTCAAAATTTGAAGCTTATCTGTTCTGACCAAAACTATTAATTGGAAAGCCCATTATAACACTGTAAATTAATTTAAGACTCTTATTAAGAAACATTGTAAAATAAAGAAATTTGAAGGTGAAAATGGACTTTGAAGTTTTTCTAACTTAATTTTGGGGTAAATTAAAAAAAATACAGAAATAAGGAAATGTAATGAAGAGATAAAAAAACTGGAGTAATTGTATCTTAATTGCAGTTCAAGGTCTACATTAAATGTGGGCGAAGTATTTCACTTGGCCCACAGTCTGTAGCCAAAAATTTTAAGGAAAACCATCGTCTACCCACCCCCTTCTGAATAATTACCGCCAGTGCCGGAACCACAATTATTGTTTTACGGTATGGGTATAAATATCCCTTTTGTAGGTAGGTTTCAAAGCCAAGTCCGTTACTTTGCAATCTTATTAAAAAGTAAAATGTCAATAATGTCATCTTACATTGAGGTTATGTTTTTGTGAATTATGTTGAACTGAATTTCTAAATTAAAATTTTAATCAATCTTTTCATGAATGTTATTATCTTCATAATTCAAAGCTTGTGAAGATGTGGCGTCGATATTTACTATGGTTCGCACACGAACATATTGACTTTCGACATGCAGTAAGTTCTAACCATGTTTTATGTTTTTATTCATTATTTTTATATCAAAGTGCCTGTTTGTAAATCATATTATTTTACAGGAAATGCAAAGCATCCTCTCAGTTTTGAACATTCCAATCAAATATGTAGAAAAGCCCTGTGTACAGAAACCATATTGGATCGTGGAGTTACCTACTGAGGATTGTGTGAAAAAAATTGCTTCAAGATCCGTTTTGCTCAAGAACTGCATTGAATTGTGGGCCAGGTCTAAAACTGAAGAGCAGCTGCATAAAAACTTGAAGAACTCTTTACTGAACTCGACAGGAAAATGGATAGTGGATGACAATGATCAGGGAGTCAGTGACAAGCATTTGTGTCCTAGTTCATTGATGGAGGCTTGCTACCCTGCGGATAATTCGTTTAAAATTGATGTAGAAACTTTCTGTAAACATTTCACAATGAAGGAAAAAGTTGATAAGATTGAGGTAATTAGTCACATTTATTATTATGGATATCAGACAAATTATTCAATTATTTAAACATTGTCAGTTACCATATTCTGAGAGAGTTTATTATGCTCATGTCTAGGGTTGCCAGATCGGCAAACCTTATAGTCATTTAAGTAAAAATGCCAGACACCAGCCACATGAAACACATTTTCTATGTTAGTAAAATCAAGCTTGTCACAAAATGTACAAAGCCTAATAAAGCATTGACATTGATTATTTTGGCCGGACATTAAATCAAAAAGCTTTATCTGGACACCTGACAACACTATACATAACATAAAATATTTATTATAATAAAGAAGTAAATAAAAAATTTAAAAGCATCAATTTTGAATAAATTTGTCTTCTTCTTCTTATCATATGGTTGATGAACAACCTGGTGTCAGAGTTTAAACCGCCCGTAGGCCTCTGACATGGCTTCACACACCGTTAAAAAATCTCTCAGGTGTGCTGGTTTCCTCACGATGTTTTCCTTCACCGTTGAATTTACAAATAAATTTGTTATCAAATTTAAAGGTTTCTGCATTTTCATTTCAGAAGTTCAGCTATCTGCCCCTGCAAGGTCCTGTGAAACTGAAGAACCCAGATGTAACACTCTCCTATCTGGAGTTCTATGGAGTGGACCCTAATAATGTGCCAGAAGAGCCTTATGACCTCTTCTTTGGGAGATGGGTAAATAAATTTATCATATTTTAAGTGTAATAGAAAGAAAAAGTAATATGTTTATTTGTTAGAAATAAGATAAAAGTAGGATATACTTTCTTTACTACTTTTGAACCAACAATAACATTACACCTAAAAGTAGGTGCTGTCTTAAATACAGGTTGCCACAACAAGCACAAACAGAGATTGTAGTGAGCATAAAGCATCCCTTGTCTTAAATAAATCAAAATTAGCATATTAGAAAACTGTAACTGTCCGGGATATTTACCATGTTGTTCATGTTGACACGGGCATGGGGTCTCATCCCATACATTGAAAATGATATTCCCAAAAACTACAACAGATGGCGACACGAGTTTTCATTCGTTGATGATGATTATGCAAATCCCAGAAATCGATAAATCCAACCATTAAAAATATATAAGCTAGTATTTAAAAATATAATAATACATAATCAAATAATTTAAAACCCTTTTAGATAAATATTTTCATAAATTTAAATTTTCAATAAAAATTGTAGTTTTCGCGAGTGCTAATTTGGTAGAACGCCATCTATACTCTATTCCAATTATGAAGTCCTTTTTGACAGATGTCAATAGTTCAGTACTAGGGAAGTACCCTTAGAAATCGATATTCAGCGGCAACGATTCTCGATTTGTAACAAATTTAAATCGAACTAACTTTCAAAAACTAAGGTTAATAAAAATTATCGAAAGAACAATTTTAGACATGCAAAACTTCCAAACTTATTTTTTGTAAAAAAGAAATACACGATTGGATGTTTAGTATAATAATAATGAATAATGATAGTTAAGTTATTTAAAATTTACACTGAGTTTAAAGGATCATAACAGTTATAGGCTCGTGTCAAAGACTCGTTAATTAATGGCACCGAATGTTTGACACCGTTTGCTACCAGGATTGTTTGCACCGAGTACCTATAGTTGCAACACTAAATTAATTATACGAATTGTATCGCGTAATGGAGTAACTCAACTGACACGGGTGATCATGGCGCTTGCAACAGTGCCGAAATATCGAGAGCTCATTAAAACAAAACAACATGGTAAATATCCCGGACAGTTACAGTTTTCTAATGTGTGTAACCATGACAGTTTAAAATCAAAATTAGCATAGTTTAGTGCATTTACTTATTATATTTAATGGCTTTCCAGATCCTATGACATACAAATACAAATTATTTATTACAAAAAAACCTTACACATAGTTACATAAACATCTGATCCCCACACTTATTTTCTTTAAGATTGAAAAAATGACCTAATCTTATCCAGAAAGTTCACATCATTGGTCAGTAAGTCCATCTGACTTAGCCAGTCAGTAGCTAGCTAGGCTGCACTACCAACGCCATATGGCACGCTGGCGATGAGGTCATGAAAGATCTGCGTGAGCTCCATGCGTCCAAACTGGAGAGAAGTGGCACAGGGTGGACATAGGTGGGGGTCCTTATTATTGGAGGCCAAGACTCGTTTTAGGTTGCTGCACCAATCTAGTTAGTTAACAATTTTTTGGGTACACCCTCTACATTTGGCTCCTCCATATTTATCAGACATAACTATCACAGATAGCGGACGGGCAGCGTGACGTGATCCAGTTCCACTCGCTGAAGAAGCGCCAGTTCATTGGCAACACCAGTATGGACGCTCAGCTGGCGCTCCTGATGGCCAACCAGGCACGGGTGGTCCCTGGTGACCTGGTGCTCGACCCCTTTGTCGGGTCAGGGTCTTTACTGGTCGCTGCTGCACACTTTGGTGGTATGGTTATTAAGAAATTGATATTTGTTTTTGCATGTAAAGTAAAACTATTGACGAGAGAAAATGTTAGTCCAATTTGGGTTAGATACTTACTAGACATTCACATAGATGAAATCAAAATGACGTGTATTTATAGACAACAAGCTTTCCACCCGCGACTCCGTCCACATGAGATCGCTTATCGCGGAAATCATAACTCTCTTATAAAAAAAAAGAATAAATATAATTTATTTCGGACAGGGTACATAATAAGGCGTCCGACTGATTTCAGCAATGGCGGCCGATCTCAATTGAGATCAGCCAAGTGCGCAGGACATATTATAGTGCACAAGTGTGCGAAAAAGGGTACATAATATAGTGTTAGTAACAATATAATGTTACTGTTATAGCAGAGTCGGCTCAGGATCTCAGGCTCTAGACTATAACTGCACCAACTTTTATTTAAATTGGTTTAGTAGTTAAAGCATGATTATATAACATACAGACAGTTACTTTTGCCCTCAATACTTTTCACTTACTAAATACTTTTCAACCCCATGAATAGCTGTGTATGTATTGAAAAAAAAATATATGAATATGAGTTTATACATGTATTTATTCTTTTTTCTTACAGCTTATGTATGGGGGTCTGATATAGACTTCATGATGTTACATGGCCGGACTCGGCCCACCCGCGTTGGACAAAAGGTATCAAAGTATGTATTTATTACTGTCTATTACATGCATTGTTTTATGTATCCTCTGCATGTAGCCTCCAATATCCATAATCCATGTGTTGTAATAATTTGGACTTGAGATCTAAAGGTGTTCATACATTGAAATACTTTTGGATCATTAAATTATGACAATAAATACTTTCTTTATTCTTAAATAAAGTCCAGGTCATCCCGATTTAAATGATGTTTCCGAGCTTCCATGTGTATTTGGAATTTTAAAGTTAAATTTATGTAATGCTAATCTAATTATTATTACTGCTATTTAAAAAACCTTAACTGATTGGTAAAAAAGAGATGTCGCGACGATCTCGACGCCCAAAAACCAAACTGGCCATCTCTTGTTACCGATCGACAAACATGGAGTAAATTTGGGGAGGCCTTTGCCCAGCAGTGGGACATCACAGGCTACATAAAAAAAAACTGATTGGTAGGTAATCTACAAACTAGGCAAGGAATATATTGCTCGTCATGTCCACTTTGAAATAGACTCCCTATCTATAACTAGGCGCCAACTTGTTAGCATTTTTCAAATGATTATTTTATAAATTTTCATTTCACTTTATTTTTATCAGGTACGAGCTAAAGAAGAGAGTATACGCGGCAACATGAGGCAGTACGGCACAGCGGCCAAGTACTTAGATGTTGTTGTGAGCGATTTCTCCCTGCCGATGTGGCGGGACGGACTGGAGTTCGATGCTATCATCACAGATCGTAAGTAGTATTGTATTTATTATTTTTGAGACGGTCGCAGCTGTGACAATCGACTGCCATGCCACCAACGATGTTGATGTGATGACGTCATGAAATAATAGATCACATTTTAAGTCATGTCTTTATTGGTTTGTTACTTTGAAGTATTCAGATGTCCATAATTTGATGATTTCCGCCGAACTATTTCAATTATTGCCAATTAGTTTGTACGAGTATATCAAACAGTTCATAAATCTTATGTTTACTGACTGTGATATATTTTACGTAAGATTTTAGACTTTCGCGTTCCGTTACTACACGCGATATTAGGAGTTTAGGAGTAGCAAATACATAGCTACTTACTGCCTTACTAGACCGATTAAGACTGATATTTAGTAATAATTGTTACTGTGACATGTATGCATATACTAATGGTTTTATTATTTGCGTGTTTCGTAAAAGCGCCATCTCTGGGTTGCTTTTGGAACTCGCTACTCGGATTTCGCTCAAAACAAATGACTATTTCGAAAACTCTGACAGCTCCATACGGCGTCCGCGAGCCAGCCGAGAAGATAGGCATAGAGCGTGACAACTACACGCTGACCGAAGCCCACCTCGTGAACCACGTGCCTTCGAAGGTGGAGTACGACCTGACGCACATCTACAGCGACCTGCTGGACTTCGCGGCGCGGCGGTTGCGGGAGGGCGGCCGGCTCGTCTGCTGGTTCCCGTTGGTCAGGTAAGATGGCATCATCATCATCTCACCCTATTGCTGCCCACTGCTGAGCATAGACCTCTTCCTCTTACCACCAGACCACTACATGCTGCCATTGGAATGAAAAGCTCTCTCTCTAAGCAGGCCCCTCTTAGCCACTGGGCACTATGGGCACTTGCCCAGGGCCCCGCGATCGAATGGGGCCCCCTAGTTCCTGTCAGATTACCAAATGACGAAAAACATTACTTCTGAAAAATCTGATGTTAATGACTTACTACAATACCTACGCTTATTAGCTTTAGTTTGCCATACCTTTTACAACATGGCTTATACTTTTTGACAGATGGGTCAGTGAAGGGAAACAGAAAATATCTATTGGTTCTAAAAATATGTTAGCTAAGTATGTGCCTGTATGTATGTTTTAAAAATCAAACAAAGAAAATTTACATAATTTTTGTTAATTATTTTTTTTACAGTAATTGTTCATAATAGGCATTATTATTGGCTATGCATAGCTTAGACCTTCTTAAAAGCTTTTTAGGTTGTGGATTGCTTCTTTTTTGTCAAATTTTTCAGGGGCCCAAATTGTGATAAGGCAAAATGTAGTAGTAGCATTTTGCAACATCCGAAAAACCTTTGTAAAAAGGTGTTGTATATGCATAGCCAATAATGGTGCCCATTATGAACACTTACTGTAAAAAAAATAATTAACAAAAATTATGTAAATTTTCTTTGTTTGATTTTCACCCCTTTAATTTTCAATTCTGTAAAATTACTGCTACTAATGTTACTAACATAGCATAAATTTGCTGAAACATATCGTTTTATTTTAAAATTAAAGTTTTACATGAAAAATAAAAACACTGATTTATGGCACCTGTGCCATTCGCGTTCAATTTTCGTTCTGATGCTCTGGCAGTAGCGGTATGAAATTTTCAGGGTATGCTATCTATGGATGTAGGTAGTTTTTGAAATAAGTTCTAGAAAAAAAACATAGGCACTTTTTTTCGCTGGAGGCTTTGAAAGTTGGTAGACACAATTCGATTTGTAAAACTTTTGAGAAGAATTATTTTTTTACTCCAATATGATAGGGTTATGACTCAAATTGGTATCGTAATTATGAAGACTTACTATTGAACTATTTCTAAAAAAAAATCATGCAAGCAGATCCAGTAGTTAAGCTACAGTGAAGACTTTTATACTGAATTCCGGCTTCTTACAAAAATTTCACAAAAATCTCAATAACTTTGGAACTATTGAAAATCGCTGAACATACATGGGGGTTATATCGATAGGTATTGAAGTCCCCCATCGATTGACTTACGATGATCCACCCCCCCCCCTGTTACACCCTGTATAATTAACTAATAGTAGGGATGTATTTAATCATGGAGCAAAACTTTTTTTTCTATAAAATGTTGCTTGAGTTTGTGTTTAAAAGTCAGCATGTACTCACATGTATTGTTTCCCTATTACTCTCGTTCCCGTAGGAATTTTACAATATCCTGTTGCAACTAACCTTTAATTTTATGAAGGTACCTATACTGTAGGACTGCCAAACTTCAAGCGTCTAACTTATGCGGTTAATATTTTTCATACAAAAGGATTTCCCGTTAATTCCTGTTCCCGTGGGAATTTCGGGAAATCCTTTCTTAACTTCCTAAAATCATAACTTCTTTATAGCGCAGTCGGTTAAAAAGTTAAGTCTCTACACTAAGCTACGTCCCTTCCAATTTCAAGTGCCTACGTTAAGCCGTTTAGGCTGTGCGTCGATATGTCAGTCAGTGAGTCAAGTCAGTCAGTCAGTCAGTTTCTCCTTTTATATATTTAGATAGGTAACTAAATAGTGTTTTCTCAAGGTCATAGGGGCCCCATGATCCTATTGTGCCCAGGGCCTCAAATAGTTTAAAGACGGCCCTGTCTCTAAGCTCTGAATCACTAGAATATGCTCAGAATATTTGGTTCGGCCATCAATATGTGGTACCTATAAAACACAATAGTTCCCACTGACCCTATATAAGCTTATGTCTTTAAACACACTACTACATGTCATGGAAGTCTTCGCCAAATAATATGAACAACAGATTAATATATATGTTACCGGAAATGTATGTAATCCGTCATTGTATACAATTCCTAGGAAATGTATGTAATTCCTAAAATCGCA
The DNA here is from genome assembly GCA_039566165.1 of Maruca vitrata. Classification (NCBI taxonomy): domain Eukaryota; kingdom Metazoa; phylum Arthropoda; class Insecta; order Lepidoptera; family Crambidae; genus Maruca; species Maruca vitrata. The sequence goes on along the minus strand of CM076923.1, from coordinate 1,968,554 downwards.
CGGAAATGTGTGAAATAAATTACACATTACACATTTCCTAGGAAATCTATACATTTCCTAAATAGTAATCGGAAATGTAAAAAAATAAGATATTAGTGAGTACGCGACAGCGAGACGGAAGGTATTGCTTCGCCTGAACGGGGGATCGCGAAGTTCCTTGTAAATTGCCTCTAATTGGTGTAGTTTGGAATAAAACCGATGATGAACTCTATTCGATTGTTACCAAGAACGGTATCTTAAAACAATTATATTCTCGATCTCAGAATAATGAGTGATCAAAGTTGATCTTAATGCAAACGATGTACCGAGTACCGAGATTGCACGGTCAGTTGCCACCTTGTAATACACTGGAAACGGCCAGGGATTTAAGAAGTGCCTTTGCAATACAAGCTGTACTACAGCATGATATCTGTGTTTTAAAAAAAATACACTTAAACACGCTTCTATTGGTGCACGTAAAAGTCAAAAATAAAAAGGGTCGTTAAAGTTGTCTCTTTTTCTGAGCTGAGGTGTAAACTATGTGCTTTAAATTATTACATTTGATTGCAAAAGCGCGGGGTGCTGGAACAGGTAGGATTTTTAGTATACCTCTGAGAAATCAAGCTATGTTTCAGGAAGCAGGTTACAGAGATTGGTGCTTTAACTAGAGTTGCAGCACGACCAGTAGGAGGCTCTACATTAAACAATCTGTTCAAAATACCAGTCAACAGTGGCAAAATATAGAGTTCTTATTCGTGTATTTGTTTACAAGAAAGTCTTTCCTGCTTTTACAATCAAAAAATAAAATTAAAAGCACATAGTTTACACCCCAGCCCAGAAGTAGAGACAACTTGATCCACTCGTAATTTATTTTTTACTTTTACGTGCACCAATAATATAGAGTTTAATAGTGTTTTTTTACAGTTTTTGTCTCCATTATCAGATCAGCTCGACAATACCATATTATTGTATTATCATCAAAATCACATACGACTGTAAATTTTCATAACCCTCCGATGTTAAGAAGATGTTTCAATTTATTTTCTTACATACATTATTTTATTAATAACGTGTTTTACTATAGAAAGCATTTACTTTACACATTTCCTAATACGGTTTAGGAATTTTATACAATTCCGAGGAAATGTACACATTTCCTAGGATATCTATGCATTAAATATTTTTTCAAACAATATTTTATACATTTCCTAAACAGTTTAGGAATTGTACACATTTCCTAGGAATTGTATACAATTCCTTGATTTCATACATTTCCGGTAACATATACACGATATAGAAATAAAGTTAATAAATTAATAGATATTGCTAAGAATAATTATAGACTGCAAGAAATAAAACACTGTAATAATGATTATAGAAAAATATGGGCTAACATAAATAAATGGATAGGTAACCCCAAAACTAGTCTAGATGGTGTAATTGTTAAGTATTTAGGCCAAACAGACACTATGTACAATATATGTAATAAATTCTCGGAAACATTCACTGGAGAAATCATAAAAATTAAGCATAACTGTGATAGTAAGTTCTTAGATATAAATTCCTATGTAAAACCTAGTGATACGTCATTTTATTTTAAGAAAGTAGAGGCTAGTACCGTGGAAAAATATATAAATAATTTGAGCTGCAATAAGGCACCGGGGATAGATGGCATAAGGGTGCAAGATGTTATACAAATTAAGAAAGAAATAAGTCCAGTTTTGGCTAAGTTTATCAATATGTGTGTTAGTGAAGGTGTTTACCCAGATTTACTAAAAAAATCTTTAATAAGGCCTATTTTCAAACAAGGAAACCATTTAGATTATAGTAACTATAGGCCAATCGCAATATTATCTGTAATAAATAAATTAGTTGAAAAAGTTATTGTTAACCAAGTAAGTAGCTATCTAGAACAACACAATATAATATCAGAATCGCAGCACGGGTTTAGGCGCGGGTTCAGCACGGCCACCGCGCTCGCGCAGTTCACCGACTACGTCAACAACAGCCTCAACCAAGGTAAGTTCGTCGCAGCACTGTTTATAGACTACAAAAAAGCCTTCGATACTCTGGAACACGACGTGCTGCTGCGCGCAATGGAGCAATGTGGCGTGAGAGGACCTGTCAACCGCTGGTTCAAGAGCTACCTGGAGAACAGAACCCTCCGCACATCTATAGACGGCACCATAGGCGACGAGGTAAGCGTGAAGCTCGGCGTGCCCACCGGCTCGGTGTTCGGCCCGGTGGGGTACATAATGCATGTCAACAGTGTCATCAATGTGATAAAACACTGTACCACGTTCATGTACGCAGATGACATGTGTCTGCTATACTCGTCCAACAGCGCCGCAGAGGCACAATACCACATGCAGGTAGATTTTGAAAATGTTATTAAATGGGCTCATGATAACGGGATAATACTAAATTTTACGAAAACCAAGTTAATGCATATAAGTTCCCCCTATAGTAGCTATAAAAATCAGATACAGATAAAATTAACCGGTCATACATACGAATGCTTACATAACGATAAACACAGATGCCTATGTACAAGTATAGACGTAGTAGATAAGTATAAATATTTAGGTTTAACAGTAGATCGTAATTTAAGCTGGAAATTACATATTAATGATGTATGCGCTAAGCTGCAATCAATTCTGGGTAAATTCTTTCACCTAAGTAGATTTGTTAGTAAAAAAGTGTTGTATGTATTATATTTTGCCCTAGCAGACTCATTAATTAGTTATGGATTAAGTAGTTACGGACTAACATTCAAAACACAATTAGATTTCATTAAACAATTACAGATTAGACTGAGTAAGCACCTTGTTAATAAGAAAATAAAGTTAAAATATAAACATAATTATGATAATTTGCTAAAGTTCTGTAATATAATTCCAGTGCATGAAAAAGTAGAATACTTGATAGCTTTAGAACAATACAACATAAATATATACAAAGAGCCAATAAATCATAAATATAATACTAGAAATACTGTGCAGGGAAAATTTGTGATACCTTATGTAAAAAATTATTTCGGTAAAAGAACTAGGCAATATTTAACCCCAACAATATTTAATAACGTAGATTATGTAAGAAACTTGTCCAAAGAGAACATGAGTATTGTATCATTTAAAAAGAGACTGAAAAAGTACTACTTAAAAATATAATGTATGTCACGAAAAGCTAGAATAAGATAATTTATAAAAACAGGATAATAATGTCGTACATAATAACAGTTATAGGAATGTGATATTAGATTGGTATACATAAAATATTATAATCCTTACTAATATTATAAATGCGAAAGTAACTCTGTCTGTCTGTCTGTCTGTCTGTCTGTCTGTCTGTCTGTCTGTTACGCTTTCACGCATAAAGTACTGAACCGATTTAAACGAAATTTGGTACAGATATAGTCCAGAGCCTAGAAACGGTTATAGGCTACTTTTTAACCGACTGCGCTATAAAGAAGTAATGTTTTAGCCGTTAAACATCTCTACGCGGACGAAGTCGTCACAGCCACTGGACGGATCGAGATGAAATTTAGCATGCAGGTAGATGTTATGACGTAGGCATCCGTTAGGACAGGATTTCCCGAAATTCCCACGGGAACGGGAAATAACGTGAAAATCCTTTTGTATGAAAAATACTAACCGCATAAGTTAGACGCTTGAAATATGACATGCAGGTACCTTAATAAATTAAAAGCTTAGTTGCAACAGGATATTGTAAAATTCCCACGGGAACGGGAGTAATAGGAAAAAAACTTTTGTATGAAAAAATCTAAACCGCGATATAGATAGACGATTGAGATTTGGCATGCAGGTACCCTAATGAACGTTAAGCTTACTTCCAACGCGATATTACAAAATTCCCATGGGAACGGGAGTTATTGGGGAATAACTTCAGTATGTAAAATCCCTTACGGGGTTGAAATATATTATATAGAGATAGAGATATACCCGAAGCGAAGCGAGGGCGGGTCGCTAGTATTATATATATTTTTAATTGTTATATAAAGATATAGATAGTTATAGAAAGGTATATAAATATATTATGTGTAAATAAATAATATTTAAGAGCGCCAATATCGCCAACAAACTGGCAACAGTTTGGCGATTTTTGTAATTTACTGTAACCATGTAATTTTTGTGAATAAATGACTTAAAAAAAAAAAAATGTTGAACTTCAAAGATATGTCTAGGTGAGGTAAACAGCTCGGGATAAGCACTCATACAGTAATTATTTGAGCCAGGTATCATTATAAGCTTCAAAAAGTACATATTTTTTTTTATTATTTGTTGTGCTATTTAAAGCTTTAATATGTAAAATTTGAAAAAAATCGCATACATATCGGGAGACTTGAACCACTGGTCTTCAGATAGAGCGTCAGACGCGATATCTAAATTTACATAATAAGTTCTCAAAAGGCTATCTTGTTCAGGAAAGACCATAAACCAGCCTTATTTCTCGGTTTGTAAAGCAGCGCTTGCTACCTAGAAACCTGACCGTCCACCAACCACACCCTCTACCACCATTATTCGTCCCCAGAGAGGAGTACGACGACGCCTGCCTGCCGCAGCACCCGTGCCTGCGGCTGGTGGGCAACTCGGAGCAGCCGCTGTCCAAGCTCACGGCGCGCCGCCTCCTCACCTACGAGCGGGGCGCAGCGCCCCACGTGCCCGGCGACACCAACGCCGGGGTGCACAATTTCAGGTGATTATTTACACAACGACTGGCTCGGTGGAACGGTGGTTAGTGGACCCTACCTATAGACTACTTACGGTTCCAAGAGTCGTGGGTTCGATTCCCACTCGGGACAAATATTTGTGTGACGGACATCGGTTTTTGTTCCGTGTCTGGATGTGTTATTTAATAGATTTGTTGATTCTGATATCCGTATCAATGTATGTGATGTTGTGAAATATTTTTTTATTTGACATACAAAAAAGCGTCGATGGCCTAGTGGTTAAGGTCGTCATGCGAGACGTCTTTGGTTCAAACCACGTTACGTACCACTGTATGTATATTGAAAACTAACGGTGAATGAAAAACGTCGTGAGAAAACGTGCATAACTTCGAAAAAATTCTAAGGTATATAAGTAGACGACGAATCCGCACCTGACTAAGGCCTGACCGCTCAAGTCTATATACCCCAGCTGTGGGGAAGTATATGGGTAGATGATGATGATATGAATGCTTGCATTACAGAGAGAAATACTTCGCGGTAGGCGAGATATCGCGTCGAGAGAGGAAAGAGCGTCGGGCCATAGAGATGGCCAACACCGCGGCTGCTAAGGCGCTCGGCCTGAAGACGGGCCGGGAACGGGAGCTCACGTGAAACACGACCTTAGCTTTAAGTATACAAGGTGCTTTTTTGTAAATAAATATTAAGTTGATTTATAAAATGTTTGTGTTTGTATTTTTAACCCCTTGTCAGCCACAGTAAGTATAGGTAATTAATTTGACTGCCTCGTTGGTCTATTGGCAGCAAGCGCTGCGTTAGGACCGAGAGGTCCCCGACTTCGAATCCGAGGTCGGGTAAACTTTGTGTGAGTTTTTCTGTTAGAAATTACTTAGCCCGGAGTCAGGAAGTTGGCGGTTTTAGGCCGGTGGTCCTGCGCCCGATCTCTCATTGCCGTCTCACAGACTATGAGGGTAAGGGAACAGAGAGTGCACCTGTGTTTGCGCGTACACTTGTGCACTATAATATGTTCTGCGTAGTTGGCTGATCCAATGAGATCGACGGCCGTGTCCGAAATCGGTCGGATGCCTTATTATTTTATACAGCATTTTTTAAGGAGATAAGGTGCAACCGCTTACTTTGCTCTATTTTCTATATAGAGCTCATTAGACTACAGTTCTGTAGCAGATACTAGGTTGAGTGGAGGCAGAGCAGGCTGTTTTTCTTTTTTTAATCTGCTGTCTCTTTTTCGTTTAGTGCGCTTGTATTGTTTTAAACTGTCATGGTCACACACATTAGAAAACTGAATGTGTCGGGGATATTTACCATGTTGTTTTGTATTAATGAGCTCCCGATATTTCGGCACTGTTGCAAGCGCCATGAGGGGACGGGACCCGTGGTCATGGCGCTTGCAACAATGCCGAAATATCGGGAGCTCATTAAAACAAAACAACATGGTAAATATCCCCGACACTTTCAGTTTTCTAACTTGTATTGTTTGCCTGACATGGTCATATTAGGAAACTTACAGTTTAACCCAGAATAAAACAACAGGTACTGTATATATTAATTATATAATGTGTTGTACATATGTATCAGTATAAGGGCTAGTCGGTGATGGCGAGCTGCAGCATGGCGGCGGCGACGTCCAGCTTGGGCGCGGCGGCGGCCTGCGCCCAGCGGCACAGGCGCCACGCCTCCGCGCGCTTGCCTCCGCCGCCCGACTTGTACTGCTGCGCTAGGTTGTTGGTACACTGAAGACAATGAAACGGGAACTTTAGTCTTTAAACTGGCTCGGGGGAACAGTGGTTAGTGACCCTGGCTGGCGGTTCCAAAAGTCGTAGTATTGACAGCACTTTTTCAGATAAAGAAGCAGACGGCACCGAAAAGGGTCAATATTTTTAGCTAAGATAAAAATAATCATTATTTTCCACGGACAGGTGCCAGAATAAACAGCATTGGATCACACAAAAAGTACTTCTTTAATTGGTAAAGCTACTTTGTATGTAATCGTAACTCAATTTTAAGAATTTACATTAATTTGCAATTTAAATAAGTATCAAAGTTTTAATTTGTTATTTTTACCAGAAATAGTCCAAGTAGTGCCCTCATGTTGTCAGGGTTGAGCTTCAACGCTTGGCAATAGTAGGACTTGGCCAATTCCAAATTTTCCACGCCACCCTGAAAGAAGGATAAGCATTCTTAAATTCTTAACCACGATACCAAGCTAATAAGACAGTTATGTTTGTGTGCATTGAGCATTTTTTTGATTATTTACTAGGATATTAATCAAAAGACCCAATGGATCTTGCTATCATTTACCATCAGATGGAGTGAGGTCATCCCATTAGTTTCAACAACCACAGTCGAATACCTTATTGGGTACAGATCATCACTCACCATAGTGTACCGTATGTCGGCGAGCCGCTGGTGCATGAGATGGTTGTGGGGCTGGTGCAGGATGAGCTCCTCGGCACAGAAGGCGGCGCGCGAGTACTCCTGCACCTGCAGGTACAGCGAGCACAACTCCTGCCAGGCCTCCACGTCCGCCATGAACCTGGGCAAATGGTTATTGAATGGGAAGTGTCGATTTTGGACGGCGCCACTGAGTATACCACTGTCCCCTTACCACCATAAATCTATATTAATATTATAAAGCTGAAGAGTTTGTTTGTTTGTTTGTTTGAACGCGCTAATCTCAGGAACTACTGGTTCGATTTGAAAAAATCTTTGAAAAAATCTATAGACCATTTATCGAGGAAGGCTTTAGGCTATATAACATCACGCTGCGACCAATAGGAGCAAAGATACAATGGAAAATGTGTAAAAAACGGGGGAAACGCGAACGAAGTCGCTGGCACGGCTAGTATCTCATCTGGGACATTTCCACACACAGTCATCTGACCCCAAACTAAGCAGAGCTTGTACTATGGGCGTCAGAGACTGATATACATACATATATATTTTTAAATACATACTTAAATACATAATCACACCTAGACACGGAACAAACACCTATGTTCATCACACAAATATTTTTCCCGTATGGGAATCGAACCCACGACTCTTGGAACCGCCAGCCAGGGTCACTAACCACTGTTCCACCGAGCCAGTCGGTGGAACAGTGGTGGTCACCAACGGTGAGCAAGAAGATAGCCCACTACAGCGTTTCCCCAGCGCTGTGATATCCACGAGGATTTCCGCCGGGTGAAAAAAATGTCCTTAAGGGACGCAAGCGACCCAATGTACCGGGTTGCTGCATCGCCCCCGTAATATTTTGATGGCCAGCACAGCAAGGCTATGGTAACTGATCTATTGACAGTAGTATTTTTTTACCAGTTGCTATTAGGGTCTCATCATCTCTACGTCATCATCTACAGAGTATTTTATCAGTTACCTTTGAGCGCTTTTGCCCATGTATAGTATGTGGTCATATAAAAAAAACCTTACTTTTTCAGATAGTCGACTAGTTCTTTGATGGCTTCGGGGATGAGTCCCTGCGCTTTCAATATGGCGACACGTCGTTTGCGCGCAGTAGAGTTAGTCTCGTCCGCCTTTATAATGTTGTCAAGTATTTCCAAGGCCTCGGTATATCTGGAAAGATGGTATTTTACATTTGGGGTTCTACTGGACTGTCCTGTTCGACACATCTTTAGTCTTTTTTTACTGGCTGTATAGTAACTATTTATAAAGAAAAAAAAAGGAAAAAGAAATAAAATAACACATCATTCGTTGTAGTTTAACGACACCAAAGGTTCAAAATATGACAATTAAAGAATGATGGGGCTTTCTATTGGAAGAAATTGTACAGTCATTGGTTTACTATAATTGTTTATAATAATTAAATATAATGTTTTCATATTTATTTAAGAGTATTAGGCAGTATTCAGTTCACTGTGGCATTTACTAATTGATGGCACTACAATTATTCTTATTATAGGCTCCTCTTGCCCTATAGAAGATGTAAAAATGCAGTAATAGTTCACAAGATATACTATGAAGAATTACTACTATCGCCCTAGTTTGGGGTAGGCCCGTGCCCCAGCAGTGGGGACGTATATTGGCTGATTATGACTATGAAGAAGCTTACTTCTCTTCGGCCTCAAGTAAGGCAGCCTTGCAGCGCATGACTCGCATGCTCCCAGGGAATTCCTTGGCGAGCTGGAAGATGTAGTAATCGGCTATGTTGTACTGGTGCGTGTCGAGCGCGGCGTATATCACCTGCTCCAATACAACATGTTCTGGAAACAAAGGACATACAATAAACATTTAAGTTACTTAAAGGAACTTTGATTGTTTTCTAGAATGTATCCTATAAACAATACTTATATTTTATGTAAGATTTTAGACTTTCGCGTTCCATTACACTAAATATTAGTCTTTATGGGTCTACACACGTTATTAGGAGTAGCAAATTACATAGCTACTTACTGCCCGACGTTTCGACTGGGTTACACCAATCGTGGTCGCGCGCGAACTCAAAATTTACATATTATAAAAAAAAAATCATTCTTATAAAAAAGAAAAAAAAAATTACAGCAGTCCACTTGAGAACTATTTTTTAAATGTTGGTTTAAAATGGGTTTTGCTTTAGGTTAGAAGTAGTGTGTAGAAAGTATGTTGTTATTGTTGTATTTATAGTTGTGTATTTATTACATTTATTTGTATGCTGTTAAATATATGATGTTGCTGAACGTCACAGAGTCGTTTGAATGTAAGTGTGCAATGTGACGTGAGAAATTTTAACGATAAAATTAATCATACAATGGAGAATGTTCATGGTTTTAGGGAATTAATAGCTGTATGCCAGTAGGACTAGTATTGTTCAGACTTTTCTTAGTGAATATGCCCTATACATACATAGAATGTCACAGCAAAATTAGGGTTTTCACATGTTACAACAAAAACAACTTATTAATATTCAATAAGATGACAGCTAAATATGTATGACATCATCTTTTGTAATGATAATTCTACAATATCTATTTGAAACACATTTCATTGAACTAAACATAAATTACTTACTAGGTTTCATAAGTTTCTGAAGTCTCATCTTCATAAACATAGAAGAAGGGAAAGTAGGCAATTCACGCACTTTCAATCTTTCGTGCAGGCACATATTAATGAAAGTAAATAGATAACAATACTTGCTCACCATCTTGTTTATTAATTTCAAACGCATTGAGGGCACTGATGACATCTTCACTTTTTCTTTCATTATTCTCTCGCAACTCCCGAAGCACTTTTCTTGCTTCTGGAATAAAATTAATTAGATTTCATTTTGCAGTTGGTCTTCAATTGAATTGAGGTAATATGTAGGTTAATTAATAAATAGATATCAAATCCAGTGTTGATGATGATGATGAGCCTACTCCAAGCCATCATCATGTCAGTTTGAAAAAAAGAATAAATAGATTCCTTAGGTTTAAACTTGAACATAATTATGAAATAGTCCTTGATTTAGCTATTCATATGCCAATATTGAGATATGTTACAGGAAAAATCATGCCAGTGGCATGAATACAGCCCTGATCAAAATGCCCTGGATCCATGATCCTGGAATCCATCCAGGAAAGTTATTGTAGATGTGTATCAGAAGATAAACAACCAAAATATGTTTTTTTTTTTATCAATATAGTGGGCTCATAAGTGCAATTGAATTTGCTATGGACCCCACCTATGTATTTATTAAGGCCACTTTATCTTTCAATTTCATTATTTCATATACATAAATCACAGAGAACAATGCAATGTATCATCATGGGACTTCCACATGATGTTCCAGTACACTATTTAGAGTGAAAAATCGCACCCATTTTCAATAATTAAATATCCATTCACACATTTCCTGTTAGGCTAGCAGGTTTTACATCCTAAATGGAATACTTCTTTATGCCAAACTTTCTAAAATTTCACAAATATGTTGATTTGTGTGGGCTAATGCGGTATGGTATCTATTGGGAATAGGTTCAGGTTATTCAGAAAATATAATGGAAATTAAAATCTTGAGTAGCAAGAGTATACAAACCTTTACCCAAATCCTCTATGTTATTACCCATGTTTTCTGTAATGTTATTTCTATATATGAATAATATATTTTTTTATATGAGCAATTATGCTACAGTCAAAATTTACATAAGCTTCACATTTATAAAATCAAAATGATTATTTTTCGTAAATTCCTATCACACAAGTGCACAACACAATGACTTTTATTATCACACACACGTTGACATTACTAGTGATGTAACATTATCGAAACTTTTGTTACAGTGATAAGAAAAGACATTAAAGCGCCCAGACTTAATATTGATTGAATATGTTTGTTGAGTTTTGAGAAGTTGTATCTTCAAATAAAATAATAATTTGTAGGATGAAAAACCTTGTTTATATTTTGTCCATAATTAATCTCTGAAAAATAACAGGGTAGTATAAATAATAAAAAATAATCAGCTATTGATATAATTCCTAAAAAGATCTCTCATCCGATCACTTAGTAAGTTATTTGCCTTGAAAAACAATGTTACTGTTATGTACCTAAGGATTACTGATCAAGAGCTTGGCTTTAACTAGTTTATCTGAGCTCGCATAGCTGACGCAGCTTTCCATATTTATTGCATAGTTTGCGATCTGCACACAAGTATAGAAAACTGTGTCAGCAATGTGACCTAAGCAAAACTAACTGAGCTTAGCTCTTGGTCTGCAACCCGCATTGTGTTTAAGAATAAAAAATCTGTCTGCGAACAATATAAATGTGGATACTTTTACTTTTTGGATGGATTGCGTGAGAGATGATATGGGAGTGAAAGGAGTACACGCAGAGATGACGAATGACAGGCCCGAGTGGAAGAAATATACATGTTGCGCCGACCCCACTTAGTGTGGGACAAGGGCAGGAGAATGATGATGATGATGACTTTTACTTTTTGCTCTGTTGCGTTTCTTAGGTTCAAAAGTTATTTATCCATCAGACCTACTTTATACAACCACATTATCCAGCTTAATCTAAGACGTATCAGCAAATGTAATAATGAATAAAATTAGATGGTCCATGTCGATATCAACATAATCATCAGAAATCGATATACCACTTAACTAGTTCTTTCATTACTGACATTTAAAAAAACATACATTTTCTCTATGTTCGTTTGACATTTGTCTATGGAAATTCCGTTCGACGCATTTTCCGTTCTGTCTTGTGTTATTTTCCAACAAAAAGAGATACAAATTCAATAGAACATTAAATGAATGACCTGCCACGAAGCAAGTATCGACATTTTAGTCCGTACATCGGAATACAAAGTTTTGTGAAGTGAACGAGACGTCTGCAATATGTCTGACTATTTGGAAATATTTTTAGATTTAGCGTAGCCGTAAATAATCGTAATATCTATTTTAACGGTATTGATGCCATGGATTACACATGACAATTAATACAAATAGGTAAGCTCGTTATTATTCATATACGATACTTGCTATTCATTCCTTCCTTGTACAAGCATAACGTTGTAGTTTTTTATGTCTCAATGGCCTTTATCTCATACTTTTGTTTCTTTTGTCCTCGGTTTCGACATACAATCAAGTTTATAGAGTTGGACATTGTGAATTTCGCGTTGTGTATTTATATTGACTTATTTTGTCTGATAGATCGATAAGGAGACGACTTACAACGAAGAAATGTATTGTTGTGGGTCGTGGAGGAGGCTCGCGTGTCAATAAAAGATATGCGCGTCACGGACGTCGTGCGGACTGGTGCTTCGGACTGAGTGTGCGTCCCGTGCGCGAGAGGACCCCGCGCTCCTGACGCCGTCCTCGTCTGAGGCGACTATTTACGCATTAGTGATCGAAGTGTCGGAGAATGGATCAGCTCGTGCAATGTCCCGTGTGCACACTGTACCTGCACAACGGGATGACCCTGGAGTCCCACCTGGACACCCATCCCAAAGACCAGGTCATCAAAGCTTTATGCTGTCTCACCACAACTAAAGGTAGCAGTAGTAGTTATGGCAGTAGAACACCAACACCATTGCATTCAGAACGCTCATACAGGAGCCGGTCTAGGACTCCAGCCCCTGATGAGAGATGGAGTAATTCACATAGGACTAGTGAAAATGACCGTTATTGGCGAAGAACACCAAGCCGTACATCAAAGTCGAGTCAAATGCTTTCCACCTCACGGAATGGGACCCCAGATATACGGATTGCAGATATCAACTTTGAGAACAATAGTGGAAGTCAGTTTTCTGGGTCTGGTTCATATCCTATCAAAAGTGATAAAACTCAGCAAGCATTTTCAAATACACCTCCAGTACCAGAATTTGAACAACCTTATGTGTACTACCAGGACTCTAATGGAGAGGATAGAGAAATAAAGTACTCCCGGAGTGCTGAGTATAACCAAACTGATGGAAACATTGGCACATTTACCCAAAAGGCTCGATCGCTTACACCAGGTCTCAAAATACAAGCAACTTTGCTACCTGCTGTCACAGGAAGAGGAAGTGAGAACCTTGTTAAAGTGTTACCTAAACCAAATAATATACTTGTAAAGACAAATATGGGTGGAGTACAATACATAACTCCTGGAGTGAAGCCAATGCATGTGATGGTGCCCACAACTCCGGCATTTGTTCAGAAAAATGTACAAAACAGTATGATCATGGCCAGCGGGATCCAAGGAACATCAATGGTTGAGGCTAAGTCGATGGCGCCCACGTTACCTACATCCCAATTCAACCAACTGACCAGCAGTACCTTTACTCCGGGGACAACTGTAGTACAAAATTCACAATTTATTTATAGAGAAATGGTACATAATATTGATGGTAAGCGTTTCATTTCTTGTGTGCCTTCTGTCCTTAGTCATGAGAATGTTACTAATGTTGCTCAAGGGTCATCAATGTACCAGAATTTGATGGTTGTAGATCAACTTGGGAATGCACCTTGTATGTACACTGCACCTCAGTCTTTGATACCAAAGCCTTGTGCCTCCTCAATGTATACTGAAAACTTGTCTCATTTACCAAGTAGTACCACGGCTCATGTAGAAAAGGTTGGGCCAGTCTCACATGACGCCAATAAAACACTCATAATAGAAGTAGGGCCCATTGTTCCGCCTAACCCGCTGTGTGAAGCAGGTACTACCACTCACCATAACATCACCACACAGACGGACATAGACATTGTCAAACCTAGTAAACTTGAGCCGCTTTCAGTAGAGAAATTTGAAAAGAGTGAGACACCTGGTTCTAGTAAAGGCTTGAAAATCCTAAGCAATATCAAAGTAGAAGTTCCTGTACAACATCATAAAAATATGCTAAACACTGTGATGGACTTGACTGGCCCCAACGAGTCGGAGTATCCCATCAGGTCTGTGACGCCTGAGAAGATCTTGCCTGACCTTGATGATAACAACCAGTTGTCAGATGACTGCACCCAACCTTCAATATCGAGTAGCGATAGTGTAGTGTCACACACATTTTCTGTGATAAAAAATGTTGGTAATCCACCATCTTATAAAGATTCATCAACAAAATCAAGTGTGGTGGACAGTAAACTTGATACAGAATTTTCAGACAGCTGCCCAGTGCTTGATTTAATATGTAATGAGAAGCCATCAATATCCCCATGTAGTGAATTGTCTGAGAGTGGAGAGAATTCGACTGACCGCATGTCAATATCTAACTCGATCTCACCTAGACCTGACTTAGCACAGTCAACCAGCGCAGAAACTCTAGAGAAGAAACCATTGCAACAGAGGCCCTTTAGGAACACATTGAGACTAAATAACATTTACGTCAAGAAAAACAAGAAGATATTACAGATTAAAAATGCAAAGTCTCTACCAACCAGTACTGTATCAAGTCACAATGCTATAGAACCTAGGCCATCATCGTCCACATGCCGGTCGCCTGAAAACTACTCAATGAATAAAATCAGTGAGAGAAGTGACAGAGACACACTGAGTTCCCTGCAGACAATATCAGTGGAAAAGATCACTGTGGATGATGACGATGATGATAATGATAATCATGACTTTGAGGCAGACACAGAGGAGCAATCTATGGACATTGAACCTGTGGCCCCTTCTAGCTTGGATAATCCAGACCAGTTTACAACCAGCATAGATGTGGTGCAAGTCAAAGAGGAGATTAACACGAGCAATGAAGAAGGTTACAGCAACGAGAACAGTACAAACAGGGACTTGGCTCCATTAGAATCATTACGCCCTATCAATGTGATCACATACGGCAACATGCCTCCTGGTGACTTCGATGAAGAGTCCAACCATAGAGAGTTATTAGAATTGGAGGCTTCAAAGAACAATAAGTTTGTCAACATGATGAACGATAATTACTTTGGGGACAACATATATGCAGATTACTTTACTCCAGAGAGGGAAGCTTTCGATTCGGAGCGAGTGTCGTCGTTCGCTAAAGAGGGTCCGAAGGATGGGATGTACATGTGGGGTGGCGGGGAGCCTTCGCACAAGGAGAGTGAGTTTGTGCTGCCGAATTTTATCCATGAGAGTTACAAGATAGCGGATAGTGGGGTGGATTACTCGGAGATGGGGGGTAGGGATGTGGAGGTGGATGGTTGTGAGAGGGACAGCAAGGCGGACGTGCTGAGCGAGGGCCGGAGCGAGGGGGAGCTGCCGTTGAACATCTGCGCGGACGAGCGCATGCCTCCGCGCGGGGAGCTGAGCGGGCAGGAGAGCAACGGGGACATGGAGTCGCCTTGGGGTGGGGTGAGTGGGAGTTTCTATTGTTAATTTTCTACTAGGAGTAATATTGAAAATAGAACACATGATGAGTGTTGTACTCACCTTAAAATGATTATAATTAGCAGGTGAACTATGTGTTCTCTCTTTGTAAAGAATTTCTAGCTATCTTTCTATCCATTGGTTCATCTGTTTCAGCATTATGGGAGTTTTGTTGTAGTTACTCAACTACCTAAATTATCATCTGATTGCCCTACTGGAAAGCCCTGTCAAATTATTGTTACAGAATTAAAATATATTTTTGTAAATAAAGAGAACATTGCAACAAGGATTCTAATAATAATCTCATGTTAATTGTGTCGAATTGCGTATTTATCTTTAATGATAATAAGTAACAATAATATAACCATTTTCAGATGTACACGGATGTGCCGCCAGCGGAGCCCTACGACCTCATCGCGCGCGAGAGCTGGGTCTCCGACGGTTCTGAGATGGACCCCAATGAGAAACGGGACAATTTGTGAGTAAAGTATTGCACATAATACATTTGTGTCTAGATATGTCCTTAGTAAAGGAAGTTTCATACAAAATTAATGAAACATGAGCATTTCAGACCAAATAGCAGATATAAAATATGTACACCCAACTGTGGCTTGCATCTAATTATAAATACAACACATCATCATATACATTCCCACTTCTGGGGCACGGGCCTACCCTAAATTAGGGCGATAAGAATTTCATCGTAGATGTGCAGGTGAAGGTCGAAGGCCGAGTGTTTAACGTTGTTGCTTGCCATGCCAGAGGTCGCCTGTTCAAACCCCGCGACCAACCACTGTGTTTTTTTAAATTTAAAATTTATATGTAAGATAATTCGACGCTTTAACGGTGAAGGAAAACATCGTGAGGAAACCTGCACACCTACGAAGTAATACTACACACCAAAGTTAATATATATTTTAGGAATTCATTTGTCCCCACAAATAGGTCTAGATTTCTTTAAATAACCAAACAGAAATACAGAAAATTTAATCAAAAGCGCCCTAATTAAGGACGAAACATTTAACATTTCGTGACCTCGAACAGTAAATACTAGAATTTGGTGTTTTAAGTTTTTTAATCCAATTTGCGGCCGGTAGTGTCAGTTATTAGAAACTGTGTTGAATTAAACTGTTAGTTAGTAATTAAACATCAAGGTTGCTAGGGCCTCGCGACAGCGGGACCCAATGCTGGCCTTTGGCAGATTTTTGCAATCATGGGCAGATATGAAATTCTTTCAATCTTTGATTACGCAATTATTAATACATATTTGCTATCTTTAGGTCATAGTTAGTCGGGTTGATGGTATCGATTTCCTTTTCTCATGAATAATGAAGTTATATCTTATATTATAAGGTAATTTAATGTAATGTAAACCTTTAATGTATGGAGTAAAGTCCTAAAGAGTATAGCCCTGTAGTATTAACCGCAGCCAAGGTTGTTAATAGCATTTACAACACGCTTGTAACCTTCCTTAATTTGCTACTAGCTACTCCTTGTTTTTATAAAAATCAAACAAGATGATCTCAATCCACCTGATGGTAAGCGGTAGTAAGATCCAAATAAGAGGTCGACGGGCGCAATAGACCATTTTGAGCCTGTCGCACTCACCCTGAAGGCCTGATTAAATACCGTTTCTCGCCCCGCCTGAAGATCCTGATGATAATGTTCAGTTTTTATATTAAATTTTCTCTTAAAATTGTAGAGAGGAAGAGCTACAATTCCCGAAAGGGCGAGTGCACACGTGCGGCACCTGCGGCGCCAAGTACCCGTCTGTCCGCGAGCTTCGCGCGCACAAGGCACAGGCGCACCCCGGGCACCCCGGGCACCCCAGTCACCCCGGGCTGCCCCCCGGCGTCGCCCCCGGGGTGGGCGTGCCCCCGGGCATGTTGCCGCACCTCGCGCACCCCCCGGCCTCGTCCCGGACCACATACAGCAGGATGCTGACGGCCAGGATTATTAAGAAGGAGGAGAAGACCGATATAACCGATACAGGTTTGTGTTTCTGTACATCTTGTTTTAACTTGTATAAATTTAAATTGGAAAAATTCAAATTCATGCCTGACTGGACGGGGACCCGAACCCACAATCTTGAGGTTACGCATCCCATGTGCTACTAATAAAATTATACTATCCAGGCGATACATCATATATATGAATGTTTCCGTCACTTAATCCGTCCCCGTCCAATCAGGCATGAATGTAAATTTTTCCAAGTTTTAATTTATTAATATTAGGCATTAAAAACACAATAAAAAATAATTATTATAAAAAACTGGATAAATTTAATAATATTTTTCTTGCATATGTATTTGTAACTAGCTGAGCCAGCGACTTTGTCTGTGTTTCTCCCCGATTTTTACATATTTTCCATTGTTTCTTTACTCCTATTAGTCGCAGCGTGATGTTATATAGCCTGTTATGATATCTTTCTCGATAAATCGTCTATCCAACACAAAAATATTTTTTCAATTGGAACCAGTAGTTCCTGAGATTAGCACGTTCAAAAATCAAACTCTTAAGATTTATAATATTAGTATAGCGCTGTTTTCACTCTAGCAGATTTTTTGTGTTAGGCTATTTGGGTGGCATCAGTAATCCTACTTTCTTTGCTATCATACTATGTTAAAGGAATAAAGTACAAATTCCATCATAAATTAACAATGGGGTAGTATAATATTAATAAGATCTATTGTTGCGCTTCCGAAGGCAATATCATAAGTTCTTCACTGATTTGTGATTTGTTTCTACTTAAAGTTTTTACCACTTCATTTAATTATTGTAGCTATTCCACAACCATCTGTTAAACTTTACTTCCACACTTATTGATTAACTTGAAAGTAAATTTTCATCTAGTAGTAGGGTTGCCAACTTATATTATAATACAAGAAATAAAGTATATTCAGATCGGTGAAGAATAATAAACAATATCTTAGGAAAATGAACAGTATTTTAATTTTTATCGAGCAGTGAGTACCGTCTGACGGAATAAAAACCATTTCGATCGGAAAACAGTATTTTGTATACTTTTATTTTGTTCAACAGTAAAAAGTATAATTAAGGGAAAAACAGTATAATACTGTTTAAAACAGTATAGTTGGCAACCCTATCTAGTAGGTACTTGCCTAGATTCTTATAATCTGTATGGGTGTTCCAGGGACGTTGCTGACGATAGACTCGAAGGAGTCGATCACGACGACGATGCTGCAGGTGTACGACGCGATGGGCGAGGCCAAGCCCAAGATCGAGGGGCTCATCAAGCAGGAGCCCAAGCCGAGGCGGAAGCGCGACTACGTCTGCCCCACATGCAAGGTACAGTGCACTAAGAAGTTAAAAGATTGGGTTCTTCCACCGAAACCTGTTTGAATTTAATAGAATCATCAAATTATTAATTACTAGCGACCCGCCCTCGCTTCGCTTCGGGTATATCTCTATCTCTATATAATATATTTCAACCCTGTAAGGGATTTTACATACTGAAGTTATTTCCCAACAACCCCCGTTCCCATGGGAATTTTGTAATATCGCGTTGGCGCTTAACGTTCATTAGGGTACCTGCATGCCAAATCTCAATCGTCTATCTACAGGGTGTCCCAAAAAGTAGTGTCAAGCGGAAGTCCTGAGATAGAACACCCCGTGGGGCATCCGAAACACCCCCATATATGTTCCGCGATTTTTTATAGTTTTCGAGTTATGATTTTTTTTCTAAAATTTTGAGAACAACTGACCTAACCGACTAAAAATATTGTAAAGAAAAAAGTATATGACTTTTTTGAGTAATTCTTTTTGCAAATCAATTTTCATGAGTTTTTCTTTAATGCCTAAAATATTTGTCTCCATAACTTATATGGAAATTATCAAAATTATGGTACAAACTGAAAAGTTACGTTCTGTAAATGTTGTCTTACAATTTCAACGTTAAATTTAAAATATTAGGAGGTAGCTGCATGGCTCCTAAGTA
This sequence comes from Maruca vitrata, assembly GCA_039566165.1. Classification (NCBI taxonomy): domain Eukaryota; kingdom Metazoa; phylum Arthropoda; class Insecta; order Lepidoptera; family Crambidae; genus Maruca; species Maruca vitrata. The sequence continues at coordinate 1,949,171 of CM076923.1, read as the reverse complement.
ACTTTAAAAACTGCGCTAGACTCTCAGCTTTCATAATCATTAATAAAAACTGGTACTTAAAGGGCTACTTTTGCTGAAATCGGACTTCAAAGACAGAGAGGTGGAAAAATAATAAAAATTTGCCATTTGAATACGAAGTATTATTTGTACATTTTATTATTTCTAAAGTTAATAAGATTGTTAACAATCAAAATTATACCAGAAATGCTAAGAAATAACCACTTGAAAGTTTAATTTGTGATACTTAAAAATTTAATTTAGTTTTGAAAATGGGAACTTTATTGAAAAAAAAAAGTTATCGTTTTTGATTATTTATTGTGAAAAGTTTATAAGTAGAAGTTTATTAAAGTCCGTAAAGAAAGCAAAGTTCGTCAAGTTCGTCGTAACAAAGGTATTGCATGTGAAAACAGTGTGAGCGCAATGAAACTTAAATTAAACAAAAGAAAGCATCCAAATGTTTGCATCTGAGTGCTCCTGTATTAAATTTAGGTTTGTTAACAAACTGACTAACTTTTGGAATAATAAAATGTCCAAATAATGCTTGTTCATCAAATGGCTAATTTTATGATTTTTCTACCTGCCTGTCTTTGTAGTCCGATTTCAGCAAAAGTAGCCCATTAACTACCAGTTTTTATGAATGATTATGAAAGCTGAGAGTCTAGCGCAGTTTTTAAAGTTACTTAGGAGCCATGCAGCTACCTCCTAATATTTTAAATTTAACGTTGAAATTGTAAGACATTATTTACAGAACGTAACTTTTCAGTTTGTACCATAATTTTGACATTTTCCATATAAGTTATGGAGACAAATATTTTAGGCATTAAAGAAAAACTCATGAAAATTGATTTGCAAAAAGAATTACTCAAAAAAGTCAAATACTTTTTTCTCTATAATATTTTTAATCGGTTAGGTCAGTTGTTCTCAAAATTTTAGAAAAATAATCATAACTCGAAAACTATAAAAAATCGCGGAACATACATGGGGGTGTTTCGGATGCCCCACGGGGTGTTCTATCTCAGGACTTCCGCTTGACACTACTTTTTGGGACACCCTGTATATCGCGGTTTAGATTTTTTCATACAAAAGTTTTTTTCCTATTACTCCCGTTCCCGTGGGAATTTTACAATATCCTGTTGCAATTAAGCTTTTAATTTATTAAGGTACCTGCATGTCAAATTTCAAGCGTCTAACTTATGAGGTTAGTATTTTTCATACAAAAGGATTTTCCCGTTATTTCCCGTTCCCGTGGGAATTTCGGGAAATCCTGTCCTAACGGATGCCTACGTCATAACATCTACCTGCATGCTAAATTTCATCTCGATCCGTCCAGTGGCTGTGACGACTTCGTCCGCGTAGAGATGTTTAACGGCTAAAACATTACTTCTTTATAGCGCAGTCGGTTAAAAAGTAGCCTATAACCGTTTCTAGGCTCTGGACTATATCTGTACCAAATTTCGTTTAAATCGGTTCAGTACTTTATGCGTGAAAGCGTAACAGACAGACAGACAGACAGACAGACAGACAGACAGACAGACAGACAGAGTTACTTTCGCATTTATAATATTAGTAAGGATTAATACGGATCTGCGATGTAAATTCTAAACACCTCTATTCTAAACACCTCGATCTTGGGCTACCATCTTTCACTCATAGAGATGAGTCGGCCAGCCAGAGGGCTGCTGATGTCATCTATCCATCATTTTTGTGGTCTGTCTATCTTTTTTAGCGTTTCTTACAAGCAGAGCTGCTTAAACCATGGCCCATAGAATTATTTTTAACGTTCACCCCTATTTTATTTTTGTAAAAATATTTTGCGACCGCCTTATTTATGTAGCATTTTTATTTTTCCCTGGGTCCCGTCTAGTTTGGCCAGCCCTGATCTGGTAGCGGGTCTTGGAGGGCCTTTTTCTGTATCAGTATTAATTTAACCCTTAATAGAGCAACTGGAAAATAGTTCCCACCAGATTTTGAACCTTATTCAGTTGTGATACAGGCGAAAACCAATGAGAAATGTTATACTATGCGCTATTAAGGGTCATGGACTCAAATTGAGTATTAAACATTGTACAAATTTTAACTTACACACATTAAGAGCCTCTGGAGCCCGGACGGTTCGTATATCATTGGATAGTCTTCCTATCTCTAATCTACTGGTCTTGTCTCCCCAGGTGGACCAGCTAACGGACGTGGCGTTCCACGAGCACTTAAAGCTGCACCCGCTGGAGTGCCTCACATGCGGGAAGTGCTTCCTGCGCCGCGCCAACTTGCAGCTACACGCTAAAACACACCTTGGTATCAAGAACTACAAGTGAGTGTTGTGTTACTGCCTCCATGCCGCTTTTGGTGTGCGAAATTTGAGTAAGAAGTTCGACTAGCAACCAATAGATGGCGCTTTCCGATACCCTCATAATAGCAGCGAAACTAGTACCTAAACTGCATCACGCTATCAAAGTTACCACCGTTACTAAGTATGAATATATTTGACACACTAAGAAGGTTAACTTTAAGGGGTGTGAGCCATCGCTCCGACGCAAGTCCAGTGATGGCGAGGGTACTCCAGGCCATCAATCCTAAGTCAGATAGGGAAAAAAGACGGTTCATTGGACCACCGCCTCTAGCAGCGTCCGTGTAGATAAATAAATAAATAAATAAATAAATAAATCTTTTATTTCATCATAAACAGTCTTTGACAATAATCAAGGGTTGACCTCTTCTATTAAGTGCAGGAAGCACCTGTGCCAGAAGGGGCCACTCTTCCTTAACACAATCTTACATAAGGTGTAGTTTAAGATGATAATAAGACTAGGTACAGTAAGCGCTTATTATTATCTAGCTATACTATATTAATGTAATGTAATGTATGAATGTGTGTGTACGCGCGCGCGCGTGTGTGTGTGTTTGTGTGTGTGTGCGTGTGTGTGTGTGTTTGTGTGTGTGTGCGTGTGTGTGTGTGTGTGTGTGTGAGTGTGTGTGTGTGGGTGTTTATAAATGAAGTGATTAATTTATGATTTGAGCATACTAATAAATAAACAATCAAAAAATTACGATAGGTGTTTTAAAAAGGTTTCTGTTTCATCATAGTTTAATGTTTTAAGCCAGGCGGTAACTTTTACCTTACATTCGCGGAAGATTAAGGGGTAAATATCTAGTATTTTATTACATTTGTTATATAGATAGGATGAAAGATATTCGAACTGTGCTTGTGCAAATTTTGTACGTGTTAGAGTAGTTTTTGTAACATCATGTTTTCTTCTGTTTTTTCTTGTGTTGGGGTAGTAATTTATTTGGGTGTGTTTTTTTAAGATAGCGTGTAGTATGAAAAGTTTCCTTATGGATAATACATCTGTTAGACAATACAAGGAATGTGTCGAAAATGTGCGTTTTTTAAAGTAAGACACTTTTAGCAAAGCCCTTTGGGCTCTTTCCACTTCCAACATTTTCGTTTTAGCTGCGCCACCCCATACTGTAATGCAGTATATAGAGATAGATTGAGCTAACGCGATATAAATACGGTTAATTAACGTGTTTGTCGCTACGTGTCGGAGACTTTTAAAAATCCAGATTAATTTTCGTAACCTAGAGGCAATTAATTCAAGGTGAGGTTGCCATGAGAGTTGTTGATCCAGAAAAATGCCTAGATACTTGACGGTACTCACTTTATTTATAGTAGGACAGCTACAAGGTGTTGGACGTTGAGCGTTACATTTATGTACTTGAATATTATAATTGAGATCGGGTTGTGTTCTGTTGCAGAGGGAGAAAGTAACATAATATGTTTTGATTGTGTTCAGTGTGAGCAAGTTATTTCTAAGCCATCCCGCGATTTTCTCAAGACCATTCTCCGCATCAGCCTTCACGGCATCCCAAGTCGTATTTGTAAAAACCACCGCAGTGTCATCTGCGTAAGAGAATATTTGTGCATTTGGGATTTCTAACTTACAGAGGTCATTCAAATAGACAAGGAATAAAGTAGGTCCAAGGACACTACCCTGGGGAACCCCATATTCTACAGAGAGAGGCTCGCTTACCAGATCACCAATCTTGACCCTCTGGGTTCTATTAGTGAGGTACTCCTTTAAAAGGTTTAATGAAACGTCCCTAAAGCCTATACATTCTAGCTTCTTTACAAGAATTGGGATGGACACGGTATCAAACGCTTTTTTTAAGTCGAGAAATACTGTGAGGCACTTCTGCTTGGAATCTAAGTTTTTGACAATGACTGATGTTAAGGCCTCAACAGCATTAGTAGTTGATTTACCAGTCTGAAAACCGTACTGATTTTCAGCTATGATATTAAATTTATTGAGATAATTTACAATACGTTTATTTAAAACTTTTTCCACTATTTTAGAGATTGACGTTAAAACTGAAATTGGTCTATAGTTGTTGATATCGTGTCCATCCCCGCCCTTGTGTACCGGTGTAATTATAGCCTCTTTTAGTACAGTAGGAAATACGCCCTTTTCGAGATCGCAGGATGATGTACCACTTTTGTGTTCTCCTAAATGGTAGTAGTGTCTCTGGTGTCAGGTGTCGTGTGTGTGTTGACTTGCTACGATTTCAATAGTCGTGGGTACGATTTCCACTTGGCACAGATAATTGCGTGACGATCATCGGTGCTTGTTCCGAGTTTGGGTATGTTATCAAATATGTATAGTATATTTGTGTATACATGTACATAACAACAGTGGTAGGCACTGTTGTTTCTGAAATCCATAACACAAGTATTTAGCAACATAGCTCTAAATCACAACAATGTATGTGATGTTGTGTGATATTTATTAATCCAAGTGAATTCGTGTATTTCGTCCCTATTTAACCATCTCTATTGTTCCGCAGATGCGAAGTGTGCGAGAAGCGGTTCGTGACGAAGCAGAAGTTGCAGGAGCACCACAACGTGCACACGGGCCGCGCGCCCGTCAAGTGCACCGTCTGCGACGACACCTTCCGCCGCTACTCCAACATGCTTGCGCACAGGTAGGCGATGTGCACTTAGGTGTGCACTTAGTTTTTGAAGCACACAGTGATTAATGTTCTTCTGATTTTAGTTTTTAAATTGTGCACTTAACACTAGGTGCACTGTTTAGTGCACTTAGAGTTTAGTCCACTTAATTTTAGTGCACTAACGGCCTTGAAAGAAACCATTATTAGATGTTTAAGCGCTAAGGTACCAAATTAAAAACTTCCATACAAATTTTGAACCTCAGTGTCGCTTAAATTGTTCAATACTCAATTATCTTTTTAATAGTCGTTCGTCAATATTCTTTATTGTTTAGTGCACTTAGTGTTTTGGCTTCATAGTGCACTTATTAAATAAATAATGAAGAGGTGTCTAATATTTTGCCAACACTAATTCGTTTTCACATATATTTCAACCGACAATTTTCTTCTTCGCAGGGACCGCCACCACTTCCAGAAGAAGGCGAAGGTCCGCGACTACGTGTGCCACTGCGGCGCCGTGTTCCACTCGCGCGCCAAGCTGCACTGGCACAAGGAGACGCACGACGACAAGCCCAAGGTAACACACGAGACCAATCAGTGTGTAGTTAGAAGTTCGAACAGCAACCAACAGATGGCGCTTAGCACGGCATCAAGTACTGACATTAGTATGCAAGCCTACATCTCGCACTCGCGCGCCAAGCTGCACTGGCACAAGGAGACGCACGACGACAAGCCCAAGGTAACACACGAGACCAATGTTGTAGTCAGAAGTTCGAACAGCAACCAACAGATGGCGCTGACATTACATATCCATATACCGACCGACATTGGTATGCAAGCCTACATCTCGCACTGGCGCGCCAAGCTGGACTGGCACAAGGAGACGCACGACGACAAGCCCAAGGTAACACACGAGACCAATCAGTGTGTAGTTAGAAGTTCGAACAGCAACCAACAGATGGCGCTGACTTTACACATCCATATACCGACTGACATTGGTATGCAAGCCTACATCTCGCACTGGCGCGCCAAGCTGCACTGACACAAGGAGCACGATGAAAAGATAACACCGACGACCACTGGCGTAGCGTAGACTAATATAGGCGTGGATATCTGCCGTCTTGCAGGCGTCTTCCGCCTCCCCTCCCTCTAGTATTAGTTTTCGTGGGTGAAATCCATTCGCCCACGCCACGACCTTAGCTAGATGGCGCTGCCTAGCACAGCGGAAGATCTTTATGTTTTAGGCACACTCCTAAAGTATAATAAAAACATTAAACCGAGGGTACAATCCGAACCAGTAGATACAAGAAATAGTTGTTTGTTTTAAGCTATTCGCTGTGTCTCCTTCGTAATTAAAGATTCTGCAATTTAATTCCACCGTTTTCTGATTCTGTGTACTGTGTACGATGTTGTCGGATATTTATCTATTATTTTATCTTCCAGGCGTGCCTGTACTGCAGCGACAAGTTCGTTCACGCGGCGTCGCTCACGCGGCATGTGCGGCGCACGCACAACATGTACTACCTGTCCGCCTGCGCCAAGCCCAAGGAGAACGTGCCCTGCCCCGTCTGCAAGCAGGTACTGTGACCTCACTGTCATCATCATCATCATAAATAAATAAATAAATAAATATTGCACAACATCACATACATTGATCTGATTCCGTGGTAAGTAGCTTAAGCACTTGTGTTACAGATATCAGAATCAACAGTGGATACACAAATATACTTAAATATATTTAATAATACACCCAGACACGGAACAAACACCGATGTTCGTCACACAAATATTTGTCCCGAGTGGAAATCGAACCCACGACTCTTGGAACCGTAGGCAGTGAACCTGGGTCACTAACCACTGTTCCACCGAGCCAGTCAAAAGTCAAAAGTCATCATCAGTCCATTTCTATTTCACTGCTGGACATAGGCCTCCCCGAATGCACGCCACTTCTGACGTTCTTCGGCTACTCGCATCTAGCTCCTACCGGCCGTCCCGCGCAGATCGTCACTCCACCTGGCCTGAGGGCGTCCTACACTACGTTTGCCGAGACGCGGTCTCCACTCTAGAACACCTCTACCCCAGCGGTTGTCGGTTCTACGGATAATGTGGCCAGCCCACTGTCACTTCAGCTTGCTGATGCGATGAGCTATGTGACTTTCATTCTCTGCCGGATTGCCTCATTTCTGATTCGATTACTGATCTGACATCACTGTGTCGTAGTACAAGACGTGGCAGAATATGTACTACCTGTGTTCTATTGCCCGTACTTTACGCTTACTGTCGCCTGGCGCAGAGGCTCACCTCAGGTAGTTTGTGGGAATCCCGGTGGTTGATTAAGGCCTGATCGCCCTAGTTTAAGGAAGGCTTGTACTCCTCGGTGGAGACGTATTTTATGAGCTGATGATAATTTCTATCGAGTTCTCCTCGGGCATGTAAATAAATATTACACAAGATCACATACATTGATCTGATCTAGAGATTGCAACCCGGTATGTTTTTCAACCCGGCCGGGTCCGGTGACATTCGCCGCCGGGTTGGGACCAGAATATTGTGTAGGGCAAATAACAACCAGCCCTACATTGTAGTTTATGGACAGAAGGTAGAAAACGTCCTGGAATACCCCTACCTTGGTCAAGTCATCTCATTCGCAGACAACCGTCACGAAAGGATAGTTGACAAAAGTATGGGCTGCGTTTAGCAAGCTCGCCGACGTCCTGAAGAGCAAACGAATGCCTGTCTTCCTCAAAAGACGCGTTGAATGATGTGTCCTGCCTGCAATGACTTATGGGGCTGAGACCTGGACACTGACGATGAAACTTGTTCATAAACTCCAAGTTTCCCTAAGAGCGATGGAACAAGCAATGCTGGGAATATCGATCGCAGACCGAATCCGAAATACTATGATTCGGAGACTTACCGGTGTTACAGACATTACAACGATTGCGAAGAAGTTGAAGTGGATCACATCTCCACTTCAACTTCGCAATATGTGCAGAAGAGAGGATGGCAGATGGACACGCAGAATTGCAGAATAGGAATAGGAAACCACCTATGCGCTGGGCCGATGTTATCGCAAAAATACGGCCCGGTGGATGTCTAAAAGGGCACCGGGCCCGCCCGGGCCCGGTTTGCAATCTCTTATTGATCCCGTGGTAAATAGCTTAAGCATTTGTATTACAGATATCAGAATCAACAGTGGATACACAAATATATTTAATAATAAACCCAGACAGGGAAAAAAACACCGATGTTCGTCAGACAAATATTCCCCGAGTGTGTCCCGAGTGGGAATCGAACCCACAACTCTTGGAACCGTAGATTATGAACCCAAGTCACTAACCACTGTTCCACCGAGCCAGTCAAAATGTGTATGTGCTCTCCCTTTCCAAAACTTTGGCCGAAACAATACTCTGTACTGTTAAGAAAGTATTTATTTACATTGGTGGTCCCCTTTCCAGATGTACATGCGTAGCAACCTCCGCGCCCACCTGTTGACGCACAGCGGCAAGCGGCCGTACGCGTGCGTCGTGTGCAACAAGTCCTTCACCACCAAGTGGAACCTGAAGCTGCACCGGTGGACGCACATGAGCCGCTCCGCCAAGCCGTTCAAGGTACTGTGTGATGACGTCATCAATGTTAGACAAGCGTAAGTTCGCAGTTTTGTGGGGGTAGGGGGGGAGGGGGCACAAAAACGCTCTTGTAAGACTTTTCCTGTCCTAACTAGGGTTGCCATCTCCTAAACTGTGTAGCGTAGACATAGCATAGACATAACCGGTCGAAATAAGGTATTTTTCCCTGAACACCGAAATCCTTCGTCTAAAAAAAACCCGTCTAAAAATAAAACCCGGACTTCAAACACCCCTGCCCAGACGGCTTTAAAACTGGGACAAACCAGGGGAAACCCGGACGGATGGCAACTCTAGTCCTAACTGACTACAATGATGGCTTGGAGTAGCCTTGTCACAATCACCGCACTTCCGGGGAGAGGTGGCTCTCAACCCTAAACTAGCCTTTTTGCATGCACCGCCAAGAGTCTTTAATTACTTGAGCTGTAAGACTCACCTTATCACCGCAACACAGGTGGAGCGTGCTTTACGTAATGCACATTTTTTCCAAACTCAAATACAATGATGGCTTGAAGTAGCCTCGTCATCATCACCGTACTTGCGGGGGAGAGGGTTGTACTCCCCTAAAACAAAAAAAAAATGGATGCTTCATTTTTTTTTGTTTTAGGGGACTACTAAAAGAGAAAGGGGAAGTGTGCCTCCAATCCATGACCTGAACCTTTCCCAATACCATTGCATGGTAATATAATAAATAATACAAGTTAAGTAACATTTCTGTGATGAATATTTCTCTCCTACCCCCCAAACTATACCAGTAAACATTCATAAGCCTAAATAAGTCAGGGTTGTCATAAATATTGGTAGTTACCAATAACTTCTAGACCTAGATATGTCCACATGTGTAATTGAATATCCACCTTCCTCCCACAGTGCAACCTATGCAAGGGCGCGTTCATCCGCCAAGCCGAATACATATCCCACATGAACTCGCACAAGTCCGTTCGCCCCTACACCTGCAACTACTGCGGCTGCCAGTTCATTCGCAAGTACAACTGCCAGCGGCACGTGAGGGAACACCAGATGGCCAAGAAGTACGTGTGTAAGGTGCCCGAGTGCGGTAAGTCGTTCCACAGGAGCTATTACCTGTCTGAACACATGAAGGTACACAGCGGGGCGCGCCCGTACTCGTGCAATATTTGCGGGAAGACTTCTAGCAACAAATCGAATCATAATAAGCATCTGAAGATACATCATGCCAGGGAACCCGTCGCCACTGAGGCGTAGGCTGCGAATGGTCGTTGTTCTATGACGTGGTTATAGGGTTGGGCGCGATGTTTGTAGTTTTTTTTTAAAGTACTTGAAAAAAGAAGGTTATTCCATATTCGAAAAATAGTTTATCCTTAATGAAGCAACGGGAAAATAGATCCCACCAGATTTTAGACCTTATGCAGTTGTAATACTTACTGGCGAAAACCAATTAAGTATTCTATATACTGTGCCTCACTAAGGGTTAAAAGTTACCAGCCATCCAATTCGGAAACAAAACAAATGTATTCAAATTTTAACTGTGTTGTGATTATCATTACACTTATATACTGTTTATATTTTTTTATTACAATTAGCTGCAATAATTAAATGAAAATAGAAAAATTGCTGCAACCTATAATTTTACATCAAAAAATATTTTCAATTCTCAGTCGCAGCATTTGTATATTAATTTTTAACAAACTGCAAAAGAAATCTAGTTGGACCCTATGACTACGTTACTGCTTAACAGATGTCATTTTGGAAAAACCCCTTAATTTTAACTGAGGGTTAGGAGCGAAAGCGATGTTCGGAGTTTGAATCGTGACATAGATTTGTTCATTTCACTGCAAAAACTCAATGTGATATCACTTTACACAATCTCATTACTATATCTGTGTTTGTGATGTCGTCATTTTATACCAATATGTGCACTATCCAGTTTGCTTTAAGGAGATATTGGCTTGCGCTCAAATTTATTACCAATTTGATTTATTATCAGAATTGTTACTATTGTGTGCCTATAGAAACATACATAATATCCTTTATGTACGTGTATGTAATGAGTCAATTATTTCAAGAATTTAGGATTATCTCTTGACAGTTTACCATTCACGTATATTTTTATCAACAATATGTTGGATCCCACACGTTTAGCTTAAGCCTCTTATAATATTCGATTACAATATTTGTTTTAGTTTATATGGATCAGGTGGCAATTAAACAACTATGATAGTGGGATTAAAGTATTCACAAATAGTCATTCAGACACCTGGCTGCTATATGATGCATATCCGTATCGTACTCACCTCTGTTTGTGATTAAGATTAGATTTCGTTATACCAGCTGATGTCAAACTTTTGGTTAGCTATATACTAGACTTCTCTAAGTAACATGAGATGATAAATTCGAACAGCTACATTTTGTGCATGGCTGTAGCATCATATTCATCATCATCATCATCAGCTCATATACGTCCCCACTGGCTGGGGCACGGGTCTACCCTAAACTGGGACGATAAGGCCTTAGTCAACCACGCTGGCCAAGTGCTGGTTGGTCGACTACACAACTTTAGAATTTCTTCATTGGTTTCCTCACGATGTTTTTCACTGTGAGTGAAAGCGTCGTATGATATTCATACTAAAAACTATCTACAGGTCAAAGTTTATGTTATTTGAGCGCAAGTCCATATGTCCACTGTGCTATAAGCCAATTTGAAAGATTGTCAAAAAAAAAGAACGAAGTATACTTATTATAATTACAACTAACAATAGCAGTTATCTTTAAACAAACTACGTCTTGGTTTTCACAGACAGCTTTAACCTCTCAAGGAATCACTCATTATTTTAAAACGTAAATCAAAACTCCGAAGATAACACATCCGAAATTGAACGCAGTGTAATGTCGATATCAAAAAGATACAATTAAAATACTATGATCGTTATTACGACTAAGTTAAAGATCAAAAATGTATACTTACATGATGTAATAATTTCCCTTCAAGCAATGGTTTTCTATCAAGGTGCTCTGACGACTCTTTTGCATGGAAATAGGTTAGGTAGTGGTAGATCGCGCGTACAAATTAAACTATAATACGTTGGGTATCTCGGTTGTGAATAGTACGATAGCGTAGCCTCGGGCGGGTTGTCTATGGAACCGTGTTGCGGGCATAGAGTACTGTTCCAGAGATCATAAACTGAAAAAAATGGTAGCACAAACATTGGTGCAATCTCTGTTCCCGAGAAGAGAGATCAGATTGTCTACGTCATACGGGATATCTTTACTTCACGTACTCTTGAAATGTCTTTTAACATGGTTTATCCAGAAACACCCGCCAGTCCCTCTAAACGTTGCTTAATTGTGATTTTTATTAATCTTCCGAACGCGGTTGTGAATCACTCAAAAGCAATAGTCCTACCCTGTGTAAATATAGCTCTAATGTCTTATATGTTAAGCCCCATTTTGGCATGTGTTACTGTGTCATAGTTTCGTGTCAGCGTGAAAGCTGTTCTACTGATTTAAAGGGCCTATGCACTGTGTAAAAGAGTCTTGGATTATTCATATAAGTACTGTTGATGTTTCTTAGGACGCCACATTACAATGTAAATATTCCTACAGATAAATGTATTAGAATACGTTGGACCCAAAAAAATATAGTGTTGTCTGTATGAATTCATATCATCACCATTAAATGTACTAGAACTGTTGTTATATTAAGAAAATACAAATACATAAATGTTATATTATAATGATCTTACGATAGTACCAAGTTATTTCTGTCTAAAGAGGTTTCTTGTCTGTTGTCTTCAATTGGCGTCTGAAGCGACTACTGTGTTGTTGTTAGTACTTACACATTTGTAACAAATACTCTTGTAATAAGGTACTGCTAAAATATAGTTAAAATGCTTTTTAAATCCAAAGTGGTCCAACGTTATTCCACAAGAAATCATACGCGATTGTACTAATAATAAGATAAAACTACGTTATAATAAAATCTTGGAATAGACTTTTAGAAAAGCAGTACTCTATAGTAAAGCATATTTTATTTTTACTTTACCTAAAGTTGACTGTTTTTATGGACTCTTACAAATAAACGATTTTTTCTATGGATGTATGTCGTTAGGATATCCACGGGCATCTCTCGTCTAATAGCCCTCACTGTTTATGACTTTGTTCGTGTAATAAACCCATGTTTGTTTAAAAATGTGGATGACTATAACAATGTGTGGAAATTCTTTCCCTGGAAGAGTTGTTAAGATTAGTTAGTTATTAACAAAAGTTAGGGATTGGTCACAAGCAACGTCCGCTGTTGTGCAAACCGTGTAAATACTAGTTAAATTTGAATTCTATTGTGTAAATACAGGACCAAGTGTGTTAAAAGAGGAAATAACAAAGCATTTTGGAGTTGTAACTATGGTTGTGTCTCCGCCAGGTCTCTTTGCTCCACTAAGCTACTTGGTTTGTCGATAGTTCAATTAGTTGTTCACTTCACACAGTCAAGACATATTGCACAAAGGTTGTTACTACATTAATCATTTTCTATTATTCCGTTTTAAACAGGGACAAAGAGACCTGGCTGCGACCAAGTGTCGAGTATATTAGTCAAATTAATAATGGGCATTTCGGTATAGTACCCCGCTATACATAAGTTATCTCCCTAGTTCACTCGTACCGATGTCACAAACGTAACGTGCAACGATTCATTCATACGTAAATATCGGTTTGTTTTCAATTAGTATATCGGTCCTGGGCACACTGAACGCGAATCGTAACGTATAAAACTGACGAAGATCACATTCGTAATAGATTACAATAACTGCTCGGAAGGTTTATTTACTTTAAAACCAATCGCGTTAGGTGTGTCCAGGCCTTTAAGGCCCCTGTGTATTTACGAGATCTCACCAGTTTATATAAAAACAATGTGTTGTAATTAACGATAATGATGAAATGTTTACTAATTCAATACGAGTGATTATGGAAGTAATAAAAATATCTATTAGGTATGAATTGTGACATAAATACTTATATCTATTTAAAAATATTTAGCGTAGAGCAACAGAATATCAGATTATTCGAATCGCTTATGATTTTTTCACATCTAAAACAATTAATTGAAATGAAATATAATTTTTTATACGTTGTGTCTGTTGTTGGTGCCTGTACAAAGATTAAAGTATAGGTATTGTAAACGGCTGTAGAATCTTGAATCTTTTGGTGATGTACGACGCAATAGTTTAATAAACACGGTGGGGTCTCGTGGCATGCGTGGGTTCTGTACCTATGGGTTTGCGTAAAGTGACCGAAGCTGCAGATAACATTTTTCCCCAGATATCAAATCAACGTAGTAAAATATGATGATTTTTATTTTAAGCTCAAACGGTATTTGCTGATACTGGCAAGTCACGCGTATTGATATAATTTTAAAATGTCATCACGCGATGTCTTAATTTTTAACAGGCGAGGTTAAGAGTCAAGTGTTTAAATGATCCTAATTTGATTACTATCTTCCTTGACTATCGGGTTTTAACATTGGATTATTAGTTGTCATTGCAGCGCAGTGCATTTTTATCAGATACTCTGCCTACAGACTTGTTTTGATATGAAACGCTCGGGCGAAATACGTACATGTGTTTTCATATTAAAACTACACAATTAATGCTGGTAATTACTTGATGCGTCACTTATGGCAAAACCACGTTTTGAAAACATCGACTATTACCATTCCATCGTGTAAGATTTAAAGTTTAAAGAGCCCTTGTTCATTTGTATTTCATATCTTCGGCCACTTTCGTAAGCACTGTTCATAGACAATCTACGGTTCATTTTATAGGCAATCTATGGTTCATTTTCTGTACTACTTTATTTTAACGCTTAGGTACTTTATTGTAAATAGTTCTTAATTCACTAGAATAATTTATTTATATACTTTATTGTTAAACTTAATTTTTTTCACTTAAATTTTATTGTCTAAGGTTTATTTTTCTATGGCTGCTCTGTATCGGGGCATGAGGAACAAACTAGTAGAGAAAGCTTTAATTGCTGTTTGTAGCGCGTCGAATATAGGCATGGTTTGGGAAAATGTGGCTTAAGTCCTTATTAATAAGATCCACAATGTTTTGAAAGAGTTTAACAAGTGTTTTGCTCACCATACTACCAATAACTCTAGGTACCAATCTTTCTATAATATGTCATGTATGAAAGTTGTTAAACTAGCGACCGACTGCCGATATGCCGGCGCGCTATGATGTTGAGAATATACCGAGTTTATATTGTATTTGTATATTTGTTCCGTTGGTTTGTTGGTCATGTTCGAAAGGTAAAACACTAGACTGGCGTTGTGTAACGCTCTTAAACGTCTTGATCGCACGCATCGAGCAAAATGGTAAGGTAGTACGTTGAATTGGCAATCAATAGATTTTAGTGTTCAGACAAGTTCTCGGTAACTTTATAAGTATAACTAGTACAAATGAAGTAAATGCTTACTCATAAGTACCCAGCACCTTCTTGGACGAGATAGTTGTCTTGCCATTTTGCTCGAGGCGTATGATCATTGATTCTAGATGTTACCTTGTGTCTATAGGCAGTAGTTTGATTCGGGACTGAGTATGCATTAGTGGAATAAATTTAGGTTTCAAAAATTATAAGCCAATTAACGTTTTTGAATTCATGTTTCGGTTGTTGGTAAAGTGATTTGAAAATCCGTAATGATCTTTTTTTATACTAGAAAATATACAGTGTTACATGCATATAAAAAGAACGTTAGTTAATATTTCGATACAGGATCGTACATTGCTCTACATACCTAGTTCTATGTGAAAATAGTGGCGCCGCAGTGGTGAGTGGCTGAACTAAACGGTTATCGCGTATTACATGATGTGCAATTCTATTGCAAAACAAAAACATAACTTCCGATATTTCCTTTTACACTGTTATAATTCATAATGTATATTATAATGTTCGTACGTACATAGTTACATCGTATATCGAAACATAATGTTTGCGCACATGATGCTTTCTTGATAGGAAAACTTACACGCATTAAGGCAACTCATCAACTTCCTACTTTTGTGATTCATTACAATACAAAATTCGTTTTGCGTACAACATGTTTTTTTATTAAAAAAAACTCCATTATAATTTGGATATTCCACTCCAGCAAATTATGAAAATCTAAAATACACCAGTTAAAAACATCTTATCTTTTCGATGGATTGTTCGTTAGCTTCTCACTTTGGGCCACTGTCATATTTGCATTGCATCGCTTGTCATGGTCTTCATCATCATCATCATAAGCCCATACCTGTCCACTGCTGGACATAGGCCTCTCAAATGCATGTCATGGTCTTGCGAAGGGTGAATCCTGATTGTCGCTCGTGGGAGACCACCCTTAAAGTTATCAGTAATAGTATAGGATAACATGTTTCATTATCGGATATCTCGCGACCATTGTGTGCCGCGATCCGCGATGACCCGAATCAAACAGCTGTTTATGGTTTCGGAGAAGCTGTTGCAAACTGTCGATGCATGTCCACACAACTAGTGCAATGTCATCATTGTTGTTACATTGTTGTTGTTCTTTAAATTAATGAAATTGTTTGTGAGACACTTTTGGGGCGGGGGCGACCAATAATGGGAGGGGTAAGAAGGAAGTTTTGTAAGCGCTAGAAGGAAATTCTGGAACCTGGATAATGTTAGATATTTGTGGCCATTTAATTATTAGTCAGTTTTATTTCAACTCCCTGAATAAACCTTTCCGTATAAGGACTTAGTATTGATTCATCGAGATACGGTTCTGGCAAACCTGTTTCGCTTGTCCTCTACTTTCATTGACTTGTATAATTGCATAAGCTTGATAAGTTTATTTGTATACCTTCCCATTCCTGGTCGCCTCACTCGATATATATTTATCTCCGTTTGTTGAGCACCACGTGGGTGACACCAGCTGTGTTCATACATAATATTTGTATTCATGTATTTTTTTACACATAAAAATGATCTCGTATATTTTAAATCGACATGAAAATGTTAACAATTTATTTTTAATTTTAATTTTAAGATGTTGACTCCATAGATGGCAGTGGAATTAAATAGATAGGAATTTGGTGCAATTGTTTGATCGAAAAGTATTTTTTTTCTTAAATATTACTGTACTAAATAGTATCTGATAATGTTTATCAAAAAATCATCCTAAATTACAATGTCGTCAAGTAAAACACATTGCATTGCCATTTATGGAGTCAGCATGCCCGACTAGCTGTAAACTTGCTCTGTATTCGGTAATAGAAGGAATTTGGTTATTTATTTTTACGATAAGTTGTAGTTTGTGTAAATATTATAGGCATATTTTTCATGACGTGGGTCGTACACCAAAATTCAGTTCGGCGGGGTCACTGAACTGGACTGTTTGTGTCTGCAATAAATTATAATAAGGACTTCATGATGTTTTTTATTTTTGCCTTTAGCTAATGTCCCATTCTGGTTTGAACTGTTAAGGGAGAGTATTAAACTCAATAAAATCCAACGTGTAAGTAAGGAAGTAATTTTCCATGTTAGCTGGGTAACACTTACTAAATGTTTTGTTCCCAGATACGAAAATCTCAACATTTATGAATAAGATGTTTCACAAGATTTATACATGGTGTCTAAAAACGGGCTAAGTAACTAGCGCCACCTATCGCCGAGTAGTGAGTTCATTTGCTTCGAATGCGCGTGCAGGGAAAATCGTTTCAGCATGTTGACTATTCAGCACAACAATCTCAAAGGCGTCGAAGCGGTTCACGCCACATGTACGTTTAAACATAATTTATTTTATCTGTATCTCCTCAAAAGGTCGTTCTAGATACGTAACGAATATTTTATAAACAATATGCATTATTATACCTACAATATTGTCGTTATTTTCCATTAACAGCTTTATTTTTAGTTGTTGAAGCGACAATAGAATACGTCAATCAATACTAGTTATTATGACGCGATGCGGCCACGTGTTGGATTTATTTTGTATCTATTAATTAGGGATTTGAATGAAGTAGCGGATTACGTTGGTCTGCGTACGCGCACCGCAGTGGCTGTGACCTCTGTGATAAATGTACAGGATTTTTACAACGCCCGAACGTCGCACTAAAAGCAAGACAACGATTGAGCACCTTGGTACTTGGTTATAAGAGCCATTTTTCAATAGTATTATGCCAGATTTATCAGGAGACTAAAATTAAGCTTGCTTTAAGATGAGAGGCTTACTAGTGAGTAAGCCTACTAGAGAGTAAGGTTCATAGTGATGAACCATTGGCAATTATGCCTAAATTGACTTGTGGTTTCCTGTAACTATTACATCGAATGTCAAGTAGGTATTTATTAAGAATATTTTCATCATAATATTTTCGTTCATTGTCTTATCAGCGGCCAATATGCTTAAGTAATCGAAAAGTTAAAATTGACGTTAACAATGTTATCATCGCAAATCGTATTGTTATCACTGACCGGGGTTACTGACCTCAGAACAAGCCGAAATAAAGTGTGCCTCCCGATTTACAGAGGGTTATCGTCGGTTCAGCAAGTTTCATAGGTTTTCACTTAATTGGGTGAACTAAAAATCGACGCTTTAAATGTTTCAGTTGCTTTGAATTATTCAGTAGGCAGTTAAAATATCAAATACCTATCTAAGTATCTTATTTTTCCCTTTATCCTATTAGTATAGATTGGCGCCCGATCTCCCATCGGTCATGTCGGATTGCCGTCTCACCGAATTGTGAGATTAAGGGAATAGAGAGTGCACTTGTGTTTGCGCGCACACTTGTGCACTATAATATGTCCAGCGCACTTGGCTGATTTTAATTGAGATCGGCCGCCATGGCCGAAATCGGTCGGACGCCTTATATATATATTGGTTTTGTAAACCTGAAAGAGTAATTTGTAGCAATTTCAGGGGAAGGGAGACGAATACGTCAAAGTTAGATAACATAAGCTCTGGCGGCTGGCTCGGTGAAACAGTGGTTAGCGACTCAAATTCACTAACTAGGGTTCCAAGAGTCGTGGGTTCGATTCCCACCCGGGATAAATATTTGTGTGACGGACATCGGTGTTTGTTCCGTGTCTGGGTGTGTATAGTAAATTTGTGTACCTATTTGATTTTGATATCCGTAAAACAAGTGCTTTAGCTTACCACGGGATCATATCAATGTATGTGATGTTGCATAATATAAATTTATTTATTTATAAGCACAGGTTTATGCTCCGCGCTTTCGTGGTTTTATGCATATTCTACTTTGCTATTTGCTTTTCCACAGGTCGGATAGGTAAGTATTTCACATAATGAATGCTCCATCCATGTGAGCTTTTTAGGTTTCCGTATTTAGGGTACAACTTCATAATAAAGAATTATAATAAGTATGTATGCTCTCCGGTTCCACTATTTACCTATCATTGGAACTTCGACCCTTGGACATTCACATAAAACATATTTTACGATTAAATTTTACTAGAGGAGCCTTTAAGAGATTATAACAGCAGATAGTAGGAAGAAGCTATTGCCATTTGCATTCAATCTTAAACTTTATTTTTTCTAGATATGGACGGGGACTTTTTATCGCTGATAAATCCTTTTCGCGAACGGGTACTTGCACTGGCATGGAATTTACCACTTTGCCGTAACAAGTCGCCCCAATGAAGGAGCAAAAGGAAACGTTTTCCTTTTATTTTGGCGGCTTGGTGGAGCAAAGTGGAATAAACCACGAGGTGCGCCGCTCTGGTGATGATACAGCCGTTGCACCACCAGCGATTGTCCTGAACAAGGTAAAATATGGGAAATTTATTTTTTCCCATGTATTGGGAATTGGATGGGATTCCCGCGTAAGCCCCGCGGTATATTAAAGTGTCTATAGGTACAACCCGCTTTCAGGCAACCTTTTTTTTTGCTATCCCTGTGAAATGCGTTACGCGCCGTCAAGCATCCCCAGCATAGTATCACCATAGATAATATCACTAACTATAGTATTGCTTTAGCAAACCATTTAATAAAATTTGTCTTATTTGTTTTTTTAAAAAAAAGCTCTGATTTTTTGTAACTTTGCTACGTCCTACTCTGGATGTCCTGGTTGCCAATATAAGGCTGTGAGAGCCATCTGCACCCCCGCAAGACCGGTGATGATGACGAGGCTACTCTAAGCCGACATGGTGTGTCCGTTAGGAATACAAAATGGTTGCCTGTAAAGTCGGTTTTACGGGCGAAGATTTTACGTGACAACGTCTAATTCTCTAGTGCTGCGCGCGCGGCAGACCGATCATAGTTGAGTGGGAGAGAGACGCAAGGCATTCGGCGGGCCTCTCTCTCGTTCGGTGACTCATCGTAACGTTACCGAGCGTTACCCTTTTTATAAGTGACTCCCAGCCGCAACCTAATTTAAGACGTTGTCACGTCAAAATGGCCGGGGCCTACGACAATGTAGTTCAAGTACACTACTTACATTCGCTCCATTATTTCATTACAATGATACAAATCCTGTTCCAAGTTCGCGATAAAAAGGTCGAATGCATATACTTTTATCAATCGTTTTAATGCAAAAAATGGAACAGACTAATAATCGCATAAGTATTCGTGCCAGTGTTATCGTGGCGTCGATAACGTATTCATTGTGATGGAATGAATGACAAAAAATATAGGTCGCACCTGACAAAACCAGTTTGATATTCAAATAATCATGATTACGGCTGGGAAAACCTTTTCATCAAAGTATTTGAAAGCGAACAAGTAATCTTATTTCTGCATGTGATGGAAGACACTTGGCGATCTTAATAAATTCTAGTGGAGTGTCTCGTTTGTATCTTGGCAAGTCTTGTACAATCTAAATGAAAATTAAGGACAAAATTATTTCGAGTTCACATAAAATTTTATCACAGTACCTAATGCTCTCGTATGCAAGTTGAGAAACCATTATACTTGCTTGAATACTAATGATATTCCATTGAGATTCGTTTGAGATTTGTTATGAGAGTATGAGAGACCTTTCCTACTATAAGCTACCATTCTTTTCTTTTGGGACTAGGTATTACAGTAGGTATATTTTTGGTGCCGCAGGTACCTCCAGGGTAATAAATGTTTACTAGTATGGAATCCTACATCTCGGTATTTAAGATATTCTGGCCACTAACTATACATAAGACAAAAACCAAGATGGTAAATTGGACCATGATCCTCGAGATCGAGCATCCAGCGCGGCGGAAGATCTTCCCTTATAGGATACCTCTAAATATTCAAAAGAAGGTATTCATCATCGGTAAGTATTAGGTAGGTACTCGTAGGTGGTGAGTTGTGTCACGTTGTGTTCAGCTTGCGAGTTCTTTCTTCGTCCAACACAATTTATTGCTTTGCTTATCTTCTTGTAGTGTAGGACAAAATTATCTGAAGTATTCTATCGTTCATAGACGATTGCGATCTTCTGAACCGTACCACGACTTCTTGACGTGGAATCTTTTAATTATGAAATTAGGAACATTTCAGATGATAAGCGTAAGTTTCTGAAATAAGTAAAGATAAAGATATTTAGCGGCTTTAGACTGAAGTTTCTTCTAGAAGATTCGGTGTAGCGACAGTGGTCAAGTAAGGTCGCCTGATATTACGAGTTCCACGTGCTGAAATCACATTATCATCTTTCCCGGGAGGTCGGTTTACGGTTATTACTAAGTCCGAAAGATAGTCTACAACAATGTTTCAATTTGTTGTTCAAATAGGTACGTACCTATTGAGGAAATGAGATTCCCTTACGAATGCAACTATCCATTACCAACGTACTTAGAAGAATATAATAAGTTGTTTCCAAATTATACCAAACCACATCCAATCCGAATAGAAATTGACTAGGAGACGAGTAGATAGAGACCTTTTTTAGAGTGGGAAAATGCTAACCAAGGGTAGGAATTTACCCCATATAATAAGATAAGGCGTCCGACCGATTTCAGCCATGGCGGCCGATCCCAATTGAGATCAGCCAAGTGCGCAGGACATATTATAGTGCACGCAAACACAAGTGCACTCTCTATTTCCTTACTCTCACAATTCGGTGAGCCAATGACCAATGAGACATCGCGCGCAGGACCACCGGCTTAACGTGCTTTTCGTCACAGACGTTCAACCGCCAACTTCCTTACTCCGGGCTGAGTAATTTCATTACAGAAAAACTCACACAAATTTTGCCCGACCCCGGACTCGAACCGTGGACCTCTCGGTCCTAACGCAGGACTTGCTACCAATAGACCAACGAGGCAGTTTCACCCCATATACGTCGATAGGAACAAATATATTTACTTATCTCTACTACAATGTAACACTATAGAGAAAAAAACCTACTAAGGTAGTCGGATCACCAAATACAATTGATAAAGTTTTATGAAATCTTATCGTTTACATTACTTATTAGCTTAATCCAGATTGGACAGATGCTAATGTTGATAAAACAATCCATCAAAATGGCTTACCCTTGTCATGAGTATTATGTGACAATTAATCAAAAAAATCATAAATGATTTTGATAAAACTTATTACTCACTAAAATCATTTAAAATTTTGGTTTGTAAAAGTACAGGCAGGTACGGCGGGTACCTATGTGAATGTATGTATTTATAAGTTATAGAACCTACGTTTGATTCTGGAATCCAAGAGGCTGAATAGGTAGTGAGCAAAGCTGACAGATTTTCATATCATCAATTGTCGTCACAGCTACCCGCAGTGGGTCTAAGGGTGCGTTTCTACTGACACGAAGTTAAACTGAATCAAGCTGAAAGGAGCCTGAAAAACTAAGTGTTTCCACGGAAAAAGCAGAGAACACAAAAGTAAAAGTGATTTCTGGTTTGTGTGTAATTGAAAGCACCATATCTTCCTTGATATTTGATAGTAAGCTGCTCCTAGTGCGTTGACTAAAGGAAAGGAGCACTGTGATTGGACAACCCATTGGTCACGCGAGCAGTATGCAGTATGCTGATGCAATAATAATGGATCGAATATGTTTTTAACGAGAATTTGTATGTGTTTGAATTCGTGGTGTATTTATATATAACTCTCGTATCCATCCTATACAAAATCAATGTTACCTACGCGATCGCATGCGTTTGGTCAAGTACAACTAGCGCTCCTTAGTAGTTAAACAGGGCGCTTTAAAACAAGCAGTCTTTCTTCTATTGGTCTCCATACAATTTGTACAATTGCTTTCTTACTTACTATGTCCGTTACCAAGCCACCTCCCACTGAAATATTGCATTTTGCTGTCAGCGGGGCAATTTGGAACAGAGTGAATGGAGCAGATAACCCGATACGAGAGCATCTCTAAAATTGTTAGGAAACTGGCGTTCCCCCTATCTCTAATTTGGAGGCAGCTTTAGGCCTCCGATCACGCCGCGCCCCTCTGCTTCCGGTCTATACGGCCACATGCCCAACCTGACCCTGAGGTCATCGCAATATTTCATTATTCATATTTGATAGGTATTTCCTCAGATTTTAACAGCAGTTCATTGAATAGGACAGATAGCGTTTTCGGTCTTTCGAATCTGCTATAATATATTACTATTTAATTGAATATATTTTTATACTTACGATTTTTTAATAAAAAATTTGTTCGTTATTCATTTTTAAACTTGGGCTATCGATATAATATAATCAGTAACCATAAGAAGGGAGCGATCGTTATAGGTAAGGTACAGGATTGTTTAAGTAACTAGCTAGGGGTAGGCTATGTAAGACTAAAAATACAATATGAAAGAAGATAAAGAGAAGAGAAGAAGAGAGAGACACTATGAGACATAAGTAGAGACTTATTCAATGTAAAGTTTATAGTATTTTGGGTCATAGGAAAGTAAAGATATGAGAGCTTTTATCTAAATCCGCTGAAAAAGTAACTTTTACTGTAAACTGATAGGTATTCAATTGTGAAATCCAATACTTAATATTATAACGGTAATATTATTTAAATCCCTGTGTATTTATTTACTTAGTTTAAATTAAATCCCGAACTGGTATAATCACCAGGTAAAACAAACTTTTATATTACATCAGGATAAAAATATAAGTATTTTTGATTGTTGCGGAATATTCTGACGAGAGTTGTATGGACTAAAAACAAGGAAATACCTATTAATAAAAAAAATACTACAGTTTACGTCGAGAGTAGTAGGTTTTCCCCGATCGAATTGTTTACAAAATAAAGGAAATATTCGGAAAGAGCTATTTGCCTTACTACAAATAGATTACCTACTCGCAATTTAAACATTTCCACAGATCAAACATAAATATTGGTGTGTATTTTTTAACGAGTGAGATTATGTTTGTTTTGACTAAGCTAATTAAAGTGTTGCATAATGAAAGATAATTCACGCCTCCGGGGGTAAGATCACGCGCGTTCGGAAATAAAACAAATGATTAGTTTCATTACTGCTACGTCAATGAAAGGCGGCGTTGGCTAGCTGACTGATTTATTAAAAAATTGTAAACAAAAAAAAAACCGCCTTCAAAAACCCGACTCACTAAAAACTACAAAATAATATAATACGAACATTTATATCATCTGGGTATGAATTTTATATGTTTTTGAAGGCGGTGCCGTTTATATTTCATACAGACAAGCTTCGTTTTCCTCAAAATTGTGATTGGCACCGCCTTCAACAACATATAAAATTCATACCCAGATGATATAAATGTTCGTATTATATTATTTTGTAGTTTTTAGTGAGTCGGGTTTTTGAAGGCGGTTTTTTTTTTGTTTACAATTTTTTTTCATACTTTTTAGTGTTAATTTTTTTTTTCACCCTATTAGTTCAGCTCACCTGTAATACTTCTGATATTATAACTAGTAGTCTTAATATGTATACAGTATTGAAATAATTATCCTTTTACTCCAAACAATTAAGCAGTTGACCTTCCATCATCAGCTCAGCATCATAAGATTATGATAGCCAGAAGCAGTGCCAATATAACTTCAGAAAATATGTAAAACGCGGTACATGTGCCTATAAAATTTGAGGGTTGCCCTCGATTTCTCCTGGATCCCATCATCAGATCCTAGACTGGTCACCCTAATAGTTTAGCTCACCTTTAATACTACTGATATTATAACTAGTAGTCTTAATATGTATACAGTATTGAAAGAATTATCCCTTTACCCCCAACTATTAAGAAGTTGACCTTCTATCATCAGCTCAGCATCATAACATTATGATTGCCAGAAGCAAATGCCAATATAACTTTAGAAAATATGTAAAATGCGGTACATGTGCCTATAAAATTTGAGGGTTGCCCTCGATTTCTTCTGGATCCCATAATCAGATCCTAGACTGGACCCTATTAGTTCAGCTCACCTATAATTCTACTGATATTATAACTAGTACTATTAATATGTACACAGATTTGAAAGAAATATCCCTTTACTAACAACTATTAAGGAGTTGACCTTCCATCATCAGCTCAGCATCATAACATTATGATTGCCAGAAGCAAATGCCAATATTACTTCAGAAAATATGTAAAACGCGGTACATGTGCCTGTAAAATTTGAGGGTTGCCCTCGATTTCTCCTGGATCCCATCATCAGATTCTAGACTGGTGAAAATGGGACCACCTCGGAAGTGAATTGTATCCAACAAAAAAATAATTTTTGAAATCCGTCTATAATTGACGAAAATATCGGTGAACATACATAAAAAAAAAAAAAAGTAAAACTACCCTACACTTTTCCCCCTAATACAAAAGCATCTCATCTTTAAAAATGTCTACAAAAACAACTTAATATTGATAATTGCTACATAGCATGTTTATTTTTTGTTCAAAGCCCGGTTGAAAGCACGCAGTGCCCGGGCAGATGTACCCCGTGGGGGTGAAGCGGGAGAGTGTGGTACGTTTGTATCACTTTGTGGTTCTAAACTGGTCGCATCTTTCTCTCTCTCCCCCTTCATTCCACTAGAAGCATCTTCAAACTGATCGTCATCATCAGGACTGTCCACAGGTGGAACTTTATCGTTTGAAGGTACAATGCCTGCACATGTCAAAGAAAACCTTGATTTGTTGGCAGTTGGTATGATCTGGTCTTGGTGTCTACGCCAAATCAATCCATTGCCAACGTCAATTTTATACGAAACCGGTCCCGTTTTTTTTGTTATTATACCTTCCGTCCATTTTTCTTTATTAACTGAATAGTCCCGTGCCAGCACTGTATCTCCTGTATCGAACTGCCTAGAATGGCCTCCCGCATTATCCACCTGTTTACTTTGCGAAGCGCGAACCACCTCGGCGACATTAGGGCGTAACGCGTCGAGGCGGCTCCGCAAGCGCCGGCCCAAGAGCAATTCAGCCGGTGACAACCCTGTAGTAGCATGATTACAATTTCTATAACAGAATAAAAATTCGTGTACAGCTTGTGTAACATTTTCACCCGAGTGGATTGCTCTTTTAATGGCTTTTTTTACAGTCTTTACAGCATTTTCAGCTGCGCCGTTCCCTTGAGGCCTATAGGGTGCACTAGTCGTATGACGAATACTATTATTCTTACAATAATTCTTAAATTCTAAAGAGGAGAATGGTGGGCCGTTATCCGTAACTAACTGCGTGGGTAGTCCAAATCTACCAAAGACAGTCATGAATGCCGAAATTGTGTTTTCTGCATCCGTTCGAGTCATAGGGATGACCTCAATCCACTTGGAATGTGCGTCAACAATCACCAAGTAACGTTTGCCGGCACAATCGGCGAAGTCGGCATGAATCCGATGCCATGGCTTCATAGGGAACTCCCACGGATGGAGTTCTGCGCGCGGCGGACTGTCGCGAACTGACCGGCAGGGTTCGCACGTGCGACACACCTGTTCTATGTCCTTATCTATGTTCGGCCAGTACACATAGTTGCGAGCTAGGTTTTTCATTTTGTTTACGCCCAAATGACCCATATGTATTTCTTCCAAGACTCGTTTACGTAAAGTTAATGGTACGATTATTCTGTACTTATAAATTAAACACCCGAGATCTATACTTAAATCGTTTCTACGAATAAAATAAGGCTTTTCGTCCTCATTGCTAGGTTCCGACGGCCAACCAAACTTTACAAACCCGATTAACTTACTTAAAATAGTATCTTTTTTTGTATGTTTACAAACATCATTAAAATCGATAGGTAGGCAATCTTTGACTAAATTTATGTAACTACATTGATCAGTGGGACGGCGCTTGAGCGACAGCGGCAAGCGCGACAGCGCGTCAGCCGGTCCGTTTTGTTCAGACTTAATAAACTTCACGGTAAACTCATAGGCGGACAATCGCGTTGCCCAGCGCTGCAGCCTACTTGCAGCGGTCTGCGGCAGACCCGCTTTCTCACCGAAAATGTAACTTAAGGGCTGATGATCCGTTCGCAATTCAAACTGTCTACCAAAAAGGTACTGATGGTGCCTTGTAACCCCATAAAAGATAGCTAGAGCCTCTTTATCAAATTGGCTGTAATTCTTTTCCGCGTCATTAAGTGTGCGCGAGACACAGCTAACCGGGCGCTCGGAGCCATCCGGATACCGGTGCGCCAGCACCGCCCCCAGCCCGTACGCGCTGCTGTCCACCGACAGCACCAGAGGCACACCCTCCTCGTAATGCGCCAGAACGCGCTCACTCATTAATGATTGTTTGGCTTCCTGGAAAGCCTTATCACAGCAGGTACTCCAATTAAAACTCTTACCTTTCTTTAATAGCCCATGTAATGGGTGTAAAATTATACTTAAATTCGGTATAAACTTGCCGTAATAATTTAATAAACCCAAAAAACTTTTCAACTGCGTTACGTCCGAGGGTCGGGGAGCGTTGGCAATAGCATGGATCTTATCTTGATCCGGATGAAGGCCATCTTTATCTATTATAAAGCCTAAGTACCTAACACTTTTCTGCAAGAAGCTACACTTGTCTAATTTAATCGTAAGACCCATGTCGCGTAATCTCTCTAAAACTGTTTTTAAATTATTTAAATGACATTTTCTATTAATTCCGGTAACGCAAATATCGTCTAGGAAAACAACTGTGTTAGGTATCCCCCTTAAAGTTTCTTCCATCAATTTTTGAAATTTTTCTGGTACACAGGAAAGTCCAAAGGGGGTGCGACGGTACACAAAGGTGCCTACGTGCGTAGTGATTGCGGTACATGCCTGGGAATCTTCACTTAATTTTGTTTGCAAATAAGCGTTCGTTAAATCAATTTTTGAAAATTCTTGCCCCCCACTTAATGTGGCAAAAAGTTCTTCAATGCGAGGTAAAGGATAAAAATCCCGTTTTAATTTTTTATTAATAGTAACTTTGTAATCACCGCATATACGTATGTCACCGTTAGTTTTAATTACCGGGACTATGGGAGTGCCATACTCCGAATAATCCACACGGTAAATGGTTCCCTCACTTTCCAACCGCTCGAGTTCTCGTTCGACCCTAGAACGCAATGCTAAAGGCACGGGACGCGCGCGCACGTAAACCGGTTCCTTATCAGTGAGTTGTAACTGGAGTAGCTTCTTACATTCACCTAGGCGGTCCGTAAACACATTAGGAAATTCTTTTGTTAGTCGGCTCACGGAGGATTCCAAAGGACTATCTATTAATTGATTAAAATTTATTTGTTTAATTTTTAAAGCCCGTATCCACTCCCTCCCTAGAAGAGGACAGCTGCCATTTTTAATTACATAAAGTTTTAAATTTTTAGCTATAGCGTCACCTAAGCGAACGTCGACAAAGATATATCCCAAAGACTCGATCCGTAAGCCGGAGTAGCAACGTAACATTAAATCATCGCAATTAATAATCTTACGTGAGAAAATTTGTTTATACAATTGTTCACTTATTGCTGAAATGCGACTACCTGTGTCGACTTCACAGTTCAACAGTTCGTCGTCGACGCGAACACTTAAAAAAATGGCTTGGTACCTTTCGAAGCTAACTCGATGTTAAAGATGTCCTCCTCACTGTAATCCGACTCACTAACAAAATTTTGCCTACTATTACCATTGCCTCGGATTTCACTACACATCACTTTTAAATGGCCTCTGCGACCACACTCATCACAATTATAATTAGCAAATCGACACTTATCCGAGTGATGCGGCTTGCCGCACCGCCAGCATCGTGGGCCCGGGCCCGCGCCCGCGCCCGCAGCGCGCCCGGCGCCTGCGCCCCGCGGGCCCCGCGGCCGGCCGCCGCGCGCGCCGCCGCCGCCGCCGCGCGAGCGCGTCCCGCTCGCCTGGTGCAGCCCCTCGGCGTGGCCCGTGTCGCCGCCCGCGCAAGTCGCGGTCGCCGCCGTTGCAGCGCTCATCTCCGCATGCTTCTCCGCGGCCTCCAGAGCCAGAGCTAGATCTACCGCCTCTTTGTACTTAATATTTTTCTCCGCAAAAATTCGTGAACGCATCGCCTCATTCGCGAGCCCAGACACGAATTGGTCGCGTAGATTTTCTTCCAGATTTTTTCCAAAATTGCAGGTGGTTGCCAGATGCTTTAACTGTTGCAAGTAATCCATAAGTGCTTCTCCTGGTTTTTGTCGGTGTAGGCGAAATATATGTCGTTCGGCTATTTCCGATCGTTGAGGTTCTAGGTGATCGGAAACTAATGACACTAATTCTTCGAACTGTTTATTTTCCGGCAATTCCGGTGAGCACAAATCACACATTAAAGCGTAGGTAGGTTCGCCGACCACAGTAATTAGTAAGGGCACGTGGAGGTTATCCTTGATTTCGTTCAACACTATATATTGTTTTACTCGACGTATGTATGCCGGCCACTGCTTGGAATTTAAGTCAAAAGGTTCAAGTTTTCCTATCGGCATTTTGACAAAGTAGGTAAACACTTTTTGATCACGATTGGTAAGGAACTTTCTCGAAAAACCCGGTCGTCGCCAGTGCTACGTCAATGAAAGGCGGCGTTGGCTAGCTGACTGATTTATTAAAAAAGCATGACATCTTAATAACTAATGTAAAACTACCCTACAATTACGATGTATTTTTACCTACTAATTCGAAGTGGTATGTCAGGATCTGGTCTCCTACGTAGTTTCGGATGCCGTTGTTGCGACACACGCTGTTGCGAATATTTTTCCTACTGCCTCATAGGTTTCGAAAGCTTATGAAAATGTTTTTCGAATCAGCGTCTTTCGACATCATCATTCTAGTCCATAAGCTTTCAGAAGTCATGACTATGTACGTGGGAGACCCTCCAGGATCGTAGCACATGGCATGGCTCTGCCCACCCCTCTGAGGAAAAGGCGTGATTTTATGTATATGTAATATGAAGGTCTATATTAAATCTTTATACTCAGCTTAAAATGTCCATCGGTAGTGTAATGTTATATGCCCATTTCTTTATTCTCAGTTTGCGTTTTTGTAGAACTCCGGAATTGATGAAGATTTAAAAAGTTACTTTCCCATGGACGTTTATTTTATGAATTTTATTTATGTGTATTAACCACTACACAAGACACACTAGTAGTTATCTGTGCTGGTAGTAATACTATATTACTTCTTTGTTGTGGTACTTTTTTCTAAGTAGTTATTTTTTTAAAAGTTTCTTTTTTGCCGACTGTACTGACAAAATCTTAAGTCCCGCTCGTAGGGCGTGAACCCTACTTGGTTTAGGATTTAAGTTTTTAGGTAAACCGTGCTTTTGTCTCTCCGTTTCAGGCAATAAAGCCAGAGCAGACTTACTTATACCTAAATTAACGGGGATAGAATCACGCCCACTCTTATCGCGAAACAATTTAGGCACTGAACGCGGACACGAACCGGTTGTAATTGGTTCGCGTCGCTCGCACCATCGTTATCTACCGGTGATAAGGCCTTCGGGCCCGTGACTAATGATCGGACGCGCCGCGGCGTCCCTACCACAGATGATTCAACTCTTATGCTGCGGATACATTCACGGGATACGGCGAATGCTCGTGCAACTAACCTACTTCAAGGTACTGGCTGAATACTGGAACGACCAATATTTGACAGTTAATGCGAGAATTTGGAACCCACTTACTTAATCGATTATTATAATTATCTTTTCGGTATTCGGCCCGGGCTGAGAAATCATATACCTATCTAATTTCGCATTAGCCCTCATTTATCAACATTTGCCCGTAGTTTTAGTGAAAAGCATTTTCCCTCGACTTTTTTGTCATCAAGTGATGATGACAAAAAATCCCTAAAAAATTCCCCAAAACTGTAACATACATACAATCACACCTTTTTCCCAGAGGGAACTTGAGATCACTTCCTGGCAAGTGCTTCGATCCTAGCACCACACTTTCGCTCCTTCCACATCCATCAACCTCAAAACCTGTAATGTTGTACCTACGATATACTTAACTTGCTACGGGTTGAAATACAAGAATCTCAGTTTTGAAGACGTAAAGTGTGAGACCTAAGATACTTCAAGTAGTCGAAACCTTTTTGTACCAAGCTACAACTAAACCTGACCAAAAATACTTTCACTTAATCATAATAACATATTGTTCATAAAAAACCTTATGCCTACCTATCTACAGAGTTGCTACTAAAACAAGTAAACGAATAGTTGTAAAACTATAATAATACAGAAATCCGGCTAGCTCTCTCTAAGAACTGACTTAGCTAAAAGTTTAACCTTTGATTTGCTCGCCTTACAAATATAGGATTTATAATTGAACTTTTAATTGATGATCATGGGGAGGATATCTAGGGATATATTTATTTCTAATGTTTCCTCTATGTACACGCTCATTTTCTAGTTTCCATGATGGTGATGTTAGGTTTTCCTTTTCTACAACGGATTTGACCGGTCATGATGATCGATCATGCCTAGAAGTCATACATCTAGTATCCATAGGTTTATGCAGTGAGGCACGCGTGACAAAAGCAATTAAAGATTTTTTTTGCAAGTAATTACTAATTAACGCGCAATAATTTTTATCAATGAACCTAAATTTATATTAAGTGATAAAAGTTTGCATCATCATAAAACATTATCTTTAGGTACCTACAGCGCACATACAATAGGCTTTTCCGTTCGAATATGATAGGTACATACTTCGTCAAATCAAACATTGCAGTAATCTAACATGGGTCGATAAAAACATTTCACAATTTTGGGCAATGTTGGTGACTGTTTTATTTCCATATTATTCAAGTATATTTTATTTCCATATTGACCAAAATGTTATTGAAATGACTAGCTTAATGTACTCGTAAAAGCTCTGCCAATATACTGTTGCGGGAACGGGGTACGTTTAATTCAAGATACGCCAAAAGTCACCAAAAGACAATTAATTTATTTATCGACTAACAATTACACAATTAAACACTTAAAAACACAATTAAAAACACTTAATTACAACACTAAACACGGAACACTAAATTACACTAAAACACTGAATTTCACTGACTATTCGCAGGTAACGCACTCGATCACTCTTAGTTCGCAGGAGACTGATTCGCTTCGCTTTCCAAATCGGAACTGTCCCGTAGCGTCGTACATCCCGCTTTTATACCCAGTGAGGACGCAGCTCTTCGCGTGGCGTCGAGAATCTTCTCGCGGGGATCGAAATTTCTAGAACTCGCTGGAGCTCGCTCCGACCGACCAGAGTGTGTGACGTAGTATCGTGCAAGCGAATATAGACCTTATCCATACGACGATAAGACTAATTTCGCTTGCACGGTCTCTCAAGGTCGTAATATTATTATTACTTTAGAACACTCTAGAGCTCGCTACAACCTACCAGAGTGTGTAGCGTAGTATCGTGCAAGCGAATATAGACCTTATCCATACTACGATAAGACTAATTCCGCTTGCACGGTCTCTCGTGGTCGTAACATTATCCCCCTCTTAGTCATGCTCGTCCCGAGCATCATTTGACCCATGGTAACGAGCCAATCGATCAATGTGAACAATTTTCGGCTTGCCTCTTGTCCCTTGTTTGATCCGATAGGTTAAGTCGTTCAGCCTAGTGATGATCTTGTATGGTCCTTCCCACCTTGGCTGGAACTTCGGTGATTTGCCCTTCTTCCTGAGTGGGTTGTGTAACCAAACCAGACTCCCTTCATCGAAACCGTCGGTGTTGGCTTTGCGGTCGTAACGGGTTTTCATTCTTTCGCTGGATTTGAGACTGCAGTCTCTGACGAGAGCATGTACTTCATCCAGGCGCTTCTGTAGGTCAGCCGCATATTCGGTTACTGGTTTCGGAGCTTCTGGCGGTGTCCCAGTCAACGCGTCTACCGGAAGCCGCATTTCTCTACCGAAGTTTACCATTGCTGGGGTTGCGCTGGTGCTATCGTGGATCGCAGATCGGTAGGACAGCAAGAAAAGCGGTATGTACTGGTCCCAGTCTCGTTGATGCTCGTCCACAACTTTGGCCAAGTGGTTTTTCAACGTTTGGTTGAATCTCTCGACCATGCCATCGGATTGCGGGTGTGCTGGTGTAGTACGGGTCTTATGCATACCCAACAGTTGACAGACCTCCTGGAACAGTGCTGACTCAAAGTTTCTTCCTTGGTCTGAATGTATCTCAAGAGGCACACCAAATCGGCAAATTACCTCGTGGACTAACTTCTTGGCGACCGTCTTTGCTTCTTGATTAGGCGTAGCGAAGACTTCAGGCCACTTAGTGAAGTAATCTTGGACCACAATGATGTACTTGTTTCCCTCATCGGATTCTGGAAAGGGGCCAGCTACATCTACTGCGATTCTTTCCCATGGAGCGCCGACGTTGTACAGCTTGAGTTTGCCCTTACTTCTGGTTTGTGGGCCCTTTACTGATGCGCAAGACGTACATTTCTTGCACCAGTCTTCGACGTCCTCCCGACAGTGTATCCAGTAGAACCTCTGTCTCAGCTTCTCTAGGGTCTTCTTCACGCCCAAATGTCCCCCGGATACCCCATCGTGTATGTACCTCAGTAAGGAAGCAACTTGTTTGCGGGGTACAATTAGCTGTAGTGTTGTTTGATCCCCTTTTGGTGTTTCCCATTTCCTGAACAGTACTCCATCCTTAATTTCCAAACTGTCCCATTGTGCCCAGTAACTTTTCGTGATGGGGCTTGATGATGCTACATGGCTCCAAGAAGGTTTTTGACCTACTTCTTTCCATTCAAATATTTTCCTCAGATCACTATCCTCTTTTTGCGCCTTTTTGATAGCGTCTTCGCTCCATTCATTATCAAGTCCCTGGGTGGTAATCATCCGGACTTCTTCCTTAGTCTCCGTCTTAGAACAATGACTGCAGGCCACAGGACAAGGTCTCCTTGATAGGGCATCGGCATTCAAATGCGTTCTACCACTCCGATGTTCTGTTGTGAAGTTGTACTCCTGTAGTTGCTCTAGCCACCGTGCCACTTGTCCTTCAGGGTTCTTAAACTGCAAGAGCCATTTTAACGCAGCATGATCTGTCCGCAGGGTAAACTGTCTTCCAACGAGATACTTGTTGAAATGCTGTAGAGTCTTCACTACCGCCAACAGTTCCTTACGAGTCACACAGTAGTTCCTTTCAGGTTTTGAAAGTGACTTACTGAAATAGGCGATCACCACTTCCCGTTCACCTTGCTCTTGCGACAGAACTCCGCCTATGCCAGTATTGCTGGCATCGGTGTCCACGATAAATCTTCCTTCTCTGTTCGGGTAGCCAAGTATAGGACTGGTGCAGAGGTGTTTTTTTAATCTGACGAAGGCTTGATCACATTCCGAGTCCCAGGCGAATACTCGTTTATCTTCCGTGAGCCGATGAAGAGGTTTCGCTATATCAGAGAAGTTCTTTACAAAGCGCCGGTAGTATGCGCATAAACCCAAAAATGATCTCACGTCGGTCTTGTTGGCTGGAATAGGCCATTCTTGGACAGCTTTGATCTTCTCTGGGTCGGTCCTTACACCTTTCGATGAAATAATGTGGCCTAAATAGGCGACTTCTTCCTTGAAAAACGTGCATTTCTTTGGGCTGAGTTTTAAGTTTGCTTCTCGTATTCTAGTGAAAACCTTCCTCAGGTTACTGACATGCTCTATGAAATTTCGACCCATGATAATGATGTCATCCAGATAGACCAGGCATGCATCACCCAGAAGTCCAACCAGTACCCTTTCCATCAACCGCTCGAATGTCGCCGGAGCGTTGCAAAGACCAAAGGGCATGACGTTGAACTGCCACAATCCATTCCTAGTTCCGGTCGTAAATGCCGTCTTCTCCTTGTCTGCTGGATGGATGTCTACTTGCCAGTACCCACTCTTAAGGTCCACTGTTGAGAACCACTTCATGCCGCTCAACATGTCCAGTGTGTCGTCTATACGGGGCAGAGGGTAGCTAGGTAGCGAGGTAGGTTCTTCGTTGCATTATTCAACAACCGGTAGTCCACACAAAACCTGGTGCTGCCGTCCTTCTTCTTTACCAGGACTACTGGCGAAGACCACGGGCTTGTTGAAGGTTCTATGATGCGGTTCTTCTGCATCTCAGCAACCATGTCTGCTACCTCCTTCTCTTTGGCAAATGGAAGGCGTCTAGGCCGCTGCTTTATTGGTGGCGCGTCTCCCGTGTCTATTCTGTGTTTAACGAGACCTGTCCTTCCCAAATCATGGTCACCCTTCGAAAATATGTCGTTGAAATCTAGCAACAACCTTTTGGCTTGCTGAAGTTCCCGCTCAGAGAGCTTGTCCTTACAATTTGCTAGGAGCGGTGTGACGTCATCTCGTTGACAGGATTCCGGTTCCCGGTCCCTTTTCATCCTTCTGATGGATTGGCCTGCATCGCACCGTCCGATGACACAGTTTCTTCGTAGCTGCACTTCATCTCCGCTTAGATTGATGACTCGCACTAGCGCTCCTTTTCCGGTCATTGCCAGAGTTCTTGCTGTGATCCAACTCGGATGGTCGCCGCAGTTTTCTATGACGACGCTTCGCCCTTGACACGCAGTGTAAGGGAATCTAACTTTGACCAGAGTTTCAGATCTCGGAGGTAGGGTCGTGTTTTTCAGGCAGTAAACTGCGCATGATCTCGCTCCCTCTAGGAATACTTCTTGTTCGGGGAAACTAAGTACTCCTTTAGCGACGTCTACCACACACTTCTGGTCTCTTAAAAAGTCCAATCCGATGATGCAATCGTCCGTGATGTCGGCTATGAGAACGCCGTATTCAAAGGTCTGTTCTCCAATGGTTATCTTCGCCGTCGTCTCACCGAAGACGGTAACTGGCTGGCCTGTTGCTGTTTGAAGCTGAACGGATGGTCTTTGATTCCACACAATAGTCCTTTTCAATAGCTCCGGACGCACTATTGTTCTTGAAGCACCGGTGTCAATAGTAAAATGACACGTTACGCTGTTCAGCTGTCCAACCACTGTAAGGTTGTTCCCATTACCAATCTGTGAAACAGTGACGGTAGGGGCTCGATGTTGACCAGCCAGCGCCCGCCCCACGGCCCTGGCTTCTTCTAGTTTAACGACAGCTCTTCTGCGTCCACCTGTGTAGAGGACGCTACTGTCGTTCTACGTGGCCATCTTCGCTTGGGGCAACTACTCCGAATATGGCCCCTCTCGCCGCAGCCATAGCACATCGGACCCAAAGAAGGTTTTTCCTTCACCACAACCTCCCGAAGTCGTTGAGTTCTAGCGTCTTGACGCACGGCTTCCACCTCCAAAGCATGGGCTAGAGCTTCCTGTAAGGTCTGATGATGGCTCAATTTCACGGTGTGTCTGACGTCTGCGTCTCTAATTCCATCACAGAAAGCTTGCGGAATCATTGATTCCACCATTGTCGGGCATGACACGTATGCACGTCTGACAAGCCTTTCGATTTCCGTTGCCCATTGCTGCAGACTCTCACCAGGCTTCTGCTGTCGATCGCGGAGTTGTGCTCTATATGCGTGTTCTAGGTGTTTGTCGCTGTACCTGCCCTCTAGTGCTCTTTGGAGAGCACCTAAAGTTCTGTTATCCGAAGGCAGGTTTTCCAACGTGAGCAGGGCATCTCCACGAAGAGCCAGAGTCAGAGCTATCAAGGACTCTTCCTCGTTCCACCCCTTTCCTTTAGCCACCGTCTCGAACTGGTACCAAAATGCTGCCCAAGACGTCGTTCCATCGAAGTGGGGTACTTCGATTTTCGGAGAATCCGACACTACCGTAGCACCCCGGGTCCCCACTCTTGCCATTTTGGTATGCAGCTGTCGCATCTCAGCATCCACCTGGCTCAATCGATCCTCATGTTGGGTGAATCGATCTTCATGTTGGGTGAATCGATCTTCATGTTTCATCACATCATCCTTGAGAGCATCAATCTGCTTTTCTAGTACTTCGTGCTTCTTTTCAATAGCCCCCAACAAACTCTTGCTTAGCTCTTCCAGGTGACGGGCTTGCTCCTCCTGGCGAAGGGCTTGTTCTTCCCTCAGTTTAGCAAATTGTGCTTCCTGAAGTCGGGCTAGCTCCTCCTGGCGGCGGGCTTGCTCCTCCTGGCGGCGGGCTTGCTCACGGGCTTGCTCCTCCTGACGGCTGGCTTGTGTCTGCAGCATTTTAAATAAATCTGCAAGCTCCACAGGCCCAATCGGTGTTTGAATCGATCCCTCCGTTGAAGTACCTTCACCCTCTTGCAGGGCCGCGGTTTGACTCCTTGTTACTCGACCTCACTGTCTTCTCGTGGTGTAAGAGGCATCTTGAATCCCACTTCTGACACCAATTGTTGCGGGAACGGGGTACGTTTAATTCAAGATACGCCAAAAGTCACCAAAAGACAATTAATTTATTTATCGACTAACAATTACACAATTAAACACTTAAAAACACAATTAAAAACACTTAATTACAACACTAAACACGGAACACTAAATTACACTAAAACACTGAATCACACTAAAACACTGAATTTCACTGACTATTCGCAGGTAACGCACTCGATCACTCTTAGTTCGCAGGAGACTGATTCGCTTCGCTTTCCAAATCGGAACTGTCCCGTAGCGTCGTACATCCCGCTTTTATACCCAGTGAGGACGCAGCTCTTCGCGTGGCGTCGAGAATCTTCTCGCGGGGATCGAAATTTCTAGAACTCGCTGGAGCTCGCTCCGACCGACCAGAGTGTGTGACGTAGTATCGTGCAAGCGAATATAGACCTTATCCATACGACGATAAGACTAATTTCGCTTGCACGGTCTCTCAAGGTCGTAATATTATTATTACTTTAGAACACTCTAGAGCTCGCTACAACCTACCAGAGTGTGTAGCGTAGTATCGTGCAAGCGAATATAGACCTTATCCATACTACGATAAGACTAATTCCGCTTGCACGGTCTCTCGTGGTCGTAACAATACAATAACAGATAAAGAAGACATGACTAACATATCTTAAGTAATTTAATGTTTAAAAGACTCTAGAGCAGAATCGGTATTTTTCACTGATAAGGAGAGCTTTACAGCGATCGTGAGGGAAACAAAAGCTCCACAGTATAGAAACCAGGCCCTCCTAGAGAGATGAAGCTTGATTGGAACAGCATAATTCCTTATTAGTTCAATTAAAAGCAATGAAATTGCCTTTCTCTTTCGAACTGTGTCGATTTTAGGTGCTGTGACTATGACTTAATATTGGGCCCTGAATCCTCTCAAATTTATAAAATTAATTAAAAGTGATACTTTTCTGTTAAACATGGCAATTAAGAGGTGAGCACAGCACTGAAGAAAACAACGCTATAATTATATTACAGAAATTAATTCTAAAAGTAAATTAACCAATCTATTACAAATATCTAAACTAATTTGAACTGAAACGAAAACGAAATTATTATTAAGGGGCTTCAGGGGGAACATGAATTGCCAAAACTTTCTTTTAAATTCATAGATGTTAAATAAAAAAGTCACAAATTATATGCCATTGAGCCCTTAGTACAGCCCGTGGGCGATCGACCAAATCACGCCCTACCCTAACGCCGTCTCTGTCCCTAAGCCTACATTAAATGTAGGTAAATAAACACTAAATTTTAGTGTTTATATTGTACCGTCCACTTAGCCTTCCTGTCTAAATACAACAGGTTCTTACATTCAGAGCTTTGATAAGAGTCGAAAGCCCAATCCTGACGCAAGATACCGTCGGATTACCTATCTGATGTTGCATGATAAAAATTACAACCCATTTAACTAGACGGGCCAGGATTGATTTCATTTCGCACCAATGTTGCGTCAGCGTGGAAAAAATGTCTACATGAACTGGTTATTTTTAGACGAACTTTTGCCTCGAAACACCGGGCCCACAGATAATGTGACGAAAATGCATGATTGTCTGATGTTGTTACCCTTTCATTGATCAAGGTCACGGGTTTTTTAATTAATGTAATTTTTTAATCATTTTTGATTCGCAAAATAAGGAAAACATTTGTTTTTGTGTATTTTGTATTTGTAGTAGGTAATGAACGTCATTGCATAAATTATGTAATTTTGGATTTTATTGCTCAAAACTGATTGTATCAGAAATACATGTACTATTCATAGGTAGGTATTTAATGTACCTAAATTTAAGATCATGCGAGGTCACTACCAACTAATATTTACTTGTAGGTACATGTATTTAAGATCCAGACCTTTAATGTAGGTAGGTACCTAGTCAATCTGAGTGATCCTTCACATAGATAGTTAGGTAGACAATAAATCAATAAAACAGAATTAAAACAACAATTTAAATTCTAAAACTATTTACATTTTCTCATCTACTATAGAACGTTCGAAATAGTTATTTTTTATTTGCTATTATCTTCAGATTATAATCAAAACAATTAACACCTGTTTATACATATCTAATCTACTGATAAGTCCATCGGAGTTAAACTAATCCACTGTAGGTACAATACAGGCCAATCAAGTGTACCTAACTTCATCAGCCCATACGTCCCCACTGATGGGGCAGGGGCCTACCCTAAACTAGAGTGATAAGGCCTTAGTCAACCACGCTGGCCAAGTGCGGGTTGGTCGACTACACAACCTTAGAATTTCTTCGGAGCTGAGCAGGTTTCCTCACAATGTTTTCCTTCACCGTTAAACCGTTTTCGGATTTGAAAAACACAGTGGTAACCGGTGGAGTTTAAACTGGTGACCTCTTGCATGGCAAGATTGGCAAGCATCGAACTTAACCATTCGGCCATCGACGCTTATGGAGTGACATACATACCTATTTTTCTTAAATTTCCACGACCAAAATTTCCAATAATTACGTGTACTGTGATACATATTTTATCACGTGCCATTGCCAAGCTAATGTAAGTACATTACAAGAAACGATTGCTCTGAAATACTAACATTTTTACAAAATTTATAGAAAAAAAAGTGGCGTCTGCTAAATTAATGCCTAAACGTCTATTTAAAATGTTATTTTAATGCCGACCTTAATTTTAAAATACAAGATCCAAGTAGAAAGATCTAAAGTAAATGGTGACCTAAATATTTCATTTTATCGGGGAAACGTTATTGACATGACACAAAACGATTAAAAAGTTGGTATCTTTCTATTGTATTGTGTTTTAATTAGGTTATAGGCATCTAAGAATGACGAGCCAGTATGAGTTCAGAATCTTACGTTAGCGGGAACTAAATATTACGTTACAATCTTACAGTTAACTGGGGCACCGTCGCTAACCGGAAAATGTTTCAGGCTCGGTCGCAACCGGCCCTGTAGAAACGGTTTCAAGAATCAAACCGATACAGTTACTTAACCTACATAGATAAACATAGCCAAAGGAGTATCCACTTATTTATAGAAGCGATCCAAGGTTCTCAAATTCCATTGACCTAATTAACCGATTTATTAGTTAGGTGTATCTTAGTGATATAGAGGTCGGGTACCCAGGCTAGTTCAGATTAGACACGCGAGATAAACGGAGTAGGAACCTTAACACCAGGTTAGTGATAAACGAACGTAACTTCTTGTTACCGTCACACAAGGTAGCTAGATCTTTTTTCCATATTGTCAACTATAGAAATTGATAAAAATCCAAATGTATCCAAAACTGCAAGTGCTGCACTTCCAGTGACTCTACAAGTAGAAAAGATATAAGAAAACAATG
Organism: Maruca vitrata; assembly: GCA_039566165.1. NCBI lineage: Eukaryota > Metazoa > Arthropoda > Insecta > Lepidoptera > Crambidae > Maruca > Maruca vitrata. The sequence goes on along the minus strand of CM076923.1, from coordinate 1,908,640 downwards.
AAAGTGAAAGATATTGGTAAGTAACTACTACAATTAAGTATGAAACAATCGTCCCTAGTAAAATGATACATAGGTATCGATCGATAGATAACATTCAAAATCTGAAGCAGACTTAGACCGACATGTACCTATTATCTACTACGTGCGTGCTGAGAAAAGAGATATCCGAATCACGCCAGACCAAGCAACGATAACGACACTAATTACAAAAAAAAATCATGAATGAATTTAGGTAGTATATCGCAATGATACAACAGCAATGTGGCTTTGAGATGTTAAACTCATTATAACGACGTGATAAGCCGGCCACTTGCCACCGATCTGCTATCACAGCTGCTATTTACATCCACCAATTACGTGATACCATATCTCGTACTGCCCTAACTAAATGATCGAAATAATGCACACCTTTAATTGGGATAGGTCAGTCTGCACTTTCGCCGTTGATTGTACTATGCTGATATAATTTCACGGCACCTTGCATCATACTCAGGCGAGACTGAAGAAGCTAATTTTAAAATGTCAAAGTGGTCATTAAAAGTCATCGGAGTAAAAAAAGAACTTGTACTAACGAATATTGGAGAGCGTCCGCGCGGGTCCTTTAATCAATAGGCACGTGCTGCCTTCACCCACCTAGTTATGATAATTTTACTACAATGAGCGGCGGTTGTGTGACATTGAGGCGCAGTCAACGAACCTGACTCTATCACAATTCGACGGGTTATCATCCACGCGCCAGATAACCCCGGCCACTATATAAAACGAGATTCTTAACAGAACGATCAGTACACTTACAAACGCCAAACGATAAGCAAGCATTCGACTACTACAAAAGAATCTAGCCTAAGCAATACACTATTTACAAACAAGCGTTTTGGAGAGTGACTGTTGTATCATCAACAAATTGACTATCAACAATTTAATTGGTAATCTATTTATCAATCAAGATGCGTATCTTACGATTTGTGGTGGTGTTTCTCGTGGCTATTCTGTTGCTGTCAGCTGCGGAGGCCAGGCCCAGCCACGGCGCTGCTCAGAAACACAAGAGGTCCCCGTGGTGCTTCCTGAAACTCTGCGGGTTCCCCATGTACGGGGTGCCGAGGCATCCGCAGCACAAAAACTCGTAGCTGAGCTCAAAAAGAAAGTTCCAGTGAGCGTCGAAGAACTGGCTGCAGAAGACCGAGGAAACTTGGAACGCAGCTTGCTAGCTATTGGAATACGTCAAGCAGTCGTCCAGGGTGGATGATTATGCAACATCTATGTCGACCATAGACATATCAGACTGTTCTCTATGAGCGTACGAGATCGCATGGTGTCGGTGTGTTGAAGATCCAAATCAGTGGAGCTTAAAAGAAAATTAAAACATGAAGAAATTGGGGCAACACCGACGTAGACCGATTGGCCCGGGAAGACAGAACACGATGGAAGTTTTATTAATTTTTGCAAAAATTAATGTATCGCCTATTTATTCGAGTAATTACTCGCTCACTTCGGCCTATATTAGGTCACCGCCTAACAGAAGTAAATCTGTACTTAATTGTGACATGTAGTATTTATCGCAATAGCAATTTGAGCCATGTTCCTGTAGAAATAAGTTCCAAAAATAATATAGTTGTTTGTTAGTTTTAAATACAACTGGCTCAAGTATTTGTGTAGCAACTGTAGTATTGTTTGGATAGTTCGTTAGAATAATATTTATTGTTTAAATATGATAAAATTATGTTAGTATTAGAATTAACAAAAATATAAATTATCTATAAGATATAAGTATTTGGTTTCATTGAACTCCCGAAAAATAAATATGAATTTTATCAGATTAATTTAGATCAATTTACAATATTAGTTTTCAAAATAAGTACATAATATACCACAGGATTACGAAACTGACCCACAATAAAAATGCAAGACAAAAAAATTAATTTAACAAAGGTTTACAAAATAAATAACATTAAAATCCAACATGAGTAATCCTAATTTACAAGGGTCTGATGATAGAACCTATGGCCTATGTCTGGCAGTGGACGGAAATGGGCTGGTGATGATGATGATGATGAAAGAACATTGAAACTGAAAATAACCTTCAATTAAGTACTAAAAATTTTGCTAAAAAGGATACATCAGAACGACATTGAACTAAATGAACTTTTGTTAAATTTCTCAAACAAACAGAACACAAAATAGCCGCCAAAATCACAAGATAGTCAAATGGATTCCAGCCTGCTCTGACTCCAGGAGAGCTCAGAAATTCAGGCAAATCAAAAACCCAAAAATACCTATGTAGGTAATAAAAAGAAGTTTCAACCAACCAGGGACGTGTTCCGTTAGCCATTTGTAAAAAACGAGCCAATAGCACGAAAAAAGGTGGATAATGAATGACCTGTGACTTGCTTATTGGTTCTTATAATCTACACAACTAGGTACAATGACGTAAATGATATAGATCTGTATTTTACAGATGTAAATGATACTTTAAAGTAGTGGAAACAGGGTTGAAAATTGAAATAACAAAAACTGGGGACGTCAGGTCTCAGCTTATGGGAGCTTTCCGATAAAACTCATACGGTTAGTCTCTATTGGCGTCTTTACTTTATTGACGCATATCGTTTCTAATCTATTTGTTATTGGTAAGAAACTAGGTTCAAATTCAACAGTTACAACTAATATACAAATTATTTTGACCTTACCTACTGATATAATAGAGGCGAAAATCTGGTTCTCTATTTCATCTCATAAAATTTTTATCCATAATTTTACATCTCATAATGTTTTATGTCCGAATCATCATTTGCCCGAATGATCATTATCCCTAACTACATTTATCATAATATCACTTGCCCTAAAATCGAAATCCCTAAATATTATTTACCCTAAAATCTTTTGCCATAAATATCACAATCTATAAAGTTTAAAAGACATAAAAGGCTTTTCCATAAACGTCATAAGTCCGAAAGTACTAAAGGTCCTAAAATTTTTTGCTATAAATATTACAATCCATAATATGTGAAATGCACAATGCTATTCTATAATTTGTTACAAATCCTAAATATTCATTTGGCAAACGAGACATTTAACAACAGTACCATCTTACAAAAACTGACTTATTATGTGTGACGAACATCGGTATATATAAATATATTTATTTTTATTTGTGTTACATAGAAATTAAACAGTAGTAAATATTTTCTGGCGCTTCGCCGGCCGCTGCCGCGGCACGCTCGCTTCGCTCGCTCGGCTCGCGCGTTTTATGGTCACCAGTTCTAACCTAACCTAACCAAAATTCTAACCTTACCTAACCAAATTTATCAAAATAATGATTTTCCAAATATTGTGTTTTAATTTGACCCGTACCATATCTATTATCAGATCGATTAATAAAAGAAACATTTGCCAAATAAAACATTTTATCAAACTTTTTAGACCAATAGTAGTTTGGTATGATAACTCAGTTGTTAAATATTTATTTTGTAAAATAATTATTTGTAAAATGAAAATTTAACTGTTGATCATTTGGTGAAAAAGTCAGTCATTTATAAAATGATGATTTGACGAAACCATTTTTTGGCCAAACATTTTTTGAATAAAACAAAATTATAAATAATCATTCATAATTCGGACTAATAATATTATGATAAAGCTCCATTCGTAGTAACGAACATTATACTATGTAACACTTCGGGCATTTAACTTTATAGCAAGTAATTTTAGGAGATTTGATTATTATAGAAATCGATATTATGACAAAAAATGATTAGAATTAAAGACAATTAGGGATTATGAAATTTCGTACATTCGAACATTATGGATTTTGATGATTATAGTAAACGTGTTAGGGATTTTGATTTTCGGACAAACGATTTTCGGATAAGAAACAGACTCCCCGAAAATCTAGTAAGTAAAAATATGTCGCGCTTTCTCGACTAGGTATGTGATAAATGCAATGCAATAAATGTGTGTTTGAATGGTCTTCGGGAAGGCATCGTTAATTACTGTGATAGTCATCATCATCATCATCAGCCCATCTCTGCTGTGTATAGGAATCTCCAAATGCACGCCACTTCTGTCGTTCTTCGGCTACTTAAGTGATAGTACTGTCGCTTCATTGTGCGAACACTACACACTCTCGGGTCTTTTAAAATAATATGTTTAGAATAGCAGTATTTATCATAATTTATCGCATCGTATCGTATCCTTCTTTCATTAGAACATAACAATAGAAGAATCAGCGACAACGGTCTTCTTAAGATTTGCGCTTACTTTCTGCGAGTAATTTTAATATTAGCTATAGAAGAAATGTTACTTGTTGTTTTGAATTCTACTTAAAGCTCTAACGGAAATTTATTAATTGGGAACATTTTCATTCTCGAGCGCATTGTCCAAACGAAAAATATGGCTGCGACTTCTCAAGATCATGCGTTTATAACAGCATAAATGTGCATTTTCAATCCAACAAAAAAGGTTGAAATCCTGTAGGGACCGATGGATAGAAAAGTATTTTATGAATATTTGTAATATATCTAACATAATTATTATAATATGTTGTCAAATATCCGTAACACGAGTGCACGGAATCAGAACAACATAATAATAAGTGATGTTGTAATAATATTTATTTATTAATAATTCCATGACTCTCACGATGGTTGCGAGTACGCCATTCCCCACACTAGCTATCGGCGTATTAATAGCGGCATAAATCAATAAGCCGGCATCATACGATGCTGACCTCCGCTGCACTCGTGCGCAGCGAGTTTGAACTCTAACCCCAAGCAATAAGGGCGCGCTGAATGACGGCAGCGTTTACCAGCTCGTTAAGATAGGCTTCGTGGGTGGGGCACTTTCCTACTTAATAGATAAAATTATCAGAACGTTTAAACAAAGGCTATTTGCATAAATCATTAATTATTATCGCACATGCGGTCCCTTGAAAACTGTCCAGTTAGGGTTGCCAATGACACTAACTAATTAATACCATCCGCCTCGTTGGTCTATTGGCAGCTAGTGCTGCGTTTGGACCGAAAGGTCCCTGGTTCTAGTCCGGGGTCGAGCAAAATTTTTGTGAGTTTTTCTATAATGAAATTACTCAGCCACTTAGTAGGCTCGGAAAGCACGTTAAGCCGGTGGTCCTGCGCCCGATCTCTCATCGGTCATGTCGGATTTCCGTCTCACCGAATTATGAGAGTACGAGAACAGAGAGTGCACATGCGTTTGCGCGCACATTTGTGACTATAATATGTCCTGCGCACTTGTCTGATCTCAATTAAGATCGGCCGCCATGGCAGAAATCGGTCGGACTCCTTATTATTAATACCAACCGACACCTAAACATTGAATACCTTAAGATACATAGACCACGAATTTTGTAACCTAGTAGAAACGTTGGACAGTAAGTAGCGTATTTGCTAAGCCGTATTATCACATGTAGACCCATAAAACCAATTTATAATGTAAAGTAACCTAAAAGTCTAAAATCTTTAATATCAAATTCCGAGTTCACAACACAATTTGTAGAAGTTATGTTGCGAATTATTATTTATGATGCGTACAAGATCAAAATGACATGATGCTAAATATTGGCGCCCAACGTGGTGTTCATTGTGCTACGGGCTGAAAGAAAAAATATTTCTCAAATTCACTTGAATTATATAGGGGTACTTAATTGTACTATTTTTAGTACCATTCATGGTAGAGTATACAGGGATTGTGAGGGATATATATTATGAATATACAGGGAGCCCTGTATTCATACTTGCAGAGAAAGTATCATAACACTATCAGAAGTAAAATAGATGATAAGGTGCTTATTATTTAAATACAGATGTTTCAACGTGATTGATTCACGTATTATCTGTTGACTTGTTTCTATTTGTTGGTTTATTTATATTTTGTAAGTAGTCTAAGTTCACGCGAGAGCATACAATGTTATAAATCTAATTACAGTGTAATGACTTAATGATTATTATTCGATTTATCTATTTTCTGTCACCACAGCGGCAAGTCAAGTGTCTCAATAAATTTGACCACAATTAGTCAGTAAAGCAATTGCAGATATGTATCCATCCATAGGTACTGCATTTTTGTATGAGTAGGTCCTTACGTTTACATTAATCGAATGTGTAGTCTCGAGTTCATTATCAATACTTAAGCGTCCCGTCATAGCACCATAGGATTAACCGGTACGTGCTATGACATCGTCTATTAAAATGTCTTCATATTTTTGTGTTTGGCAATACCGTTGTATACTATAGGATAGCGAGTAACGTGCGTTACAGTGCGGATTAAACAAATAATAGGTACTTAAGAGGTAGAGTTTATAAGGTGCTGATCGCTTTCTGAGTAAATATGTGAGTGTATTAGGTGCTTTAAGGGTTTACAAGTATTATGAAATGTGTGCGAATATGTAATTTGCTTGGAAAATGTCTTGCTGTCCGTCGCTCTTTTACGCGAAAACGAATTAATAAAGATCAATGAAAATTGATACACAGATAGTTGAGAGCCATCCGATCCAACGCAAATCAGTTAGGAATGAAATAACTGATAGATTAGAGTATGTAAAAGGACATAAGTAACTTTTTAAGATTTCGCTACAAGGAAGTACCTAATATATAGTGCGATAAACGGCATTACGCCGACGAAGTCGCGAGTCATTTACGATGTGTTCTGCTGTCAATTTGACACACTGCACTTTAGTGCAGTTGCACTGTGCCAAGTGCGGCTGCACTAGGCCAGTGCAAGCACACTCGCGTTGCGTGGATCACACGTAATAGATGTTATCTAGTTACCTACGGCCCGACCATGTGCGCTTCGCAAGGATAATGGCTATTTACTTGCCCAACCGTCATAATATTAGATAGATTATTTAGATCAGCATAGCATTTGAAACGCGAAAGAGCTATCTTTCCCACAGGTAAGCATATTATTTTTAACGGCAGTAAATTTTAAGGCGGTAGAGAATCAGATGAGAAATCCAAAAACACCTATACTTTTCGAGTTTATGAGTAGGTACACCCATGTACCTAAATTTTTGTAATAGCCCGCTCCATCAATTTGAAAAATACATATTGTAGTAGTAGGTACGGTCTAACTAATGCATTTGATTATCAGCGTTTCCTTTATCAGCAGTTCGTGAGAATTATTTCAGACAAGCTTTACCTCACGTAATTCATATCTAATAATGAGGTTTAGGAACTTAGTTTTTAACAAGTCATTGTATTGACCGTAGGCCATATGACTGGTACCGTATCTATTGCTATATCGTCTGTTTGTATATACTTTAAAGTGGTAAATCGCAATTTCTGAATCTCGATGATTGACAGAGACAGAGCGTAGATTTTCCGAATCAGAACGTTAAAAGATCTAATTAAAATTAGAAATCTTACCCAACCGTAGAAGAGAGGTATCCATTGATATATTGTTAGGACCCACAAAATATCTATATACAGCGATGGCATTAGGTATGCCTCGATTCAGGTCCAACCGTCAAACTAAGGGGCACAAATTTGTCAAATGAAAATATGGACAATATTTCTTATATTTTCTGTGAAATCAATGTTAAATAATCGGTTGGCCCACTGCCTTATTGTTTCAATATCTGCCCTTGCAATCCTCTAGGTCAGCACAGGGAAATTGATAGTGTATCTACGAAAGCGATAAGGGCTATGAATGGCGACGTATGCACTCGCTCCATTTTCCTTAGCAGCAGTGTAAGTGCAAGCTAGAGTTCAAATGCGTTCGTCCGGTGCATTGCGCACGAAGTTGCGTACGCGCAGCGACGGTGCACGCATCTTGCAGTTCTAGAAGCTTAAGTAAATAAGTTAATATCTGGGACCTTTCCACACATGGTCATCTAACCCCCAACTAAGCAGAGCTTGTAATATGGGCATCAGACTGATATACATACAAAGATATTTATAAATACATACTTAAATACATAATCACACCCAGACACGAAACAAACACCAATGTTCATCACATAAATAATTGCCCCGAGAGGGAATCGAACCCACGACTATTGGAACTGCAAGCCAGGGTCACTAACCACTTCCACCGAGCCAGTCAAAAGTTCTGGAGAAATACCAGTTCTAATGTAAGTGGTAGAGTAGTGTAATCATATTTGCCGTTCGTTATGTTCTGGGAACAGACAGACAGCTTTCTTAAATCACATTGTCAAATTTTCTACACAATTACCATAGGTATATAGTAAGTATTAAGCACAAGTAGAAAGTTCCTTAAATATTAAGCAACGCAATGGCGGCGACTAAGTAAAGGACTTGTAGATTCGGCTATGAATAGTTCTAGCTTTAGTTCATTTACAAGTGTATATGTACTTAAGCTAACATAAATAAAAAATCTTTCACGGAGGATGTAACATTCAGGTCTTTTTAAAATGCTTTCGTGGCACAACACGTAAAAGCCTTAAGCCATTTGTGCGAACGTAAAAAAAAAACAAAATTTACTCGTAAAATTAAACAAGTCACTAAAACAAAACACAGTTTAATATCTCATTCTGTTTACAACAACAAAGTACACCTACATGGACAATTGGACATGACTCCCACAACGAATCAATCAACGAAAGATACTATTCACATTAAATTACCTACGATTAAACTGCTCAACAAAAACTCGATACAAATAAAGTGCTAAAATTATAATATTTACAAAAGTACCGCACCATCTCTCACATTTGTAAAAACACAATTTGGAAGATAAAGCCCAGTAGGCATAGCAATAGATATTATTATGTTTTTTAATTTCATATATTTTATGTTTTTATTGTGTTATCGTGAGTTTTGTTTCGTCAGAAGAGCACTAAAAGATCAAAAATACTTTCCAAGTGCAAATAACCGATGTTTGATAATAACATGCGTGAGAATATCGGTATGTGCCTTATTTTATTTTACAATCAGAAATCAGGTCGTCTTCAAACAGTAGATATAGTTTTAATAACATTCAGTGCAAAATGTCGTCATATCTAAATGTGACGTATTATTATGAGATTAAATTAATTTGTAAGCAATTTTGCTAATGGACTTACAGTATGCTGTTGCAGCGGCAAATAAGTTTATAATACTTAAAACGACAAATATCGTGAGAATGTGAAATAGTCGTAAAAATATTCGGACGTCGGCAGGGTAAATAATGTTTAAGAAACACTTAAGGCGTTGTAATTCCAACCAAAACAAGTAATGAAGATTCGTAAAATAAAAATCCAACTGCGGAAATGGCTACGTCGTAATTCGAGTTTTTCACGTTTCGATGATTTATGGTCATTGATATTGTTTTTAACGTCTATAGTCGAAAAAAAACCAGTCAAATTGGATCATTTTCTTTTATACGGAATATTGATTATAGCAAACGATTCAGACTATAAATCTGATTAAATTAATTTAAAACCCAAAAGTTCGAATGTAATTTACCAACCTAAGTACGTACAGAATTACAATGAGTTTATACATTTCCTGATTCATCTTGGCTTTATTGTAGCTAGTTTCAGTACTAAATAAGGTAGGTAGGTTGGGTAACCAAAAATGATAATTATAAACCTACCTACTTTTTTAAAAATAAGTGGAGTATTCTGTCACGCACGAAACAAAACCTACAGTGTTCTAATTCCAAAATAAGCAGGGTAATTACGGCACGCGATTAAGTCATCTCATATATAACAGCAGTACTAATTCCCCAGGGTATAAAGGTACTCTGGTCTGCGCCCGCCCCCCGCGCCGCCCCGTCACCTGTCGTCCTTCGTCGGAGGCCCACAGAGCAACAGCTGGTCGTATCTCTTCATCTGGCGAGCGGCCACTTCCACCTCCACATCAGTCAGGTAGAAAGCCTCGAAGTTGCTGAGCGGCCGCAGCATGGAGTACAGACGTTCGGCGTACTTTCTACAATAAATATTGTGGATATTTGTATAATGGGTAAAGGGTAGGATTATATCTACTCTTAGGTAGGTAGAGGGGGATGATAGTGGTCACCCGCTAAACAGATTTTGGTGGACTATCGAGCGTAGTTGGGCTTTCTCTCTGAGAACTTCAGAAATCTATATCTATACTAATCTATACTATCTATACTAATATTATAAAGAGGAAAGATTTGTATTTTTGTATTTTTGTATTTTTGTATGTTTGTAATGAATAAACTCAAAAACTACTGGACCGATTGCAATAATTTTTTCACCATTAGAAAGCTGCATTATTCAGAAGTAACATAGGCTATATAATATTTTAAAAAAAAATTAGGGATCCTTACTAAAACTCCAATAATGTAACCCAAGGTGTAAAAAAATTACCTGAAAAATTCCTTACGTCGCGTACGCTGCGAAAACTATTGATGATAGAACAAAATCATTTACTACGACTTTGTAGAACTTATCATTATCTATAAAAAGTGTCGCGACAGCATATGTCTAAATATTATAGTTATGTCACAGTAAGCGGTTTTTTATTCGAAAAATTTAATTTATATGCCGCCACATGAAAAAACTCTTTATTTGTACCTTGGTATTAATCCTTATCAAAATAAATTACTTTATATGCAAGACGGCTTCAATACCTATTTATGACTTTTTGAATTATTCAATTCGGACATTTCATTCGGAAGATATCGCGAGTTTAAAAATGCAAGTATTAGAAAAAAGTCGCGTGGTTGCCGCCACCGCGCTCAGTTAGCCAGCATGCGATGTAGGCTCCATGTAAGCATCACCGGGGTACGGGGGAGTCAATGTAATAATAATAATAATATTATAAAGACGAAAGGTTTGATTTTTTGTTTGTTTGTTTGTTTCGAATAGGCTCCGAAACTACTGCACCGATTTGAAAAAATCTTTCACTGTTGGAAAGCTACACTATCCCTGAGTGTCATAGGCTTTTTTTTAGATAAAAATAGATTTCTCTTACGGGGTTAAAATATATTACATAGAGATAGAGATATCCCCGAAGCGAAGCGAGGGCGGGTCGCTAGTACTAAATAATTGGGCCAAAATAAACAATTGGAGAGATTGAGAAATGGTATCGTCTGGTCCCAGTGATTTGTCACCTGGTCCCCAGTGACTCCTATATGGTCTTAGTGTCCTTCACTTAGTCTCCAGCGGTCTTCACCTTCCCCTTGCCTGGTCCCAACGACATTCAGCTGACCCCCATGGCCCATATATGGACTTGCGCGCATCATACTGCTATCCAGTGCTCAACTGGTCCTCAGCGTCTCTCCTCGTTTCAAATGCCCCTCACCTGGATCTCAGCGTCCCTCACCTGTACCCAGTGGCCCTCACTTCTCTCTAGCGTCCTTCACTTGGCGTCAACGACACTCGTGCAGGTGTCGCTGACGCCAAGTGAAGGACCGCCGTGCGCGCGGCACGCTAGCGGCACGGAGCTGGGATCTCCTGTAGTTGCACCTGTCCCCAAAGTCACCCATTTGCTTTCAGTCTCACCTGGTGTCTGTAGCTTTGTCCTCAAGCAGCGCAGCGAGGGCTCGCAGTGCGTGTCGGCGTGCGCACACGGCGCTGGCCGGACGCGTGCGCAGTAGCGACCGCCCGCCGCCGCCGAGCGCGCAGCATACGACTAGGAGGCGCGCCGCGGCGCAACGGACTAGGGGGCTCTTGTGGCTGGGGAATACATTCAAGGGCTAAAAGTATTAAGGCGTCCGACCGATTTCCCCGCATTCCCCGCTCCCCCGCAAGCCCGGTGATGATGACAAGGCTCCTCCAAGCCATCATCGTTAGTCAGTTAAAAAAATGAGTTAACAAATCAACACAATCCCCAAAGATTGCGACAGTTCACAGCATCACATGTATACCAGCTATCACGGCTTCACTCGATCATATAAGAGGAACCACCGAATTATCAGTTGAAGTGGGACGAATCCTCAATATAGATAGATGTTCAATGACATCTACTTTACCAACATAATACTTTTATATTAAACATAACGTGGCATTAAATAAAAATAAATATATAGATATGGTACTATTAATAGTGTTAATCACTTTAATCTTCCCAGGTGCCAATGTTGAGGTCACGCGCAAGTGATGCAATTCTTCGCGTAGCGTAGAGCATCGTTGGGGGCACACCCACAAATTAGTTAACGCGAGATAACGTGTGAGCTAACAGTATTCAATGTTGATAACGTTATTATGTGTGACGGCACACGATACGACAATCTATTCTAATCGCGCTTTTGAAGCGGCGGCCAAAACAAGTGAAAAGTAGGTTGGTTTAACTTACGATTTCTTTTTGGGTCAGACCACACGCGCTTGTCTTAAATTACCTACAACACTAAACTTCATATTTCGAAGATATTTCAAATGAGATACCTATAAGTATTGTATAGTAAGTATGGCTAAAAGTCCCCTTTGGAGACGGGCCTAGAACCAAATCAATATTATGTACTTCATATTATATATTTTTTATAAAACATACAAGTTCCAGTCCACCCCTCTGGATGGTGAGCTGCAGTCTATATTGCTTTCCTCTGTACGACCGCCGTGATATCTGCTTCCTTAGTTCGCAACACGACGAAATCGGATTCGAATTTGCAAAATATGCTTTGTATCTTTGTGAATAGCGATAGACGGTGGAAAAATGTCTGAATTCATGAGTTAGATGAATGTTAACAAAAATTGTAATGTAAGAAATACAACGACAAGACAAACGTCAAGCGGTGTTGTCATGTCGACACTAGAGACGACGAATTTCAAATTTGAAAAACACAGTGGTACGTGGCGGGGCAAGCAACGACCTTAACCACTCGGCATTAGATGCCTTTTTTTAATTAAAAGATACAGTTGTCAGCTTCTATTGCTCTCCTCTGGACGGCGGCTATGATTTGATGGCAGCGTGGTTGACTCGCGGCCTTATCGCCTTAGGGTAGGTGGGTAGGGACGTATATGGGCCGATGATGATGATGATGATGATGTATACCTGACGCCGTGCACGCACAGCGCGGTGACGGCGTGCGTCAGCTCCACCCCGCACACGATCCCGTCGAGCGCCACGTTGGCCGCGCGCCGCACCGGCCGGCTGAAGCTGCCCGTCTTCACCAGCAGCGACGTGATGGCTTCGTAGAAGTCCTGGACATTGGGTCGAAACAAAACAAAATCACTTAAATCCAGGTTCCACGAAGCAATGTATTCTATCCTTATCCTTACTAATATTATAAATGCAAAAGTAACTCTGTCTGTTACGCAATCACGCATAGAGTACTGAACCGATTTAAATTAAATTTGGCACAGATAAAGTCCAGAGCCTAAGGAAGGACATAGGCTAATTTCTAACCGACTATGCTTTAGAAAAGTAATGTTTTACGTTTAACGTCTCTACGCGGACGGAGTCGCGGGCGGAAATCTAGTTCTATATAAAATGGGAATGATACTAAATCTACTAACTTAACCTTAAAGCCAACTTTGAAGCGTGTACACAGTAAGCAACGACTGTTAAAGTGATCGATATCATATCCCTTAAAAGTGATCATGATGATTGATCTGCGTTAGGGGTGAGAGCCATCCGCTCCCCCGCAAGTCCGGTGATGATGATGAGGCGACTCCAAGCCATCATCGTAAGTAAGTTAGGAAAAAAAAGATGATTAATATTTACGGGTGGGGGATTCTGTCATGATAATCGAATCCTGTAAAAATACTACCAATAAATGTATAAAGTATTTCAGTGGAACAATACTCGGATGTTTCCTTACCGGTTTCTTAGTGTAGTTGGTGTTTTTGAGTATGATCGCGAGCGTGTGGCAGGCAGAGCGCGCCACTTGCGTTCGCGGGGACTCCACGTGACCAGTCACCTTCAAGAAGAGTTTATTTAAATAAATAAATAAATATCTGGGACATTTCCACACACGGCCATCTGACCCTTAACTAACCAGAGCTTGTACTATGATTACACATTAGAAAACTGAAATGTTCGGGATATTTAAAACAATACATTATGGTAAATACATATTGTGTGTATATGTATCCCGAACAATTTTCAGTTTTTTAATACATACATAGATATTTTATAAATACATAAACACACCCAGACACGGAACAAACACCAATGTTCATCACACAAATATTTGTCCCGAGTGGGAATCGTACCCACGACTCTTGGAATAGCCAGCCGGGTCTCTAACCACTGTTCCACCGAGCCAGTCGATATTTACACAGATTACTGATATAGAGTAACTTAAAACTAGAACAGACTTCACATAAATAATGTAAGTTCCATATTAATCAAATCACGGACGAGATAATCTCTTCTCCCCAATGAAGACTTTTGAGTTGGATGATTCACCAGGCTTTTACAAAATGATGACATTTTGACGTTTCCGGCAAAATTAACCTGGCCTATCAATAAAAAAAAATTGGTAAGTAAGTTAAACGAATACGCACTAGTCGTATCATATCCGCAATGCGGTGTTCCGATATAATTCCCCAGAATTTCTCCATTGCTCTAGGTATTTCTTCCAATGTGTCTGCAATCTCATACCTGCCAAGTAGGTAAATGTTAATCAGCGTATAGCACTTTATAATTGTATCTATTGACATGTGAAAGAAATTTATACTACTCTAGCTCTATAAGCACAGATTTTTTGATTTGATACGTAGGTACATTAGTAAGTTAGTTGATCAAAGGTTCTGCCAGAATATCAGCGCTGTAGCGTCCTAGCAGCCGCTGCAGCACATGCTGAGGCAGAATCTGTTTATCACCTTTACGGCGTGTGTTTCTTTGTTAAATAAATAAATGTTATTGTATGAGATCAATAAATGTTTTTCTTTCTTCTTCTTTTTCTTTTCATCAGCCACTAAAGATGTTCAGGTTAGGCGTACCAGGAAGCCGACCGCAGCCTCCGTAGCAGCTCGAGGCTGAGAGCGTCGCAGCCCCGCTCCGCCGCGTCCCCTGCCCGGGCCTCGTCGGGAGACATGCTGCCAGGGGACGCGCTTCTACTCGTTTTGCTCTCTGTCGTCCTGGTGGGTTGCACTTTATTATTAGTGTTGGAAGTAGGGAGGCAATAAACCCTGCAGCAGAATCAAGAATGATTCAGAATTCCAGTTATTACGAAACATAATCAAACATCATGCAGATTTTTGAGGAAAATCCTTAGGCTCCCCCACAAGTGTGGTCACGATGGGTTTCATTATTCATTGCTTTATAACAACATTGTATAGGTTATGAGTTTGTTTTTAGGGTTCCGTAGCCAAAATGGCAAAAACGGAACCCTTATAGTTTCGTCATGTCCGTCTGTCCGTCTGTCCGTCTGTCACAGCCGATTTACTCGGAAACTATAAGTACTACAGTGATGAAATTTGATGGGAATATGTGTTGTATGAACCGCTACAAAAATATGACACTAAATAGTAAAAAAAAGAATTGGGGGTGGGGCCCCCCATACATGTAACTGAGGGATGAAATTTTTTTTTTCGATGTACATACCCGTGTGGGGTATCAATGGAAAGGTCTTTTAAAATGATATAAAGTTTTCTAAAAAACATTTTTCTTAAAGTGAACGGTTTTTGAGATATCAGCTCTCAAAGTCGTAAAAAGTATGTCCCCCCCCCCTCTATTTTTATAACTACGGGGTATAAAATTCTAATAAAAATAGAGGTGATGCATGCTAATTAACTCTTTCAACGATTTTTGGTTTGATCAAAGTATCTCTTATAGTTTTTGAGATAGGTTGATTTAACTGTAATTTTGGTTAAGTTATTGTGCTTACACTGAAAACGATGGCTGAACCTTATAAGATAGATCTGACATAATAAGTTTATTATATTTGCTGCTACGGAACCCTTTGTGCGCGAGCCCGACTCGCACTTGGCCGGTTTTTTTAAGTTAATATAAAATAGCCAAAAATATGGTACAATAAAAGTTGTGTATCAAACTATTTCATCAGATTGTGACGGAGCTGAAGATATTAAAGAGATACTATTTCGAGACGATGCTAAAGAATTGTCTTTGATTTTTTGGTCAAATTATAACGATACTCACGAAACAGTATACTTAGCTTGCGACCAAGGCTTCAGACTGTTGCTGCTCATCTTCAGCTCCGTGATCTTGTCCTTGATGCTGATGGCCTCATGCGAAGCGACAGTCGACTCCTCACTCTTCTTGACGCTGGTCAAGGTATCACTCGCGCCATTCGTGCTAGTTTTATGACTGTGGTTTTGATTGACACTAAGTTTATATCCTTCTGCATGTATGGGAGGTAGCAGTAATGATTCTGCCTTTCTTGATGGATCTATAAGGAGTTTTTAAAATTAAACTATAGCATAACTAGTGAATTTGGAAATACATTTCTTTAAATCACCATTTATCATCATTGCAATAATTTGGGAACTTACCACTTCTGCCGCTAATGAGAGGACTTTCACCAGCAGCTAAGTCTTTCGAGTTAATCTCCCATCTGTCTCCCACGAACCATTCCCGTTGCCCTTCTAAGGAATAAGGTTTGTTTGGCGTCTTCTGAGGATATCCAGAAAATAGGAAATTCAGATGGGGACTTGTCGGACAAGACTGATTGCTCTTTATTGGAGGCAACTTAAAATTATTTCGGTCAATAATGAGGTTCTCGCTTGGAAGAGCCTTTACTTTGACACCAGTAATATTAGTAAACACTAGGTACTTGTCGTTATCTTTCAAGTCTGAGATGTTACTGCAGTCTGGGGTTATATCCAGTATATTATCAGATTTGACTGTAAGTTTTTCAGATTCTTCTGTCAACGGAGAGAGTGTGCAAAATCGGGGTATCTCTTGCTCACATGGTCTGTCCACGTTCACGTTCATTTTCTCAGACAGCTTTTTATATAGATCTTCCACGTCACTGTCAACTGATTTGGGAACTTCACTCGTATCACTATTGTTGTCACCATTGTAATGTTTGGGTTCGTTGTACTCGTTGCACATTAGAGAATCTTCGTCTACATCTGTGTAAGACTTTTCAAATACACTGCTGTTATCACACTGCGATTCATCTTTGTTTTCATTAAAAGAGTTATCTCTAGATTCTTCATCACTGATGATTTTGATGATCTTATCATTACTGGAATTTATGCTATTGTCACTTTTCGACGTCTGAGTTCTTTCATTGTCTGATTCGGACGCTGGAAATTTCGAGGATCCGTCTTCGAGTGGCGTCAGCAATTGGTTACAGGAGATATTGAAGAAATTCTTATTAGCGGTATCAACTTGTTCTATGTCATCTTTTGTACCACTGTGCGTTGTGTGTACTTGTATTCTGTATTCTACGGTTTTATTTTCAGATATAGATATGAATGAGGTTTGTGTTTCTAAAGTGTTGTTGTCAATTGTTTTCCTGATAGCTCCTTCAGTTTCGGCAAGTTCGATAATGGTTTTGCTGGTTTGAGTAAAGATTTCTTGTGCTATGCGGAAGGTGGCTGAAGTGGCCTTGCTGATTTTGCTTGTGGGCTCACCCTGGCGCTTGGGCAGGTGTTCCTGGAGATTGATGACGCTCTGGTTCCCGCGGAGCTGGTAGGTCTTCTCGCTGTCGTCACTGTCATCACATTCAATGACGTAGGTTTCTTTTCCGGATGAGTTGTGCTTGTCGGATCCGCTGTCGGTAAAGTCCAGAGAGTACACGTTCGATGTGGCTACACTTTTCTGGGAATCTGTATATTTCACGTCGCCTACTAGATCTTCAATTTCTTCATCCTAAAAAAATAGCCATGAAAAATTTACTTTACCTTTCTAAGAAGACTTATATATAAGTTGGCGTTGCATATCTTTAGCTAAGATGCATACCTATTAAAATGCAAACTCAACATATTTATTGCTGTTCCATAGTGTACAAAAGGTCTCCTTAACTACTTGGGCAGATATATTTTGGGCCTAGAAAGGAAAACCTTACAGGATATACACTAGCAATATCTTCCAGACAAATGTATGGTTTTAGCAACTTAAGTAACTATAATTTTTACCTTACCTCCTAAAATGCAACCAGCAAAGAGTCTTACCGCTCTCTAGTCCACATTTTTTATCTATTAGAGGTGCCGACGTCGAACACAACACGTAATTACATAACAAATGAACTAGGAACAGCTCTTGCGTGAATAAGAGCCGGATTATCTACCAACGAGGAGCGATAAGCGGCTAACCACATCTACCTACTGTACTACTCTAATAACAAATAGACCACTCACCATGGTGGAACAATTTTGAACAAAAAACATACAAATTACAACATTAGATAGTAGTGTAACCACCGAAACGCGTACACTTATGTATTTATAAATATTTCAGTGCAATTCTGACAGGCCATGACAAATTTGAAGTCGGAAACGTCTGGATGATAGTGCGGTTTTATTTTATTCGTTAAAAAAATAGGCAGACTCAAAAAAGTTTACTTATTAAAAGGTTCAAAAAGTTTTTTTTCACACTTGATAAGGTTCAGATTTGGATGGCTAACTTTGAGAAATATAATATTTGAGTTTTTAGGAACCATACATATAAAAAAAAAATTATTGATAATAACAACAACATAATTTTACGAGTATGTAGGTACAATTGGCATAAATAATTGACTCAAGGCGATGTCATGTTGCACGCACGCACGACTTAAAAATGGTAAGTCATGAAATTCATAATCCAACACAATGTTGACCTCAAATAATTGTTTATGTACTATCGGCAAAGTTGCCGGTAGTAAACTTTGCCAGATTTCTTTAAACGGCATAAGCCCCGCCCACTTTTTACTACCGCCAATAATACAGATTAGAACTTAAAAAATCTGTGTGTGAGTGTCCACACACAGATTTTTACGCATTTCGGTTGCAATTTGCGTTCCAATTTTGATTTATTAGTAAGTACGACGTTTTGGGGGCGGGGCTTACTCTGGCAGAGACGCGTAAGCGCCAAGCGATATTCGCCTTATAGGTGGTTGACCAGGAACTTTGCCGAGTGTACATTGCAATATATAAAGCACCTGTCACATAGTAGGTTTAAGTTGCATTAAATAAAACAGCGTTTACATTAAAATATGACAAACTATTTAATCCAATCCACGTCTAGTAAATTCTCCACCTGCCGCTACAGAGCCGGTACAGGTGTACAAATATCACAACAATAGGTACCCATAACTGTTACGGTGTTGTACGCTATAGATACGAAACGTAAACAAAACATGGGATGCGGTACAATCGTGAACAGATCTAATCAGTGACAATCCAGCTTTTACGTGTCGGCTGTACATACCTACGAAAGAAATATCTAAGCATTCTAGTCGACCAACCCGCACTTGATCAGCGTGGTTGACTAAGGCCTGATCGCCCTAGTTTAGGGTAGGCCCGCGCACCAGCAGTGGGGACGTATATGGGCTGATGATAATGATGATGATGTGTCCAGTGACGTAACTAGGGCGATGCCAGCAGTGCCTAGGCATAAGGCAGAAATGACCAGAACTGTATCTAGTTTTATTTCCCAAGGGCCAATTTTTCAAAGCTCGCACCGGGCACCTAAAAGGCTAGTTACAGCAATTTGAGATGGATACGGAATTGAATGCCAAATAAGTATGCCCTTTCTTAATTATCGGATTTGAACGACAAACACTTTGTAAAGGTTAGTTATCTATACGCCTGTGTCGTGGCTTTCGAAAACTGGCTTGAAAGTGCCATGACGCCGCATTACGGCTATGTTCAGACATTATGATTTACATGACATAGAGGGCTTTAGCAGATTATTTGGAAGTTATGTGTGGTTTTTACTTAGATACTGTTCTTTGAGGGTGAAACTGTTAATGATTGTGCCGCGTATAAAAGCGTTACTGGCATTTTATGATACATTTTTTATTTATTATAAGATATGTTTATAATGTGATTTTATTGAATGCTTGGATGGATTAGAAAGAAACTTTTCATATTTTTGTTCGATTGGTCATTTAACGGAACATAAATCATAAAACACCAGCAAGTATAACAACAATTAAAAGGTCGGGTGTAGCCATTGCACTTTGACTCAGGCTTAAGTAATAATAGACTTTATTGTCTTCCACTTAAGAGCTAGGTCTCGGCACGGCTACGGTGGGCTAAGTATGAATGGTTGTATGCAGCAAAGAGTAATGAAGAGAACTTGTTATGTTATACAATAGTAAAGAGTATATAAAATACAATATTATACGCACCTACTAAAACTTGAGTTTGGCATCGAGAAAACAATGTAAAAAAGCATATAGTCAAGCTAATGTAGTACAATTAGACATACATCAACAGAATTTTAAGTCTTTGAAAATCTTTCGTTATATGCCGCTACGCGAATGAATTTCACATTGTAAAGGGAGGGCATGCTAAAATTTGACATTTAAAATGCAAAAATTTAAAGCAGCAATATTTTGGCTGTTGTTATACCTTTACATATACCTCTAGTAATCTCTTATTCTTGAGATATTGTCGTTTGCTTGTAGAAACATTCAAATTATAATATTTTCTAGAATTATTGGCAGCAGTATGGCATGGTCTTTAACAGAGGTGTTTTATCCAGTCGATAAATTAATATTTGAGATTTAGGCCGATTTTCTAAAACGAATGTTCAAGTACAAAATACTTTAAGTCGGTTTGAGCGCACCCCAATTTGATATTTATGTCTTTGAGATAAGGTCGCATTCAAACATAACTTAGGTACTACATTTTCACTTCAATTCGGTTTGGAAAACGGGCCAGAGTACAATTCTGTAAAAACCATAATTAATAGCACTTTTGTTGGCAACTGTATCTACCGCTATATAACATATATAACTGACGTCATACAAGTTAGGAACGAACACAAAACACAGTGTTACATATTTGTGTGCAGAAATAATATTTATATGTATAAAGAAAATGCATTTGTGACAGTGTTATTGTGCGACAGTTCACTTTCTTCAAAATATGATGGAACTCTTTTTTTCTAAGCCTCATATAATCATTTTGGTAGATTTTCGTGGTTGTCCCTAATAAAAAGGAAGTATACGCCATGTAATCTTCTTCAATTATGGAATAGGAACAAAGTGGATTCTAACGTGGAGTAATCCATTTGCCACACCTTATAGGTGTGAAAGAATATGGATGAAGGTAATCTAAAGAAAAGCTTTTGAAAGATAATATCTTTAGAAATATTTCTAAAGAAATGCACACAAATATGTATAATTTAAACCTACATACATATACAATACTCGATAATACGCTTCGATTTAATATATAACTCGCACACAACATTTATACATTAAATACCCTTTAATATCCAATAAATAATCGAAACTTAACATTAAATAGTACTAAGAGTACATTATTTTGTTCTCTGAAATGAGCACTTCCAAACTAAATTTAGGTATAGTAAGTACCTTCAGTCCACACGACTTTAGTAAAATTTTGTTTTTATAAAAACGTCAAACGTATCTTTAAAATATAGCATAAAATCCAATACACCATAGTTAAAATATTTTAATTTTAACTTAACATTAATAATGGCCTATTTGCAGCAGATTCTTAAATTCAGTGTAGTGTTTGGTTGAGGCCTCTGTGAAATCAAAGTGGCATAGTAGATGGTAAACCAGACACTGGATAAGATTTTGCTGCAATAGACCTGCAAAAGCAGATATCCGCAATGTCTAATCCTTTATTTCCTTAAGGCTTAGTAATATTGTACTTTTAAGTTGCCAACTTCGTAAAAGTATAGAACATAGGATATCTACTTATACATTTTGTATAACAAAATACCAAAATTTATACAAGCCACATACCCTTTCTGATATGTAAAGCTCAATTTATATTATGTGTATATAGACAACAAGACATTTCAAAACGAATAAATATCTCGATAAATACAACGACCCAATAAAAGCAGGCCCGCACTAAGTGACAATGTCACATCAAGATGCTTCAGACAGTTTTATTAAAATGTATTTAATTAACTGAGTTTGCAGTGCGGGCCTGGCATACCTATACAAACACCGACATTCCAAACATTCCATTTGATTATTAGTTTTTCTATAATTATCTATATCATATTAAACACTAAGAGGGTTTTTCAACAGACATTACGATGCGGAACATGGCTTTTGATTTCTTTTATTTTGGTAAGATTTCGCTATTATAAAAAAGTCTGTGACAATGATCATTTAGAAATATGATCACGTTCATGTCACAATTTTCCAAGTCAGCTGCCAAGTTCCCATCATACTATCGTTGACATACATTATACCAAAAGATCTAGCACTGGTCCTAAAGAAGATAATTCGAGATAGTTAAGACACCGCAAAGGTATACAAAATACACTCAACATCACACAGTCATTATCTTACAGTATAAAGTACATCCAGACCACGTGTTACGTATCCAATGCTGTTACAGTACTGCCGTATACAGAGCCATTAGTACTTTAATAGCAATGGATATTGATGTTCAAGATACATTGCTGTCTCTCATTGAGTGGCCTAGGTGTTAGTCGAATAGAGACTAAACACTTTGCTGTTGTGGTTTGCAGCTAAAACGCTAAACTAGACGCAATGTCTAAAAAACAACTTTCTTTATAAGTTAGTTCGTTTTTTGGACCACCTAGTAGCATGAATGTGAGATGTTTTTTTCATTCCAATTTCGTAATTTCACTGCATATCTGCAAGGCCTTACTGCTCAAATTTAGGATAGGCCCGTGGTGCCCGCAGTGGGGACGTATATAGGTTGATGATGATAACTGCATATCCAAATATAAAAAAATCAACCATAAATTTAGTTTCTTAAATAACGATATGGTCACACAGCAGCAAAGTGTATAGTTGCCTTAATACCCGTACCCACCAAAGACGAACATCTACAGATATTAGCACACATTCTTGGATCTAGAGAAAGAAATAAGAGTTCACTTATCACATACATTGATCTGATCCCGTGGTAAGTAGCTTAAGCACTTGTGTTACGGAAATCAGGAACAACATTGGATACACAAATAAACTAAATATATTTAATAACACACCCAGATACCGAAAAAACACCGATGTTCGTCTCACAAATATTTGTCCCGAGTGGGAATCGAACCCACGACTCTTGGAACCGCAGCTTATGAACCTGAGTCACTAACCACTGTTCCACCGAGCCAGCTAATAATACCCGATATAATTTACGTCACCAAGTGTTTTATTCCCTTTTTAAGCAAGTTCAATAAATGTTTCATTTATTCTTTCTTTCTCTAAGCCCTAAGATACCTAACAGTTCCACATTATATATAAGACAACTGTAAAATTTCTCATAACCACAAGTACATAATGATAAATGTATACAAAAACCACGACAACAATTTTGGAAGTATGTATGATCCGTAATATTTTAACATTTTAATGATATAATAAACTATTTAAATACCGTAAAGTCTATTTAGATTATATTCTGATACATACAACAGTACGTAGATTAGTTATATATCGTTTAGAATAATTATATCTTACTAGTAAAGTACGTCTTATGTTACTCTATATACGATTAATGTTTGAATGTTCCCAAGATGAAGTCAAGTCATAGATGGTGAAGTTTAATGTGAATTTACTACGATATTTTGAGCAGACTTTTATCCTGGATCAATAATCAAATGCGCGGATAGATATCAAAAAGTACATATTCTGTAGTAATGTATCAAGTAATGTAAGTGAATATGTCGCAGTCATCTGGTTGAATCAGCGATTTGATTGTATCACTAGCGCGTTCATTAAATGACGACGTTCAATTGAATGACTAGGTCGAACGTTGAATGAACAATCCTCACTCAACGTCCAACAAGTTAGCGGATTGAAACATAGCCCTTTGAACATAGCGGACGTAAAATCAGTCAGGTGATTGTAATTTAGTTATTTTTTTTCCACTGCGGCGTTAGTGCTCATCAGTGATGTGCCGGATCATCAAAAATGTATATCCGCGGATACGGATCTGAATACGGATATTGATTATCAAGATCCGCGGATACGGATACGGATCTTATAACTTTCTATTGTATTAGTCTCATAATTGTAAAAAAGGAGGTTAGAGTTTTATTTTTTTTTCATTGACATAAAAGTGATCAAGATTTTATAACTTACTATAATATTCCTGTAATCCAGATAAAAAAGGATTTAAGTTTTAGTTATTTCACTGGCTTAAAAGTAATGTAAGGTATAACTTTCTCTCATTATAAAGATCTATCTTTCTATCTATCTAATGTTTGCAATATAAAGATGTCCAATATTTGATAACAAGTAATAAAAATACTCTAAATGGACTTTTAAAGGTTTTAATTCTAATAATCACCTGAAAAAGATCCGTAAAAGATCCGCGTAAAAAGTAACGGACCCGGATACGGATACGGATTTTTCTTTTCCCTCGGATATCCGCGGATACGGATACGGATACGGATATTCGGATCATCACTAGTGCTCATCAAAACAAAGATGGCGTCAAACAGCTGGTATAGATCTAATCGAATAGCACTGTGTTGATATTTTTTTGAGTGAAATTGAGATTTAAAGTGATTAATCGTAAAAAAAATTAGACAGCATGAATGTACCGATTAATACGCTGTCGCCAGCTACTTTAAAAGAAAAAAATCTGGCAAGACGGGCTGGTTATTAAGGTGTGTTATGTCATGTCCTCATTTTTTCATCTAAAGTTAGTTATCTTTTAAGTTGCGAACTTATGGTCACCCCAACCAAACATTACAAAGTCAGCTATTACCCATTCAACGACTACGCTCAATGACGTTCAGTCAAGATGTTGAACGTTATATTCAACAACTTCACGAGTTGTCCTTCGTCGCTAGTGATCCAATCAAATCGCTGATTTAACCAGATGACTGCGACAAATACATTACTTGGTATTATATCTAGATACATGGAGAGTTGTAGTCTCCTTTTGACGTAAAATGTCCTCAAATCAACATTGTAGCGCAATATATTATATTTATCAGCATTGTTTAGATACTTTTTTGTTACTAAAAAGTCACAGTCACAGTTTTTTAAATAGCTTTTTAAGTTCAACATGTTTTTTACCGCTCAAGTGTCCAATAAGTTTGGACACAAGTTCAACACAATCAAATTACCGCGAAGTAAATATCAAAGACGATAGATTCTATATGAATACATGACATATTTTTTAATCTTACAAGTCTATCCAACTGTTTTGTTCAAATTCACGGTGATCTAGAAGCTCCAATGATCTACGAGAAATGACTAGACTTTTATTCAAACTGCAGACTTCTTATTAATCATGAAATAATAGAGTTTTACCACGAGCGTAAAGAGCTCGGAACGTCGGGTCTCTAAATAATGTGTTTAAAACTGCAATACAGGCGAGTTGAACTCGTAAACTTAGTTTTATTTTAAATGAAATAACATTTCACTAGCAAAGTCAATGACTCTTTCTGTTGTTTAAAGCTTTTGCCTATTCTTTTGATAGGTACGTACTTTCAGTCACAATATTCCTATCAAATAGAATCATAGAATATCATAAGATCTTTACGTCAATTTGAACAAAACATGAGTTTATTTCCTATTAGAGACGAAACGATTTGTCCCTTATTCACCTACTAAGAGATATAAAAGTATATTACGTTTATACTGACTTGGGGCACAAGAAAGTTAAAATACGATCACCTGGGAAACCCGATATTCTGGAATCTTAAACACACCAGGTATTTCCGAAATAACTGGTTTGCATTCCCCAGTCTCAAATTACATTCAAAAACTGTATGAGTTACTTCAAACGCCAGTCAAATGCAGATTGGTAAAGTCTTACACTTGACTTTTTTTTTATAGGTAATAAAGTATCTTAAACGTGAATAAGGTTATAGAGAAGTAAATCACACGTTGTTTTTCTATAAGAATGATACTTACATTCATTTATTTTATACTTATACTAATAGTATAAGTAACATTGTGCCCGGTGTGTACCAGGACGCATTCCATAGTCCGTTGTATATTTTCGATCTACTTTCAAACGAGTCAATCCTATATCATTTCTTATTTATATAATCCTATATCAGGTAACCTTCTTCCGAAACACGATGGTGAAGGCTAACTGGAACACTTATAAAGTCAAAGATACACAGTCAATACCACTTAAGTGTCTTTTTTGGAAATATGAAACTTTTACTCGGCAGTGGTGTGAAGGCAGTGTGATAAAGTAAATTCCTATTTGTTTTAAGTTTCTGGTGTAGATCTGGCGCAATGCTGGCTTCTCAAATATTTTAAAAGGAGCACATCCATTTTCACTTTCATTTCATAAGCTGCTAATTAAAGTTCCAGTCTGCACTGGTTCGGCTGCCGGAGTGATAGCGAGATCTATATATTTGGTTATAATACATTTTGTGACCTAAATAGCCAAATAAAAGCAGCGGATCACGAGCAATACAGTACCTTTTGTTACCTACGCTGAAAGCTCCCAATGTAAAGTCCTCCGCCGTTTAAGTTAGTAGAGCGGGAGCAATGGGAACGTGTTGAATTCGAGCTAATAAACTACGCTGCCAAGTAAAAGTCCATCATTGAATCGAAGGGGCGGGGCTACAGCGAGGGGCGGGGCGTTGGGGGCGGGGCCATACAAGGGGGCGTGGCTACATCGGTCACGTGTTGTAGGGGGCGTGGCCTATAGGAGCGCGGGTAGGTCTGCGACATGTGCCCGTATCTAGTCCGGCGTGAGGTAGAGCCGGCGGCGCGAGCATCAGCGGCGGGGCGCGCCCGCCATGTGCGCGGCGTGGAGGCGCACGATCGAACACACTATCGCCGACTCGATGTCCACGCCTGCCAAGGACAATGCATACACGATATGTAATTTTAAACTGTCATGGTCGCACATTAGACTACACGCGATATTAGGAGTAGCAAATACATAGCTACTTACTGCCGACGTTTCGCCTGGGTTACACCATTCATGGTAAATATCCCGGAAAGTTTCAGTTTTCTAATGCATACACGCGTTATTATTACCCATCGGGGTTCCCTCGCGACCACGATTGGTGTAACCCAGTGGCCAGTCAAAAAGTCGGGCAGTAAGTAGCTGTGTACTTGCTACTCCTAATATCGCGTGTAGACCCATAATACTTATATTTAGTGAAATAGTGTCATCGTTAAATGTTTCCATTTAAACACGGTGATATTAACTGTATTGTAACCCCGACGTTTTTTTTAAAGAAATACCAACAGCCGCGCCATCTTAAAACAATACACCGTCTTTTCGTCTCTACGGCAATCGTTCGTATGTATGAAGTTACAATACTGATTACCGTGGTTGAAACAAGCATTAGTGTAACTACAGTAATTTTAATTGAGTTATGTCTATTTTTTAAATTTAAACATTAACATGCATTATCCCATTCACAGTGAGGAGACTCAAAAGGACAAAATCTTTTGAGTTAGTGTAAATTAGCGACAAAAAGTGAAGTGTGTGCCACTCATTATGAACACATTTTAGAGTTACATATGTCTATTTTTTGAATTGAAACATTTCTCAAATACATTATCCCATAGCAAAACGAATAATAAAAGGAGTGTTCTGTCACGAAACCGGCGTGTACGGCGTTGATAACTCTTAACTTTTATTGTTCGTTTTGTTTTGTTCTTAAGTAGTCAAAAGAGTGAAGCGTGTGACATACCGGCGTGTACTTCTTCCCTCGTTAGCACGATCTCCTGGCTAGCCTCGGGGGACACCAGCACCACGCGATGGTGCCGCGTCTGCAGCAGGTTCGCGATCACCATCTGGGACACAACCAACACTCCATTAACATTTGACTGGCTCGGTGTAACAGTGGTAAGGGACCCTGGCTGACGGTTTCAAGGGTGTTGGGTTCGATTCCCACTAGGGACTAATATTTGTGTGATGAACGTCTGTGTCTGTTCCGTGTTTGGGTGTGAATATATATCTAAGTATGTATTTATAAATATATGTATGTTTATCAGTCTCTGACCCCCATAGTACAAGCTCCGCTTAGTTCGAGGTCAGATGACCGTGTTTGGAAATGTCCCTGATATTTTTATAAAAGGCTACGCCAAAGGGGCTCCAAGGGGCCCGTGCCCCTGCAGTGGGAACGGCCCCACTGCAGGGGCACGGGCCTACCCCCAACTAGGTAGACCAGGCCTTAGAAAACATATTGAAAACTACAGTGAAACCTTTTTTTAATAACCTCTTTCGTTCTGATTGAATTTATTATTACGGAGGCGGAGCTATACTCATTTGAATGTCACTGGGGGGACTAATCTTCTTGGTAGAATCTTATTATTACAAAATTAACGATTTATAAGTGCATGTGATGAACCTGTATAAATAAAGCAATTCCAATTTTTTATTTTTACAAACCATAAGCTGTAGGGGCTGCTGTAAGGGCCTTTCTTTCGCAAAATGTATGATACTATAACTGCAACTTTAAATTGGGATGATCAAGAGTTTTTTTTACAAGGCAATTACGATATAAGAATCAGATATGTAACTTGATTACCGCTAATGAACAGTGATTGACCGGCTAACAAATTAACAAGTATTAAATTTAAGATCCGACAAAAAAATAATGAAATAGGTTACATTTCATACCCGATGCCTATATTTGTCCAGGGCAGCCCTCGCTTTAGGTATGAGGAGGCTCTCATCAGTCTCCAGCTTGAAGGAGACCACGTACGCGGCCGGCACCCACAGGGACACCAGCGGCTCCAGCATCTTCGGGACCAGTTGGAGCTGGATGATCGGGGCTCCGCTGGCGGATTGCATCTTGTGGGTCGGCTGGGGAACAAGGGTAGTCAAGTGTCAGTAGGACTTAGTTGAATAAGTACATGTGCAGCTAATATGTACATCACATACAATGATCTGGTCCCGTGGTAAGTAGGGAGTTTTAACTTTTTTGCACACCAATTTTTTTTTTTGTTCTTTTCACCTGAAATACTGCTGATATTATAACTAGTAGGTAGTCTTAATATGCATACGGTATTAAAATAATTATTGTTTTACTTCCAAATTTTCACGAGTTGACCTTCCGTCATTCATGGATGCCATTGTCAGAACTGGACCAATATAAAAACCACTATAGGACCAAACGGGAAGCACCAGCTTTTAAATAAAAAAAACCACCCAAATCGGTTCACCCACGCAAAAGTTATGAGGTAACAAACATAAACAAAAACAGACGAATTGAGAACCTCCTTTTGAAGTTGGTTTTTTTTTCTTTTTTATAATAAGCTAACAAGATGACCTCACTCCACCTGATAAAGCGGTAGTGAGATCCAAATATGAGGTCGACAGGAACAATAGACCATTTTGAGCCTGTCGCACTCACCCTGAAAGCCCGCTTAAAGAGGAGACCACTGCTGCGGCAACAACGAGACAAGGCGTGGAGTCTCGCATTGGTATTGAGCTGTGCGGGTCCGAGTAGGCCAGTCCGCTGGACGGAAGGGCCCCCGTTTCTACGGGTCTCCCAGGCCGCCGGGCTGACCCGCTCTGCCCGCACAATACCTCCGCTAAGACTCCACTGGTCCGGCGCTCACCGCAACAATGATCCCCCCTGGCTCCGGTTTGTACAGTGCTGATCCCAGGACGCGACCTGACCGAGAGAGGCCAGAGTCACTTGGCGGGTTTTACGCAACTGTATGGTGGTAACAGCAACCGGTCGACAAAACGTCTCCCACCTGAAAAAAGTCACTCACCACGCGGTCCTTCGGTATGTAGAAGTCGGAGACAGCAGCGGCGAGGTACAGGACCGCCCTGGAGCCGAGGTTGGCGAGGCACTCGCACGCGGCGCGGATCAGCCAGAAGTAGTCCGAGACTGTTGTGAACGCCACGTGGAGGATCGCGCCGGCTGCATGCGCCGCCTTGTACCGGAGGAGGATTGGTGCTAGCACGTCTACGCTGTCCGGTTTCACTGGAAAAGGAAAAAAAGATTTGAGGGCAGCTGACGAGACTGCATGTAGACTGACTGCATTCTTAGCAGTCTATGATAACTAATATTTATGATCAATCTTCTGATCAAGACAACAATCTTCTGGTGAACAAAATATCCAGAATATGTTATCAAATTTAGGCTGACACTAAAACAATTCAGTTGCAGCTAAGAGATTGGCCTGTGGAGGGGGTAACTTGACAATAATCACGGTAAGACAGCAAGAGTGGACCTGACATCGGAAATCCTTGTCTATAGGTAACTTCTTCATGTAATCGGAAATCCACGATAAGTAACTCGAAAGACCTGTTTCGGAATACGCCAAAATTATCGACCACTAAAGTAGAGTACGTTGCACCATGATGCCACAGCCCTCTAATGTCTCGACTACATCTTAGCTCGATGACAACTTTAGTTGTTTTTAATGATATTAAAGCTCAATTAAAATATGAAAAAAATCACATACATGACCTCGCTTGAACCACCGGACCTTCCGATATCGGAGAGCATCCAACGCGATATCGGAAGAAGGTCTGGTGGTTCAAGTCCCCATTCAGGCGGGGTCATGAATGCGATTTCTTTCTAATTTCAAACTTTAAGTTCTTCACAAGACTCTCACTTACCAGTGATACTAGTGTTGGGCCCACGCTCCTGTATATCCAGCATGTCGAGCAGCTTCTGCCCGCTGAAGTGCCTCGTGAACGGCTCCAGCGACTTCTGGCGGTGCATGAAGATCACCGCGTACCCCTGTTCGAGGAAGTGCTCGGCGGACGCGGCGCCGCGAGTGCCCGCGCTGAAGTTGTCCACGAAACGGACCGTGTTGTGCTCCAAGGGGACCGTGGTGCCGCCGGACTGGTGGGAGATTAGGTATTAGGTTTGACTGGCTCGGTGGAACAGTGGTTAGTGACTCAGGTTCAAAACCTACGGTTCCAAGAGTCGTGGGTTCGATTCCCACTCGGGACAAATATTTGTGTGACGAACATCGGTGTTTGTTCCGTGTCTGGGTGTATTCTATACTAATATTATAAAGAGGAAAGATTTGTATTTTTGTATTTTTGTATTTTTGTATTTTTGTATTTTTGTATTTTTGTATTTTTGTATGTTTGTAATGAATGAACTCAAAAACTACTGGACCGATTGCAATAATTTTTTCACCATTAGAAAGCTGCATTATTCAGAAGTTACATAGGCTATATAATATCACGCTAGGTCCTATAGTTGTGGAGCAGTAACCGAAAATGTTTCAAAAACGGGGGAAAGTATCGTTTCTGAGGCCTTCCGTGGCGTGCGCTGAGCATATAGTTAAAGTTATACAAAAATGCTCTATGGATGAATTGTTCATTTTAACATTATCTTTAAAAAAGTCCGCGAGAGCATATGTCTACCTTTTATAGTTTACCCATAACAATCGTTTTAATGATTTAGATGTTTGCTCCAAAGTAATCTTCTATATTAATAATTTTGTCAAGGGGTACGGTAGACTCGATTAAAACCTTACATGAATAATAAAACATCAAAAAATAATGATTTCGAGTCGACAACATATATCCGCAAATTTCGGATTGTCGAATATTTTGTTAAATTCTAAATGTGTTGACGGACGAATCAAAGTCATCATCTTGCCGGAATTATTGAGTGAATATTATCGAAACTATTTTTCTTCAGTCATTGACGTTTCGCGGAAATATTGTTTTTGACACATTTTTACAATATACTCTTTCAGGGCGATAACAGATACTGATGAAGAATAGATAATATAATTTTATAAGGACCTTTGCCAAATTCTAGGATTGACTGACCTATCGACGCACAGCCTAAACGGCTAAACGTAGGCACTTGAAATTTGGACCGGACGTAGCTTAGGTACCATAGAGGTGCACTAAGAAAGGAATTCTCGAAATTCTCACGGGAACGGGAATAATCGGGAAAATCCTTTTGTATGAAAAATCTAAACCGCTGAAGTTAGATGCTGTAAATTTGACATGCAGGTGCCATAATAAACTTAAAGCTTAGGTGAAACAGGATATTGAAAAATTCTTACGGGAACGAGAGTTAGCAGGATAAACTTTTATATGTTAAATCCTGTAGTCCACGCGAACGAAGTCGCGGGCACAGCTATATATTATATAGAGATAGAGGTATACCCGAAGCGAAGCGAGGGCGGGTCGCTAGTATTAAATATATTTAAGTTTATTTGTGTATCCACTGTTGATCCTGATTTCCGTAACACAAGTGCTTAAGCTACTTACCACGGGATCAGATCAATGTATGTGATGTTGTGTAATGTTTATTATTATTATTATAGGCTAGGCACTATCTTACCGAAAGGAATAAAATTGGTAAATCACCAGGTAGCTGGTTTCAATCAAGAACTGCGTGAGCGGGATTAGTTGTATGTATGCTTGCTCATATTTTTTATGTTACCTATTTACGTATATAATTAACTCCCTTCTCAGCTTCGTGTGTAGCAAGGTCTGATTATAAGTTAGGTGGCTAATTTATAAGGTAAATGGAATTGTCTCTTTAAGTTTAAGATCTACTAAGAATAAAAATAGTAGGTCCAATGGATCCGAAGTGTAAGGCACTTCGATATTCTACTCTTTTTAATTTAAATTCTAAAGTAAGCAAAGAATCTTGCAAATGTGACTAGTTAAGTGACGACATGCATCCGATTTTTTGCATCATCGATGGACCGTTATTTCTGGCTTTAGAGACCACAGCTAAAGCACAAAGTCTTCAAAAGCAGCTACTACGTGTAGTCATATCTCAAGCATTTACGATATCTAGACTATAATCTTCTTCTCCCACCCCTTACACGTTTTTAAGGACAGGTGGCTCACCGTGACAAGCACGATCTTGTTCCCATATTGGTCGTGTCGCTCGCAGAACTCCTTGAGCAGCGACCGGTTGTCCTCGAAGTCGGTGGGCGGGAGGTGGGCCGTGAAGAATTCCTCCCAGGAGCCGCTCGCCATCCTCGCTGGAGGTATACACCCCTGAAGATAGATAGATATACGATATACAACAGAACGATATACAGTAAGAAGAACAGAGCGAGACGTTATCATGAAGAGTAAAACTTGCGAAGTTACATCTATTAGAGATCTCTTTCAGATAATCTACGGATTTTTTTATACTTAGACACATAGGAGATCTCACTCCACCTGATGGTAAGCGGCTGTGAGGACCAGGTATGATGCCGACGCTACCACGACGTCTGTGTAGTGACTGCTTTACAAGACAGAGATTCTTCACATGTAGTAGTAGATCAGGCACAGGACTATACTATAGCCTGTTAGTAGGTATTATAGTAGTTCCTGGGGCATGCTGGTGGACTAATATCAAGCCTCGCGCAGAATTTTTGCCACTGGATTTCTTCCTGAATATCAACTATTGCTCCTTTTAAACAAACCTTAAATGTACCATCCTCTGTTCAAGTGACACTTACTTCTCGTACTTCTTGACCGATTACACGCGCATCGAATCGGACTTTGAGCCTAGGTAGCTAAGTTACCTGTAAGAGGATTACCGAAACTCAATACAGCTCTGATTTGCATGTACTGGGCGAAGACTTCCGAAACTTGGCGGGCTTCGGGGCTTACGCTAGCGTAATCCACCACTTATCAAGGTCTTTCACCATAATCTAACACCCGCGTGGTAAGAATTATCTTAAAATAGATTGGGGTGTTTGTTATTTACGCTTCGTCTCGGGTCTAACTAGCGTATATTCTAGTAAGTGTAAGTAAGTATAAGCACAGTATAAGGGTATTTTTGTCGAGCAAATTATGACTGAGTCCACTGCGATTTCAGTTTATGTTGCAATTTAAATCAAACTTGCTAAATTTTGAACTTGAATGGAGCCTGATTTGCGAGCCCGTAATGCTATGCCTCACAAATAAATATACGCTTGTATGATTTTAGACATTCGCATTCCATTACACTAAATATACGCTTGTTTCACCTCAGCCTTAATTAAAAGCAAATAAATTGTGGAAAATATATGTGAAGAAGAGGTTGTAAGTGGGTAGAAACACACAAAAAAACCTCAATTTAAAATATCCCAAAAATTTTGTGAATACGTAAGTTCCTAAGCCTCAAGAATTCTAGCAGATGGATTGATGATATATCAAGATTCAAATTAATTTTTTGCTGTTGTTAAGTAGAAAAAATAAGTTTATCAGCGTGTACTGATATAAGGAGCATACATTATGCAACATGTACTCATGACCGATAAAACCGTAATCAAAAAATAAACATAAAAGTAAATATATAATACACCTGACCTATCTCTCATACAATATTTATTGGTGAAAAGGAAAATGAATAATGAAGACCTGGCAGTAGAAACAGGCACCTCCTGAATGCGTCCTGATACAAGTGTGATTGAACATATAACATTTTATTTAATACACAAAACTTCTTCAATCACATGCATGCAATGAAGATTAAACCTTTGTAGAACCTTCTATAGGCCCAAATAAATCTACATAATTAAACTGGCTGGTTACAGAGAACCTTATGTTTATAAAAAAGTGAACATTGTGTACTTTTTTTTTCCTAACTTGATGACATATGATGATGGCTTGGAGTAGCCTCGTCAGCATCACTGGACTTGCGGAGTGGATGGCTCCCACCCCTTGTACTGTACATGCTTTAGGCTATCCTTATAGTATAGAGAAAAAAATTCTTATGAGATATAAACATTTATAGTTCCATCTTGTGTTGTAAATTAGAATTACAACTACATTTGATTCTATTAATTGACATTTATAAGACAATAACCTCTTTGAACCTGTTTATAAGGCTCCGGTAATTATATTGATTTGCCAACATAATTTGAGACTTATTATGGTTACTTTAGATCCAAATCCAATGATGAATTCCAACATGCAGTGCCTGTGTAAGGGTTAATTAATATCACTGATATTTGCAAAACAAATATTGAGTCACTTATGTAGGAGTTAGTTCAGTACAAAGTCCATAAAGTTGTTTATTGCATATACATCACTCATATTGAGTTCATCAATTTTACTTGAGAACATCCTCTTTTTGAACTTTTACTGAGTTCATTTATTTGTTTTACAAAATTATACTTCAGAACACTAAAATGATTACAACATTAACTTTGTACATTTTAACACTTATGAAAATTTGTATTAACATTCTATACTATCTATGTTTTAGAAATTGAAACTTATGAAGAAATAATACTTTTTCTAATAAGAATCAAAGAATTGTTTTTTATACTTTGTTCAGGTGTTATTTATGTCAATGATAACATACTTAAACATTACTTTGTAAGTGCAGTATGTATTAATACTATTATTTTGAAGTTAAAGGTATATTTGATTCAATAAATCAAATATACCTTTAACATTAAAAAGTTTTAATTAGTTTAATACATCATTGTTACCAATGTTTGTATCATATTTATTCAATTGTGATGTAGATTATCTAAAAAGCTGATAAATAATCCATATAAAAAGGAAAACAATACATACAGACAGATTAATATGAAATGCTCAAGTCCACGATTAATGTCACACTTGTTGGACGAACACGTCCGGATTAAAGAGTACGGTCACTTCAACAACCCGGCGGGAAATACGCTCCTAAAACTGAAGGACGACTCGCATACAAGTTCAGCGGTTTGAAGCGATCTACGAAACACCGCACTCGGCATTATAGCCCCGAACCAATATTTACTAGCCCGGTTTAGAAAAAAATCAATGAGAAGAGGACACATTGCGCTTACCAACGTTTACGCGAATCACACACGTTTGAGACTTCGAATTTTACCTTTTTTACACTTGGTGAAATCCTTGGACTTTGTTCTGAGAAGGCTATGACCCTGACCCACTGATAAATCTTATAATTCACATTAAACGGGAGGAGAGCAGCAATGGAGCACTAATCGTTATCACGAACTGACGTCCGATAAACTGGCTGACAGTGACATTGACAACTAGGGGGCGTTTACGAAGATAGCTATTTGTTTCTTCTTGTCTTCTTTTGAAAATACCTTTTTGTTACTGTAATATACAATCTATATTTATTATTAAATCAACGAAATGTTTAATTTATTCCATGTAATAATTTATTCAAATTATTTACCGATCAATATTTGCTATCTTTGAAAACGGTTCGCTGATTCCTCGGGAATCCCGTCATTTGACTCGACTGTTGACAGAAAGTAGAAAATTGAACTGCAGAATTTAGATTCCACAACGATCCTTTTATATTTTATATTATTTCATGATTATGAAGACATGTAGGTAAAATAAAACTACTTACAGTTAATTGCATAATTATACATTTTAATCTCTTAAATAGGCAACATAATAAAAAAGTACAATAACTTATCTTATATAAAATAAACATTGTCGAGTTATAAATGAGTATTTTCGTATTCAGTCTTCTTGGTATCTTGAGCCTCCTTGTTCAGTAGCCTGTCGTCGGGCAGGAACGACGCAACTATCGCAGATGCTGGAATCAGACGATCGTAAATTTAGAGGTGATTAAGTTAAATGGTACCTACTTATTCTAACTGTAGAATTATTTGATCATTAAAAATAACCTAATATAAGTAATGTTATTTTAAGTATTAGGTATATATAAGTAAAACAAACAACAGTTATAACATTTTATATATTAATTCATTAATATGCGAATAAATCAATAAACACCTTTGACTTTGAAAGATTTTTCTTTATTTACACGGCTACAAGTGGCGCCTGAACTCTTGCTGCGTAAAATCTACAGAGGCGAAAAATTATCGTTATGTTCGAGATTAATTGACCAATCCTAATTCCTAAGCTGTTGAAGACATATTTCTTTGAAGTTAGGCCTAATGAACTTACAAGCGAATATTGTGGCGAAGATATAAGAGTGATTCTTCCGTTTCGTCCAAATCTCAAAGATTTTGAGAAATAATTTTTTTTTATCGATTTTACAAAAAAAGTTGCATATAATCATTCATGTACCTTTTAAGTATAGATTATCAGTAAAGGCCTTCATGAAAAAACTTTAATTGTCAAGAAAATAGATGGAATGTAATGAACCCACGGAAGGTAATGAAATAAGTGCGGAAGGTAATGATTGAATTTGGAAGGTAATGAAATAAAATTAAATATGACGGAAGTTTAATGATTTTGTATGGAAAGTAATGAACAATCAGAAGATGAAATCTTTTACGTACCTATAACTTGGGTAGGTATATGATTTTAAATATTTTTGGACTATAAATAAAAGACATGGGTGTGTTGTAATCAAACTTTTGTTTTATTAATTACATGTGTTATTCATGAACGAATATAAAGTAATGGAAAAATATCAAAAAGGAATGAAATATTCAAGCGCACCCCATATGAATATGGAAATAAGCGTTAGAAGGATGATGAATAAAAATAAAAAACTAAAAAAATCAACAAAAAAATCCTTCTAAAATGAAAACTTTGTTAAAAAATCAACTAAGAAGGCTGATCATGAAAAATACAAATTAGAGAAGGAGAAACAAAAGAGGAAATACTTTGTAAAGAAGAAAAAAAACATAAGTATAACAGACATGACGGCACGACAAAAGAGGGAGCGAAGGCGAAGATGTTGAAAAAACTCCGAAAAATATTTAAATAAGTTGAAAGAGCAGAAAAAATTGCAAAGAATTTTAATAGATAACTCTCCACCCAGTAGTGAGACTGAGGAAAACATAAACATACCAGATCCAATACACGACTCTCGTTACAAGAATAATCCACATCAAGCCAAAGTACACCGAAGTCACATTTAGTGCATAAAACAACTAGTACCTACTTCAAACGCAATGAGGAAGCTGCGATACAGATCTAAAAAGCAATAACAATTTTACAGAATGAAATTGACAAACTAAATAAAAGAGAAAGCGATTTTAAGAAGACACTTATTTATGGAGCGGAAATTACAAAAAGTTAAGATAAAAAAAAAGAGGATGAAGTCATAAAAGACATAGATAATGAGAAGGTACAAGAAGTGAAAAAGAAGCTTTTTTTTTTAATGAAACAGTTTGTCGAAGAGTATCAGAAAAATACAAAAGCCTTCCGAAAAAAGATAATAGATCTTTTACTGGAGATATAATTGATAATTCGAGGCTCAAACAATATGGGATATTGTCAAATATTACTTTTGCTTCTTCGAAAAGACAAAATCGTATTTCCTGGCGCCATTTGACTGTTTTCATCTTCTTGTAGAAAATTTTCAATACTTTGTTCTAGTTTCGCAGTTTTATTATCTAGAGCCTCGAATTATCAGTTATATCTCCAGCAGAAGATCTTTTCTTTTTTTTCGGAAGGCTTTTGTATTTTTCTGATACACCTCGACAAACTGTTTCATGAAACAATAGCTTCCTTTTCACTACTTGTACCTTCTCATTATTTATGTCTTTTATTACTTCATTTACTTTCTTTTCTTTGCTATCCTGAATCTTATCTTTTTGTAACTTCCGTTCCATGAATAAATGTCTTCTTCAAATCGCTTTCTCTTTTTTTAGTTTGTCAATTATTCTGTAAAATTGTTATTGCTTTTTTAGGTCTGGATGGCAGCTTCCTCATTGCGTTGGATTATTAGTTTTTTTATGCATTAAATGTGACTTCGGTGTACTTTGGCTTGATGTGAATTCTTCTTGTAACATAAGAGGGTCGCGTATTGTAGGATCTGGCATTTTTATAATTTTCTTAGTCTCACTACTAGGTGGAAAGTTATCTTTTAAAATTCTTTGCAATTTTTTCTGCTCTTTCAGCTTATTTAATTTTATTTTTTGAGTTTTTTCGCCATCTTCGTCTTTGCTCCCTCTTTTGTCGTGCCCTCATGTCTGTTTTCTTTTTCTTTTATTTTATTACGAAGTATTTCCTCTTTTGTTTCTACTCCTCTAATTTGTATTTTTCATGATCAGCCTTGATTTCTGCGTATTTTAACTTCTTTCGCAATCTGTCTTTAGTTATGTTTACTTTTTTAGTTGCCCTTTTCTTCGGCTTCAACATAATTGCGGATGTATTATGTATTTAAAAAACAAAAACTAAGCAAAATAATCGAATATTTCACGAAACCTTCATTATTAATTAGGTACCTACTTACTCCGTTCGTTCAGTAGTTTTTCAGTTTATTGCGCCCAGACAGAAAGGCAGACAGAAAGAAAGAAGCAGCGGGGAATTATTATTAGCTAACAAGTACAATAATACTGACATATACTTACACAAGTTATAATTCAAGTTATAATTAATTTTATATTTTAAAAAAATCATTACCCTCCAAAGTGACTCATTCCCCTCCGTTAAAAAATTG
This sequence comes from Maruca vitrata, assembly GCA_039566165.1. Lineage (NCBI taxonomy): Eukaryota > Metazoa > Arthropoda > Insecta > Lepidoptera > Crambidae > Maruca > Maruca vitrata. Next base: position 1,869,497 of record CM076923.1, on the reverse strand, counting down.
TAGGGAATGGAAGGGAATGATACGGAAGGGAATGAAGTTTGAGCGGATTTTCTGAATTTACTCGTGAATTAATAAAGGCTAGATATTAATAATTAATTGATAACTAGACCCTACAGTAGGCTGTTACCTAAAGTTAAAATTATTTTTTTTACGTCATACACTTACATACAAAAACTATGGAAGGTAATGTTTACTTCTCGTGACAAACGCTGTTTTCAGCAATTAAATCGTGAAAATATTTTGTCCGGGCAGCGTGCGTACTGTCCTGATGACTTGTATCGACGCATTATGGTCTAGGGAGTGTCTTTTTTTTTGGCAAGAAATAAATAGTATAGTACGTGCATTAAAAATTTAATGTTCAATTTTCGTGGGAGGAAATGTGGTTTTTGGGTTGACAAAACTTTAAAGACGATTCTTTCTATGTTAAACACGTATAAAAAATACTGTATTGCAAGTTTATAATAGTCAATGAATACATTAGTATATAAGAATAAAAATTATGTACATTTCCCCTAGGAAAGTCACCAAATATGTGTCACAACGTTCTGAGGGACCATTTGAACAAGGAGAGGAATGAAAAAAATGCATGTTTTTGTTCTAAACTTTTTTTTTATTATGAATCTCGAACCTGATATAGATGATGGATATTCAAGATAAAAGTACGTCCTACCTTATTGAATAAAAAAAATAAGGTTAATTACAATATTAATAGTGACTTTTGGCCCGGAAAGGCGATTAGGACGAAACGGAAGAATCACTCATAAAATCCGGCGTCACAGTTGGTCACAAGTAGGTAGTTGATGATCTGAATGGACGCGACGGTGGCCACGCGACCTGCTGATATCGGGATCGCTACCGCTACCGCTCTGTGAATATCATTTACGATCAAACATATACCTAAGAAAAGTAATTAAACTAAGCATAATTTCTCTACTAGCAAATTAATGAGAAATAATTTTATTGGAGAAAAAAAAAATTAAAAAACAGCTCACTATGTATGTCTGCTTTTTGAGGTAAAAGTTATTTTTAAAATACCAGCCGTTGTGTAAAATACGTAATATTAGGTATAATAGTAGACTATGTATTGTAGTGTCGAGCAATAAATGAGAAAACATGTTTTGTTCTTAATCTCTTATTTAAGCGTTTCCTTTGCTCGTATTTTTTCTTTCTTTCCCGCCATTACCTGACATTCGTAGGGAAGATGGCGACCGATATGGCGGTCTGCAACCCCAGCACGATGTAGCCCAGCAGCAGGAGGATGAAGAGGGCGGCGCTGGCGACGGTGTTGGGCACCAGGTTTACCAGGATACCGCTCAGCCCGCACACCGAGGTCAAAACCATTACCAGGTTTCGGCGGCCTACTATGTGGACTATCTAGAAATGATAGGTAGACAGGTATATTACGTAACACTTAACAGACACGTTAATTTTTTTTTAAATCGATCTAGATTTGATAGACTCTGTATACAGGGTGAATTTGTAGGCAGTACGGAGAGTAAATATTTTATTGGCATTAAATAGAACGATGGAAATGTATGGATATAATGTATGAAGTGGATGTAATGGTCAGATAACAATTATCTTAGTTATTGATCTGGGTTCCTTACGGAGAAATTAGGATTAACTCCAGAGTTTAATTGTACCTATTACCCACTCTAAGAGATGATTAGCTAAAATTTTATAATAGGACTTAGTTATCTACTTTATCCAGATAGGAACTTACCGTACTCATTAAGAAATTGGCGACTGATTGTATCGACCCAGAAGCCAGGATTATCCACATTCCCGTGCTGTTCAGTTGGCAGGGGACCGCATCAGGCTGAAGAGAACAGAATATGTTTATTGTAGACAGAAAAAAAATTCAACTCGGCTCGGTAGAACATTGGTTAGTGACCCTGCGGGGCGGTTCCAAGAGTCGTGGTTTCGATTCCTACTCGGTACAAATATTTGTGTGATGAACATCGGTGTTTTCTGTGTCTGGGTGTGAATATTTATTTAAGTATGTTTTTATAAATATCTATGAATGTATATCAGACTCTGTCGCCCACAGTACAAGCCCTGCTCAGTTTGGGGTCAGATGAATATGTGTGGAAATGAACCAGAATCATTTTGAAATTCTCCTGGCCTTTAATACTCACATCTCGAGGAGCATTGGTGTTAGACCTGAGGACATCACAAAGGGTCTGGTTCATCGGGGCTCCGGTCTCCACCATATGCATGAACCGAGTGGCGATGGTAGGGAACCAGATCTGGAGAGAACCGACCCTGAAATATATAAAGTTTCAGTTCGATTGAACATTGTCTTCACATGTATCATAAAATGTTGGATAGATATAAAGAAAATCATCAATGCTGCAAAATCAAGAACAAAAATTTGTTGTGCAATTATAATTAATTCAGCATTAGTATTATTCTACTACTGGTTCGGTATACCTACCGATACTACCAAAAAGTGTCCGGCAATAAACTCTATAGTTAGGTACCCTATTTTATTCGAATATGAAACAAATTATAATCAGCCATGTTTTAAACAGTTTGTCATAGCAAAATCACTTAATCTTCATTAGCACCTAATAAACTACAATCACTATTATTATAAATCTTATTTTTCTACCATCTACATTTTGTTATCTCAGAATGTAAGCTGCTGTCAATTAACTTTTATTATGATTTTTCGTGCCAGGGTTATTTTGTATTTATATTTGCTATTATCATCTAACTTTCTTTACTGTGAGACTGCTTTAACAGTGTTATCAAAGATTAAACTTTCTGCCTAATCTAATTCTGGTAGATTTTCCTTACACATTTCACAGTCTGAAGACACTACCGATCATCGATGCCCCGATAATTATCCAGGAATGATTGAATACGCAGATATTCTTAAATCATCTTCTTATACATAGATAGGTAGGTATACTTTCATTTTCCCCTCTATTGGTTTCCGTGTCTGGCTTTTTCCAATTCACAATAAAAAAGCTTTATTATATAATTCGACCCGCTTAATAATATTTTGTTGTAATTTAGTTGCCATGGTAAGTAGGTATGGTGCATGCATCAACAAAGTAGGTAATGCATGCGCTTGGTTGTTAAAACCATACTTAAGCACGATTTCGATTTACAGCCTTTTGGGTCCACACGTTTAGTACAATTTGGTTTTTTCACCCTGAGTTCAGCTACTTCAACTGACGCAAAAATATTCGGATTACATAAGTAAAGTGCAAAATTAGCTTCATTGGAAACCATAACTGAAAATTGTATGCGATTTACGGTTTTATATTGTCAGGTTCATTATACCTATGAAAATAAATATTTAAAATTGTTTTTTCGCTCTTCCTCTAAAATAGGTTCATTGCTTGCGATCTTTCTAACCCTAAGTATCGATTCATCGTGTACTACACAAGGACAAAAGGGGGCAAATTTCTTCAGCCTAGTTATCTACTACTACTACTGTTATTTACAGTTCAATAAAGTTTATTGTATAGAATACGTTTGTAATATAGTCATCAATTTTAAAAGCTAGCAATAATATAAGATAAAGATAAGATAGGTACTGACTGATCGAATATTAGCAGTATAGACATGATGATGGTTAACTTCAGCAATGGCTGTCGAAACAGAGGCAAGAGTTGCTCTTTAGCGGTCGCCGGCTTTCCATCTGCCTGTTTCTCGATTTCTTTTTTAAGTCCTATGACCTGGAATTTTCAATGCATTGACTTTAGAAGATAAATCTTCACATCATCATCACAATTTAAAAAACGTAGCTTGACATTCTCATGCTTATATATCTCTAAGTCTACTTTTGGCAGATGAAGACGAATCTAACTAAACGTTAACCTTACAATTTGTTAGCAGTAAATAGTATGTAATTTTACTAAATATAAATACATATGAACAGACCTGAAACTCTGCATCCTTCCCATGGTTCCTTCTGTGTATCGTTCTAATAATTGACAATGCTCTTTCTTCGTCACCCTTAGAGAAGACGAACTTGGGACTTTCCGTCATGAGTAAGAGACATGCCGCAGTGAGCAGTGCGGGGACTGAGTATATCAGCTGCAGGGTCCTCCAGGAGTTCCAGTAGATCCCAAGGGCGGGAAGGTAAAAGGAGAAGGATAGGGGTATGACTGGGAGTGCACTAACTGCAAGAAAAAAAAAATTGTAAAAAAATATCGATCAGTAAGTACCATTAGAAATGCGAATGTTCTGTGCATGAGCTGGATGTTAAAAAAATATCTAGACACGCGGTAGCGTGTCAAGCCAAGGTTCAAGAAACAGAACTGGCGAGCCGCACCGTGTGTAATATTACACGAACCATTTGGAACCACTTTTGAACCCCTCATTAATCAAAAACTATTTCACATAAACGTATCAAATTTGGCTCATATATTGTGACTTGCGAGATAAATATGTGTTCTAAATTTCATAAGCTTATCTCATACAGTTATTTAGATATTAATGTCCAAAAATCCTCATTTTTATCATTGACTGACTGACAGATCAAAATTCTAACCCAGTTCCAAATGACCTAGAGAGTTAAAATTTGGTATGCAGATAGGTAATTACATGAATACAAAGGAATAAATAAAAAACTGGCATTTTTTTAATAATTAGGTTAGGTTCTATTATGAACGCTTAACATAAATACCTGAATAGTGCCTAAAGTGCCTAATCACGCCTAAATACCGGGGAAGGCAGAGCACTAAGTATATATTTAGGTATACTTACTTATTTACAATTAAGAGTAGGTACTTATAGTCGGTTTTCATATTTATTACTTAGGGTAGGTACCTACATAAAGTCTAGTTTTAGTTTTGAATTTGTCCTTTTCAAAGGACCCACGGCGTTACGATGATATATACTTTTCTACAAAACGTAATGATATCCAATCAAAAACAAAAATGTGAAATGAGAGCCAAGTTCAATATTGCCTTGGTTGTTGACTTCAGCGACAAAGAAGTGAGATCTAAATGGGTGCCAAGTTCAATGGTCAACCCAGAAATTTATTTATAAGTAACACTATAACATACCTATCATATCTTCTTATAACATAAGATAATGTATGGTGGTAGCCTATGAAGGTCTGTCTTGGCTAGTTTTCATATATGAATTATAGCCGTCGCAAGTTGTAAGCCTACAAGTATTTGTCGGTTTTTATTTTATAATTCCGAATTTTGGATTGTTGGTAGAAACCAGCAAGCGAACATAATAATACGTTGGTAGCTTTATAGAAACTAGCCAAGACAGACCTTCATAGGCTACCACCATACATTATCTTATGTTATAAGAAGATATGAAAGGTATGTTATAGTGTTACTTATAAATAAATTTCTGGGTTGACCATTGAACTTGACACCCATTTAGATCTCACTTCTTTGTCGCTGAAGTCAACAACCAAGGCAATATTGAACTTGGCTCTCATTTCACATTTATGTTTTTGATTGGATATATTATTACAAGACTTGTAATTTTAACGATGGAAATTCAATAATTTTGGAAAAAATGTGATCTGGATATCATAAAACACGAATTTATACTTGAAAGTGCTTAATGCCACATTGAAAACAATTATGGTCTGAAACTTTTACACGAGACGCTCTATGGATGCACTACCAAGGCAAAATACATGACCGAAGAATGAAATAATGTGGCTCAATTATCATACTTGCTATCAATCCTTGCACTGGCAAGAAGATACTTGTGACAAGAAGCAGAGACAGGTTCCTCTTAGCCAGCGGCACGCACTCGCTGAGCAGCGTCATCACCAGCATGTACTGTCCTGAGCCTCTGGAACATATGATGACGCATGTCAGAATGTGGGAGTGCAAGAACAGAAGGATCTAGAGGTTATGACGATCAGGACTATCTTGGAAAGCTAGCTAAACCGAATGATGCAGTCTTTATGTGAACCAGTGTAGAAGTTAGGATGTGAGGGCACCGATCATGGTACCTCCAACCTACCTTAAATATTTTACAGCGGAAGAATTCAGAGAAAACCAGAGAATATAATGGATTTTCCATACTCATCATCATCATCATAAGGACGATAAGGCCTTAGTCAACCACGATGGTCAAGTGCAGATTGGTTGAGTACACAACCTAAGAATGTCTTGGTAGGTCTGCAGGTTTCCTCACGATGTTTTCCTTCGCCGTTAAAGCGTCGAATAAAAAACACAGTGGTACGTGGTGGGGTTTGAACTGGCGATCTCTCACATGATAAGCAATGACCTTGACCACTTGGCCATAGACTTTTTCCATACTACCTAGACTACCTACGTTCTTTTACTCCTTTTGTGCATCATATAAAGTGGCAAATTTACCTACATACCACTTTCTTGTTTTCAAATACAAGTTATTAGCTTAAGACAAGGCAAGTTAACCCAAGGTCCATCTAACTGCATTCTGAAGCTATTTCTTATTACAAGCAGTAAATGACCTCATAATTCACGTATTAAAGTAATCACCTCCTCATCGTCATCATCATCATCATCATTAGCCCAATTCCGTCCACTGCTGGACATAGGCCTCCCCAAATGCTTGCCACGTATCATCTACTCACATCAGGTTAACCACAAACTCCATGATGAAGAGCATGACCCAGTTGACGGAGAGGGCTCTGATGACGTTCAGGCATGCCGACACCACCAAAGACAAGATCAGCATGTTACGGCGCCCGTACTTGTCTCCCACGTAGCCCCATGGGATCGCACCGATCAGGAGTCCTGGCAATTAGGTAAATATTGCACAACATAACATACATTGATCTGATCCTGTGGTAAGTAGCTTACGAACTTGTGTTACAGATATCAAAATCAACAGTGGAAACACAAATATACTCAATATAATATTTAATAAAACACACCCAGTCACGGAACAAACACCGATGTTCGTCACACAAATATTTGTCCCGAGTAGGAATCGAACCTACGACGTGACGAATCACATATATTTGTCCCGAATTGGAATAACCCATGACTTTTGCCGCAAGATAGAGAGGCACTATCTAAAGCACCATAGAGCCATTAGGATCGCATAATGTCTATTGAGTGTCTAAGTTAGGGTATTGGTTAATGGAGAAAATAAGCCTTATGCTACATAATCGTTACACAATGGCTGAAACATACTTATTTTTTGGAGGCAGTTAATGTGGGAACTTATTTTTAGAGCGAAGTGGCTTTGTTTTTTTAAAATTGGTTTTTCGAGTCTATTGTTTTCCTAGTATGGTGGAAATTATGATATAGTTCATTACTGACAAAAAAAGTGAAAGTGAGCAATATAGCAAGACATCCTTGCGTGCCACCTATCCGGGTATATAATCGAGTAAAATCACGAGTTCAGTATTGAAATGTGAACTGTACACGTATGTCAATTAATTAGGAAAAGTTAGTGTAAGCGTAAGTAAGAGTGGAATGAAGCTAATTTAACACTATGTTACCAATTAGGTAGATAACTAATTATTTGTCTTTATGAGTCAGTAGCCAAACAAATTACACTTATTTCCTAACTAACTACGATGATGGCTTTGTAGTAGCCTCGTCATCATCACCGGACTTGCACTGAAACAGATGGCTCTCACCCATAATTTAAAAAATAACACCTATATCTGTCTCTAAAGACCCATGATCTCTACTAACCTACAATAGGTGCTGAGGTGATGAGCCCTTGCTGGCCACTGGTGGTCTGCAGCTCACACGCGCTGGTGGGCACTATGACGGTGGAGCTGTACGCCAGGAACGCGAAAGCCATTATGGTGGCGCCACTGAGCGCCACGTGCGCGTAGCTGTAGATGCCGAAGCCTGAAAATAAATAATAAATAAATAAATATTGCACAACATCACATACATTGATCCGATTCCGTGGTAAGTAGCTTAGGCACTTGTGTTACAGATATCAGAATCAACAGTGGATACACAAATATATTTAACAACACACCCAGACACGGAACACACACCAATTTAGGTCACACAAATATTTGTCCCAGGTGGGAATCGAACCCACGACTCTTGGACCCGTGGGTAGTGAACCTGGGTCACTAACCACTGTTCCACCGAGCCTGTTACTAAAATGAAAAGCGGTAAATGACTGATATTATTTCGATTTTTAGACACACACACACACACTTTGAGAGGTTTGTGAAATATTTGATTTAAATCGATTAGTTGCAGAAATGAAACAACGTAAAGCCAACTTAGGAAACTGAACATGACCGGGATACCTATTTACCATGATATGACCTGTGATCATGGGGCTTGCAACACTCCCGCAAAATCGGAAACAACACGGTCATATTCAGCAGCGCTACCATGAGTTTAAAAGTGACAGACTCAATATCGCCTATGTAAAAAATTACTATGAAAAAATGAACAGCGCCCCTAGCGGTAACGCTTAGAACTAAAATCGGTGGTATGAAAAAAACAATTTGATAGGTTTTGACGTATTTACGTAAGTTTTCGATAGCTAACTCATGTTAGCGTTTCAGTTTTCTAATGTGTTGTAGACTGTAGGTGTTACCATGACAGCTTAAGTTATTTAGAAGTATTTATTGCGATCTAAGTGTACATTATAGGTCTTACAGTAATATGAGCCTAATAACTTAGTAAAGCCAACTATGTAACCAGGATTGAATAACAATAAAAAGTCAAAAATTGAATTAGGCATAGTTATGCCTAATTCAATTTTTGACTTTTACTTTTAGTTCAACGTATGGGTCACAACACTCATAATTTTCTATCTATCAGTCTTATATTTGGCAATCGTCGTTTATATCCTCTGTGGGATGTTACAATAATCTTTGAAATAACTATCTTTATCTAGGAGCACTTATAATGTTCTGGATTTCACAAGATCACCTGTCCAAGGACAATTTTTTAATAGTACAAACCGTTACAATAAAAAAAAATGTCCTTGGATCATATCATACGGATACTTATGTTAAATTTTCTATTGTACACCAAAGTATATGAAAATAAAGTTAAAACTGGAGTTTGTCCTGTGGGTGTTTGCAGTGATAATTTGCAGGAAATTTACTAAAGCCTCACTATTACGTGCAATATACTTAGTAAATGACTATACCGTGTATGTGCAGTCTTTAATCTTGGTCAGTTTGCCGTGGACTGTATCATTGATCGTAGATCTAGAAAATAATATTTTGGATAATTGGCTCAGGATTTATCATAAAAAACACTGGAGCCTATAACTACCTACTCAATAAATAAATAAATATTTATCCCGGGTGGGAATTGAATCCACGACTCTTGGAACCGTAGTTTTGTAAGCCTGACTTACTAACCAGTGTTCCACCGAGCCAATAAAATGTTAGATATACATACATACCTGATATGTTTAGAGCTTCTTCAATGGTAACTTTTCCGTTCTCAGCTTGCTTCATCGACATTTTGCGATTTTTTTTATCCCAATTAAAAAAATAAAATTTCTAGATTTCACAGAATCCCCCACAACCCCGGCAAAAAACCCACAGTCAGAAATATTGCATCCGTGATTTTTAATACACACTTTATTATTAATTTATTTTATTTACTTAGTTAAAACACTGCACTGCTCTTCTTAGCGGCGACCGAGTTTACTGCTGTTGAAAACGGTAATAAAGATTACTATGATTATTCAGACAAAATAATATAGATACGACACACATTCTTTGCTACGTTAAAATACTATTCGGAACAAAGTTATCAATTAAATTGCAATGTAAATGAATACGTTTTTATGTCTTTTAATTTATTTATTGTAATCTATAGTAGATACGCTACCTTTTTAGCACATGGTTAAATATTCACTTGTATAAACAGTTTGTTATAACTCACTAACAAGTTCGGTTGCAACAAATGCAATGCTTATTTACTACTTAATTAACAGATTAAGTACATATGTGTTTCCTTTGCCGGCGTTTGCCCTTAAGAGCGTGTTCACCTGAATTTCCAACTTATCTATCGGTATAAGGTCAAACACATACCTACCATGTCGAGTATTGACTTGAATGCGAAAATATAGTAGGTTTTTCTTCGGTACTTTGCTGTAGTCCATCAGTCAGTCTGTTTGTCATTGGGCACGCGTGTTGGTAACAAATTAAACAACATTGAAAATAATAATTGTTTGTTAACCCCCTGAGATATCAAGAACCAGTGGGGCTACCATGAGTTTAAAACTTACGCACTCGATATCGCCTACGTAAATATGTCTATGAAAAACTTGTACAGCGCCGCTGGTGGTTACGCGAACAACTTAAATCGGCCGTATGAAAAAAACAACTCGATAGGTTTTTAACGTAAGTAAATTTTCGATAGCCAACTCATGGTAGGCCCACTGCTCCAGACTCAACTCAGTCTGAACGATACTTTTGAATCTTTGATACAATTGGAATCTGAAATTGGGCAAGAAGGTTGTACTACATGAGTATGTACAGGAGATATCCGAAATTGATCATTTAAGGGTGAATTTCCCGACACCAAATCGTAAACGGCACGGCTGAAACTGCTAGTGCAGGATGGCACTTTTAACTTGTAATATTTTTTTTAGATAAAAGGTGTTGTCTCCTATAGGTGACTATAAATATTTTTAAATTATGATTATCGCTAATTAGGTAAAAAATCTTAAACCCCCAATTGTATCATATCGGTGACGCGGCACAATTTGTTTTTTAGTATACTTTTAATCATATTTTAAAAACAGTTGATTTTTTAGGGATTTACCTTTTTTATTTAAATCCTTAATAATGACAGTACCTTATTGCGGAAAGTTCAATACAAAATCTGTTATATTTAATGAATGGTAAGTACAAATTCACGTGTCCAAATGAGATATGTCATCGCGGTGAATTTTCGTTGTACGCGAATATCTAGGCATCGAAAAACACTAGCTTCTTGCCACTGCGCAGTAAATCTGCGCATCAGTGCCGCCTAAGCGCTTAACGTAAGAGGACGTGTGTTGCTGTTTGCAGTTCCCGCCAAAAACGTAAGTAAGTCGGTTTCGGTGACTGCGTACCGTTTTTTTGTCATTCACGTGAATGGATATAAGTTGTGATCCAATCATTCGGTATGTCTATAAAATCTATGTACTATTACTAAATGTCGCTCAATTAAGTAGGTCGTATCAATTTATTTCTTTTATTTATATTTTCCTTGTTGTGCTTATTTTTATAGGCTGTATATAATATCGGTGACCTCATTCCGGTGAATTCGGTGACCTAAATTGACCACCGGAATGAGAAAAATATCATTCCAGTGACTTTTTTTCATTTCGGTGAGAATTTGGTAATTTCGGTGATTATTATCTTCATTTCGGTGATTTCTTTTGTCATTCCGGTGTCAAATTACTTCATTTCGGTGAATAAAGACCTTAATTTATTTTGTTACATTGTAATTTCGAAAGGAATATATTTTTATTTTTATTGTTGATAATTACAATATATTTGTTGATTTATTCTTACATGTTCCCAAATGAATTTCAGATTAAATTATTAAAATCTATGTGTGGTTGTAATCAATACCTTTATTTTTCACTAGCTGTGCCCGTGACTTCGTTTGCGTGGGCGATTTTTAATACAAAAGGATTTTCCGGATTATTCCCGCTCCCGTGAGAATTTCGGAAATTCCTTTCCTCTACGGTACCTAAACTACGTCCTTACCAAATTTCAAGTGCCTACGTTTAGCAGTTTAGACTGTGCATCGATATGTCAGTCAGTGATTCTTCTTTTATATATTTAAGAGTCTTAATAATAAAACATACTCGCAGATGGACACTGGATTAAAGTAATAACAGATTAACTTGAAATGTTTGTCAACAGCATCTAAAGTCAAATGATGAAGTTCAAAATGGTAAGTTATTCTTCTTCTTCTTCTTTTCGTGTCGATGGCAAAACACTTAAAATTATTTTGGATAATTCCGCCACCCGGACCGCGGTTGTTGACCCTTCTATCAGCTCAATTTGTGTACAGGAGTCGGGACAGGCGGGGCATGAAGTGAGGTGAGCCATGGACAATGGTGAGAGACCACATAGGCACGCGATATCCTCCTGTCCAGGAAACCCCCACCTAGACATATTATCTTTGCATTGGCCAACCTGGCTACGGAGTCTGTCCAGGGACCTTCAGGTTAACCATGGCAAATCGTGTCCTGTTGGAAGGCTTTCTGAAGGCAGAACCAAGGGGACGGGTGGAGCAAACGTGTTAGACCAGAGGTTAAGACGAGCAGAAGGTGGATCTGTGTCAAGATTCGGTACTTTCTAAATCTAAATATAAAGCTATGCCGACTTTAATTTCTGTGGTTGTCCCTGCCATGTTATATTTAGTCTGAGAGTGTCTGAACCCTAAGGCTGAAGTGAGGTTTATTTCTATGTTTTCACAGGATTGTGTTTGTGATATGAGCGCCAGGTCATCGGCAACATGGTCGGTCTTTTGTGTAGATGTTGAAAAGTAGTGATCTCCAACAAAACGGTCATCCCCAGGGTAGAGACCCTGGGGATTACCGTTTTTTTGGGATCGCCATCTGCTTATTTCTTCAGACAAATGGACCTGAAAGCTACGGTTGCGGAGCAGCTCACCAAGTATTTTTATAAATTTCTAGTCATTGACCATCGAGTAGACATTCCACAAGAGACGCTTCAGGTTCACTGTATCATAAGCTGCTGTCAGATCCACGCATACAGCGCTGTAATCATTCCCATTTCAAAACTATCCTCTTTGTGTTATTTATTTTGGTTCACAAAACAGAATAACATCAGTGTAGCTTCTGAATTACAAATACAAATCTTATGGACTAGACGTTTATGATAAATTGGGATGTGTTGGGTGAGTTTAAACGTCTGGTTACATCTTGATTTTTTATTTCTGATTTCTACCTGTTCTGGAATTAAGTGCTGATTTAATAGGTGATAGGCGGTTAACCAAAAGTCGTTGAGATAATTTGTATGTGTGACTGAGCAAGGATAATGGGCGGAAGGTTTTTAGGGTCATCTAGAACTTTTCCCGGTTTTGGAATGGCAATATCAAGATCCATAGACGTGATAATTTCGCAGATTGTAGACAATCATTGAACTTTGGTTGTAACCAGCAAATAGTCATAGGATCCAAGTTTTTAAGTTATTCTGTGGAAATGTTATCAACACTCGATGCTTTACCAGATTTCAAGTATCTAACACTAAAAATGATATCGTCAAAAGGCTGGCTCAGTAAATTCTCTTTCGGAAGGCATTGTACAAGTTGAATTCTGGGAAGGCGAGTGTACGATTTCTTATTCAGCAACAGTTGATGAGCAATTTTGTTTGCAGTAACTTTACTTGGAACTTTGGAGGAGAGGGCTCACCGGTCCATTTACGGATTGTGGTCTAGGCCTTTTTACTATTGTGGGTCATGTCAATGCTGGTGACTGTATTAATCCATTTGGTTCGCTGGTTTGCATGGATAGACAGCATTAAGATTGCACAAGCATCACATGTGTCTTGTGAAAATGGATCGGCATTATAGGCGGATTCATAATTTTTAAACGGCGCAGATGACTCTTGAGTCAAACCCGGGACGTTGGAAGTACGACAGCCTCTTGGGATATGTTGGCACGACGATTTCCAGATGATACCTACGAATCGTTCGTAGTTCGGTAATGAAGCTAGCTTTATAATGGCTTTGTCAATTGTTTAACGAATTATTGCACTACTGCATACTGCACTTAATCGGTCTATGTAAGGTTAGGGGTATTGATTGGCAGATGGACTTTATGCATTGAGAGCTGAATCTGGAACTGACAAAGATCAAGACTGGGTTGTATCCACGTTTCCATCGACCACTGTTAAACGATTAACGGAGATGCATTTTTATTGATAAGGCCGAAGTTTTAATTTTAGTAAGAAAAAATCTGTTACTGTGTGATGAATACACTCTTCAAAACGTAGGTTGTAGGCTGTATACTTGGTAACAGTTTACTTTTTTCGGTGACTACATAAGTAGTTTCATTTCGGTGTATCGCGTGTCTCATTTCGGTGATGAGAAGTTTCATTTCGGTGAGCTCTTCTTTCATTTCGGTGACACCAAAATTTCAAAGTACTATATCTCTTAAGTATATGAATTTAATTTAATGTCGTGTTAAAATTAATTATAACGATAGAGTAAATAACAATTCTACATGGTTGTATTTTCAAAAAAGTAACAAATAAAAAAGTTCACCGAAATGTTAAAAAATATGGACTTGTTGAAATTGACCCTTAAAAGTTTGTGTGACCACCCCGTGTGACCGAGGATTACAACCCACGACCTCCTGCGTGTTAACTTTTTACATTAGCAGTTACAAGTAGCGCTACCATGAGTTAGCTATCAAAAACTTACCTACGTTAAGAACTTATCGAATTGTTTTTTCATACTACCGATTTTAGTTCTTAGCGTTACCGCTAGGGGAGCTGTACATTTTTTCATAGACATTCTTTACATAGGCAATATCGAGTATCTCACTTTTAAACTCATGGTAGCGCTAAATGATCAAAAATATTTTTTCCTTCCACCTATACCCGGGCCACGGGTGGCGCCGAAAATTGTAATTTTTTAAACACACCAATATCATATCATTACTGCAATAAAATTAATCTAGAGAAGCAAGATAAAGCTCTGCGATGCGTCAATCAAATATTCGTATAAAGCATGCCCTGCACTTTGCACTACTAAATTGCACGCTAAAAGATAAGCTGCCAAATACATTATAGTCCAGTCAATTTAGACCAAAAAATGAGAGTGAAGTTACATAAAGTCCCAACAAGCTGAATTTCAGTGAAATTATTCAATAATAATTATAAACAATGTCTATAAGTTCCCCATCATTCCGTTGTAAGGAAAAAAATTAATTCAAGGTCAAAGGTAAAAAAAATGAGTATTTCGCGATTTTCAGCAAAACGGTAAGTTTTTCCTAATTTAATTTCACTGTTTAGCTTGTTGGGACTTTATGTAACTTCGAATGTCTAAATGGACCGGACTATTAATATTATATATCATCTATGAACGCACACACACACGTGCTAGAGTATTAGGATCGGTTTGACGATTGGTAGGTATTGTTCTACTGATCTAATTTTCTAAGTACGTTCAAATCTTCCCAATAATTATAGTTAAATTTGATAGTCTTCATTAATGTATTGGCTGGTATCTTCTATCTTAATGTGTACAGTCACGTGCACTGGTATATGTACAGTTTCATTCAATTTTAAACCTTATCATTATGTAGTAAGAACACTTGGTGTACATATTTCAGTGCAGGCGACTGTACCTACTTGTTGGGGAGTGGATGGGGCAGATAAAGAAGTACACGAGTATTTAACATTTGTAGAAATATATTGTTTTGAAGTAGATATCAACAACTTTACAAACTCTCACCATGACTCAAGTTTTAGTATTTTTTATGGAAATTCTGTAACTATAGGAAAATAAGTAGATAAATTACAAAAAAATTTAAAATTTTCTAACTAATTTCATAAGTATGCTTTTATAATTATTAAAAATTGAAATATCTAATCTTGAAGGGTACCCACAGTGAAAGAATTCTTCGTGTTGGTTTATTATGGCGATTAAAGTAGATATTTGATAATATTTATTACCACCTAGTTATCAGTAGTACGTACGCCAAGTTCATCGTTTATGTCAAAGATTAGTTTTATTGTGCATTTTATAGATGAGTGCATGTTACAATGTATAATTTAATACATAGGTACCTGTTAAATCATATAGAGGAAATAGATAACATAAAATAAAAATATTCGTGGTAAAAAAGGTTATAGAGAAATGAGCTCCCGATATTTCGGCACTGTTCGGCAAGCGCCATGATCACGGGTGAACTGTCAGTTCTCATTAAAACAAAACAACATGGCATCTTTGTAAACCATGTGACTGCAAATAAATAAATAAATAAATAAATAAAAAATAAATAAATAAATATCCCGGACATTTTCAGTTTTCTAAGATTATTATAATACAGAAATATAATATCATCATCAACCCATCTCAGTCCACTCCTGGAGCTAGGCCACACCAAAGCTCACTACTCCCGTTAAAAATAATAAATAAATATTACACAACATCACATATATTGATCTGATCCCGTGGTAAGTAGCTTAAGCATTTGTGTTACGGATATTAGAAGCAACAGTAGATACACAAATATATTTAATAACACACCCAGACACAAAACAAACACTGATGTTCATCACACAAATATTTATCCCGAGTGTGAATCGAACCCACGACTCTTGGAACCGTAGGTAGTGAACCTGGGTCACTAACCACTGCTCCACCGAGTCAGTCAGTTATCTTCGGCTTGCTCCTCGCATCCTACTCCCACCAGCCCTCCTGCGCAAATCCTCACTCCACCTGGCCTGGGGGCGTCCAACATTACGTTTGCCGAGACGCGGTCTCCATTCCAGCAGTCGTTTACCCCAACGGTTGTCGGTCCTACGGCTAATATGGCCCATTCCCACTTCTGTTATTTATTCCGGTGAACTATGTCGATGACCAAATCCCGGCCGGATCACCTCATTTCTGCTTCGCAGAGAAACACCGAGCATAAGGTCATTTTGGAATACTGACGACACACTGATGTTCGGCGCCGACCGGTCAGCGTTACTTAAAAACGGTCCCTATATCTCTATGCATACTGCACCTTCAGAATCAATGGTAAGCTCGCGGTCAAAATCAGCCTTACTTTAAGCGACTTTGAACTTGTAGACCAGACCAGCCGTATGACGGGTAGGACGCACTGATTGAAGACTTTCGTCTTCAGGCTTTGTGGGATTGACGATGAGAAGAGACGTAATATAAACATTAAAAACTAGCGACCCGCCCTCGCTTCGCTTCGGGGATATCTCTATCTCTATGTAATATATTTTAACCCAGTAAGAGAAATCTATTTCTTTTTATCTAAAAAAAGCCTATGACACTCATGGTAGCAGTGAAATATTTTTTCAAATCGGTGCAGTAGTTTCGGAGCCTATTCGAAACAAACAAACAAACAAACAAACAAAAAGTCAAACCTTTCCTATTTATAATATTATTATATTACATTGACTCCCCCGTACCCCAGTGACGCTTACATGGAGCCTACATCGCATGCTGGTTAGCTGAGCGCGGTGGCGGCAACCACGCTACTTTTTTCTAATACTTGCATTTTTAAACTCGTGATATCTTCCGAATTAAATGTCCGAATTGAATAATTCAAAAAGTTATAAAAAGTTATTGAAGCCGTCTTGAATGTAAAGTAACTTTTTTTTTTAAGGATTTATACCAAGATACAAATAAAGAGCCCTTTCAAGTGGCGGCATATAAATTAAATTTTTAGAATAAAAAACCGCTTGCTGTGACATAACTATAATATTTAGACATATGCTGTCGCGACACTTTTTGTAGATAATGATGAGTTCCGCAAAGTCTTAGTAAATGGTTTTCTGTCTTAGTAAATGGTTTTGTTCTATCTTCAATAGTTTTCGCAGCGCAGGCGACGTAAGGAATTTTTCAGGTCTATTTTTTACACCTTGGGTTACATTATTGGAGTTTTAGTAAGGATCCCCAATTTTTAAAAAAATATAATATAGCCTATGTTACTTCTGAATAATGCTGCTTTCTAATGGTGAAAAAATGATTGCAATCGGTCCAGTAGTTTTTGAGTTTATTTATAACAAACATACAAAAATACAAATCTTTCCTCTTTATAATATTAGTATAGATATAGATATAGACTAGTATAATGAATAAACATAGCACCCACCTACTTGTTCTACAGAAATACACTTTGACATGATTCAAGGAAAAACATTCTCAATGGAAAACTGAATGAGACAATAGATCGAATGCAATTGAACGAATAGAGTTTAACCAGCTGTACCATACTTACCTACTGTTAACATCATAAGCAATCAAAGCAATTACTTATTTATTTAAATAAAAACAGCTGTTCCTACTTAATTATACCAATGCAATGGCCATCATGAATATTCATGCGTTCGAAGGAATTGTATTAAACACTTCTTTTTTTAACTGACATATGGCTTGGAGTATCCTCGTCATCATCACCGGACTTGCAGGGGAGCGGATGGCTTTTACGCTTAAAACACTACGAACGTCAGGAAGTCAGTGTTAAAGAAACAAATAATATTTGCAAACAATTTATTCACAGATTTAAATTCTTAAATACTATTCACATACTTAAAAAACGTATGAATAAAGCTATCATATAAATCATCATTATACCTATAGATAACTAATTATTTTTCCCATTATTCTTAATTTTGCGGCCGATAATAATATTTTGGATCAGTCAGTACCACTTACAATACATATTCAAAATCTATAAACCAATAAATTACACATCATAATTATCATCCAGTAGAAATTGCACACACAGACAGACAAATAATATTTGATAAAGAAATCATCACCAATAAAATCTCAGAAAATTTTTTGATCACCCCTACTCGTGTCAGTCTAGATCGGCTAAAGTTTCATCAAATTTTGTGAAGACTAAAAACTACTATAATTTAGGTACAAATAATAATGGGTATCAGTGCTTCGACCTGAATTTCATAGAAATTAAAGGTCTTCTGCGTCCCGTAGGAGGGCTGCAGCGCGTCAGTCTTGGTAAATACTGAATCTTGATCTTGGTAAGGACCGCTCGACTCATTTGTTTTCTTCGTCCAGTTTCTTGTCGTCTGGTAAGAACCATGCAACAGCGATTGCACCTGCAGAAAACATTGGTAAGTTAGATAAATACAGACAATTTACCGATGCTAAGAGATTTGTTACATTTTCTGGTAATTAACAGGAATAAATATTGAATTTCAATCAATGACAACAATAGACGGCTCTTTTTCAATGTTTGATTTTCAAATAAAACCAATTTTAGGGATTGTACGTTATTCCACAACTATCTACTAGGTATCGAAGTTCTTTTCAAAGTACCTACCATACCTACATACTATGAAAAAAACTTTGATACCTGAAGTGATTTCACTACTAAATTTCAAATAGCGCAGACAACATCCTGCCTAAAATAACCTAATCATCAAAATTCCTCAACTATTTCCAAATGTATCAAGGTACTTACTGAACAGCAGAAGGGCCCACGCGTAGAAGGTCGCCTCGCAGTCGTACGAGATGAGTGCACCGATCGCGTTCACTCCGAGGAAGGCGCTGGACCGACCCAGCATCACCGATAGACAGGACGCCATGCCCCTGTAACAGAACACGTTCATCACTATTTTTATTTGCTGTTTTAAAGCTATTTAAAGCTCTTAGATTTAAAATATTGTCTATTATTTGCGCGAGCACTACACATCTATACTAATATTATAAAGCTGAAGAGTTTGTTTGTTTGTTTGTTTGAACGCGCTAATCTCAGGAACTACAGGTTGGATTTGAAAAAATCTTTTTGCGTTGTATAGACCATTTATCGAGGAAGGCTTTAGGCTATGTAACATCACGCTGCGACCAATAGGAGCAAAGATACAATGGAAAATGTGTAAAAAACGGGGGAAATGCGAACGAAGTCGCTGGCACAGCTAGTTTGAAATAAAACTAATTTTACGGATTAAACTCGCGTGTATTGGTATTCTAAACATTATTTTGAGACGTTTCGAGCTCTTTACAGCGCTCGTGGTCACGTAAACACAACACAAAAAATCGCATTGACAGAATGAACTCAACGAGGACTTGAACCACCGGTCTTCCAATATCGCGTTGGCTGCTCTAACCAACTGAGCTATCCAGGTGCTTAGTCACCAATGCGAATTTTTCCATCACATTTTACCGGTCAGCCATGGGTGGCGCCACCACCGGTAGTGATCAAACACTATCGGTCCGCAAACATTTCATTACAGAAATGTTATACAGAATAGTTGCACTCGGCAATAACATTTTTATTTGTTGTTTTAATGATAATTAACGCTATAATGTGAATTTCTTATTTAATTTATGTTCATCACTGCCGATGGCTGCGAGTGGAAGCCATTCGCTACCTTGACGGATGATGATGACAATGCTGTCTTCGCAATCAGTTAGGTAAAATAAGGCGACAGGGGCGCCTTCCGTGGTTATATGTAGAAAAATCCTATTGCAAATTAAGCGTGTTGTTAGCACACTGTATTTTGTATTTTTATTTACATAGTGTTCGATGTGACACTAAAAGCATGATGCAAAATGAAATTGATCGAATAACGTTTTCCTAAAGGAGAGGACAATACAGTACTTGAATGGAATATCATGGTTTTATCGCAATCATTCATAATTAGTTTTCACTATTACGTCAGTGAAAAGTAAATAAATGAAACTATCGACGCAATTTGTGACATAACATAGTAAAGCGTGCGACAGCAGGGGCATGTAGACACACGCTGTTGAATACTATAAAGAAACGATAAAGAATAATTTAAGAGACGCTTAAATTATTTGTTCTTATTTCATAATTTACACAACTGCTAGGTAACTGCAATCAGATCATGTGACACAGACTTTCCAATATAGCAATCCGTCGTAATTATGATGCAAGAGATCATGAATTAATCATGTAATGTAATCATAATATGATGGTCCAAGATCCCAGAGCTGCCAGACATCACTTATTTTCTAATGGACAAAATATATACGATTGAGTAGTGTTGGGGTGTACTATCATCATATGACTAGTTGCTACCTTGACCAGACGGCCATTTTTCAGATATCAACCAATCAAGGTACATAGAAACACTGCTCACCTCACTTAAATTCTGATGGCTGATTTTAACATATATTTCACACAATATCATTAAAAATCAGGATTCATTACTCCCAGACACATGCGGTCGGCGGTTTTACCTTACAGACGCTTTAAAGCTATGAAAAAAATTTTACTTTTACTTATTTTCTGATGCTTGATTTTTATATATGTTTTTCAAACAACTAAAAAGTGCTCATCTGACCGCAATAATTATAGAATTGTACCTTACAAACGATTTTATTAGAAAAACTTAACTAAATTCAATTTGAAAAAAAAATCTAAAACAGTTGGGTCTGGTGAATGTTTGGCCCCTTGTATCGGTCTGTCCGTTTGCAAAACGTTTTAAAATAGTTGTTTGAATAACATATATAAAAATCAAGCATCACAAAATAAGTAAAAGTAAAATTTTTTTCATAGCTTTAAAGCGTCTGTAAGGTAAAACCGCCGACCGCATGTGTCTGGGAGTAATGAAACCTGATTTTTAATGATATTGTGTGAAATATATGTTAAAATCAGCCATCAGAATTTAAGTGAGGTGAGCAGTGTTTCTATGTACCTTGATTGGTTGATATCTGAAAAATGGCCGTCTGGCCAAGGTAGCAACTAGTCATATGATGATAGTACACCCCACCACTACTCAATCGTATATATTTTGTCCATTAGAAAATAAGTGATGTCTGGCGGCTCTGGGATCTTCCTCTATGACAGCTACCGACCGACGTTATATATTTCTTTAAGAATGTAACTTTATATTTTATACACCAATTAATGTTAGATCTAAGAAAGTGGTATAACAGACTATTTTTTGAAGATAGAAAAAAAAACTGAGGAAGCTGACCGTGTGAGAAACGGTTTCCGTTTCAAAACGTAACAAAATAAATAAGATAGAGCTAGTAATAGAGGTCGCTCGCGACCATGATTGTTGTCCAGTCGAAACTCTATGTATCTGCTAGGTACTCTTTTTATCGTGTGTACAACCATATTAATAATTGAAATAAGATATTAAAATAAATAAACAAATAATTAGACCTACCTCAAAGAAGTGGGATACAGCTCGACGAAGTAGACGCTCAAGATGCCCATGGTGAGCGCGCAGAGAAGGAAGAAGAAGAAGAAGATGCCTCCAGCTATCGGTATGTTGATCAGGTTCAGGAGCACGGCAGCGGCGCCCGAGCCGGCCAGGATGCCCAGCATGGCCAGCCGCTTCCTAGCCCCACAGGTCAGAGAGAGGACCAGGTTGGTGGTACTGGCCAGCGCTCCATACGACATCGCTGAGAGGAGAGTGGTCTCTTGGATCGTGTCGTTGCAGATTTCCACTACATCCTGGAATTTTAGGGTTAATTGAGCTTCAAATTTAAGAACAAATCGTAGTGGTAAAATATTGAATGAAGTCGTCTTTCAGAAACGTTGACTGCCTGTTAAACAGGATTTCGTCATAATCATATTGATTACCGAGTTTGGTAATTATACAACTATATTCTGTAGATTTCCTTTTATAATAAGTTCTTTAATAGCTACAGTTTTTAGACGTAGGTATGTCGTCGTGAGAATATTACGGAGTCCAAATCAATGCAACTGTCAACACATTTTCTCAGAAAATTGTTCGTAAAAGTGCCAGCAATCTTACCGTGCCATTTCCGGCTTGGCCGAAATTTTCTTGAGTGGAGAATCGGATGACGGTGCACAGGTTCATGCCCTCTCCGCCGCCAGAGCTCAGGACCGAGAAGAGGTTGTTCATGATGTACGGCAGCCAGAGGATGAAGCCGCTACCTCTGCCATTGTTAATCAAGTTATCATTGATTATAGAGTCCTGTTACGGGCGAAATAAATCCCTAGTGTTCCAACTTTCGACACAATTGATTACCTGCTAAGAATCGAATGGCTTTATTTGGGATTGCCTTAGTAATAGTCCTTATTTAAACAAATTATTCAAGTCAGTGGACAAAGGATCTTGTTTCACAACACTTATGCAAAGTACGATGGAGAGAACCATATGACCAAACTTGTATTCCGAATCCCATAGCTATTAGAACCCAATTCGTAAAAAATCCACGATTCAGTTCACATTTTCTTCGTCTGCCATTAAATTAATAATTTACTCACGTCATGTATATCACGATGACCAGATAGAACAGTTTCAGGGTGGTCTTCAGCAGCGGGGGTCTGAACAACGGTACGGTTTGTTGGATCAGCGACTGCACGAAGGAAGCGTCTTCGGACGGCCCTTTCTGCTCTCCTTCTTCTTCAATCAGCTTAGACACCTGGAAGTGGAACACATAATGTATTACTCGTACAAAGTCAAAGGAAGGATAGAAATACACCGTGAAATTTTAGTGGTTGTTTTCCCGTGGCAGAACGATTTGCCTTTAATACTATCGAATCATGTAAATTATTTCGCGAAAAAAATTTTCAAAATAATAATTTTCCAACTCGAAAACGAGAGAAGCTATCGTTCTTTTATAAGATGTGACGTATTCAGGAACTGCTTGCCGCATGAAATCGATGCTTAAAGCTTCAGAAGCTCGACGCCCTAAGTTATAAAGCGACTCGAACGTGCTTTCAAGTTTCGGTTTAACCTTTCGTAAAACCGGCATTTATTGATTTTAACAAAAAAGAACTGCACATATCTATTGTACTACTAAGATAGAATGATTTTACTGCGGGAAAACAACCACTAAAATTTCACGGTGTATATATTAAATATATTATTTCACATATAAAGAAATACTAGGAACACTTACAGGGAAGTTATCAGCCTTATCGCCAGAGTTGCAAGCGTAGATCCCTTTGAGTACTTGGAGTGCCTCATCGTGGCGGCCTTGCGAAGCCAAGAATTTGGGGCTTTCGTAGAAGAAACGAAGCAGGCACGCAGTGGCAGCACAAGGCAGCGACATCACGAAGGCTAGCAGTCTCCAGGGTCGGTAGTTGATGCCCAGGAACCCGATCCAGTATGAAAATTCCATTGGAAGGATGGGATAAGCGAATACTGAAAAAAATACGAAATACGATATGAAGAAAAGAGGGCAGCTTGCATCCTTGCGCGACACCTCATACTCAATTATGGAAAGCAACGAATTAAGAGAGTTGTAATTCTATATATTATCGATTTAGAAATTCAAAATTTGGTAAACAAAGAGTGGTTTTTATTGAGGGAGTGGTCAGTAGTCTGCTTACCGGCTACAACAGCCTGCGAACACATGAGTGCACATGTGCATAGCAACATCGAACGTCCTCGCGCGCGCGCAGAGCAACTCTCTCCAAGGAGTGTATATGCGCCCGAATTGCTTGCTGAAGTACTGAAATAAAAAAAAACACAAGATAAAATATCCATCTAAAATATACAGTTATTGGTTTGACAACTAAGGGCAATAGACATGGCATTATCTAATCCTGTAAAAACGGCCATTGCATTCATGTGCAAAGAACCTAACCTAACACGTTTGTTATTACCGAAGATACAAAATTTACAATTCATAATCTTGGTAATGAAAGTTTAACTGTATAAATAGAGATTGCGTATCTCAAACATTTACAATACTTATCATTGATTATCATTTAATAACAACTAATATTGCCATTACATACCTATCACCTGATATCAGAACAATAAAGCAGTATTGATATTTACTAACATGTTATTAATATGTAATCTATATCTGTAAGCCCCGCATCTGTGTGCAAGGAATTTCCGTACAAACATACTGCATGCTTCCTTGGTCATAAATATTGTGGTAACAAAGCAGAAAGCGTCAATACAACTAAGACTGGAAAAACCAATCACTATTCACATAATTTATTTTCATCATCATTGATTTTAGCATGAAAATAAAACTCTCAAAGTGCCTTTCGGACATAGTAACGAGAATATACGTCTAGATCTGCCTCACCTCAGACAACTTTCAGTTGTCAGCGTTGCTGAGCGCGTTAATTATTTTAAGTGATAATAAAGTTTGTTTTTACTAAATTTGATAAATGCGCTAGTGGAATTACCATTTTTACAATTTTCGACCTATTTTAAATGAGCTTTGGCTTCCATGTTTTCTATCTCGATGCTTTTTGTTTCTAGATACGAACTTTATTTTAATTACTAGTATGTGTATTTGACAGATTTTTCCATGAAGCTGTATTGCAGCATAGTTTGGTAGCTTGGTCCGGTTTTTTATATTAACATAAAATTCAATCAATCTTTGAAACTGAAATCGAACCCGAATTCTAGGACGGGGCAAAAACGGTCACAAAGCAAATATTTCTAAGTAGCACCTTTACCAAAATATTGACTCAGCGGATGACTATAATAGTTCGTTGAATAGAAACGCACTATAATTTATCTCCACCAACATTTCTACTCTCACGTATTTCCCAACACGTGAATCAGTGCGCTATTATTGTGCTGGTATCAGATGGTTCCATATAACGTCATCACTGTGTAAACCTTTCGCAGTGGTGACGTCGGAGTCTTCTTTGCCTGTCTGTTCTGAATATTTGCAATACCAACGAAATCTCTGAAGTTCATTTAGAGGTGGCGAAAATACCTTTATCTTTTGTTGTTTTAACGATAATTAGTGCTGCCAAAAATTTTAATAGGTAGGTTGCAAACTGTTACGGTTATTTCGAATACAAATCTGTTGAACTTGCTGTTGAGATTACTGGTTAATGTATTCTATGAAGTCAATTCAAAAGTCATAAAAATGTTTTGAAATTGATACTGCAACATTTTTGTACTCAGTACTTGTTCATATTGCAGTAATGTGATAAGTGCCTTAATGATATAATCTACTATTAATTCTTCGAGAACAATTTCTTCAAATTGACAGGCGTTTTGTACAAAGTTTTATTTAAGCTGGTTATAGACCCTTCTTTAGTTTCGGAGAGAAAATACATATCGGATATTCTGACAACACAATCAAACTTTTTTCATACTTTATTTTTGAACAAATATAGAAATATACTTACAAAGTAGACGAGATGAGTTTGAGGACAGCCATCGAGATCCAGTCAGGTGCGAAGCTGCTAAGGGCCGCAAAGACGAAACCAATGGACATGGATAGCGTGAGGGTCAGCTTGCGTCCTTTGGTGTCGGAGATGTAGCCCCACAGTTGGGCTCCGGCGACCACGCCTGAGGGCCAAGAATGGGTGAGGTCAGGATTTGTGTGTTGGTTTGATGGAGTGGCGAAGATGTGGGGAGGCATACGTCCAGTTGTGGACAGACTTATAAGTTGATGATGACGATTAATGGAGTGATCCCCGTTCCATTTTTAAAAATCTCTGATTTCTTAGTAAAACGGTGGAATAAATACTCATTTCTCTGTGCCCGTACTATTTCCAAGTGAACATTGTTTAACTTTATGCTAGTGGATGTAGGTGTCAAGGATGTAGATAGCTCACCGGTGTTGTTTTAACCCTGAGAGAAGGTTTTTTTCCTCTCAGATAATGCACACCAGAGCCTATCTCTATGTGCATTGTACAATATACTCGTATTACTGCAACTTCGAGTGACGTGCGCCGACTGTTTTATTTAAACTTTCTATCTAGAACATGTAGGTAGATAGGTAATAAAAGCTCAAACTCTCCAAGCTGGTCTGGCTGGTGGTGCATATCGCCTACAGTATCCAGGCCATGTGTTTGCTGAGCTGACAGGTCAGACGCCACCGTCGCTACCTAGATTCTGGTCTCGAACAAGTCCGGCCCATCGCTTGTAGCGTCCAAGAGTGGTTAACCCTGGGATTGGTTAAGGGTTCCGTAGGTAACTCACCGACTAGAGGCACTGCTGTGAGTAGCACCCGCTGCTGCATCGTCAGGGTCAGGTCTCAAACAGTCCAAGATCGGAGAACCCTGGGATTGGCTGAGGGTTTCGTTACTCACCGACTAGTGGCACTGTTTGTGAGCAAGATCTCTGCTGCATAGTTAGCCAGGTCGCACACAGCCACCACCACCACGATTCTGGTCCCGTACAGGTCCGGCCCATCGATTGTAGCGTTCAAGAGTGGTGAACCTTGGGATTCGCTAAGAGTTCCGTAACTCACCAACTAGCGGCACTGCTGTGAGCAGCGCCCGCTGCTGCATCGTCAGCGCCAGGTCGCACACAGCCGCCGCCACTACAAAGCTGGTCCCGAACAGGTCCATGCCCATCGCCTGCAGCGTCCAGCTGCACACCAGCAGCAGGGAGAAGTTGTACTTGCCGAACCCTGGGGAATAAAAAAATAAATATAATCAAAAAAAAGCTCAGGTATGTGCGCAGCAAATTCATAGCTACTTACTGCCCGACGTTTCGACTGGGTTACACCAATCATCAAATGTAGGGTAGCAGTACAAATGACATAAGTGCCTGGTTCAGGGGTAGATTTAGAAATTCACAACCGCTGTAGCAGACGAAGACGGGCGGCGCCAGTTCGCTCGCGACCATGATTAGTGTAACTAATATTTAGTGTAACGGAACGCGAAAGTCTTAAATCTTATGTGCGCCAGCAGGATTTTTAACTACGAGACAGCCAAAGGCAAAAATATATTATGGTTTACTTTAACGAACTTGCGTCCTTTACGAAACGCAGCGGCGCAAGCCACTGCGCTCTATTGGTTTACAATTATAATACCTTAGTATCATTTTGCGCAATTTTTTTCCACGAGCACTCATTCTTATAGATTTCAACAAGCGAAATTCCCGTTACCATGGAACACTTTAAAACAAAATCCCATTTAATATTCTTTGTAGGGGACATAAAATCAAATTGATTGCAATGACACCAATATACTGAATTTTATAAATAACTGAAATGGCGAAGTATTACTAAAATGTGACTTTTCCTGAAAACTCCTAATGTGATTCGTATTTGCATGAAATTGTAATGATAAGAAAATGTATGTTGATATGTACTGGATTCCGAAAGTTTCCAAGTTAAAATTAAATTTTACCTTAATCTAAGTTAAAATAATTCTCCGAAGTAATTTATGAAAAAAAATTGTAAGAGCTTAAATTTTGCGTTTAAAATTTTGCTGTTGATGTCATAAAAATGCTAAGAGTTTCCTTAATTAGCTGCTAATTTTAGGGTAATATTTAGTAACCATTCTTCAAATGTAATATTTTTACAATTAGATATCCCTTGGAGGAACATTTACCTATAAAGTACTTTCTAGTATTTTAGTTGGTTAAGCGTGTACTACGACCTACCTGTAAGCGTCAGGGCTTCCTCGACAGAAGCTGAATGGTTTATCTTCCTCTTTTCCATGTCGCCAGTTTCTTTCTCGAATTTCATATTTTGCTTCATATTTGCAGAACAATTTTAAAGCCAAAAAACAAAAGAAATATAATTGGCAATCGGTGAGGTTTTATTAGTTAATTAAAAAAACATTTGCAATGTTTTTTTTTCTTCCCTCTGCTGCCCGCCGTGCCAGCCAGCTCCTAGATGTTTATCAATCACAAGGAGGTTCGTCTCCTTATATAGTTGGAGTTGATACGTCAGGTTTGATATCTTTCAGCCCCGTCACGAATATGTGATCAACACTACGTGTATTTAAGTCGCGTTACTTCTGTCAACTCGTGCAAAAATAGCATCGAATGTACGTAGCCTGTTGTTAAAATACCCTGTTTGTGTTTGGATGTGGCCTGGCGCTGTTATTGGTAATATTTACTTAGTTCAGTAGGTAACAGCGTCATTAGTGAACTCATACTTTATTGCAATTTCTCATTTTGTTTGCATTATAGTCGCCAAGTGGTTATCTTTAATTGAATACAATTAATTTTCATTAACTGTTACGGCACATTGATAGGATATTGTAACCATGATCTTGGTCTGGTTATTGCCCATCAGGGGAACTTTAATGTCGGTATGTCCTTAAGTTTGGTTCATGGTCTTAGCCTCACTGGTATCTTACTCATGCAAATTCTGTATGCGTTTACATTTGGTGGCATATATGCGAAAAGTTGATATTGTCAATCGGTAATTAGCTGCATAGGGGCCTGGATATCATGAATAATCTACCTAATTCCAATGTCTCATCATTCGTTTGTCTCTATTATGTAATGTTTAAGACTTCCACAATTTCTGAATGGAAACCTACTCATTCAACTCTCACTGACGATCCTTACATTAATGATAACTATATTCGACCCATAATTCCCAGATACGAGTAGATATGGACGACCAACCACTTGCTTTTACGATTGGGATAGTCAATAATTAAAAATACTCTGAGAAGTAGCCAGCAAGGCTTCTCCATCACATACCAGTTGGTACACGACCAAATTAGTTTTGAAGGTATAATAAATAAGGTGTCCAAAATATTTCGGCCATGGAAGCCGATCTCAATGGAGATCAGCCAACTAGCATACGAATTTTGTCCGGTCCCGGACTCGAACCGGGGATTTCTCGGTGCTTAAGCACCGCTTGCTACCAATAGAACAACAAGGCAGTTAGACGTTTTAGGGGATATTTATATTATACTAGCTTTCCGCCTGCGACTTCGTCCGCACAGAGACGTTTAACGGGTAAAACATTACTTCCTTTCCTTTCCTAGGCTCTGGACTATATCTGTACCAAATTTCGTTTAAATCGGTCCAGTACTCTATGCGGTAAAGCGTAACAGACAGACAGAGTTACTTTCGGATTTATAATATTAGTAAGGATAAGGGTCAGGAACTTTTAAAAAATTGTATAATTTATTTGATGAGACCTAAGTACCTAACTAAAATAGCCGTAAGAGATATCACGTAGTACATACTCTTATGACGCATTGGCGATGTGCTTTAATACTTTTCGTATTATTTTAAAGGTTTTCTGGTTACAAATTAGTGTAATATATTCACAAACAACACGGTAAGGCAATAAAGATTATTGAAACAATGTCTTCGAACTTGCGTCGTAAGTCGAACGAGTCTCGCATGGACTACTTTCGAAGGTTTTCTCTGACAATAATGGTGCAATGGATGCCTTAAAATAGAACTTAACACTTGTGTCCTATTGTTTAGGCATTAATGTGTTATATTTATTTCTTTACTTAAATATTGTTGTCGAGTTAATCATCACTTGTTTCCTATATCTACTTACGAAAGCCTCAGCATCAGCCCATATTCGTCACTGTTGGGGCACAAGCTTCACCTAAACTAGGGTGAACATACCTTAGTCTACGCTAAGCAAGCCAATCTGCAATTGGTCAACTTCAGTGTGCAAATTTCTACACAATGATTTCCTTCTACTTAAAGCGTTGAATAAACGTAGGAACATATGATTTTTTATTTGAAATCACATTAATGTATCGGGTTTGAACTGGCTACCTCACGCATGGCTTTCCAGCCAGCCATCGACTCTTTCGAAGTATCCCAGGTCTTACTAAGGCCTACTTAGGCCGTACTTAATATAACTAAGGTAGTTACTTTTTGATAATCAATCTCGCATTTGCTCTACCAAGCTGTATTGGACAAAAGCACAATGTTTTTTAAAAAATAATGTGTTTTTCGTAAAGGTAAATAAAAGACGTGACGCGGCAGTCCCCGGGTGCCACCCGGGGACTGCCGCGGTATATCTATTGCATAGCATCGTCCGATTTCGTAGCAGCTCGTCTCGATTCGTGCGAGTTTTGTAGAGTCGTACAATACGTCTAACGGTTACGCAATTTCTTGGTTCGGTCGCCGCGCTCAAAGCCCGCGATAAAATCTATGCAATAGCTTAAAACTGCAACCTAGACTCAACGTTACCCCGAATTTCAGCGCTTAGCCAATGGCCGAATGTGTGCGTGTCCTTACGCTTCATACAAAGATAAGTAATGCGTCAAGAAACGCACAGGGTTAACAAATAAGGAATAATCCTTCGGAAGACAAATGGCCTTTGTCGTAAGCAGTAAGGGCCATACCACACTGTCTGATTGCGAGGGAGCGTAGGGAATTTACCGCAGCCCTGGTTCAATGGACTTTAACGCTTTACGCTCATATTTTAATAAGATGGTGTTATTCCACTTTTCCCCGCCAAGTTGCCTCACTAAAGAGGTAAATGTTGCATTTTGCTTTCAGTAGAGCGACTTTGCCCTGCAGCAGCAAAGTTGAAACTAAATGTCCCGTGTAAAGGTAAGTTTCAGGTGGATTTCCTACTACCTATGCTAGGAGCTCACACCATCAAAAAGAAAATGAAATCAGATATGTGATTGCATTTTGATACAACTACAGCCTCCATTTAGGGTTGCCATCTCCTAAACCAAAAGCGAGACCGTATTTAAAAAACAATATTTCCTCTGAATTTAGAAATCCGTTGTCTAAAAAAACGAGACCGTCTAAAAATAAAACCCGGACACAATAACCAACCCTGCCCAGACAGCCCCCGGACGGCTTTCAAACTAGGACAAATCCGGGGAAACCCGGACGGATGGCAACCGTACCTCCATTGAAAGGTTGAACCAGGTTTTTTTATTGACTTATTACTACCTTTATCCTTAGCTAAGCCTGGGGTAGAGCCGAAGAGTAGAGTACCTAGAGTGAGAACTTATACCAGAGGGCGTGCTCTACACTAATATTATAAAGCTAAAGAGTTTGTATGTTTGTTTAAACGTGCTAATCTCAGGAACCATTGGTTCGAATTAAAAATTATTTTTGTGTTGGATAGACCATTTATTGCGAAAGCCTAAAAATAATGGAATGTAGTAAGTTCCATTCTACGTATACGAACTGCATAGGTATTTTATTTAAATGTTCTATTACATTAAATTAAACTAAACGATACGTTTGTCATTTAAAAGTATAAAAATATTTATTTTAATATTTTTCCTAATGACGCCGCAATAAAATGAAAAAAGTGTGCAATAAAATTATTTTCGCTTGTCAAACGTAAAATGCGTGATTCAGAACACAATGAAGCGTCACAGGGATCATCTTAGCTGAAAAAGACTATAGTAAGTTAATAAGCGCGTATTGACGAAGGGTGTGACGCGTTTTCAAAGATTGAACATCTAAAACGATGATCCCATTCATCTCAGGCGGAAACGCAGCCTTACACTCGGTACACGCGTCACCGCTATTGTAATTAAACGAAAGTTGCATTTTAATGCGCTTGTAATCATTGACAGGGCAGGACAATGACTTCACCCGGTCTCACATTATGCATTGATCCCACTCGGGCTTGAATTTTGGGTCCTCAGTTCTCTGAACGCCTTAATGGACAGATCAGGGCTTTCGGATGAATAAGTTCCCTATCATCAAATCGTTATCGAATCGTTCCCTTTTTTAGAAAAAAAAATCAGTTTTCAGGTCGACGGGATGAATACATATGGATTAGTCCACCAACGTCAATAAAATAGTTTTTAGAAGGTTTTTACATGTTCAGGACAACAGACATTGGTCATTTCCAAAAAATGGTTCTTGATAAACAGACAGACAGGCAAAACTATACTTTGAAGGTTTGTTATTCTTCTAAACCCTAAAAATGATTAGAGCCTTAAACAAAAAATGGTTTTTTTGTATGTCTCAACTCAATGCATACAGGAAACCAGACATAATTCTACCGAAAAACATGTCAAACAAAAAATGTGTCTCTAATTAAGTCTCTAAAATAATCTTATGTACGAAGAGGACATTAAGTTAATTGTGGAATTGGATGTAAACCTTAAAATATAGTAAATTATTCGATTTACACCTAATGAATAAAACAAAATTAGTTAAGTACAATAACCTACTTGAGTAGGTATGTAACTTAGACAGAAATTGACTCAGACGAAAATTTCAATCAAACTTTTCTGCAAATTTCAATTATTTCAGTCTTCAATTCACACCAAGAATAACTCAGTAGTCGTAGTAAGATTAAAAATACATAGTAGTATTATTTCTATTTTTAGACGTGATTGCAAAATCTACATGGCTTGGCTACTGATAAAACTTTTTCTACGCGTGTACTTAATTATGAAGAAAAAACAAGTTTCGCAACATTTGCAGGGAAAGTAATTTTACAGTTAGAGTCGAATAATCGCCAGCGCGATTAGATACAAAAGTTACGAAAAAAGATATGTAAATAAGTTTATAAATACTTTTGGTTTCTAAGGTACCCCCCAATTTTTTATTTTTGCGCAGCAATCGACTTGACTCCTTCGTTAAATGGTATATCTACAGAGAAATAGGCAATTTGGAAACATTCTTTTCATATTCATTTATCAATTATTACTAGGGAACGCAATGACCTTGTTAAAACAATGCCCAAGGCAGAATGGCGGCGACGTGGTCCACAAACACGTTTCCTACAGAGGTGAAAAGTGGATCGCTGGAAGTGATCTCTACCCACCCCTCTGGGAAAAAGGCGTGATTTTATGTATGTATGGTACTAGTAAATCTATCAAACAAATCTAGGCGCCTAAAGCGTGTAAACGCCGGTGTTAATCACAGAAATATTTGTCCCGAATGGGAATCAAATACACAATTCTTGGCATTGACACGAGTTTAGGGGCATTTCGTCTCAGGGGCCACCTACGATAAGACAGGGGTACAATCCAATGCACCATCAAGTCCCGGATCTAGAAGGGACAACTGGGGGCAATTGGCCCCCCGGGCGGCAGTTTCATGGGAGCGCCATATCGTGGTTCCATGACCCCCTACTATCAAAGTTTTGCCCCGGTTCAAAAAATCGTAGATCCACGTCTGGCGCATCAAGCCAGTATAGGTACTTTTATGAGATGATCGGATGTTCCAATAAGTTCAGTCCAGGGCGTAGGCCTTCAATATTAACATAGGCCTTGTCATATCTACGTAATAGATATAAATACACACAATTATGAATGTACTGGCATAATTAACACACTTATACCATGCGGGTGGTAGGCACATATAGTAATATCAACAGAAATCTGACTATATTCAGGAAAAGGCACGTTGATTTAAAGAATATTTGAATTTATAAATTGCAGTCGTATAAGTAAATTATTTTTGATCATTTATTTCTTAAATATTTATTATTGGAGAATTTTTGGGACGAACCAGGACTCGAACCCAGGACCTTCCCCGCAGCAGTGCCGTAACTAGGGCGGTGCCAGCAGTGCCCAGGTACGGGGCGCAGAAATGTCCAGTTCAGAATCTAGCTTTATTTCTCAAGGGCAAAGTTTTTAAAGCTCGTGCCGGCAGCATAAAAGGCTAGGTACGACACTGCTCCGCTGTAGCCAACTACGATATAGATCAACGTTGCAGAAATACCTAAAAATCAATTGAATTTAGTAAAGAAAGAGAATCCATTTCTTTGCTTTACAAAGGACCTTTTTATAACCTTCAAGATACCGCATGATACTTTCTCCGCTGCTCAAACCAATCATAACAAAGCAAATACAAGCGAATGGAACTTTTCGAAGAAGACAGTACGCGGGCTTTCCCAGGCCTTATCTGCTACTGAAATAGAACGTTATCACGTCAAATAGCTGTTGCTCAAAACATAAACACAGCTTCCAAAAATTGCAACTATATCACACTTTTCCGGCCCCGAAATATTCCGTTCCTCTCAATAAATAACTCTGTGATAAGGAGCCTGCGTCATAGCGAGTTTGCTCACATCATTTGCTTTGGGATCAGTCAATCTCGAATGCAGGGGGTCTGATAAGAAGAGTTACTTCAGTACATAACAGTTTGTTTCGGTGAAACAATGCGGCCATTTCAGTTCGGAGTTTACAGGGTGATCTTGCTATTGGAATATTTAAATGTAATATACACGATTATTTGCTAAGTAAGTACATGATTTTAAACTTGGGACAAAAACATGACCCTATAAGAGTGTTTGTACAACTGAAGAAATAATATTTCTTCTTTTTTGTAGTGGTTAATTTAAAGCTCTATTTGGTTTTGCAGAACCTTTTCCTTTAAATGCCTTGGTATGGAATCTCAAATGTAGCAAACAGACTAAAGCCAAAAGTGGCCATAGCTTGCTCTCCAGTGCCTTTCCTTGTCCAGCCAGTCAAATTAGAATCAAAAATATGCGTACGGTGTGAATTTTGCCTTACTCAATTTTATGATTAAACTTTTTACTGTTTCGCTGAAAAGTGATTTTTTTTTTGCGCACTTCAATTCGATGGGCACTTTTGACAGATTAAATTATTAATTGTAATTTAGTGTTTCCAACATTCATGCCAATTTTCAGCTTTGTGCGAATTATGTAAACTTGAATGTCTATTTTGACTGGGCTATTCCACGCAATTTTTCAGTCACACATAGAAGATATTTGTAAATAATAATTTAATTATAATTTTTTATCAATTATGTAATTTTGTGTTAGAGTATCAATCTCTTATTTAATACAAAAAAATAATGTAGGCCAAAGCAATAAAGGAAACACCATGTAGATATTCTTATCATAATTATCGCTATTAGCACACGCTAAATTGTCGTAGGTATTTCTGTGGCATAATTTGTATCGTCTGAGCTATATTTCTTCGCAAGTTTGATTTCTTTGTTTCTCAAATGATGTCGTTTAACGGTAAACAAAAGAAGTTAACTCGATTCGATTGAGCTTTCATAAGAGAACCACTTAGCCAGTACAAATAAATATATGTTGATGAGTGTAAAAAAATATATATAATAACGTCCGACCGATGTCGGCCATGGCGGCCGATCTCAATTAAGATCAGCAAAGTGCGCACGACATATTATAGAGCACAAGTATGCGCGCAAACACAAGTGCACTCTCTGATCCATTACTTACTCTCATAGTTCGTTGAGACCGGAATCCGACATGTCACTTGACCGATGGGAGATTGGGCGCACGACCATCGGCTTACGAGCTTCGAGCCACGGGCGTACCACCGTCAACTTCCTAACTCCCGGGCCCGGCTTAGTAATTACATTACAGAAAACCTCCCACCAATAGACCGACGAGGCAGTCAAAAGGCAGAGGGAGTAAATATTAGTTTGGTATTTGGGCGATACACACATTATGAGTCTTCCCTGAGGTGGCAGTAGGATAAACGTATATAAACGTTGACTCACAATAATGAATCACTCACAAAGCCACCTTTTCTAGAAGATGTATTATCTTCTATTATGATAATCCATGGATATTTCAACGCGAAATTAACAAGCTTCCAACAAGATTCATCATAATAGAGGTAATAAAATTAATGCATGGAATGCCCTTCCAACTCATGTGTTCTATCCCTTCTTCTTATCGAGTCGAGCCCAGTATTCGGCCACACGAATCGCGTTGTCTGAGGCACCCATCAAGTCCAGGTTTCTGGACAAGCGGGACATGACATTAGATGACACATGGACTGTGGCAAGAAACCGTATGCGCAGGATAGATCCAATGCGTCAGTGAATCCCCATCTGAGCCTATTTTCCTTGCTTCGACCAACCTAGGTACGCAGTCTGTCTAGTGACATCCAGATTGGTCATGGGCGTGAAACGGCATTTAAGGGTGAGTGCGACAGACTCAATATTTTTTCTCCATTATTCCAGACGTAGTTCTTTGACCCTGGAGCCATGTTATTGCCATAGACGTTGAACTCGTTATCTATTCTTTAAATAGCTAATATTCACTAGCATTCATGAAACAAAAGTTATCTTGTCATGCTTATCTGTAATTTATTATATAAAATACTTTGTTTTTCTTTCTCCATTTTCTATTTTTACGCATTAAATAGTCTAATTAAAGATATTAGGACTTCTGGTTAATACTGATATAGATCTATAGACATTATTAAGAAAGTAGATCTAAAGCATATTACGTACACGTTTTCAGACTCCAAAATTTTCATAAAAAAACATCCATTCCCAATGTTAGAAATAAAAAATATGGATTTTACGCGCGTATAATTTACATCGCACATTATTGACTTTCTGGTTGTGGTCATGGAGCATCACCTTCTTTTTTTTCCTTACGAACTGACATACGATGATGGCTTGGAGCAGAATTGCGGAGGAGCAGATGGCTCTCACCCCTAAAGGAGCATTACCAATATTTTGTTTGGGATTCCTTAGAGTTGTGGAGACGTGGGTTAGAATCCCTCGCCAATATATGGAAAAATTACTATTTTATGCATTATATTGTATGTATCATTTGACTACAGTATCATTATATATGTGACTAATATTCATACATTCGTAGACCGAGGAGATTATCAGCCCTTGAAGTTTGAACAGACCAGGAAAGAACTGTTCTTCACGTACGCAACGCAGATGTTCGAGGTTGTTTATAATTAGTCACTTGCACGCCATTTTCAATCGATTTCTTCAGATAACTAAATAATTCGTGAAAAACATGCTGTTTACTTAATTTAACCTTCGGAGGGCTGAGAGGTCGCGGAAACATGGTCAAAATAATAACTTTAAATCGTCACGGTTTATACCTACATTAGAAAATGAATATTTCCGTGCACTGTACAAGTGTGTACAAGTGCCATGCTGAATCAACAGTTGATGCATAATGGCACTTGCAACACAGCTTAAGTGGCAGTGGGCTGGCCACATCAGCTGTAGAACCGACAACCGCTGGGGTAGACGAGTTCTGGAGTGGATACCGCGTCTCGGCAAACGTAGTGAAGGACGCCCACAGGCCAGGTGGTGTGACGATCTGCGCGGGACGGCTGGTAGGAGCTGGATGCAAGTGGCCGAGGATAGAGAGAAGTGGCGTGCATTTGGAGAGCCCTGTCCAGCAATTGACAGGAATGGGCTGATTATGATGATGATGATTACTTGCAACATTGCCGAAATATCAAGATCTCATCAAAATAAGAAAACATAGTTAATATCATATGTACCATCATTCATATGTACCATCATTCGACGCTTTTACGGTGAAGGAAAACATCGTGAGGAAACCTGCACACCTAAGAAGAAATTCTTAGGTTGTGTAGTCGACCAACCCGCACTTGGCCAGCGTGGTCGACTAAGGCCTTATCGACCTGGTTTAGGGTAGGCTCGTGCCCCAGCAGTGGGGACTTATATGGGCTGATGATGATGATGATGATGATGAGTTAATATCGTTGGTCGACTAGCTCAATAGGTCTATCGACCTCATATGTGGACCTGACGACCGCTTACCATCAGGTGGAGTGAGGTCATCCTGAAAGTCTTTACACAAAAAAAAAGTAATACTATGATTATGGATTAAACTCACGTGTATTACCTACTATTTATGGGCAAAACTTGCCGTGACCACGAGCGCTGTAAAGAGCTCGAAACGTCGGGTCTCTGAATAATATGTTTAAGTATACGTAAAGTATGCGTAATCTTAAATTTTAATTCAATAATAAAAACATATCGGATATATCTCTTGATCACAAAGCGAAGTCAGTTAAAAAAGAAGTCTAGGTCTTTCTTCAGGCTTTAATCTTAACAGTGTCCGCGGTGTCCCAGACTCCTCGTCACACGCTGAGCAGATCCCTTTTCAGTTACCTACTTTGTTTTTTTAATCTGGGGGCACGGCAGTGCCCCCGCCAAGTCGAGCGCGAAGCAAACACTGCCGTACCATCCTTTACTGGAACCATTTCGCCGCATTTTCAGGCCCCTATTTGAGAACTTCTGGATAAGACTAGAACGCAGAAATTTTCATCACCCATTAAGGTATGATAACATACTTAAAATCCAAAATTTCAAGTCTGTGGGACTTATAGTTCCGAAGTTAAGCGAAAGCAAAGTTTTGCATTTATGTAACACACTCACACACTCACCTACTCATGATCATCAAAATAGAACTAGTACTTCCCATAAACTCAGAGCGCTGAAATTTGGTACAGAGTTAGGGTTTAATAGCCACATAAAGGGAAAATTATAAAAAGTACGATAATCGAAGATCTGGAGTACCTGGTAATGCTGATTAGAAAACAACAGCCCAATATTATAAGGTCGTCTAAAAATATTAAAAAACGACATACCGGCTTTACAAAAAATATTTAATTTGGTTAGCTGCTTCTACAAAAAGTAGTGAAATCCCATCAAAAACATCCTGTAAAAAACCTAGCTAAGTCTCGATGGAGCAGATTGCTCATCTCTCACTAATGTTATAAATGCAAAAGTACGTAACTCATCTGTCTGTCTGTTGATGATCAGGTCATACAATCGACTTTAATGAAATTAGAACTCTGAAAGAAAGAAATGTATTTATTACCTGGTTATGTACCCTTGTGTTCCCTTCAACGGCCAAGTCACACAATACTAACTATAATAATGAAGAAATCGCAGTAAGGAACCTTAGGCTTGGCACGATTTTGTCTAGATTTCATTACTTTTTAGAGATGAGCAATCTGCTCCATCGAGACTTGGCTAGGTTTTTTACAGGATGTTTTTGATGGGATTTTATTTTCTGCAAATGTATGTGTGTTTTTAAGTGTAACTGAATAAATACATTTCTTTCTTTCAGTGTTCTAATTTCATTAAAGTCGATTGTATGACCTGATCATCAACAGACAGACAGATGAATTACGTACTTTTGCATTTATAACATTAGTAAGGACTAGCACAATGTGTTTTATCACCGAAGTTATAAGAAAAAGACAGTAAGTTGGCAGTTGGTATATAAAATAAATGTATCAACCAATATTTATTTTACTATCTTAAATTTTACTTATGAAAATTTACTTAATAAGGACGAGATAACGGCACGAGCCACAATAGTGAATTAAGATACCTAATCTCTTTGTTGTATAGGGACATAATGCAGGGTTTGGCTGATCAGGAAAGTGATTTATATATTTATTTATCAGAACATCCAGTAGCTCTTACATTTAATCATATATCTCAGCACGTTCAACTAAACTATTGTAGTACAATGCAAAGTATTTTAAGGTGTCACATCTTGCACACAAATGTAACACTGATAACACTTACAAAAATAAAGCTACACAAAACATATTTTTTTGCATACATACAGAACAATTATCACGCCTTTTTCCCAGAGGGTATGCAGAGATCATTTCCTGCCATGTGCTACGGTTCTGGCACACCACTTTCGCTTCTTTCACATCCATCAATCTCTTCATGCACTCTCGTTTATTAAGGGACCTTTTAATTTGACCCTTCTTCAAAATTTGACCTATTTGGTCCTGGAAGGTCTTTCTTGGCCTTGCCCTGTCGATATTTCCCTTCCTCTATATATTTTCACTAGCTGTGTCAGCGGCGACTTCGCCCCCGTTTCCCCCGTTTTTTATACATTTTTCATTGTATCTTTGCTCCTATTGGTCGCAGCGTGATGTTATATAGCCTAAAGCCTTCCTCGATCAATGGTCTATCCAACACTGAAATATTTTTTTAAATCGGACCAGCGGTTCCTGAGATTAGCGCGTTCAAACAAACAAACAAACAAACAAACAAACTCTTCAGCTTTATAATATTAGTATAGATTTCGTTAGTCGTCTCTCATTCATCCTCTCAGCATGACCAAACCATCTAAGCATACCTAGTTTGTAAAAGCGGCGGACAGTTTAATATACCTATAGTAATATTATAAAGCTGAAGAGTTTGTTTGTTGAAAAAATCTTTATGTGTTAGATAGACAAATCGAGATCGAGGCAGGCTGATAGGCTATAACATCACGCTGCGACCAATAGGAGCGGAACAATGGAAAATGTGCAAAAACAGGGGAAAACGCGAACGAAGTCGCTGGCACAGCTAGTTTCTCAATAACTTGAATAAGAATAATAGCATGTCGTGTCTTCGACGAGCGTGCATGAAGAGGTTGATGAATGTGGATGATGCGAAAGTGGTGTACCAGGACCGTAGCACATAGCAGGAAGTGATCTCTGCCTACCCCTCTGGGAAAAAGGCGTGATTTTATGTATGTATGTATGTATCGTCCAGGGTGATAGGACAATGTGAAAAGTTGGACGAGCAGCTTCGATGGGGTAGACCCACAGTAGGTAAGCTAATATTCATTGACCGTTTTAATTAAAAAATTTTTAAGCATAACAATGAACGGGACGACCCTAGTAGTCCTTATCACTTGGTAGGTACAATTAGTAGTTTAAAATTATTTACGTATCTAAGTAAAGCTATTATTTAATAGGGGAGACCGAGGGGTTTTGAAACAAAGGTGAGTTGAAACAGTACCGATTTCTTGGAACTCAAAACAGTTAGACAGTTGGCAATGTCGCTGTTCATCTATTTCCTACCACCCGCAGACGTGTCAGTTTGCGTCCGACACGTAAGACCCGCGGTTGTGGAGTTCTGCGTGCCATATGACAAAAATCGTGAAAAGTAAATTTTTAACGTATTTTTATGGTACCTTTATTATGATAACGGTTTTGTATTTTGGTTAAAGTTATGCATTTTACGAAAGCTTATTAACTAAAGATTTATAATATATATGTGGTACAAATGGTTTCTGTGTATTTGATTTTCTAGAATTGATTAAATAAAAAATGGGAGGTTTTTTCTTACTGAGGAGATTTGAAACAGGCTGTTTCAACTCTCCTCGTTTTAAATTTTACCTTACAGATCCATACCGGACTTAGGCCAGTTAATACTGAAATATTCTAGGACGCTAATTATCTTCCCAGTCAGGTTACTGATCGACCTTTGGCAACTTCCAGTATTCCTAGTTTATTCAGCTCTAATTAACTCTTTGGGATTTGATTATTCTTATTACAACTGCAGTTACCTACTTACCTGGTAATATCAGTACAAAATATTGATAAAAAGTTATCTTTTGAATTTTAAAAGTTTTATTACAATAAATACTTCTAAATTATATCAACTTTTTAATTGAATAGCCCTTAATATTTATTTTAAACCATATGTTTCAACTCTCCTCGACCCCTGTTTCATCTCACCTCGGTATGAGGGGAGTTGAAACAAGTTGACATGTTTCGGTAAAATCGATTTTTCACTACAATATTTGACGCTTACAATTTATTTTTGTTAGTTATCCGCAAGTTTAATAAATTACCTATCGATTGGTACTAATATCATTAGATTACTGTCAACAGCTTTTGATGTAAGAGACAAAATGTCAAAATTGTTTCAACTCCCCTCGGTCTCCCCTACAGTCTCACGTTATTTAGTTTATTGATGTTTACCGAATTAATGACTGGACACTACTGGACAGTGATAAAGCTGTTTAGTTTTATAATCTGAGAATATTTTTTCCATCACATCCTACTAGTTACCACATACCACTATCAAATCACTATACAGTATAAAC
Organism: Maruca vitrata; assembly: GCA_039566165.1. NCBI lineage: Eukaryota > Metazoa > Arthropoda > Insecta > Lepidoptera > Crambidae > Maruca > Maruca vitrata. Next base: position 1,827,696 of record CM076923.1, on the reverse strand, counting down.
CAAAGCCGTTTTCTCAATCCCTATATAGAGATATAGGGATAGAGTAGAGTTAGAGACCCTTTATACTCTTAAAGACAACCCTATGTATGCTAAAATCTTTTAGACTTCGTAACGGATTTTGATGCGGTTTCTTTTGATAGATAGAAGGATTGAAGAGGAAGATTTTTATGTTTACCCGAAGTACACGTTTACCCGAAGCGTAGGGAGCCCTCGCTGCGGGGTAACTATGTAGTTAGATAATAAAATATACCATTACACTTTGATCGAAACAACTTAAAAATAATATTTGCCAACAAATAGAACAACACTAATTAAATAACTATTGAAAACAGCTTACCTAAGGTACACAATGTAGGCTAATTACCTACTGTTTAAAAATATATTGCCTAATATCAAACCATTAAAATGGAGCAAAACATCGTTAAGCAAATAAATTAATCACAAAACAACGAAAGTGAAGTTGAACAAAAATTATATTTACACACCATTAGGTCTCCTGTTTTTTATACATTAAGGTCTGCCAACTCAATTCATGCAAAGTTCAAAAGGTCTGTAAAAAGACATCACTACATAGTATAAAACAAAGTCGCCTTTTCTGTCCCTATATCCCTATGTGCGCTTAAATCTTTAAAACTACGCAACGGATTTTGATGCAGTTTTTTTCCAATAGATAGAGTGATTCAAGAGGAATGTTTTTATGTAAAATTTACCCGAAGCGAAGCGAGGGCGGGTCACTAAAGTAACTAATATTATAAAGTTGAAGAGTTTAACGCGCTAATCTTAGGAACTACTTACTGGTTCGAATTGAAAAATATTTTTGTGTTGGATAGACCATTTATCGAGGAACGCAATAGGCTATATAGCATCACGCTGCGATCGATAAGAGCAAAGAAACAATGGAAAATGTACAAAAAACGGTTCAAAACAAAATCGCTAGCACAGTTAGATTGAAATAAAACTTATAGTTTACGGATTAAACTCGCGTGTATTACTAACGTTTTGTATGACGGGTCGTCAGTTGAATAATATATTTAGTATATAATACACGCGAGTTCAATCCGTAAACTTAGTTTTGTTTTATTCGAACGTTATAAATATCTATAAATAAATAAATATCTGGGACATTTCCACACACGGTCATCTGACCCCAAACTAAGCAGAGCTTGTACTATGGGCGTCAGAGACTATTTATAAATACATACTTAAATACAGAATCACACCCAGACACGGAACAAACACCGATGTTCATCACACAATTATTTGTCCCGAGTAGGAATCGAACCCACGACTCTTGGAACCACCAGCCAGGGACACTAACCACTGTTCCATCAGTCAAAGTTATTCCCTAAACGCATCCATTTCCATTTCAACATTGACCTGGGAACTGACCTCTCACCTCGCGGGGTCACACCCTGACCGAATGCTGACAAAGTAGTCGTTAGTAGTCAAACAGATAAGGTAATGATCTACGTCTGAACTTAGCCGATAGTATTTATAGCTGATACAGAGCGGTCAGGGTCCGGTCTAGATCTCCTTAGTTCACTCGCAGACATCATTCCACGTGTTCTACTCGTAGTATAAGGGAGTCGTCCTGTGCGTTTATAAACAAAGAAGTTTAAAAAATCGGACGCTTTTGGCCGAAAATTTATCCAAAACCACCCTTTATACCCTTTGTGCTTTAGTAGTATATCTAATTAATTGTGACTGTAAAAAATATACGTTTAGTGGGTGATATTTTAGAATGTGACGTTTTAAGTGTAAAATCGAAAATTTTGAAAAATCTGACTAAACTGTGATAATAAAATAATATAAACTATACCTAATTAATAACGAATGAGTCGCCTTGAGGTTCTAGATCGAGGTTTATAGATGCGATAAAAAAATGGAGAAAACCAAAGAAAATGTGCATCTGGGAACAAACAAGATGGTAGTGAACAGTGTGAATCGAGAACACTTCGAGACAGGTCTGGAGGAGGCTCTGGATATCGCAGGTCAGCACTTTACTGATATGAGGGTCCCGTTCCTTAAATTACACTCTCACATATTTTTTCTTAACTGGCTATGACGATGATGGCTTGGAGTAGTCTAGTCATCATTATCGCTAAACTCTCACACATCATGCACAAAAGCTTGGTATGAGAACACTTTGGGATGCGTGACCAGATTTTTGGTAGTAGGCTGGTGTTAAAATATATGTTCCACTATTTCTAATCCTTTAACGGCCAGTTTAATATATTACACAACATCCTGCATTAATTATTTTGATACCATATTTTGTTACTTAAATGCTTGTGTTCAGAAATAACAGAGATGTAGCAATTAGGTACTTTAATTTATAATAACACAAAGCGAAACAAACACGGATGTTGGATGATGGACACACAAATGGGTGAATTTCCCGACACCAAATCGTAAACGGCACGGCTGAAACTGCTAGTGCAGGATGGCACTTTTAACTTGTAATATTTTTTTTTAGATAAAAGGTGTTGTCTCCTATAGGTGACTATAAATATTTTTAAATTATGATTATCGCTAATTAGGTAAAAAAAATCTTAAACCCCCAATTGTATCATATCGGTGACGCGGCACAATTTGTTTTTCAGTATACTTTTAATCATATTTTAAAAACAGTTGATTTTTTAGGGATTTACCTTTTTTTATTTAAATCCTTAATAATGACAGTACCTTATTGCGGAAAGTTCAATACAAAATCTGTTATATTTAATGAATGGTAAGTACAAATTCACGTGTCCAAATGAGATATGTCATCGCGGTGAATTTTCGTTGTACGCGAATATCTAGGCATCGAAAAACACTAGCTTCTTGCCACTGCGCAGTAAATCTGCGCATCAGTGCCGCCTAAGCGCTTAACGTAAGAGGACGTGTGTTGCTGTTTGCAGTTCCCGCCAAAAACGTAAGTAAGTCGGTTTCGGTGACTGCGTACCGTTTTTTTTGTCATTCACGTGAATGGATATAAGTTGTGATCCAATCATTCGGTATGTCTATAAAATCTATGTACTATTACTAAATGTCGCTCAATTAAGTAGGTCGTATCAATTTATTTCTTTTATTTATATTTTCCTTGTTGTGCTTATTTTTATGGGCTGTATATAATATCGGTGACCTCATTCCGGTGAATTCGGTGACCTAAATTGACCACCGGAATGAGAAAAAATATCATTCCAGTGACTTTTTTCATTTCGGTGAGAATTTGGTAATTTCGGTGATTATTATCTTCATTTCGGTGATTTCTTTTGTCATTCCGGTGTCAAATTACTTCATTTCGGTGAATAAAGACCTTAATTTATTTTGTTACATTGTAATTTCGAAAGGAATATATTTTTATTTTTATTGTTGATAATTACAATATATTTGTTGATTTATTCTTACATGTTCCCAAATGAATTTCAGATTAAATTATTAAAATCTATGTGTGGTTGTAATCAATACCTTTATTTTTCACTAGCTGTGCCCGCGACTTCGTTTGCGTGGGCGATTTTTCATACAAAAGGATTTTCCGGATTATTCCCGTTCCCGTGAGAATTTCGGAAATTCCTTTCTTAATGCACCTCTACGGTACCTAAACTACGTCCTTACCAAATTTCAAGTGCCTACGTTTAGCCGTTTAGACTGTGCATCGATATGTCAGTCAGTGATTCTTCTTTTATACATTTAAGACTCTGGATTAAAGTAATAACAGATTAACTTGAAATGTTTGTCAACAGCATCTAAAGTCAAATGATGAAGTTCAAAATGGTAAGTTATTCTTCTTCTTCTTCTTTTCGTGTCGATGGCAAAACACTTAAAATTATTTTGGATAATTCCGCCACCCGGACCGCGGTTGTTGACCCTTCTATCAGCTCAATTTGTGTACAGGAGTCGGGACAGGCGGGGCATGAAGTGAGGTGAGCCATGGACATTGGTGAGAGACCACATAGGCACGCGATATCCTCCTGTCCAGGAAACCCCCACCTAAACATATTATCTTTGCATTGGCCAACCTGGCTACGGAGTCTGTCCAGGGACCTTCAGGTTAACCATGGCAAATCGTGTCCTGTTGGAAGGCTTTCTGAAGGTAGAACCAAGGGGACGGGTGGAGCAAACGTGTTAGACCAGAGGTTAAGACGAGCAGAAGGTGGATCTGTGTCAAGATTCGGTACTTTCTAAATCTAAATATAAAGCTATGCCGACTTTAACTTCTGTGGTTGTCCCTGCCATGTTATATTTAGTCTGAGAGTGTCTGAACCCTAAGGCTGAAGTGAGGTTTATTTCTATGTTTTCACAGGATTGTGTTTGTGATATGAGCGCCAGGTCATCGGCAACATGGTCGGTCTTTTGTGTAGATGTTGAAAAGTAGTGATTCCAACAAAACGGTCATCCCCAGGGTAGAGACCCTGGGGATTACCGTCTCCGATCCGATCGCCATCTGCTTATTTCTACAGACAAATGGACCTGAAAGCTACGGTTGCGGAGCAGCTCACCAAGTATTTTTATAAATTTCTAGTCATTGACCATCGAGTAGACTTTCCACAAGAGACGCTTCAGGTTCACTGTATCATAAGCTGCTGTCAGATTCACGCATACAGCGCTGTAATCATTCCCATTTCAAAACTATCCTCTTTGTGTTATTTATTTTGGTTCACAAAACAGAATAACATCAGTGTAGCTTCTGAATTACAAATACAAATCTTATGGACTAGACGTTTATGATAAAATGGCATGTGTTGGGTGAGGTTTAACGTCTGGTTACAACATGATTTTTTAGGTCTGAATCCTACCTGTTCTGGAATTAAGTGCTGATCTAATAGGTGATAGGCGGTTAAGCAAAAGTCGTTGAGGTAATTTGTATGTGTGACTGAGCAAGGATAATGGGCGGAAGGTTTTTAGGGTCATCTAGAACTTTTCCCGGTTTTGGAATGGCAATATCAAGATCCATAGACGTGATAATTTCGCAGATTGTAGACAATCATTGAACTTCGGTTGTAACCAGCAAATAGTCATAGGATCCAAGTTTTTAAGTTGTTCTGTGGAAATGTTATCAACACTCGATGCTTTACCAGATTTCAAGTATCTAACACTAAAAATGATATCGTCAAAAGGCTGGCTCAGTAAATTCTCTTTCGGAAGGCATTGTACAAGTTGAATTCTGAGAAGGCGAGTGTACGATTTCTTATTCAGCAACAGTTGATGAGCAATTTTGTTTGCAGTAACTTTACTTGGAACTTTGGAGGAGAGGGCTCACCGGTCCATTTACGGATTGTGGTCTAGGCCTTTTTACTATTGTGGGTCATGTCAATGCTGGTGACTGTATTAATCCATTTGGTTCGCTGGTTTGCATGGATAGACAGCATTAAGATTTCACAAGCATCACATGTGTCTTGTGAAAATGGATCGGCTTTATAGGCGGATTCATAATTTTTAAACGGCGCAGATGACTCTTGAGTCAAACCCGGGACGTTGGAAGTACGACAGCCTCTTGGGATATGTTGGCACGACGATTTCCAGATGATACCTACGAATCGTTCGTAGTTCGGTAATGAAGCTAGCTTTATAATGGCTTTGTCAATTGTTTAACGAATTATTGCACTACTGCATATTGCACTTAATCGGTCTATGTAAGGTTAGGGGTATTGATTGGCAGATGGACTTTATGCATTGAGAGCTGAATCTGGAACTGACAAAGATCAAGACTGGGTTGTATCCACGTTTCCATCGACCACTGTTAAACGATTAACGGAGATGCATTTTTATTGATGAGGCCGAAGTTTTAATTTTAGTAAGAAAAAATCTGTTACTGTGTGATGAATACACTCTTCAAAACGTAGGTTGTAGGCTGTATACTTGGTAACAGTTTACTTTTTTTCGGTGACTACATAAGTAATTTCATTTCGGTGTATTGCGTTTCTCATTTCGGTGATGAGAAGTTTCATTTCGGTGAACTCTTCTTTCATTTCGGTGACACCAAAATTTCAAAGTACTATATCTCTTAAGTATATGAATTTAATTTAATGTCGTGTTAAAATTAATTATAACGATAGCGTAAATAACAATTCTACATGGTTGTATTTTCAAAAAAGTAACAAATAAAAAAGTTCACCGAAATGTTAAAAAATATGGACTTGTTGAAATTGACCCAAATATATTTTGTAAGTCATTCTTGGGAACCGAACCCAAGACTGCCAGTCACTCAAGTAGTTTCGGCCAAACCAAATGTAAACTACTTCTTCTAAATAATAATATTTACAAGAAGGCGAAAAGCAGGATCCAGCATTGCTTATGCAATTCATACTAGCGATTGACCGCAAACTACAAAAGTATGCAGCTAGATCACAAACGTTGGCCGCAAAATTATTTGGCTCAGTAACCGATACTCGATCAAACCTGTCGCAACCGAAACCGATGCGAGTCTAAAAAACCGCAAGGATCAAGGTCCCAAAATAGTTTACCTATGAGTAGCTCTGCTGCTGACGACCGATAGGCACGACAAAATCCCGAAATTTTGTCGAAACAAAGTTCCTTCCCAGGACACCTCCAAAAACAATATCGGGCAACAAAAATAAAGCCTAAATAAATGTAAGTCAGAACAACAAATATGGGATTTATTCGGACCCATTTCAAGCTCTACCGGACGGCCATCGAACTAGGACACATCTGGGAAATCCCGGACGCATAACAGTCCTACCTCTATGTAAATTTTTCAAGGAATTTAGAGTTTTTCCTCAGATCTACGAAAAAACGATAGCAATATCTGTACTTAACACAACTTTTTCGAATGTTCCAGGCGCCGGCAAGTACCAGGTGCTCCACTGCGCTCTGATGGTGACCACTCTGTCAGCAGCCGTCTTGGAGATCATCGGGAACTCCTTCATACTGCCCGCAGCAGCCTGCGACCTCAATCTTCCTGACCATTTGAGGGGGATAGTCACTTCTGTTCCTAATTTAGGTAAAATTTTTTTTTAATGTTTCTGTGTGGACGGACTAAAGGACAATGCCGAATTATTTATTGACTTTCTTTATGAGCGGTATTTTTTTAGTGGAGAATTAGTGTAGATAATGAACCAAACTTACCACGTAGAATCGAAACTTAGTCCTAACTTAGCTACGAAAGTTACATGTTTATATCCGTATAAATGGTTTGTAGCTTTATTTTTGTAGGCACAAACTAAGTGACAAATTGAAATGTATTGTGTGAACAATCCATGCTTCTGTTTACTACGCACACTAGCGCCACCAATGCATTTTTTCAAATATTTAACTGTCTCTTGCCAAACACTTAACAGGTTAGATTCCCACTCAGGAAAATAATCTGTTGAAGCACTTACTTGTCCTTCTCCCCTCAGGCGTGATTCTGACCGCCCCTCTGTGGGGATGGGCGGCGGACTCGCTGGGGCGGCGCCCAGTGCTGCTGGTGTCCTGCACCGCCGCGGGCAGCATCGGCCTCGTAGCCGCCTTCTCCTCTTCACTCACCGGCTACGCGATCTGCAAGTTTTTTGCTTCGCTGTTGTAAGTGGAGCTCATTTTTTTATAATAGATGACCTCACTCCACCTGATGGTAAGCGGTAGTGAGATCGATAGGTACAACAGCCTGTCGCACTCACCCTGAAGGCCTGCTTAAACGCCGTTTCACGCCCCGCCTGAAGAGCCCGGGATCATAGGAGGACAAAAACATGAGCTGGAAGGGTATTCTATGCCTTAATGACACGGGGCAGAAAAGAGTAACTGAACCTCTTGAGTCGAGCCACCAGAGCCTGCATTTTGTGATCGCGTTGGTAGAAATTAGCCCCTGGCTCTACGATACGGCCGATTACGATAAATTATGTATTTCAAATCGGGGTACCCAGTATTTAGATGCACTGCTACTCAGATTTGGAATCGTGTTTTTACTACTGTTGACATGTGTAATAGAATTATTTGGCATACGTTATTTTCACAAAGCCAACATTGTGAAAAGAATAATTGAGGGGTGCCAAACCATAACGTTTTAAGTGCCACACGAACTGAAATACAAAAAATGTTTTTATATATCTCCTGAAACTTTCATTGTCTGGCACTTGAAACGTTATGGTTTGGCACCCCTCAATTATACGAATATTGGGTATAATATTTTTTTAGTGATTTTAAGGAACACCTGATTAATGTGCTTTTACGCCTATATTTGGGCCCTTGGCCTATTTCCCGTTTTCAGTTTATCCTGTCCATCATCACTGGGCTGGGTGTACATCGGTGAAATGATGCCGCAGAAACGCCGCGACACCACCATGTTGATATGCAACGGATTCCTAATGCTGTCATCAATTTTCAGCCCAGGTACTATAATACTGTTGTTTTTGATTTATGTTGTTTTATAATCATCGATCTATGAAGCTATATATTTAAAAAAACATACTTACCTGAAATGTTGATGTTTACTTAAACTCAATTGCTCAAATATTTATAGTCAATTTTTGACGCAGTATTAACGAAAACAAAGTTATTAACGAGACGAGCGACACTTTACTATTTTGTAAATTATGTACAGTCAGCCAAGAATGTGGTCTTCCACTTTTGACAAAAGTTTCTGCAAGATGTAACGATCTATAAGGTTGACAGTAGTCACTGACGCAAACTTATTGCCAGGGAAAATTTACCTTGTTGTTTCATGACGTTCAAACGAATCTCAACCGTAGGATGGTTGACCACATTTTTGGCCCACTGTACCTACTCACAATGCACCAATAAAGTATGATATTTACTTCCCGAGTCGACCTTAATTAAATTAATACGGTATCCAAAGCATAGTTAACCATTTTTATTCCTAATTTCCAGTGATCGCATGGGTGATTCTCAGTCACGAGTGGCGGCCCTTCGGTGCCGTCGGCATCCGCCCCTGGCGCCTCCTCACCGCCGTCTACGCTCTGCCCTTGCTCCTGGTCACGCTAGGGCTCCAGTGCGCGGACGAGAGCCCTAAGTTCCTGCTCACGAAGGGCAAGAGGCGGAAAGCCCTGGACGTGCTGAAACGAGTGTTTTCTGTCAACAGCGGGCTGCCGAAGGAAAAGTTTAAGGTGAGATATGTGATGAGGATTTAATATTTTGAATAACGGAAAAAATCAGTTGTTCCACTGTTAACTGGGGATTGGAACTCCCGTCTTTCCCGGAATCGCGCCCAGTCGTGCGAACCGTTACACCAACTAACAGCTATTGAAGTCGTCCAATTTTTAGCCACAGGTGGCTCTATCATCTAGTGATACACACTAACGGCCGTAGACATTCCATTGCAGTAATGTAAACTACAGAATTGATGACACACTGGCAATTAAATAATGTAATTTTTTTTTTTAATATTACACAACATCACATACATTGATCTGATCCCGTGGTAAGTAGCTTAAGCACTTGTGTTACGGAAATCAGGATCAACAGTGGATATGTCGTGGCCAAATCGATGAATTGATCATTTCATGAAATGGTTGGCCATTTCATGAAGTGTTCACGTTTCATGAAGTGGCCAATCAATGGTGACCAAATCATTAAACGATAAACGTTTAACGATTTGGCCACCCACGTTTGACCATATCGTAAAAAGAGGGCGACTATAAAATATTTAATGAAAACCAGGATCAATTTTGATACGTATTTGTTTATTTTTAGTTGTTACATACTTTCAAAATAAAAAGGTTTAAAATTTTATAACAATAAAAAAAATCATTAAATGCATTTAATGATTTTTTTATTGTTATAAAAAATGTACATTTAGTGAAATTTGCAAGTATTTTAGTACAAGCAGTATAAAAGTCACGTAAACAATAAAAAAATTAAACAAGGTAATAGTCACTTGCTAGCGCAAGACAAATTTATTAATAATAAGGTGCATTAAGGCGATTAAAACACGGCACCGCGCACAAAGTCACATGAACAACAAAAATCATAGGATAGTCGGCGCTTTTTCCTTGAATATAAGATATTCCTCCCTCTTCGACAGTTTCCATAATATCATATTTCGATAACCAGTAGTAGTCCATGGATTTCTTTTTTCGTGTCACCCTACTCTCCTTTATTTGCTGTATAACCTGAAAAAGAAATTGAATTAGCTATCAGTCTTTTGACAATCAATATAATAACAGATAAATAAAAAAATATTTTGATAAAACACGTTATTTAGTTAGGTGCATAAAATTATAATATGAAGTAAGTAAAATATTACTAACCTTAGAAATACATTCCAAACTCCACGGTTATTTCACATTTTGCTCGGAACCTTGCATGACTTGCATACTCTAATACGTTTTCATCGAATTATTTAACGAATAATTTAACTTTCTTCCGTGTTTAATAAAGAATTATTCGCATTTTTTCTGAGAGAAAATTCGTCTTTGTTTACAAGGGCCGCCATTTTTACACAAACTGCACAAAAACAACCAGTGTTGCCAAATAAGTGTATTTACTGCCTAAAATAGGCAAACTTCCGACAATTTTGTCCAAATTAAAATTAAATGTACCTACTTTAAAAATAACATTAATTTAAAAAAAAAAATGTTTTGCTAAAAATATGCTATTCTAAAATAAAAGATAAAATAATATGCTAAACAGGAAGAAAATTTAGCACATTGTGCAAATTTAGCATATTTGCACAAAGTGCTTAATTGGTATGGCAACTCTGGCACTCTACCGGTAAAGTCAACGAAACAATTCCACGATATGATCGATTGAGATTGATCGTTTCATGAAATGGCAGTGCATCTAGTTGGCCCAATCGTCAAACGATTTCTTATCATTGATCTGACCTGGCCACATCATGATATGGCCAATGTGTGATTGGCCATTTCATGAAATGCAACCATTTCATGAAATGGCCAATCATTTCATGAAATGGCCAATTCTACGATGTGGCCACGACATATACACAAATAAACTTAAATATATTTAATAATACACCCAGACGCGGAACAAACACCGATGTTCGTCACACAAATATTTGTCCCGAGTGGGAATCGAACCCACGACTCTTGGAACCGTTGGTTTTTGAACCTGAGTCACTAACCACTGTTCCACCGAGCCAGTCAGTTGTTTTTAAAGGCATAACTGAAGGATTTTGTTCGTAAAGTAAGATCACTTAATTTAATGGGCTAAACTTCGAAACTGTTTAAATTAAAATTGCGTTGTCAAGCAGCTATTTACAAGTGAAAACGGGCAGGCAGTTTGCCTTACAAAATGTTGAATGTTACAACGATATGAGATTGCTCGCATGTATGGCTCAGGCATTTTGTCTAGCTTTCCACCAGTTTTTCATTTGGCTTATCGACTCTGCTTACGGCGATCACGGGGCCATTATTATTGCATCATTGTCAAAAAAGATCACTTGGGATACGATCTCAACTTGTGTTCAAAATTTATTAGTTAAATCAGGGATGGCGAACATATATTCGACTAATGATCAGCGGCGTGCCCAAAATATTGTTCCAGTGCAGCGTGTCATTGGCTCGCTTACCCTGACTGTCCAAGTGTGCGTACAAACACAAGTATAATTTAATACTTGTGTTTGTACGCACACTTGGACTGTCTGTCACAGCTCTCAGGATTGGCTGACATGGCGAATATAGGATGAACAACACGATAATAACATATTGTATTGGTCAGGTGACTGCTCTGAGGGACGAGAGTACTCGCATGTGCTCGGAGCGTGGCGAAGGCTGCGTGGTCACCAAGTGGCGGGGAGACTCCGGCCTGGCGCTGCTGCGGCGGCCTCACCTCAAGTGGATGGCCCTCACCGGCTTCCTGATGTTCGGCTTGTTCTCACTGTACGTTTAGATGACTTAACACTACATACTTAGTTTAAAACATAGTCGCTCTCTCTCTGTCCGTATATCCCTGTGTGTGCCTGTATCTTTACTAATATTATAAAGCTGAAGGTTTTGTTGTTTGTTTGAACTCTCAGGAACTATACTGGTTGGAATTGAAAAAAAAAATTGTGTTGGATAGACCATTTATCGAGGAAGGCCTTAGGCTATATAACATCTCGATGCAAGATTGGTTGGGTCCTATTGCAAGTAAAGAAACAATGGAAAATGTGTAAAAAAAAACGCGGACGTAGTCGCTCGCTCAGCCAGTCTTTAAAACTGCGCAACGAATTTTGCTGCGGGATTTTTAAAAGTTAGAATGTTTTAAGAGGAAGTCTTTATGTATATTACGGGTCACTGTTAGTCGTATAATATTTAATAATTACATAACATTTTTCATATTCCGTGCTAAGTTGTAGAACTCAAATAGTACAGAACAAACACCGATGTTCATTGTTCATCACATCGGAAAGGAATTGAACCCACGACTCTATAAGCAAGAAACAGGAGCTATGGACTAGAACAGCTTTCCTGCTAAGCGGACGGATGTGTACACATTGCAGCCATAAGTGCCTAGCAGTTCTTTAGGGCCACCACTACATTACGCGCACGCAGTAGCGAGTGCGGGTTTATACAATTTTTTTACGTCAACGAAGGATAACTTTTCAGGATTGACCGCAACATAAAGCCGTATACGCTTGTTATAAGTAAGTTAAGATACGAACAAAAACTATCTATTCCTAGACACTAGGTGTGCCTGTGTGTGTGAATTCTAACTGCTATCTTCCATGTCATATAAAGCTTGAGTGTCGAAATGTTATTTAATTATTTCAGACTAAACGGCTTGTTCCTGCTGGCTCCTGATACAATCAACAAGGCATTAACCAGCTCCTCCAATGAAGAGGGGAACATTTGCCTCTACATTGACGACCTAAGTGCGAGTACCAATGAGGTGCGTATTTAGATAACATTTAGTTATGGAGAACCATATATACGTGGTATAGAAATACCAAAAAAGAACAAATGAACTAATATAATGTAAAAAAAATTGGATAGCCATGACATGCCCCCATTCCGCATAGGTTTCGAAAGTGGTAGAGTACACGTTGTGGATATATCAGTGTCGAGTCATCTATTATACTACGTTCCTAAATAACGTATCTTAATTGGCACGGAGTCCATATGTTTTATCATCATCAGCTCATATTCGTCCCCACTGCTGGGGCACGGGCCTACCGTAAACAAGGGCGATCAGGCGTTAGTCAACCACGCAGGCCAAGTGCGGGTTGGTCGACTACACAACCGTAGAATTTCTTCATAGGTGTGCAGGTTTCCTCACAATGTTTTCCTTCACCGAAAAAGCGTCGAATAAATAATTGTTTAAATGATTGTTTTTTGTAAAACACAGTTGTATGTGGCTGTGTTTGCACTGGCGATCTCTGGCAAGCAACGACCTTTACCACTCGGCCATCGACGCTCAAATCCGTGTGTATACGTACAAATTCCCTATCCATTTTCTATCTTATAGTGCCCCTACCTAATTAATTGGAATAATTTGGTCCTGTTACAAACTCTGCTTAGATTGGGGTCAGGTGACCATGTCCCAGATATTTATTTGTTATTTATTTATTACAGACGTCAGAACCATGCGTGGACACCATGTCCCAGCAAACCTTCACCATCATGGTGACCGCGACACTGGTGTACAGCACCGTGGTGCTACTGATCAGTATCAGCTCGCTGAACAAGCGCACGCTGCTGATCAGCATGTTCGCGACTGTTGGCGTCGCTTGTCTGATGTCAGGGATGCATAGGAACAGGTAATATATATAAATCTAAATATATATGTTACCGGAAATGTATTAAATCCGTCATTGTATACAATTCCTAGGAAATGTATGTAATTCCTAAAACCGCACGGAAATGTGTGAAATAAATTACACATTACACATTTCCTAGGAAATCTATACATTTCCTAACTAGCAATCGGAAATGTAAAAATAATAAGATGTTAGTGAGTACGCGACAGCGGGACGAGGGGAAGGTATTACTTCGCCTGATCGGGGGATCGCGAAGTTCCTTATAAATTGCCTCTTATTGGTGTATTTTTGACTAAAACCGATCATGAACTCTATGGGATTGGTACCAAGAACGGTATCTTAAAACAATTATATTCTCGATCTCAGAATAATGAAGTGTCCAAAGTTCTTCTTGATGCAAACGATGTACCGAGTACCAAGATTGCACTACGGTCAGTTGCCAACTTGTAATACACTGGAACCGGCCAGGGATTTAAGAAGTGCCTTTGCAATACAAGCTGTGCTACAGCATGATATCTATGTTTAAAAAAAGACACTTAATCACGCTTCTATTGGTGCACGTAAAAGTCAGAAATAAATAGAGGGTCGTTCAAGTTGTCTCTATTTCTGAGCTGAGGTGTAAACTATGTGCTTTTAATTATTATATTTGATTGCAAAAGCGCGGGGCGCTGGAACAGGTACAATTTTTAGTATACTTTGCTGAGGAATTAAGTTAAGCGATGTTTCAGGAAGCAGTTTACAGAGATCGGTGCTTTAACTAGAGTTGCAGCACGACTAGTAGGAGGCTCTACATTAAACAATCTGTTAAAAATATCAGTCAACAGTGGCAAAATGTAGAGTTCTTATTTGTGTATTTTTTTACAAATAAGTCTTTCCTGCTTTTACAATCAAAAATTATAATTTAAAGCACATAGTTTACACCCCAGCCCAGAATAGAGACAACTTGAACGACTCGTAATTTATTTTTGACTTTTACGTGCACTAATAATATAGTGTTTAATACTGTTTCCTTAAACTTAATTTATTTTACACTTCATAGTATTTGCTCACAGCATTAAAATACCTTTCCAACAAGTCCAAATAAGGCTATCATACGATCATCCATCATAAAGTTCCAGTTCATATCTTTCGGCTCCATTATCAGATCAGCTCGATAGTACCATATTATTGTATTGTCATCAAAATCACATACGACTGTAAATTTTCATAACCCTCCGATCATAAGAAGATGTTTAAATTTATTTTCTTACATACATACATACAGGTCAACCTAATGAAAGCGGGATTTTTTTAAAAATTAATAACGTGTTTTACTATAGAAAGCATTTACTTTACACATTTCCTAATACGATATAGGAATTTTATACAATTCCGAGGAAATGTACACATTTCCTAGGATATCTATGCATTGAATAGTTTTTCAAACAATATTTTATACATTTCCTAAATAGTTTAGGAATTGTACACATTTCCTAGGAATTGTATACAATTCCTTGATTTCATACATTTCCGGTAACATATATATGTCACCGTAAAATTGCAAATAAGGATAGATTGCAATCTATCTCGCGAGATTGTGAACTGTCGAATAATTGTGAACCATAACATGATGCTTACAATTTATCGTGTGATTATTCATCTGATTGCGATCTATCGAAGTGAAACTGATAAATTGCGATCTTAAATATGTCACTTGTAAATGATGTCAATGCCTGATAGGTCAGTTATAGGCATAGCCTATAGCCGACCAATCAGGGACAGCCTTAGGACAGCCGTCCGAAGGCTGTCCCTGATTGGTCGGCCTTAAAGTCAACCGTGAACTATAGTTCACAATTATTCGACAGTTCACAATCTCGCGAGATAGATTGCAATCTATCCTTATTTGCAATTTTACGGTGACATATATAAATCAAAGGTGACTAATATACTGATATAGTGATCTATCAACGCACAGCCCAAACAACTGACGGATCGGGCTGTAATTTGGCATGCAGGGAAATATTATGACGTAGGCATCAGGCTAAGAAAGGATTACCCGAAGCGAAACGAGGGCAGATCACCAGTTAATATTATAAGTTCACGTTTATAATAGCGCTCTTAGAATGGAGCTATTTCCTGCAGAGGGATATAGCAAAAATTTCAGGATATGATGGAATACATTAAAAACCGCATCAGAATCCGTTGCATCGTTTTAAAGATTTAGGCACACATATGGACAGACGTGGTAAGCGACTTTATTTTATACTACTTATGTAATTAGAAAACTGAAACTGTCCGGGATATTTACCATATTGTTTTGTTTTAATGAGCTCCCGATATTTCGGCACTGTTGCAAGCGCCATGATCACGGGTGAACTGTAGGACTGCGAGAATGACGGTAGGTCTAAGGGCAGACATATCGGTCTACCCTCTTTCTAAGTATTTTATTATGCACGACACTACTACCATGGTTCACAATATTTATTTATTTGATTTCTGTTCTCAGGATGGTGGCGGGAGTGGCGATGTCTTCCCTGATGCTGACTTCGCTCGGCATCGGCCCGCTGACAGCTTATGCAGTCCACCTGTTCCCTACATCCCTAAGGTAAGATACCATACATAAAGACAAAGTAACAATATCAAAACGATAACGAAGTTCGAGAAGAATATAATGTATGGGATTGACATTAGATTGACCACGTGATTTATCACGTCTTATTTCAATCATATAAGTTTTATTATTTTCGAACTTCGTTATCGGTTTGATATTGTTACTTTGTCTAAGCCCCCCGGTAAGGTAAAGTGTCGATGTCCTAGTGGTTAAGGCGGTTAGTTTTGCACGTGGAAGACAGACTGTTTAAACCTTGCCACGTGTAAATGTGCTTTCTAAGTGCAGTTCAGTAGCGGTACCATGAGTTAGCTATAGAAACTTATGTAGGTACTTACGTACCTTAAAAACCTATCGACTTGTTTTTTTCATACTACCGATTTTAGTTCTTAGCGTGACCGCTACGGGCGCTGTACATTTTTTCATAGACATTTTTACATAGGCGATATCGAGTCTGTCACTTTTAAACTCATGGTAGAGCTACAGTTGCGTTACTTACTTTCGACGTTCCTACACCGAAGAAAAATATCATAATATGGAAATCTGTTAAGGAATTCTACAACCTGATTATCTGATGTCCTACTAACGAGTATAAGTACCTATTAAACAAAAAAATACCGAAGTATGTTGGGTTCTGAAAACCTTGTTTTTTGTGATGCTTCAGAAATTAAGATAATCTTGTAATGATTTCCGGTTTTAAGCGCGTTATCTTTGCTTATCGTGAATTATTACAGTAGACGTTGAGATTACGAGGTGGTTTATTATGATTGCACATTTAACCATCCGTTATGTCATCTAAGACTTTGTTGGTTTTAGCAGTGTATGGGAACGGTTACATCTTCAACAGTTTATTGAAACAGGTAGTTAAGTATTTTTATTACACGAAATATAGGCAAACAAATCTAAATGAAGAAAACTCTATGGTATCTGTTACCTCATATTATGTGGACCTCACATCCACTTACCAACATAAACTTACCTAAATGTATATTATAAAAAATTAAGTCAGGGGAGTCACAATTATCTGTCCGGTGGTTGGTGAACGGTATACGGGTAAGCGACCCCGGCTCCTCTAGCTACTATCGACTCCGTCCAAATCATCCGAGGCGATAGTAAGTATCATTCCTCCCCTTTTCCTTCCCCCGTCATATATCCTTGCTACGGGGAACGCAATGACCTTGTTAAAACAATGCACAAGGCAGAATGGCGGCGACGTGACCCGTTTCCCACAGAGGTGAAAAGTGGATCTCTGCCTACCCCTCTGGAAAAAAGGCGTGATTTTATGTATGTATAAAAATATGTAGTACCCAAACATGCAAACTTCTACGTGTCCCGGAACTTTATTTCTTATTATTATTTACTAAGGTACATTTATTAGCAGTGTAGAGAAATATGTATGAACACCATCGACATTTGTTTTATGATAAATACTTGCACAGCAGTAAGCCGTATTATAATCTCATCAATCAGTAGGTAGTGAAATTGAAAACAATAATATTTGTCAAATAGGAAAGCGATCATAACATAGTCATAAACTAGATACACCTGTTATTCAAATAAATAAAAATGCGTCACACAATCGCACTAGCTGATCAAACTAACTCACTATTATAATATTTAAATAGGGTTATCTGCCACTTCGATAACATCCCGTATTAAACTGGTATATATAGACAAAGTGTTTCCCTCGTCAGAACAGTTTCAGTGCCCCCAGAAAAACGGAAGGATGTATTTATTTGCTTAATTTCACAGGACTTGCGGTGGAGCGGATGGCTTTCATCCCTAAGCGAATAATTGGCAGCAAATAGTTTATCAATTTTTTCCCATCCCTTTGCGTTATACGCCAAAATACTGTATAAGTCGCTAAACTATGATCTCAGCGTTAATAAGTCAGCAGTGTACCTGATAAAAAAACGCTTTAAAAGGAATCGAACCTAGGACCTACTTCTTACTTCATCATCATCACGTATATGGATATGTACTCACCGTTAAGCACGAACCTACCCTAAACTAGTTGTCCGAGACCTGGCAAGAATTTAGCCCCGCTACTCACCAGCCAGGTCTGCAGTATCGTGTTGGAATATAATAGGAGAGGTACAGGACATGTTTTCAGCTTGCCTCAAAAACCTACCCAAAAATTCTTGCCAGCTCTCCTACTATAGGGCAATCAGGCCTCAGTCAATCAAAACTAGCCAAGTGCGGGATGGTTGACGTCACACAACTTTAGGATTTCTTCAGAAGCGTGCTGGTTTCCTCACGACGTTTGCCTTCACCGTAAAAGCGTCGAATAAACATACATATGAATTTCAAATTTGAAAAGACATCGGAACGAGTCAGAGTTTAAAAAAGCGTCGATGGCGAGTGGTTTGGGTCGTTGCTTGCTATACGAGAGGTCGCCAGTTCAAACCCCGCCACGTATGACATACTACTGTGTTTTGAAATTCATTCGACGCTTTAACGGTGAAGGAAAACATGGTAAGGAAACCTGCACACCTACGAAGAAATTTTTAGGTTGTGTAGTCAACCAACCCGCACTTAGCCAGCGTTGTTGACTAAAGACTTATCGGCCTAGTTTAGGGTAGGCCCGTGGCCCAGCAGTGGGGACGTATATGGGCTGATGATGATGAGAGTTTGAACTGGCTTCCTCTTGCATAGAAAAGCATCCTGGACGTGGAAATCCCTTTTTTTTCGGAAAGGACTAATTGCTGATAGTCGTCTGAGGCCTTTTCAGTTTCACCGGACTTGCGGGCGAGCAGATGGCTCGTAATCCCTAATGTGGAAACCTTTGACGGTCTCCTCACTTATGAAACTCTATCTCTGCAGGGGGTCGGCAGTGGGCGCTCTGCTGATGTTCGGAAGGATGGGGTCCGTGGCCGGTGCCAACTCCGCGGGGTACTTCCTCTCTGTCGCCTGCACACCCACCTTCTATACCTTCTCTGCTCTACTGTTCTGTAAGTACCAACGCAGACAAAAAAATGCTTTTAAAACTAGTTATCAAGAACAGAGAGATTAAAAAATATACTTATACTGTAATGTTGTTTCTACCATGAAGATGCCGACGTAGGTTTTGGCACATATTTTCTTCTTATCGTATGGTTGATGAACAACCTGAGGGCCTACCATGAGTTGGCTATCGTAAACTTACGTACGTTAAAAACCTATCGAGTTGTTTTTTTCATATGGCTGATTGTAGTTCTTCGCGTAACCACCAGGCTGCGCTGTACATGTTTTTCATAGACATATTTACGTAGGCGATATCGAGCGCGTAAGTTTTAAACTCATGGTAGCGCCACTGGTGTCAGAGTTTAAACCGCCCGTAGGCCTCTGACATGGCTTCACACACCGTTGAAAAATCTCTCAGGTGTGCTGGTTTCCTCACTATGTTTTCCTTCACCGTTAAAGTGTCGAATGATGGTACATATGAATTTCAAATTTGAAAAACACATTGGTACCTGGCGGGGTTTGCACATATTTACAGATTTTAATATGGTTAACCCTTAACCAAGCAGAGCAAGCAATAATTTTTCAAAGTTTTTGGACCTTAGGTCAGGTTAGGACCTATTGTGCCTGGTAAAGTTACGATTTTATTATTGATTGATATCTTACAAAAGCGTTATAGCGAAAGCTATTGTATCTTTTTGTTATTGACAGTATGCGCCGGCCTCAGTTTCCTGTTACCTTGCCATCGTGATCATGATCTCTGCCAGCGTGAAGGCTACATCCAAATAGACGGAGACATCATAGAAGATGACAAGAAACCTGCCACCATGATGATGAAGAAACTAACATGGGCTAAACAGATCTCGATCTCTAGATGATAATATACTGTTAATAGTCAGTAACTTAGATTTTCATCCTGCAAATAAGATATTAGGTTTACAACTTTTTAAGACATGTAGAATAAGAGATATTTAGTATGATAAGTACCTGAGCAATTTCGTTTTAAGCTCAGCATATAGGTTTAACAAGACCAATGTCTATTAAACTTAAAATAATGAATCAGAAATAATACACAATGCGAATTGCCTATTAAGCCTATTTGTAAAGAGAAAAAGAGTTGATATTGAGAAATTAAGCTGTAACCCAAAAATCCAAGCTAGCGATTTTGCTATTTTTAATAGAATATTTATTTATCAATAATTGTGAAATTTGATAGATGATGATAATATCAATGTAAGGAGTAATGAGCCATGTCACCATAAACATAGACTTTTAAATAAGTAGACGTTTAATTACGAATAGGTAAACAAAATTGCAATACAAATAAACTATAAGATAAGACTAAAACACGCTTTTAATTGAGAAACCTAACCTCCCGATATGCTTGTAACAATATCGGGAGCTCATTAAGACAAAACTGTAAATGTCCGGGATATTGACCATGTTGGTCAATATCCCTGACAATTACAGTTTTCTAATGTGTGTAACCATGACAGTTTAAAATTACATATTGAATTCCTGAAATTTTATTGAGACTGTCTTGTCTTATATATTCACTCTTTATATTAATAGAGATAGAGAAAGCAATTACTCAGAGCATTCATGATACAAATGAAAGTTCTTACTTAATAGTCCAGGGTCCAATATTTGTACCTACGTTTTGATAAACATTATGTGATATTATGGAGATACTTTCTCTCAACTAGCCAAAAGGTCATTCATATATCTTTATTAATAAAGACCATAATAAAGATAAATGAATTGTAGGTATTTATTTTTTTAAATGTTGATAGGTCTCTCGTACTTAAATTTCATTCATTAATTTAATTACCTATTTGATGTATGAATGAAGTTCAGTCACGAAATATCTCACGTAGAATATTTGTGACTGAATTTGAGAATGCTTCTTAATGTGCTTGAGAATGGTAACATATTGACAATATTCACAACTTTTTTGAATAGGTAAGCATGTGTATGATAGGTATATTTTATATTTAGTCGTGCCTGTTACAAAAAGGCCTTTTACGGTACATGTCATTGCTCCAAAACCGCAACGGTTCACTTTATACCTTTGTACCAAAACATTGTACTTTCTCAGCTTCATTCAAAATCGTATACTTGATCAATATTAAAATTAATTATGTACCGACATACAATGTAACAGTTGAATCTAATCGTAAACCTGACCTAGGGCAACCTTTACACTGTTGATCTAGAATTGAAATGCACAAAGTGGGCCTCTTTGTTGTAACTATGAATCAATTTGCTATATGATCATGCGCATTATCTTCGTAAGTGACCAGTACGCACCAGATTAAGCCAGCGAGGGTATTGAAGCAAATTACCTAAATAATAATGTACGCAAGTATCTAAACAGACAGAAATACTTTCGTATCAACACAAAACTGGCATAAAAAGCCTGTGAAGCGCCAATCATAGGCTACCCGAATCGTCGAAATCGTCTTGATGTGAATATGACTAGGTACATAGTGCATTCTCTGCTAAGTTTGGGGTTAGATGGACGTGTGTGGAGATGTCCCAAATATTTATTTATTTAGATCAAACTTATAATGATTGTATCTATTATATTTATCCTACAAAAAGCTACGACGCATCGAAGGAAGGAATAAGACAAAGGAAACTAAAATTTATTAGTCACATTACAACATAGTCATTTCCTGAAATAGTATAATATGTTATCAACAAAATGTAACATTATGGCCATATGGTCATTATCTGTTCTATTGCGGATGCAATATTGATAATTATTAGAAACAAAGATGCAGAAAATTTCAATTAATTGACTCACAACTTTTTATTAAAACACTTACATTATATTGGCTGACTTACATTGACTAGCTTGATAACGCATTAAGTTAGTGCACCTGTTTAAGTCAGAACTCAAAGGTTCGATTCCCACCCGGACCTCAATGTGTGATGAGTGAACTGTTCCGTGGATGTGTATTTATTTATTCCATTATATTATGAATTTGTGTATACCAAATTTGTTTCTGTTATCCGCACACTAGTGCTCAAGCAACTCTATCAGACCAATGTATGTGATAATGTGTGATATTTAATTGTGAGAGCCATCCAAGTACGGCGTTGACGACGGGGCTACATCAAGCTATCAATTAGGAAACAAAAAATTTGAAAAAAAAGTGTGATATTATTTTTATTTATTGCAATTTTGCGCAAAAAAACTCAACACTATCGGAACATAAAGAATACATGCTTCGAAGGACATCGATGTTTTTTTTTCAGCTGTATACCCACGTTCATTAAAAAAGAACAAGGTTAATCACTTTATATTACCGATAAAACACTTAATACCGTATATACCTACTCGCTAATACGGTGTCAAAAATAAAATTTAAACCCGGCGACCGGAGGCTTATCAGACGCCGGAATATCTTTTCAGTAAGCAGACATAGTAAATACAAGATCAGTGAAAATACCTACATCAAGAGATGTAGCCCTTGTATGAACAAAACCAAAATTCTTACTTTATTTGAAAGAATATTTGCAGTTTCAATATTATATAATAACTACATACATACATCATACAAAAATCTAAATATTATTAATTAAATGTTGTGAAAATAATAACTTGCCTATCGTTTGTATAGCAGATAGTCCAATGTTGCTGTACAAACTACTAATAATGATGTGTAGCTATACATATATTCGAATATTTTGTACTGTTGGCTGTTTTGATAAATTAAATAAATAGAAATACGTTAGAAAAAGACTAATGGAAGTAAGTAACATAATAGCTCTGAAACTAGGCGTGATTTTTAAAATAAAAACTGCAAGAGCTTTCCTCGCAAGTCTAATGATTGCGAGTTTGACACGGTTACTCCAAAACATCTTCGTTGTCAGGCAAAAAAAAATTACTACCAAGAATAGCTACTATGTACTAATCTTTCAAGTTGCCTACCAGTTCCCTCACTGCTTCGTGTAGATTGTGCTAGATATAATCAAAAGGCTGCCCCTATAATAATCAGTTCTCTGGCAGTGATAATTAAGTATAGTCACGGAACGCGCTGGAGAGCCTGCACATAGAGACCATACGACACACTATTACAGATACTAAAAGGTACGTTCATTCATACCCTTATGTATATTGCTATAAGAAAAAAATGGAAAAAAAAAATTTTTTTTTACTTTTTAAATATTTTTTTATATGTTCCTATCCATACTAGTTCTTTATTTTCCTTTTCAAAAATGATTTCAGGTCTTTATTTGTGTTTGCAATTACGGAATCATTTTGATTATTGAAAATCATGCCATTGAAGAACGACCATAAATAACATAATTCTCGTTGGTGTCTACTCTAAAATCAGTATCAGGACTTTGAAACAGTAATTTGAAATTATACACCTAGGCGGGAAGAAAACCCTTGGTAGGATTTTTTAACGTATTTACTTCATGAAAAAAAAAACGTTTTTTGGTAAACAAACAATGTTGACAGAGGTCGCTATTTGTCAAGCCAGATTTATTATAGAGACTGACTCGGTGGAACAGTGGTCAGTGACCCAGGTTCATAACCTATGGTTCCAAGAGTCGTGGGTTCGATTCCCACTCGGGACAAATATTTGTGTGACGAACATCGGTGTTTGTTCCGTGTCTGGGTGTATTATTAAATATATTTAAGTTTATTTGTGTATTCACTGTTCTGATTTCCGTAACACAAGTGCTTAAGCTACTTACCACGGGATCAGATCAATGTATGTGATGTTGTGTAATATTTATTTATTTATAGCTAAACGCTAGCTTTCAGCTTCGAGAAAGCTCACGTTCTTATCATCGCATGCGGAAATCAGTGACCGCTGTACAAGATTTCAGATTAAGCTCATTTTGACAGACTAGAGACATCGATGTAGAGATTAAATGACAATAACAGATTTAGCAAACAGATAGGTAATCCACTGGTACCTAATCACCTTATAAATCTAAAATTACTTAGAATCTACTGGAAATTAATCAAGGTCTTAATCAATTTTACATACATAAAATCACGCCTTTTTCCCAGAGGGGTAGGTAGAGATCACTTCCTGCCATGTGCTACGGTCCTGGCACACCACTTTCATCTATCCAAATAAATAAAATTGAAGTGTCTGTTCGAAATATTAAATTAACGAGTATGTACTTACTAAATAGTTATAAATAAATCTATATCGGGTACCACTAACAAAAACACAATTATATATTTTTTTTGTCTGTCTGTCTGTTTTTGACTTTATAAGTAGGTTATAAAACATTGCTGTGAGCAGCTAGTTAATAAATACATGCACATGTCTGTTGATCAGACGAATTTGTACATCTTTGGTTGTAATTTTGACCCCATATACCTACAGGGTTTTAAAAGTTAAATTAATCCGCTTAAACATAAGCAAAGTTAAACAAAACGGTACCGAAATGTTACTGACTTCCATCCAATGGAATTTTTATTGTAATTTCGTTACTGGCTGAATAGGTTTTTATTTATATTACCTATGATGCCGCAAAATCCCTTATCACTTTACGCTATGATAACCAAGCTATTATGTGTATAAGTGACGTAAAATCTGACGCAAAATAAAAATAAACTAACATCTAGGCCTGGTAACAAGGCAAAATAATATTTTTGTTGTTCAATTTTATCTAGCTAGATATTAAAACAAAAATCCGACAAATTGATAACCTCCTCCTTTTTTAAATCGGTTATAGATCAAAAATAATACTCAAAAATTATCTAGTTAGAAGATTACGTAAATTACTCAACTTAAGAAATCCACTTAAGTCAAGTACGGTCTCCTGCCGTTAGTTTTCACGTTTGCGCATAAAAAAGCTATTTAACTACTTCCTTAATTTTAACTGACTTTTCTATAGCAATTATAAGTAAAAAGAAAATAGATGAGTCCAAACTTTGTGAACAGGACACGCGGGCATGAATGTACGGGAATTTTGTATGTGTGAAAAACAAATTCACGCAAACGAATTCATAGGCGGAATGACTTTTTTATATTTTATAAAGTCTTCGATTTCTCACGAAACTTCATATTTACTTTGATCAAAAGTCCCTTGGAACTCGAGTTTAAAAGTTTTGATGTTTTACACACACATTAAACAGAAGGTGCATCCGACACATTCTGAAGGCGATCAATTAATATCGATCGATAGTAAAATGTATAATGTGTAAAACGTGATATATTAATTAGTAATTTAAATCCACTCAAATACAATAGTGCTAGTGCACAAACCTACTTATAGATAACCTATTCTCTAAAATCTAATCAATCACATACCAGTTTCAAGTACCAGGTCTGAACTTCTATGAAGTGTGCTCTCTCAGTCAGCCTTGACTGCAGTTTGCATTCGTTCGTGATGCATATTATGGAGATTTATTTGGCACTAGCTGTGCCCATATGTACCATCATTAGACGCTTTAACGGTAAAGGATAACATCGTGAGGAAACCAGCACATCTGAGAGATTTTTCAAACGGTGTGTGAAGCCATGTCAGAGGCCTACGGGCGGTTTAAACTCTGACACCAGGTTATCCATCAACCATACGATAAGAAGAAGAAGAAGTACGAGTATACCCACTTAGTTCGTATTTTTCAGCTATTGAAATACACAGGGAAGGTTACATCCTAGATTTGGAGTGTTTAATCAAGCTAATGACTTACACACATGCTTCACACTTGTTTATTAAAAAAATGGTAAACACGCCACTTTTATCAACGTTTTATAAGTGGAATATTTTGGAGCTATCGAAACTAGGGGCACGCCAAACAAAACAGCCCCTAAACAGATTAACTGCCATTTATCGCGTAATTTACTTTGATTAGAGATTATTTACAACTTTATAGATAGATACTTGTCCGTTGCTATGTGATGTTAAGAACTGAGTCATCGTTCATCAAGAAATAACTTTGTACAGTTTCATTAATACAGACTGGCTTGATGGCTATTTTGGTAGTGCCCCTGTCACATGTTCCTATAGTCGTAGGTTCGATCGATCCCCTCGGCACGGGACAAATAACTAAGTACCTAAATGTGTTTAATTATCACATGGTGTGTGTCTTGTATATGCTGTATGCTATTGTGTCTTTGTTATTTATCTATTTCAGTATATTTTTATATTGAACTGTTGATTCTGAATTCTGTAGCACTAATCCGAAGCCACTTAACATGGAAGTTTAAGTCGAAGACAAAATTATATTGGCATTTACACGCACTTAGAAATTGTCGGTACAGTGAATGAATAGTCCTCATGGAAATGTGGAAATTAAGTATATAATGTACCTTGTAAAATTGGCTATGTATTAGTAGAAAAGTCCCGTCGAAATTGGTCCAGCAGTTTCGCTGTTTAACGGGAACAGACAGACAGACAAAATTTTTCTCGCATATATTTTTTGTTATTACTTCCCGATAAAGATTTATACCCATTCAGTGAAAAGTCGTTATTTTAATATTACAAACAGAATCTTTAATTTTATATCATTGTATAGATTAGTGTAATCGGAACAAATGTGATGTTGTCCGATATTTATTATTTAAATTGAAACAATCCACGTCTATTTATAAACTTGTATAAAATTATTCTTAAGATACTTGAACACTCATGTTTTTGTACAAAATATAGTCTTTTGTTACTGCACAATAATACAGATGCTATTGAAAGACTGCTTTGTGTAATTAAATAAGAATATATCAGTTGTCATAATATATATAACGCAAAGGTGACAGACTGACGTAGTGATCTATCAACGCACAGCCCAAACCACTGGACGGATCGGGCTGAAATACAGCATGCAGGTAGAATTACCCTGCGAAGCGAGGGCACTGATAATAATCCTTACTAATATTATAAATGCGAAAGTTACTCTGTCTGTCTGTCTGTCTGTTACGCTTTCACGCATAGAGTACTGAACCGATTTAAACGAAATTTAAGGTACAGATATAGTCCAGAGCCTAGGAACGGATATAGGCTACTTTTTAACCGACTGCGCTATAAAGAAGTAATGTTTTACCCGTTAAACTTCTCTACGCGGACGGAGTCGCGGGCGGAAAGCTAGTGAGTACTAAAGAAGATATTGCAATACTTTACTGTGTTCATCATACGACAGCAATTTGGATCCGTATCCTCCAAACGTACTTAAAAAGGCTACAAATTAGAAACCAGAAAGAACCAAACCACCAAAAAACAGAAGAAACCAAAAAGAACGTGGCCTATCTCAATAATGACTTGTTCGAAATTCATATTTCCTTCCTTCCTTGTAACACTTATTCATTGTATGTTTTTAATGAATACATTATCAATGTGTGATTATTGAACATTTAATCTTTAATTATCTTAATTATGTAGGTGATATTAGCAAAAAAAGTACTGTCAAATTTGTTATATTGTAAGCTGAATATGAATGTCCTATGAGTCACACAAAGTGAAACAATGTTTAACAATGTTTTTCTATACATAAAGTTATTTACCACGAGGCGTGGCAAATTTAGTATATGTATGTATTCAAGTAAAAAGTATGCATAACTCTATATTACTATATCCTTCAGCGCAGGCGAACGCCGAGTACCCATAATTATAAGCCCTTGATTAAATTTAATCTAGTATCCTTAACCATGTAGAACAAACTGTTATCAATGAATGAATCGTTTTCAGCGATATATTTATTGCTCGTTTGCGCTCACAACATGGCATTTTAAACTAAATATGTCTTTATGGGTCTACACGCGTCATTAGGAGTAGCAAATACCTACATAGCTACTTACTGCGCGACGTTTCGACTGGGTTACACCAATCGTGGTCGCGGTTCGCTTCTCCTAATAACGCGTGTAGACCCATAATGACTAATATTTAGTGTAATGGAACGCGAAAGAAATCATACATGGCATTTTAAAAGCTACATCTCAAACGCGATAATTAATTTTTGACTGTTTTATTTACTGTTGTTTTTTTTTCAGATTTAAAGATGGCGGTAAACGCGATGAAGCCAAGTCGAAACGAGAAGATTTCAGCAGCTACCTTAGATGAGGCTATGCTGCTCTCAGGTAAGTGCTTTATGAATCGATTTATATCAGCGCCTTAATTTTCTTTGCTTGCAAACATGTTTTTTAATATTCTTAGTAGTACGGTAGTACTTACTACTAACGTATTCGTAGTTACAATAACTGTTAGTAACAATATTTTATTTATTTGAATCTATTTAGAACAATTAAAGAAAATCCTCGTACCTGCCTTCCAAAATTGGCATTTCTATTACTTAAACTCGTTCTAGTTTATAATATCAATATCATTGTTATTAGTATAATTAATAGTCCCGTAGACCACTTCACATTAATTTATATGATAATATAAAATAACTGAAATTAAACTAACGCTTGAAAAACTTATACACTCAACCGCAAATAAATTAATGTTACTATTTTAATCAACCAATAAACAGTACTACACCTGTACCTACACACCCTCAGTCCTTAATCCAAATTGTAATTAACATAATCCATTCTTCCGTCCTCTTTACATTATTTTGAAAAGCTGTTATTGTAAACACAGTTGTAAAATTGTAATACTTATTTGACTAGATAGCGCAAATTTTCCTGCTACTATTATCTAAAGATAATACTTGTCGTCAGCTGTGATGTATAAAGTTTTTTTAAATTTTGTACGCGGTACTTTAGATCCTATGAATTAAACCTTTTTATTCTCATTAGGGGTGAGAGCTATCTACTCCCCCGCAAGTCCGGTGATGATGACGAGGTTACTCCAAGCCATCATCGTATATCAGTCAGGAAAAATAATGTTTCTACTTGAAAAGCTCTTTGTTTTTTATTACGATTATACAATAATCAGCTACTTACAAGTCATAGAGCTACCAGTATGTATAGCGGCAATTAACAAATAGGTAAAATAACAATTTGAGTTATGACTTCAGGATTATCTATCTCTGAATACTTAATATTAATGGCATTTATTTTAGATTAATGTGTTGATACAGTAATGATGCCGTTAAGTAATCAATAAACTTAGGTGTTTTGCAATTTGCGCAGCGATTTGAAAACATCCCAGTGACCCACGATAGCCACGGAGGACTGACCCTAAACAGCTGATGCTAGGCGAGATACCACCCGAATTATCTATGTTCTTCTTTGTTTAATATATAACTAATTTACTTTTTAATAATACTCATATAATTTCATTGAAAGCAATATTAAACTTAGTCCAATTTAAAAGGTAAAAAATAGAGTCATGGGAGTGTGTATCTTTTCAAATTTATGAAAAGAAAACTAATTTTACGGATTAAACTCGCGTGTAGGTACTGTTATTTGAATATATTATTTAGGGACCCGCGTTTCGAGCTTTTTACAGCGCTCTTGGTCACGGGCAAGACATTTCAAATGGTAATATTGTATGGTTGTTTGAAATTCTAACACCTAGTTCATTGGTCTTACTTATTTTGTAAGCACTGTTACTGTACTACCAATTGTTTAAATTCATAGGGTATAATCTACTTTCGGTTTAATTAAACATTTAAAGTTTTCTATGTCGTCATTGTCCTTGATATACCTACTGTTAAATTAACAAAGAACATTTAGTAATAACTATCAAGAAAGATACATTCACCTCTTAATGATAATAAACTTTCATAACACTTATGTTTGATTAAAACTCGGACACGTGACTGCCTTTCTACGTTACTATACGATGAGTACATTTGGTAGTGTCCTTTTAAAAGAATTAGATTGCCAATCGGGACAAATATTTGTATAATGAATTTCGGGAATTTGTTTTATGTAATATTTACATATGTGTGTTATTTATATATTTATGTATATTTATCTAAATCACTTTTCTTTCTGATATCCGTAGCAAAGTGCTTTAGCAACATAGCACGGATTTAGATCAATGTATGTGACGTTGTGTAATATATATTTTTTTATTTACTGCCTGTAACAAACCTTCAAGAATCAAGCAAAAGGGAAATCCCCTTTTTCTTGAAACACCAGTTCCAGTTAAGCGAGCTACATCAGCTAAGTTCGTTGTTGATAGTGGTCCGGCCGGCCTCTGGTCTCGCCGCGGCTAAATCCACGGCTGCCCTCTAGGGAGGGTGAGCCACGTATCACCTAACCAGAACCTCCACCGATTTCGTTTCAGCCTCGCTCTGTGGCCATCAGTCCTTCGACAGACATGGCTCGCTCTGCACCACGCCTCTGTTACTATCCTTCGATTGGTGGTAGCCTTGGCTATGTACAAGTAAGTCCTCGTTTTATATGTTAGGTTTTTTAATGAAAATTTCAGGTAATTTCGAACTTTTGTAAACCAAAATATACTCGTATTAGGTACCTAGCATGTGCACAATTTTAGTTTTTCTCTCTTTACTGGTTCCTCCTTCTTCAGTAGTAGGTACCTATAAAGTGGTTCAAGAAGACCGAAGGACAGGCTTAGAGACACGGCTTCTGGTTTATTCAGGCTACAGGACGACAGCACCATCAATTTATTTCATCGAGCTTAATCACAGTGCTACCTACTATGAAGTTTCTTCTTTAGAGAATTATGGGTCCACTTAATCTTAATTTCTGTATAGTCCATCACCTTTTTAACCATATTAGTCTATTATCTGTTGGCCGTTGGTATTGATTTGTGGATCTGAAGTTTGACCAACATGTATCATGTCATTGCAACGCTTGGGGAATCTGTTCACATCATGTATGGATGTTTCATTTCAGAGGGATCTAATGGTGTTTCACTCATTTCATCACACATTTTATTACTTTCGTTTTCAAATACATTTCACGTACCATCTGTAGAATAAACTGGACCAAGTATTTTGTAACTTTAATATTAGCTAAGTACCTTTATAAATGTACTCCTTTGTCCTCCTTCATGGGAAATTATGGAAAACAAGCAAGTTTTTTTTCTAAATGTCTAAGTAGCCTTTGCATACTGAACTAATGTAATGTAAATATTTATAGAACGTTACATAAGTTTAGATATTAATTATATTTAATGTAAATGTAAATTTGCCCCCTCTAGAGCACGCATTAGTCACTAGCCCATCTCGGACATAACGCAATGATAAGCTTTATTTCAGAGAGATAATATGGCGTGTTTACTAACAATAAAATTGAATGGAATTTTTTCTTAAAAATTAGTATGTTTTAAGCTAGTGATATGTTTTGTTATTAGTGTTACGTGCAGTGAAAATTATAATCGTTTTATTATGCCACTGTTCGATTTGTAGGTGTCTCCAGAATGGAGCCGTTTATATAATATAAATTAATTCGAATATACTACCATTAGGTTTTAAAAAATATTTCACATAATTGCTAAAGAAAATTTGCTAGGCTGTATAATTGAATTGCATCGCCAAAGTAAGTGCGAGAAGAATTATACACTGCCTGTGACCGGAGTTTATGATCGCCACAGCTCAACAGTTTAATCCATAAAAGATCTCTAGATAAACAAGAAAGAACCGTGTTACATTTTAAAGAACAGAAAATATTTGCACAAATATCTACACCCATCAACAACTTAAAGATACGACATTGTTTATCCTTCGCTACGTGAATTTAGATAATAAAATTTTGCACTGTTTTCCTTCATTCATCTTACACGGTTGGCACGCAATAAATTTCAAAATTGTTTGCAGAAGACTAGCTTTCGCAAACAGTAATTCTTGATTAAGTTATGTGTAAATATTATTTCGGAATTCCCAGAGATAAGCGCCTCACGAGGAGTCTCTGATGTAGGGGAACCTGTTGTACCTAGGCCAGTTTTTGATATTTTCATTTTTTAAAAATAAATGGTAAGAATAAGATCCGTCAAATATGGAATAATGGAAAGATCAGTTACTCAACTATATAATAAATACATAAAATATGAGGATTTTCGGTAAAGCTGGAAACAAAAGCAACTTGAAAAAAAAAGGGAAAACTGTCCAAGGTACAACAGACCTGATGTACCTTGGACCGTTCCAGTTGTACTTTGAACATTCCAGGGTAGAATGAAGATAAACACTAGCAATTGCAGCAGAGTTTTATTTTTAATATAGGTACGTACAACAATAATGCTATACCTGTAATCAACAAAATCATTCATGTAAATAGCAAAGTAACAGTAACCTTAATTAATTGTCTCTAGTCTCTTTATTTTGTGTCAATAACATAACAAATGTTTACATATTTAAATATTTATATTTTGCCTTATACTCGTATAAATAGAATAAAAGTATAATCAAAAAATATGTTTTTATAAGGTTATACTATATATATCAAAATTACTATCTATTATCTATGTCCAAGGTACAACCTCAGTTGGGGGGCCAAGGTACAACATCATAACAATTTTTAGTTACAACGTGTTTAAACACACTTTTAATTGAGGTTGGGTTCAGACAACTATACTATCTAAATCCTTAATAAACTGAGATTATATCGGAAGTAAAAGATATTTTATAAATACATATCGTGTTAAATTAAGAGGCCATAAGTAAATTCCAAAAAACGAACTTTTAAGGCAAAAAATAATAAATTGCCTTTTTTAACTGCATTGACCCGGCGCCGGCGAATCACAACTAACTTCACGTGAGTCTTATCAAAGCAGGCTTTGACTGCCATATACAATATTATTCTAAAGCGCGGGAGTTTACGAAAAATTACAATTGTCCTAGGTACAACACTGTCCAAGGTACAACAGGTTCCCCTACTAGGTGAGAAGGGAAACCCTATCCCCCACTTCCATCCCGCATGATTGATAAAATCTATGTATCTAATATGTAATCGTACTAACTCCCATACCTTCATCTATTTCTATGTGGCAGTGGCCTCATTTTGCAAGGTGAATATCGGAATATCAACCCAGTAATCTTGACATAGCAGACCTCAAATTCAAATTTTGACCCCATTTCTTGCTTTGAGATCATGGTCGTTCACACTTGTAATTATAATCCTTTTAACATTATCTGTAATTACTTGCAATTTCTTACTTAGGGAAATATCATGAGCCATCAGCCATATACGTTCATAGTTAAGTCAGACATTGCTTTTCATTCACCACAAGCGCGGATCCACCGTTGTGGGCACTATGGGCATGCCCACAACCTTAATAGACTTGTGGGGTCACACTTTCTATTGAGATCGATAGGCTGATGATAATAAACAATCCAATCAAAAACATAAATGTGAAATGAGAGCCAAGTTCGATATTATGATAAATGCCTTGGTTGTTGACTTACACGACAAAAGAAGTGAGATCTAAATGGGAGCAAAGTTTAATGGTCGGTCCTGAAATGTTTGTATTTATAAGTTACAGTATCACATATCATATATTATGGTCTGCCTTGGCTAGATTTTATAAACCTACCAACGAATTATTATGTTCGATCGCTAATTTCTACCAACAATCCAAATTTTCGGAATTATAAAATAAGAATCGACAAATACTTGCAGGTTTAGAACTTGCGAAGGCTAGATAGAATTCACATATGAATGTCTCAGGTGTACCGCCTATTCATTAACGATAGTGAGTCAACTGTCATAAATGAAAACCGACTCTGGATGACCAAATGGAAAAGAAAATATAAGAACAATTCGGCTATACCAGACTCGGTACTCATACAAATACTGGCAACTCTTTCGGTCAGCGTAGCTACCGCAGAGATCTTTTTCTACTCTTTGCAGAATAAAATCTTGGTTGCGTGCCTCAAAGGCACAGAAAAGAATATCCGGGTTAGCTCTCCTAAATATACACAAAGATGTGAACCTGGATAGTGGATATTGATGACATTTTCAACATTTTCGCAAAAAAGTAACGTAAGCTTGAATTTGTACATTGTATAAAAAAAAACACCATCAATTTCTTCATGCATGCTCGTCGATTACGGGTAGGTACTTTTGATTTGACCCTTCTTCAAAATTTTACCTATTTGGTCATGGAAGGTCTTTCTTGGCCTTCCTCTGTCGACATTTCCATTTATACTTCCTCTATATATTCCTTTCGTTAATCGTCTCTCATTCATCCTCTCAACATGATCAAACCATCTAAGCATACCTTTCTCAACCTTAGTACTCTCTCTACATCTTATTTATTTCACACCACAACGTTCTCTTATTATTTCGTTTCTGTTTGTATCACTCAGTTTTACTTCTAGCATATTTCTAAGTGCTCGCATCTCCAAAGCGTTTATCCTAAATTCGTGCTTCTTCTGCCACACTCAACTTTCGCTTCCGTACATTAGTGTCGGGATCAATACTCCCCTATGAACCGCCAGACTTTTTAGACACTTTCTGACTGTTCACAAGGGTGTGCAGCGCTCCGTTCACCATGGTACCAGCATTCACTCTCCTTGCAATATCGCTATCACACTTACCATCTTTTGTGAGTTTGGATCCCAAATATATAAATTCTTTCACTTATTCTGCTTTTTCACTTCCAATCATAACATCGAAAATTGTCATATCATCACCTTTTCAAAAAACCATGACTTTCGTCTTACTGACATTCTCATCCATTATCTTCTCTTTCAAAGACACATATAGTGGCCGAGCTAGCCCAACAAAGGTTAAATAGGCAGTGCAGCTGAGTAGCCACCACTCCATTTCCAGCCCTCAGCATCTCCACGGAAACCCTGTCATATCCCGCAGCTTTACCTAGTTTCATTCTTTTCGACCCATCCACAATCTCATCCATGCTAATACTATCATCCTCTGCACTTTCATTCTCGTTCTTTTCAAGAGATTCAGGCATCTGTACCAGCACCTCCTCTCTTTCGAAAAAACTTTCAAAATATTCCTTCCATCTCTTTAGCACACATGCTTCTCCTTTTGCAAGACTTCCATCTATGTTTCTGATTTTAGACAGACATTTAATTTTAAGAAATCGGGTCCGACTTATTCCTAATGCCTTATGCCAAAGTCCTGATGCTTAGAAAAAAAGAAATAATCTAATTCAAAAGTTCATAAACGACTTGCACAATCGTTAATGAGCGATGTTCATGCTTCGACTCGTACTCAGCCGATTTTCTAGGAGCTGTGACCACAACCTTTTTTGAGGGCTGGATCCGCCCTTGATTCACCAACATTCAAAGTAGACAGGATCATATTTTAGGTTCATTTTCCTCCCTCATCCTACAACTCTATCACCATGCACGATGCACATCATTACAAATACACATTTAGCTTACAAAACATCATAACATTTAATATTAACAAATCGTCGTCTAAACTTACCATTTTCAAAATGGAAGTGATTGGTTCCAATAAAGTGGGTTCAATTTTTTAATACGTTTAGTAAACCTTGGAAACTGCAGGGCACACTTCCTATCTTAACAGGGTCACAGTCCCACAAACCACACGTGGTCTGTAACAATTGAATTGTGTCTTAAATAACTTTAAACTGTCTTGGTGACAGAAAACTGGGTATGTCTGGGATATTTGTCCTTAAATTATCGAGTTCCAAATATTCGGCACTGTAATGCAAGCGCCATGATTATGGGTCACGGGTCAGTTGATATGACAGTTGCAACAGTGCTAAAATATCGTAGTAAAATATTCCGACCATATTCAGTTTTCTATTGTGTCCACTTGTTAGATATTAAACGGTTATATTATGTAGCAATCACCTATCTACTGGGTCCTGCATTTTTACCACTGCCACCCTCCCACCACAGCAATTTGGAACCAAAACTTAGTGCAGTAGTGTTGATAATCGGTTGATCATTGTAGGCTTCGGCGCGTACAATATCCTGCACATGTTGATGTGCGGCGTGGTCCTCATGGGAGTGATCATGCAGAGCCTGGCGCTCGGTTACGTGATGCCGGCGGCTCAGTGCGACCTGGACCTAACGCTGCAGCAGAGGGGATGGCTGGCTGCTATACCATTTGCAGGTATGTGGTTCACTTAAACAGGGGCCGTGAGCTAAAACCAACAGAACCCTGTCGAACTTATTAGCTTATAGAACGTACGCATGCATATTGCCAATCAAAACTCGTTTATGACGGGGGGTGGACATCGGCACATGGGGACCCTACATCTACGGGGCCCTGGGCTGCAGCCCAAATAACCCATATGGACGATCCGCCCCTGCACTTGAACAAGGAGACAAAGCATCCAACGCGAACTCATAGTTTACGGCAAAGGATTTTCAGAGAAAATGTTCAACCAAATGCAACACCAACCACTTCTGTATTATTGGCCTCTAATCTAAGACTTTTAACCATCTGAAATCTCATTTGCTCTTTTATTCATAACATATAAGAAACGGACTCAAAGTCAGAATCAGTGTTAACGTTAAATAGCAGGACATGGATTTTCCGAATCAGAACTTAAGCTATGGATCTTATGGTCAAAATAGAACTACAAAAGAATCTTAAGATAGATAGAACCTAATTTCTATCATCATCATCATCACCTCGTTTGTATAATGGTTGTTCATATTTCGTCCAGCTATAATCCTCACGTCGTACTTCTGGGGCTGGCTCGCGGACACGCGCGGGCGCAGGCCAGTGATGCTGTTCTCAATGCTGGTGTCTGCCATCTTCTCCGTGATGACCAGCTTCGCTCCGAACCTTGCCAGCTTTGCCGGGTTACAGTTTGTTTCGTCGATATTGTGAGTATACTCATATACTACAAGTAAGACGTTTTCAGACACAGTGATCATACAATAAGTTCATTCATGCGTTATAATGGTTCAATAAATCCCATAACCATTTATGTACGTACTGGGGAAAATCATTTAACTCTTTATGGTTTTCATCATCAGCCCATTATACGTCTCAACTGCTGGAGCATGGGTAAGGCCCATAGATTTACTATATGGGAGTCATAGGAATTAGCCCAATTCTAAGAGCACATTATGAAAATCTGATAAAGGGAACACAAATCTGTTGTCATGAATTTTAAAGTTCCTCTATTACCTTACCTACCATTAATCCACAAAACATGTCTAACGTAACTAACAACAACATTAATTAAAGAAGTTATTTCGTCTCTTTTAGTATGGCAGGTCCTTCGGCAGTGGTATATACCTACCTTGGAGAGTTCAACAACCTTCGCCATAGAGACAAGATGGTCGCCTTTGGGTCATCCTTTGTGGGCATTGGAACCGTTGTTTTACCAGGTAATTCATTTTGTCACGCATTTTATAGTCGTACATTAGTTTCGGTCTACATTTGCATAACTGTTTTTATTCGGTTATTATTATAATTATTTTTACCAGGTATCAGCTGGCTCATCCTCCCCCTAGACTTCTACTACCCCATGGATTTCCTCAACATTGGATACCGCCCGTGGCGCCTCTTGGTGGTGGCCTGCGCCTTGCCCTATGCTATTAGCAGCGTGTTCCTCATCTTCGCCCCGGAGAGTCCCAAGTTCTTAAACGCTATTGGACGCCAGGACGAGTGCTTGGAAGTTGTGAAGACGATTTACTCTGTGAACCAGAGGATGGATAGGGAGAGCTTCTCGGTTAGTTTTATTATTCTTCTTTTCGAGTCGATGGTAAAATCAATTATTATGAGGGTGTTATCATCAAAATCATTAAATGACAATTGAAACTAATATAATAATATTCAGGATTCACGATCATATGATCGTGTGCTTGCTGCCATATAGCAGCAAATTAATTTTGAGAGATTGCAAAACGTTTGATTACGGACACATCCTTCAAAGATTTTCCCTGATTACCTTTTGTACATTTCATAGTGATGAACCATTAAAGATTCTCCTTAATCATACTTATTTTTGTTCTCTAGGTAAAATCCCTAGTTGTGGAGAACCAAAGCACCAAGGATGTGGACAGCCACGGCATCGGCGCGGTGTTGAGGTCGATGCGGGACCAGACCGTGCCGCTGTTCAGGAGGCCACTGTTGCCTTGGACCTGCCTCACTTGCTTCGTGCAGTTCGGGATATTTGCCACGTGAGTTCCTTCACTAATAAGCGATAGGCAACATTGAGCCATAACTCGTCCCCCATACCCGTATCGTAGACAACCATATCATGATCGTGTTAGCATACCATGTGTAAATAAATAAATAAAAGTTCGTGTCATGACAAAGTGTCGCTCTGACTATAAGTTGCTACACAATCCTAACTCTGGTCTGGAATCATGTCGCCTATTTTTAACGTCGATCAGACGAAGTATATTTCACTTGTTATTTTTGAAT
This sequence comes from Maruca vitrata, assembly GCA_039566165.1. Classification (NCBI taxonomy): domain Eukaryota; kingdom Metazoa; phylum Arthropoda; class Insecta; order Lepidoptera; family Crambidae; genus Maruca; species Maruca vitrata. The sequence continues at coordinate 1,789,379 of CM076923.1, read as the reverse complement.
TTGAAAAAAAAATCTTTGTGAAACACTGTATTTATCTACAATCTGTGTTATTCAAAAGACCCTTTCCGTTAAAACACCCAAAATCTTCATACACCAAAACGTATTATTAGAATACAAAAATCTATCCCGTTAAACTCTATTATTATATTATTATCTATCATTCAATAAATCTAATGCAATCAAACACAACTATTACTCATTATTGCCTCAATTCGTTGGCACAATGACCCAATCTCCCAGCAAGAGGTTATCAATCTATCGCTGTCAAATCGTCTATTCCGTCCCGATACTGTGAACTTTGTGCTTGTTGAGGATTCCAACGACAGTTCAATGTTTCCAGGACAAACGGTTTCTACGTGTGGTTCCCTTCGATCCTGAACTCGTTGGCGAACCACGATGGCGGTGATGCGAGGATATGTGACATACTGGACGCGGCTAGGGTGCCCGCTAACAATGGGACTGTGGTAAGTCCGTTTTCAAACAGAACATTCACTGAACTTTGTAATGACTTTTCCCCAATCAGAATATTTTATTAAAATTGGCACTAAAATCAGCGAATCTTTTCTGCCAACTTATTATTATTTTTTTTTTTTTTTATAAAGAGGCTAACAAGATGACCTCACTCCACCTGATGGTAAGCGGTAGTGAGATCCAAATATGAGGTCGACAGGCACAATAGACCATATTGAGCCTGTCGCACTCACCCTGAAAGCCGTGAAAAAGGAGACCACTGCTGCGGCAACAACGAGACAAGGTGTGGAGTCTCGCATTGGTATTGAGCTGTGCGGGTCCGAGTTGGCCAGTCCGCCGGACGGAAGGGCCCCCGTTTCTACGGGTCTCCCTGGCCGGCGGGCTGACCCGCTCCGCCCGCACAATACCGCCGCTAAGACTCCACTGGTCCGGCGCTTGCCGCAACAATGGTCCCCCCTGGCTCCGGTTCGTACAGTGCTGATCCCGGAACGCGACCTGACCAAGAGAGGTCAGAGTCACTTGGCGGGTTTTACACAACTGTATGGTGGTAACAGCAACCGGTCGACAATATGTCTCCCACCTGAGACATATTGTCGACCGGTATTATATTTGTATTCAGATAATTCCTAACAACGGTTAGACATATCCTCCTCCATGACAAAATCATAACAAAACTTTTGCCCTCTCAAACCTTCCAGATGGAATGCGACGACACCATGAACACGGAAACCTTCGAGCGTTCCATCTACATCGGCCTGGTCTTCTCCTCTATGTACATCATCGTGGGCTTCCTTGTGGACTTCGTGGGGAAGAAGCTGATTCTAGTTGTGTTGCTGACGGCGACCGGGCTATGCGGCATCGGCGCTCACCTGGTCACCAACTCGCAAATTGGCGTGGTGCTCTTCGCGATATTCCAGATGTCTGGAGCGTGTATTGGACTCATGACTGCTGTGGCGGTTGAGCTCTTCCCTACTAAGTATAGGTGAGGAATTTAATAGTACCTATTTGTGAAAATTCTATGCTCAACAACCATAGAATTTCCTCGTGTTTTGAAGTCGGCCAGTAAACACTTTTGGAACTGGGATTATTAATATTATTTGATGGTCTTAAATGAGAACTTGGTGGAAACAAGATGCCTTGGACTTGTCCCAACCTCGACATGTATCCAAAACTATCGGTTCCACTAAGATCTGTTTCTTGTTGTCACCAGGGCGATGGCTGTATGTCTTTCCATGATGATGGGGCGCGTCGGGTCCATGGCTGGATCCAACCTGATCGGGGTGTTCCTTCAGACCAACTGCGGTGTCAGCTTCTACCTGTTTGGCGGGATTATCATAGGTTAGTACACACCCTTAACAGGAGAAACATTTGATAAATCTAGATTTCTTGAGCATGATCCATATGATCGTTGCACAGTCGAGATCTATGCATTTATATCTGGTTCTTTCTTTTTCCAGTGAACGCGCTCTTCTGTCTCACTCTGCCAGGCAAAAAACGGTCCACTAAAGCAAGCAAAGAAGTGACAGTGGAGCCAGCCCAAAACGAGACTCACGAGCCGGTATGAATGCTTCCGCGCCGGCTTGCGGTCTCGCTGTCTCGCTCTCGCAATCAGTATTAGAGAACGTCTGAAAGAGATTACTAGATACTACAGAGTCCATATTTATTATGAGAATCGCTTGATGTAAATATACCTTGTGAAATGTTTAAATGTGAAGGTCCTGTAGCGCTACTATGAGTTTAAAAGTGACAAGACTCGATATCGCCTATGTAAATGTGTCTATGAAAAACATGTACAGCGCCCCTAACGGTAACGCTAAGAACTAAAATCGTTAGTATGAAAAAAACAATTCGATAGTTTTTAACGTACGTAAGTTTTCGATAGCTAACTCATGGTATCGCTACTGTTATTTTTTTCGATCGCTTGGTGTAAAACGGTCTTGTTACAAGATGGTTTGGTGTATGTAGGTAGTGCATATTATCAGTGTACGTACAAATTTAGCAAACGGTTTGACTAGAAATAGTTATTGGGTCAAGTTGGGTAAATAGTCTCATGATTAAATATAAAATTTAAGATGATCGAAAAGCATTGAAGCTATTTGAAAGCTCCAATGCTTGGTATTATTCTTCTTCTCAAAGTGGTTTTTGAGACGGCTATACCCATAATTGAATAGACAATGTCAAAAAAGTATCTACCTAATGTAATCCGCAAATTCTTGTTTTTAGACGGTTTTATTTGTATAAGCATAAAATATTTTTTTAAAAGTCATACACGACTGATAATAGAGGTTCTCTTAAACATCTGAACAAATGACATTAATTCGTTCCACACAATAATGTTAATAGACGTTTTTGAATAAGTAAGGGGTTGATTAAAGGGGTGGATTCAGAGATAATGTCATGGGGTCAATTACCTTCAAACGATGTGTGCCACAAAAATAGGGTAGGGTTATCAATAATCTGTGGTAGGGTATTAAAGCCAACAAATTGGCGAAGAGTTTTTTGTTAAGTAGCTACTTAATAAAAAAATACATACCTACCCATAAGCGTTTGTTATTGTCATTGGCTTAATATAAGGGATGGGTCAATAGAATGTACAAGTCAAGGTTTGTTAACAAGGTGATAGTTACGAATTTCTACGAATTGGCCTAAATTATACTCATACATATAATGACTCTATAGATAATATTACAAATATATCGAGTTAGATAAAACTTTTGATACTGACTCATGTGTTACCTCCTTTAGAATGTGCTTTTAGTTGGGTGATATGCTTGTGACCTGAAAAAGAAGCTTTTGTGTAAGTCTAGAATTTCTTCAATTCGGCTTTTGTTGTATCATATTTTCTTTGCAATAAAATAACTGTTTTTATCTTTACTTAGCTATTGCACTAATATTTTAAAAAATATTGTAATGTAATTGAGTTAAAACTATAGTGCCTAATTATCAAAAAATATATTACACGATTTCAGTTGTTATTTTAACTTAAACAAAAAAGTGTGTGTACAAATCTATCTATACGTATGAGTAGTTACTACATGGTGATGATTTATGCGTACAACATAACATAATAATTTACATCGTGCTTTTCATCTGTGTGGAGTGCATATTGCATCAACGGTGCTAACGCCATCTTGTGTAAAACATATCCCGCCTAAACTATTGTTTTCTACCACAGATGCTTAAATGGGGCGAACCTTCAAATTTGAATGAAGACGCAATGGCATGATTATTAAGATTCTACCAAAATGTGTCAATAAGTTTGTAAATAGTTAGATTATATTAATATAATAAATTTTATCCATAAAAAGGTTTTTTATTCCTGAACCTCTTTGAATATGGGAATGTTACTAAATCAACAAAGGAATTAATTTAGTTCAGACACTCCCCCACGTTGGGCACCACTTAATACATCGAAAGAGTGGCGCCCAACGTGGTAATAACTTTAACTAGTTCTTTTGATGTCGCTAACTCACATTTAATCAAAATATGTATACAATTATTCCTCATTCTATTCCTCAATATTTAAATTATTATTTAAATATAATAATGCTTTAATATTTTAGCATACCTTTCCTTTTCCTGGACGATAAGTTGTCAACCAACTGAAGAAAATAATCAACTCAAGAGGATCACAAGTTCAAGAAAACTGTTGCTTTGCGCAGAAAAGATGCGCAGTAGAACGAATTTTACAATCATTCAGTCTAGGAGTTTAGGTGCGAGTTTCAGTATCTTCAGCGTTTTCAGAGGTTTCATGGAAACGAGAAAACGGGATTACACTTCCGGCTGCCCTAAAGAACGGATGTGAAAGGTCTTCATTTCCGGAAAAGCTGGAGGAGGGCAGGAAAATATCAGTTTTGTGGGCGGCGATACCAGGCGTGCAGAAATGGCGGGAGATTGCGCTTAGTCTCAGATAGCGATTGGGCGCGCATGCGTTGACTTATTGATTTTAAGACGACGCGACCCTCCTATCTTTACAAGAGGGTTGTAAAAACTGATACGGCATTTTGTTTTGGTTTATTTTCGTGAGCCAAACTATCGAAAAATACAGTTACACGATATAATATTTATTTATTTTCTCAGTCATTTTTTGCCTACGTAAACGTTGGTAAAATCTATGATTAGTAAAATGGACCATGTATAAGTGTAGCACTTGGGTACCTTATATCTAAGTGAAAAGTCTAAACTGCATTCTTTCTCATTTGTGTTATTTATTGACTTTAATACTTAATTTTAATATTTAATCAACCTGGTGTATTAAGTTTGTAAAATTTAATTACATTGGATTAACTTACATTGACCACGTTGGAATCTCTTCATTTACTTAAAAAAGAAATAGCATAAAAATGCAGGAAAATCTGAATCATAATACAACCGCCTCCACAAATATCCCATTCATGGCGTTAGCTAGTTTTGCCGTGCCGCATTCCATTCGCATATTTTAACCTTCGCTTTTTTATGATACCCTAGTAACTCAGATGTCGCGAAAACTTCCCTGCAAAGATTTCAAACGTTTTTCCGAGCGGAAAATCTATGAATAACAAAGAAAATGCAGAAAATGCTTTTAACACTCTTCTTCAGTTCTTCTTCAAACTTTTTAAAGTGCACAGACAAAACAACATTTCTAAAAGGGTTTACTGGAAGCACAGGTCAGGTTGAAACGCAAGACAATTTTCTTTGTTATTAGTTCTTACAGAAAAAAAATATGGAAATCACTATCTATCCATGACAGAAAGATCACGGTTTTCAAGTATTTTCCACTTTCCTATTATGATGACATCCACTCTGTTACCGTCAACCGGCTGACGGATCCGCCATTTTAGGCAGAAATACCAGGAGCGCATAAAACGTGTGGAGGCTATTGATTTTCCACGCTGTGTGTGCAAGGGAGACATACATACGTCTGTCGGGTGCGCATGTATCGGGCGACGTCATGGACATTCACCCCCATCCCTTGAGGAAACGCAACAAGATAAACAATCTTCATCGGCTTTATGTAAGCTGGGTATGTGCACGATTTGGACCCCAGAACTGGCGCCCCAATCAATTGGAAATGGGGGGGACTTGCCCCTATCCCCTTTTGCCTTCTGCCAACAAGATACGCCAGATAAAGTAGGTAGGATACTAAAAACTAACAGTTGTTTTATTAATTTATTTTCTTATTACAATAATACAACATTAAATTTACTACTGAATAATGCATCAAAACGCATGACTTGTAAGATATAATATCGTATGGGGATTAAGTGTAAGTGGAAAACATACGAAACAAATCAAAGGCTCAAGTAGTTATAAATACAGCAGCAATACGTACCGTTTATCGTTGTCCACTTTTATGAGCGATAACATTGTATTATTTTAATCCTCCTCGGACGAAGTTAAAATTGCAATATATAACAAACCACGCGCGATTATACCAAAGCCGCTCTAAGTTGGCCGATTTGCTACATGTCAGACTGACTGCACTAGTGAGGGACAACGGTAAAATTGCCGAAGTATATAAGTAACAGTTATTTCCACTTTATAACCAAGCAAGGTCTAATTATAACAAATTTTTATTAAAAACATTAATTCACATCCAAAAGATTGAATTTAAGTTCCTTATTTATAAATATATTTATTTTTAAAATACAATACTTATTAAATCCTTCATCCTATTTTAAAAAAATACCTGGTGAGTATTACCCACTACGTCACTATGAAAACGTGTCAAACGGCGTAACCTTGTAAAAGCGTAATACAGAGTGGAAATTTTACGTTTTCTTTTTATAATTCAATTATTTTAGGTAATAAAAGACAAATCTATACTAATATTATAAAGAGGAAAGATTTGTATGTTTGTAATGAATAAACTCAAAAACTACTGGACCGATTGCAATATTTTTTTCACCAAAGAACTTCTGAATAATGCAGCTGCATTATTCAGAAGTTACATAGGCTATATAATATCACGCTAGGTCCTATAGTTGTGGAGCAGTAACCGAAAATGTTTCAAAAACGGGGGAAAGTATCGTTTCTGAGGCCTTCCGTGGCGTGCGCTGAGCATATAGTTAAAGTTATACAAAAATGCTCTATGGATGAATTGTCCATCTTAACATTATCTTTAAAAATGTCCGCGAGAGCATATGTCTACCTTTTATAGTTTACCCATAACAATCGTTTTAATGATTTAGATGTTTGCTCCAAAGTAATCTTCTATATTAATAATTTCGTCAAGGGGTACGGTAGACTCGATTAAAACCTTACATGAATAATAAAACATCAAAAAATAATGATTTCGAGTCGACAACATATATCCGCAAAATTCGGATTGTCGAGTATTTTGCTAAATTCAAAATGTGTTGACAGACGAATCACAGTCACCATCTTGCCGGAATTGAGTGAATATTATCAAAACTATTTTTCTTCAGTCATTGACGTTTCGCGGAAACATTGTTTTTGACACATTTTTTATGATATACTCTTTCAGGGCGATAACAGATACTGATGAAGAATAGATAATATAATTTTATAAGGACCTTTGCCAAATTCTAGGATTAGTACTCATTGCAATTTGTTTTGTTGATTGATGTTCCTTAATTTTAAATGTTAAAAATTTATTGTATAAAAACTTTTGCAATTTTTATTCACTAGATTTATTAAACTCAATGAAAGAATCTATGTCCTGTTTAATCCTTTAGTATTCCTTGAAGAACCGATGACTACGGAAATATTTACCTATATTTTGCTCCTCGATGTTTATTATGAATCACATCTTACCCGAGCCAAGCCGGGTTCTTATCTAAATATATAAAAGGAGAAACTGACTGACTGACTGACTGACATATCGACGCACAGCCTAAACGGCTAAACGTAGGCACTTGAAATTTGGACTGGACGTAGCTTAGGTACCGTAGAGGTGCACTAAGAAAGGAATTCTCGAAATTCTCACGGGAACGGGAATAATCGGGAAAATACTTTTGTATGAAAAATCTAAACCGCTGAAGTTAGATGCTGTAAATTTGGCATGCAGGTACCATAGTAAACTTAAAGCTTAGTTGGAACAGGATATTGAAAAATTCTTACGGGAACGAGAGTTAGCAGGATAAACTTTTATATGTTAAATCCTGTAGTCCACGCGAACGAAGTCGCGGGCACAGCTAGTAATTATATAATTATGTGCATTTGAAATTTTGAAATAACGTATTATTTTTAAAAGTTGTTCTTTATGATTCGCGTAAATATGTTCCTCTTAACAAGGATAAATGCAAAATATAAAATAAAAAGTGTCAAATCAGTCTCCTAAGAACGGCTCCGGTATAATTATCTAGTTATTTGTCTTTTATTACCTAAAATAATTGAATTATAAAAAGAAAACGTAAAATTTCCACTCTGTATTACGCTTTTACAAGGTTACGCCGTTTGACACGTTTTCATAGTGACGTAGTGGGTAATACTCACCAGGTATTTTTTTAAAATAGGATGAAGGATTTAATAAGTATTGTATTTTAAAAATAAATATATTTATAAATAAGGAACTTAAATTCAATCTTTTGGATGTGAATTAATGTTTTTAATAAAAATTTGTTATAATTAGACCTTGCTTGGTTATAAAGTGGAAATAACTGTTACTTATATACTTCGGCAATTTTACCGTTGTCCCTCACTAGTGCCTTTGAGTATAAAGCCACTGGAGATGCCATAACGTCAACGCTTCTAACAAATTTTTTCGCCACTTTTAGCGGGGGCGAGGTAAACACGTACAGCACACCACCAAAAAATTAATAACTCAACAGACACAAATTTTGCTGTAACGATAAACGCACACTACAAAAATGTTCAACACTTCAAACAATACACGCACACAAACAAAGTTTTCACGTAACTACGCAACACACATACGAAAAAATAGTGATGACACAAAGAATAAAATAAAATCAGTTTGGTGAATGAACTGAACTATCTTGTACTGATTATTGTAATTCAATAACATTTTGTGGGATCTTATTAAACAATTTTGTGCTTAAACCCAAGAACGACTTTCCAGTCTTTTGAAGCCTGAGCCTTGAAACGGCAAACTTATGTTTATTACTGGTGTTAAAATGGTGAGGATCCGATATTAAATGATTGTATGTTCTTGTAAACATATAAGATACAGTCCAAAATGTACTGAGAGGATACGGTTAAAATATCTATGTCTTTAAAAATATCTCTAAGGGAGTCACAGAATTTCTTTTCATTTTCAGACTAAATTTCAATATCGTATGACCAGAGGAAAGAAAAGTAATTTTTCTAATTCATCTTACAAGATTTAAATATAACATATGTTTAGACCTTTTATTTAATTCAAAATTAAAGTAAAAAACGGATTATACAACTAACTGCAGGGAGTGAATGATTCATTCAAATGTCGAGTCGCTTTTTTGACTTTGTGACATCACTAGCCCCCGTACCACTGTATTCTTGTTTATTTTTTTCTGTCGTTTACGTATCGCAACGACTTTTTATTTAAATGGCAATTCTTCTTAAATACACGTTTAAAAGTTAATAAAAACACTTAGATATGATACTAAACGCGCTCTTGTTGCGAATTTGAGCTCTCGATCGCCTTTTACATGAGAATACTGCACAACTAACCATTTTTCAAGAGTAACGTCACGCGACAGGGATCAATGCAAAATGGCGGTGGTGCAGCGACAAGTAGTTTTATTAAACGTGTTTGAACAGTTGACCAATGTACTTTGCCGGAGGGGGTCGCCCGTGTAAGGCATCTCCAGTGGCTTTATACTCAAAGACTAGTGCAGTCAGTCTGACATGTAGCAAATCGGCCAACTTAGAGCGGCTCTGGTATAAAGAATATTAATTTCAAATAATGTCACAATGTCCATAAACAAAAAGGACCTAAGATTACCTGGGTCCCAAATTAGGTTATAATTACTGTCATTAAATAGAGTTATTTTCATCCTTTCTCGGAACCATCCTGAATGTAACCGTGTCTCATGTAAATAAATAAATTATTATTATTATTATTAATGCAACAAAATAGCATATTAATTACATAGTATTGTTTACTCGCGAGCAAGGAGTTCAGCCATCGTGCGCTTAGCTCAAAGGGACCAATTGTACAGAAATTAGTCATTGTTCACTGGCTTTCTGTTCCTTAAACAGTAGGGTTGGTCTACTTTTTACATAAGTATGCTAAAAATTACTACAATTAGATTTATGTTCCCACTGATGCATCCCTCATTTTATTCATAAGTCAAAGAGCCAAGAAAAACCTGGCCCTCCCCTACCTGGCCTAGCTTGACGTCGTAGTGGATGACATACGTGCCAACACTCCGTGAAGGATGCCGAAGACCGTGCGAAGTGGAGAGATAAGAGTAGGAAAGCGGACCCCGGGCTCCGCAAGGATGCAACCGAGAAAACGCGGAGATGATAATGATGTTGTAGGGAAAGTCATCCCGATTTTTTTTATTATGGCTTCAAATCTCTACACCTACCCTTACCAATTCTGAATAGCCTCAACATCCTTGGAATCGAAGTTGGCAGCAACCGAGAGTAATTCCAACTAGTCTCTCCCTCCCCATTCCACTCCCGAACAACACGTGCTGGTCGGCGGTGCGAACCACAAATCATTTAGGCACTGTTGGCCAGTACTAAGAGGTTCAATTCCTATTTTCGGCCGGCTTTATGCCACTAAGGCAGTGCAACTGTGACACATTTTTTTCTTGGCCTTAGGCCTAGAGTCCAACATTGTATGAACGTGAATTACCTCGTTTGTTTGATAGTTTAGATTAGAGAATATTCTTGATCGTAAAAAAACATTTATAATCAGAAAGCTTTAGCCCTTATAATTATGAAAAGTGACACTTTTTCCAAAACTGGTGTGTCTCATATAATTTTCTTTCACTTCAGCCGAGATAGGGGCTTCAAATGTTAATATCCAGTGAACCTTTGCTTACCTACGACTACATAAATTTAGATATTACATATTTACCAATGTATTGGAATAACTATGGTGAGATCCGGCACAGAACTAAAGTCATCGACATAGCTCATCACATTAGCAAGCTGAAGTGGCAGTAGGCTGGCCACATCAGCCGGTGAACTGACAACCGCTGGAGTGGACGAGTTCTAGAGTGGAGACCGCGTCTCGGCAACGTAATGTAGGACGCCCTCAGGCCAGGTGGAGTGACGATATGCGCGGGACAGCTGGTAGGAGCTGGATGCGAGTAGCCGAGGATCGAAATAAGTGGCGAGCAGCAGGGGACGATGATGAAATAACTATCCTGTGTCAACTGTGTATCTTCAATGAAGGGACAAATATTTTAGCAACCCTGTATGTTGTCACACACGTGTTGTCCTGCAATTTGCACGTGTCACGTAGAATGCGTTATCTACCAATTGTCCACTAAGCCCCACTTATATCGCCTTCCACCCATAACTCTTCTGACCCTCAACAGAGAAAGAAACACCTCAGACCTGAAATCAGGCGATGAGCTAAAAAAGTTTAGTATTTGTAACCTTACATTATTTAAAAAGTTATTTATTTTCAAATTAAATTCCATACAAATTCACTTAAGTGGAACTCCAATTTATTGGTTTACTTATAAATTTTATTATGAGAACTTTTAGTAGTTAGCATTTTTAAAATTTTAAATAATGGAAAACAAAGTAGTAACTTTCGCCTCAGATAAAACAAACGATATCTCTGAAAAGAGATTTCTCTTCGACGATGCTATTGACCGTACTGGTGAGTGGAGCAGTTGTTTACTTATATTTTTATGGTCGATTTTATTTTTGTAAATATGACTTCCTTTCCTTTCTCATGTATAACTAATGGCCCTCGCTTCGCTTCGGGTAAATTTTACATAAAAACCTTCCTATTCTATCACTCTATCTATTGGAAAAAAACCGCATCAAAATCCGTTGCGTAGTTTTAAAGATTTAAACGCACATAGGGATATGGGGACAGAAAAGGCGACTTTGTTTTATACTATGTAGTGATAATAAGGGGTCGGCCATAGCGGCCGATCTCAAATGGATTACAGCCAGCTGCGCAGGACATATTATAGTGCACAGGTATACGTACAAACAGTTGTGAACTATTTGTTCCTTTACTCTTATAGTTTCGTGAAAGGGCCATCCATATGGCCGATGAGAAATCGGGCGCACGGTAACCGTGCTTTCCGAGGCAACTTCCTGGACCCGGGCTGAGTAATTTCTTAACGGATACATGTTTTGCTTGACCCCGGACTCGAACTGGTGCTAGCTTCTACTAGAAAGACCAACGAGGCAGACTCTCATGTACTGTTCGCAGGGTTCGGCAAATACAACGTGGGTCTGTTGGCGACATGCTGCCTCCTCATCCTGGCGATGTACCTGGACATCTTCGGCTTCTCGGTGGTGCTGCCAGCCGTGGCTTGCGACATGAGGCTCAGCACCGCGCAGCAGGGGCTCTTGTCCGCTGTGCCGCTTATTGGTCAGTCAATATCATTATCATCATCATCATCACCCTATCTCTCTCCACTACTGGATAAAAGCCTCTCCAAATGCACGCCACGCAGTCAATATATGGTCTGAGAAATACGATGGACTGTGAAACATACCTACAATATGTCAAAGGTGTCTAGGTTTCCCTGACAGGTCTACATCAGGTACATATCTTACTAAAGAATACTATTCTTCTCGATATAATATTTAATAGAATATGTGTTAGTAACGAACTGGGGCAAAACCTTCAGCATGAGACACAAAGGCCGAAGGCAATCATTCTGAGGCGGACTAGAAAACACCAAATCTATTTTAAATAGACATTTGGAAATCTCTATGATGTTGCTAGGCTGCCACTTATGTAAAACAGGATCGGGGACGGTTACTATCAAATTTTAAAATTATTATCATATTTTCGCCCTAGTTTAGGTAAGGCCCGTGCTCCAGTAGTGGAGACGAATATGGGCTGATGATGATGATGACGATCATATTTTAAGACTTTTGGTCCGATAATTTATTCTACTCACTTCTCTATCCCATTCTTCTATTATTAATGATATAAAACCCGGACAATACTAAGTGGTGTATATCTGGTGTGTGCACAGGAGTGATGATCTCTTCGTACGGCTGGGGCCTCTGCGCAGACACGATGGGTCGCCGTAAGACCCTGCTCGTCGCCATGCCAGTGGGAGCCATCTTGAACTTGGCAGCGAGTATAGCGCCCACTTACACTAGCCTCGCTATTTTGAAGTTCCTCTCCGCATGTTTGTATGTATAAACACTTAGCTATATTATAGAAGTATTATAGACAGTTAAATTAGTTTATACTATAAATCTTGTTGAGCAACTGAGAAGGTTTTGAATATGACACACATACACACACACACATGAATTCCTACAGCCAAACACACTTGTGCTAATGTAGTATTTCCTTTTGTTTTATTTAATTTCTGTGTATCAAATTGTTTATGGTTCCCAAGATACAAGCTAAGCTTAGTTTGGGCAACCCCTGGAAACAATGAGAGCTCTATTTAAAATGTATAAACTAAGTTAGATTGTAAGTTTCTTTAAAGTATAATAAACACATTTTTTTTTATGATGCCAATATCCGTAAGATACATCAAGATGTTTTACCCCTATGTAGATGCGCGTTTAATCCCAATGTTGATCGCGAAAGTTTTAAAGCGAAAATCTGGAAGCTTACATTCTTTGACCACCGGGCCACCGTCACCATCACGAGTAGATTCTGTAGTAGAAACCAACGGATAAACAGTTAAGCGACGCGAGCGCGGCCAGCCTATGTAAATAGTGGGCACGAACGTGGTCGACCCACGATAATGTTTCTAGTCTCATCAGTTAATGCTCGGCTTTCAGCATCTCGCGAACGCAGCAGCCTTCGTGTTGGCTTACATTCTTTGACCACCAAGCCACCATCACGAGTAGATTCTGCGGTAGAAACTAACGGAAAGTTTAGTGAACGTAACCAAGGCCAGCATATGTAGGCACGAAGGTATTCGACCTTCGATAATGGTTCTAGTCTCATCAGTTAATGCTTGCCTTCCAGCACCTCGTCAGCGAACGCAGCAGCCTTCGTGTTGGTGGGTGAGAGCGCTCCGGCGCGGCACCGCAGCCGGTTCATGTTCCTCATGGCCAGCGCAACCATGTTCGTGCAGTTCATCATATGCGGTCAGTTATCTCATTTAAGTTCGTACCACTTCACACACAAATCAACTGAAAAAGGGTTCGTACACCGTATATATGGACGGACAATTAGATGTAGTCATTAGGGGTGAGAGCCATCCGCTCCCCCGAAAGTCCGGTGATATTGACGAGGCTACTCCGAGCCATCATCGTATGTCAGTTAGGAAAAAAAATTATGTAGTCATAAATAAAATACCACACAAGACTGCTTCTGCTTCCGAACTAACTTATATCAAAGACAAAAAGTTAGCGGAAGACGGGCGGCGCCAGTCCGGTCGCGACCACGATTGGTGTTACCCAGTCAAAACGTCGGCTAGTAAGTAGCTATGTAATTTGCTACTCCTAATATCGCGTGTAGACCCGTAAAGACTAATTTTAGTGTAATGGAACGCGAAAGTCTAAAATCTTACAAGACAAAAAGTTAGTGCAAGAACTAAGGGCAGTTCCATTCAACCAGACAGAAAAGTATCGCTGATTGAGTTTCAGCAAAATACATGTGTACCTACTTAAAATGCCTATTTTAAACACTTTAATGAGTATCCGAAATTAAAAGCTAAGTCCATCTTCCACAGTATTCGCTCTGCCAATATTCCAGCTGACCTTCAAAGTGCATGTACCCTGGCTCAGCCTGATGTACCGGCCCTGGAGGCTGCTCCTGCAGGTGATCAGCCTCCCCGGCGCCGTCGGCTGCGTGGGCATGCTAGCATTCCTGGAGAGTCCCAAGTTCCTGCTCAGCAAAGATCGAGAGGACGAAGCTATGGCAGTTCTTGGAACCATGTACAGCTGGAATACGGGAAAGAGCAAAGATGATTTTCCTGTAAGTTATGCAGTAGTCTCAAGTTCTAGTGTTTCAGTTTATTGAGAGTGATCAATCCAATCTGTCTAAAGCACCGAGTTCTTAGAGCCAACTGCAACAGGTCATATGATTTTATATGACCCCCGCTCGAGTCCGTTTCAGTGTAACGAAACGTTGGTTCTTAAAGAATAATAAAATGTATTTAATCGGTATTACCCATCTACTTTTGCAGGTCGTATCTGTTTACTTAGAGGAAGCCAAACAAATTGTTGACACTAAAATCAATTTCTTGAGAAAAATGTGGAACCAAACCGCGCCCTTGTTCAAACCACCTCTGCTCATCAACTCTTTGAAACTCTACTACATTCTGCTGTGTGCTTACATGACGTAAGTATTCGCCTATTTTGTTCCACATATTCACACCTCTAAATTTTCGTTGGTTTCTCTGGATTACTCTTGGACTCATCAGATCTTGATTTGATGAAAAAGACCAATCCTTATCTCTACCATACTCTAACTAGTTTCATTAGTGTTCGCGGGTGGGTCCGAACAATATGCCTGGTGGTTAGTCTGGCTACCTTTTTTTTCATTTTCACAGCTCAACAGGCTACACCATGTGGGTTCCAACGATGACAAATGCGTACTTTGAGGGCCGGGATAGCACGGGGCAAACTTTCTGCGAGGTCGCGAGTCGAGCGGCCAAGATGAAAGACAATATGGTAAGCTTTACATTAGCAAAGATGTAGGTACCTTAGGAACTATGTACCTAACTGCAATCGTATACGTTGAAATAATTGTATACTAATCTTCGTAAAACTACGGGGTACACTCATTTAAACAAATACCCACCCTTTTTTTCGAAAGGACTTAAGTAGCTAGCTTCTGCAGTTTCACCGGACTAGCGGGGGAGCGGAAGGCTCACACCCCTAAGCACATTTACCCTGAGTAACATAGGCTATATTTATTGCTAGGAAAGATTAGGGATCCTCAGGCCCCTCTTTCCCACTGGGCACTATGGGCACGTGCCCAGGGCCCCGCGATCGAATGGGGCCCCATAGTTCCTGCCAGTTTACCAAATGACCGGTATTTAGGTATTACCTGGTGAGGATGATATAAATAACTAAATAGTATTTTCTCAAGGTCACAGGGGCCCCATGATCCTAATGTGCCCAGGGCCTCAAATAGTTTGAAGACGGCCCTGGGGATCCTTACTCAAACTTAATAAACACCTTTCCCCACCAGCCCCTAATAGACTGCAACCGGGCCATCCAACCTCTAACGCTCTACGCCGTGATGGTCTACTCGGGCGCTTCGGGGGTCCTCACCATCCTACTATCGTTCCTCGTGGGTCCCCTCGGCAAGAAGCGCACCACGCTCCTGGTCTTCGTGGTGGCAGCAGCTGCTGGTCTGTTCCTACTCTTCGCGAGGGTGCCGATGCTGAGCATAGCGCTATTCTTCGTGTTCCTTTACGTCGCGCTTATTCTTGGCAACGTCAACACGTATCTGGTTGAGCTGAACCCGACGCATTTGAGGTGATTTATTATTCAATATTATTCAATACAATAGTTAAAGA
Organism: Maruca vitrata; assembly: GCA_039566165.1. NCBI lineage: Eukaryota > Metazoa > Arthropoda > Insecta > Lepidoptera > Crambidae > Maruca > Maruca vitrata. The sequence continues at coordinate 1,773,369 of CM076923.1, read as the reverse complement.
ATGAAAAAGAAAAGTAACCATCCATCGCTTGGTTACCTACACACTCACGTGAAAAGTCTGCGTAGACTACAATGGTAAGGTAGGTAATGGTCAACAAAATGATCATGAGGTCAGCAACAAATAACAATAAGGATACTGTTCTATTTAGATATGTTAGGTATAAGGTAAATGCACCTATTATGGACGCGGACCCCATTATGGACAGTTTTCAAAAATACCTCCAATAATGAGAAACCGGTAGGTATTTTTTTTCCAACAGCAACATTAATCGGTTGTACCAAAATTCTAGATTTGATGTAAACAACATTTGACAGCTCTCCGCTATATTATTTTCGACTATAACGATTCTTACTAGTGCGGTGCGATTAGGTGTCGAGATTTGAAATTTCTTATAAGGAGCGCAATGCATGTAAGTAAATTTATTAGCTTTTTTTATGACAAGTGTAATATTGTTGTTAAAAATGATATTATTTATTGAATTACTGATAATAAAAGGTTAATTATATATTCTAATCTAAAACCTCATAGTAATTTTAGCCTCGGAATTTATCGATGTTCATAATTGGATATTTTTGTAAGCCTGTACCCAAATATGGACATTTTGTCCATGAAGGATATTTTACAAATATACGTTTTTCATACATCTTATAGTTGTACAATCGTTTATCTTTATCTTTATTTTTAAATCGGTCGCAAAAGAAGACTTTAAATTTAATAATTAATTATGAACATTGTGTCCATAAATGGGTGTCCAAAATTGGTTAAAATTTTTTAAATAAATAAATTTTGTTTCACTTTAGATATGGCGACTAGAAAAGCTTATACTAAAGAAAAAATGGCAAATGCAATTAAAGAAGTGAGAAATAGACAGAAAATATCCACTATTTAAAAAATAATAACTAGAATAACTTTTCTAAAAAAGTTTGTTTATTGAGTTGTTTGTGTTTTTTATGTTATGTTGCATTTATAATTTAAGACAGGGTAATATACATAATAATTATATTACAGTCAGGGGATACCAGTCACAACTACCTGTCCGGTGGGTGGCGAACGGTATACGGGTAAGCGACCCCGGCTCCTCGAGCTACTATCGACTCAGTCCAACTCATCCGAGGCGATACTAGCCTTCCTCCCCTTTTCCTTCCCCCGTCATATATCCTTGCTACTCGTGGGAACGCAATGACCTTGTTAAAACAATACACAAGGCAGAATGGCGGCGACGTGGTCCACAACCCGTCACGTCACGTTTCCCACAGAGGTGAAAAGTGGATCGCTGGAAGTGATCTCTGCCTACCCCTCTGGGAAAAAGGCGTGATTTTATGTATGTAATTATTGAGACTGATTATAGCTGTATTTTGATAGGTATGAAACTAGTAAGAAGACATTTGATTTTTGATTATTGTTGGCAAAGTTAAGACCTAAACAAATTATTAGGTTTTTGAAATTTTAAAATTTTTATTTAACCTCTAAACCAATTTTTTAAGGTGATTGAGAAGTGAAAGAGATGATAATATTGAAATGTTATTTAAATAATACTAGCTAGTTAAGATACATACATACATACATAAAATCACGCCTTTTTCCCAGAGGGGTAGGCAGAGATCACTTCCAGCCATCCACTTTTCACCTCTGTGGGAAACGTGAGGTGACGGGTTGTAGACCACGTCGCCGCCATTCTGTCTTGTGCATTGTTTAAACAAGGTCATTGCGTTCCCACGAGTAGCAAGGAAATATGACGGGGGAAGGAAAAGGGGAGGAAGGATACTATCGCCTCGGATGATTTGGACTGAGTCGATAGTAGCTCGAGGAGCCGGGGTCGCTTACCCGTATACCGTTCACCAACCACCGGACAGATAGTTGTGACTGGTATCCCCTGACTTAGCTAGTTAAGATGACATTTCTATTTGGTTTTTCTTGGCTTAAAGGCTTTGGCCTTTGCCGTTACTTTCGTAAATGATTACTTTTGATAACTGTTTGTTGATTGATTATTTGAGTTACCTATTACATTATTTTATTTCAATGGTTTTATTTCATTGTACTAACTTACTCAACCCTAATACTCTTGAGTTATAGATTTAAGCATTCAATTGAAGAATTTCCATAAATGGGTGTCCATAATTGGATAACGTCCATAATTGGGTGTTCATAACTGGATCTTCCCTGTCCATAAATGGAGTTTGGCAAAGGTATTTTTCCTAAATTATATTTTATTGAATCTAGTTTAAAACTGATTTTAAACATCGAATACTTATTAAGAAAAGGACTTTTCATTAACCTCCAAATCCCTGCGAACGTATATTGCAAAGCATACAAACTATGAAGAAAAAACGAAAAACAAATCCTTAAACCGTCCATAATTGGTGCATTTACTTTATGTTATTCTGGGTCTTCAGCTACTTACATACCAAATTTCATCGTAATCGGTTCAGTAGTATTTTCATGAAAGAGTAACGAACATCCATACACACATCACAAATTTTCACATTTATAATATTAGTAGGATTTTCTACTTACGTGCTTTGACTGTTGATTTCCATTCACAGGGGCATGGCCACGTGCCTGTCGGTGGTGGTGGCGCGAGGCTTCGGCTTCTTCAGCGTGCAGCTCATCGCCACGCTCCTGGCGCACCACTGCACGCCTATGATCTCCGGATATGTCGTCTTGGTCATCAGTTAGTGTCGTTCAAATGTTAATACATATTGTAGTAAGGCACATAATATGCACCCCCAGAGCGATACTGGCACATAAGCAAATATTGCTAAAACTGAATTATTTAGTTCGCACCTCAAGCAGAAACTTTTAGCATTTTTTGCAAAAGTGCTCCGGGGGTGCGATATAGGTTATACACGGTACAAGCACGTTTAATCACTAAATTTTACAGTTTGCTAAATAGGTACTATAACAAAATTATTGGCAGTACTTAAACTACAAAAGTAGAACTTTTTATTCATCACTTATTTTTGTTACAGGTGGTTTTGCGGTAGCATTGTTCCTGCCAGCGGACCCGAAAAAAACAACAGAACAATCCCAATCCCCATCATGAAATGCGCTCTGTTATGTTAATTTGTAAATCTATTGTATGCAATACTACTATGTTAAGAATAAAAAAGCTCTACTACTATTGTAAATATAAGTATAATAAAAACAAAATAATGATCTGTAAATAGAATTTTATTTAAATACCTAATTTCCTTTGATACCTGCTATAGCGACTTTTGAGGTATACTTTTGTAATTAATTTATTAAAACGAATTTTAAATATTTTTAAAAATAAGTATATGTAAAAATAAGTATATATGAAACATCGTTTGAGTTCGAGTTACTGTGAATGTGCTAAATAAAAGATAATCCTGACAATATAATACTTAAAAAAAAAAACAATATGTTACTACGATATAGTTTTAGGGTAAACTATTTTCTGCATTTTCTCTTGTTCTCTCCATATAAACCACTCCAGAAGAATCCTCGTCTAATAAACATTGCAAATTAGAACGAAAAAATGCGTAGAAAGGAACACGCCATAATCAATAATTACGGCAACACCGACAGCGAACTGTCACCGACAGGGAACTGTCAAACTGTCACTTTCATTTTTGTGGAACGGCCAGCAAAATGACTGATCCTGCCGGCGATATTTCAAAGCCCCGAGTTGTGGTTTTAGGAGGTAATTTCGCAAGAAACAATCATTGATATCACCCTTGATAGTAATTGTATTTGTTGGTAAATTTTGGTTGTCGAGCGAGAAGTGGTAGTGGTTTTTTTTTGTGTGTTGTAACGGTCTCTGGTTGGAGTTAGTCATCGCAGCGGCTTGTGTTGTCCGGCGGTTGTTTCAGGGTGCGGCTTCATCGGGCGCAATCTGGTGGAGTACCTGGTGGCCAACGAGCTGGTGAGCGGCGTGCGGGTGGTGGACAAGACTCCGCCGCAGCTCGCCTTCTTGAACGCGAACCATACCAAGATCTTTGAGGACCCCCGCGTCGAATACAAGAGCGCCAACCTCATTAACCCTGGTAAGTCGATGAACGTGTGTTGCGATTGCTATTTTGTGATATGTCATTGACCATATGGCAGCCAAATACTTTAATGATATAACTTTTATTATAAGATATGACTCAAAACACAATACTATTCTTTACATGTTATATTATTATGCCTATGCCCAACATATCTAGAAGGAACAAATGAGCATACAGATTGTTTGCCAGAGCTAAAGTTAGAGCTTTTGGAATTAAAGAGTGGATTCTTACTTACTTTAGTATGTATGCAGATTTTAAAATTATTAATTTATGGTCTTAGTGAGTAGCATGAATCTTGCATATAAAATTGACATAATATGTTCTGTTGATTTACTAAATCAATGTTCAGAGCAATTAATAATTGATAAAAATAAATTTTATTTAGGTATGAGTGGTAAATATTTGTAGAAAATGTACTTATACTTTATTATAACCCCACTAAAAACTATTTATAACTGTCCTAGAGTAATCCTAAACTTTATTTTTTGGAAATAATTGTATTGGAGATCTTCACCCAAATCGAAATAGGAAATATATTAATTCCATATTTAAAAAAAGTATGTTAACTTTTTTTATAATAATATGAAACACTATATTAAAAAATTCTATCAAAAAGCTACTATAGTCCATAAACATTATTAATATTAAAAAGCCTACAAAATGATTAAACACAGTTGATTATGCTTGTTTATTTACATAGTTTAGTATAGTTCATTAGGCATGAACTAAATTTTCCTGTTGATCTAATACAAGAACATTGAGAACACACATTTCCATACAAATAGCCGGCAATGGCTGAATCTAATAAGAACTCTGGGTAGCTAATTGGATTGTGCTCCCCTCACTGGAGCCATTACACATGAAAGGCTTGCGCTATTATTGTGAGATATAAAAGGAGGGGGACCAATTATAGTGCTATGTGTGTGTGTGAGTTGTGTGAAACTGATTTCATTTATCAATTTATTGAGTTGTTTTCCTGATTGTGTTCACATGTGTATATAAATATAAATAAATTGAAGGTCAACCCTTTATAGGGCAAGCATAGGCATATTTATACGGCAGATTAAAAATTATCATTAGTTTTGTCCTTAAGTCTTTAAAGTGGGAATATAGTGGCCTTTTAAAGAGAAGAAAAATCTTGAAAATAAGGCTATAATTTAGTTAATCTCTAGAATATTGACCATAGTTTAAGGGCAATGAACCATAGTTAATGTGATAGCAGAACAGCTGCACCTTATAAAGCTTTAAATATTTTTCTGAACACAAATCTATTCACACATAATTTTAAAAACTTTTACTAAAACTACTGACATTGTAAAAGGAAATAATAGGCAAAACACCATATTAACTTATAATGTATCCTGTCATTGACTCCTCTACTAAGGAGATAAGCTATCACGGGAGGGTGAGTCACTTCCACAGCTACCTATGACATTCATCTGGGTATGAGTTACGAAAGTGGGCTATCTATTTGTTGTAGAATGAGGTGAACTTTATGTGTGGGAGTAATCACTGAAATACTAAACAGAAATATTTTATACTAGCGGGCTCTCACGACTTCGTCTGTGTGGACATGGTTTATTAAAATAGCCTTTATTTTTACCTTTTAAAATTTGCTATTTATTAATGAAAGTCCTGTCAAAACTGGTGCAACGGTTTTGGAGATAAGTGTGAACACAAAAATGTTTTAATTGTGTTTTTGCTATTGGTACCCGTAGATTCATACCCATTTAGTAAAAGTTGTTATTTTAATAATGCAAACAGACACTTCAATTTTATTTAAGTAGTTATACAGATTTACGGTAGCTATATTCCATACCAACACATTATTAGAATTTTGATTATATATCTAAGAAACATAAGAAACATTATGTTTTAGTTGGCTTCTGATTAGTAAAATATTATGAAAAGAAATCTGGATTTAAATCTTAAAGCTCGCTTTTTTTCTCAGCTTAAAGTACCAACATTATAAGTAGTCAATATCTATTTCAACAAATTTAATTCACATGTTCCCAAGAAAAACTGCTATAACATTTAGGAAACTTACCTAAAAGCGATCATACTTGTAGAAGGTTTCCGATATTCCTCATGGAACCCTAAAATACAAATTGATGTCACATCTGCACCAAATGAGTTTTCTGATTCGATTATTGCTTATCGAATGAGCGAACGTAGGTCAATGCCTCCAGCCAATAATGTAAACGTATTTTCAGATAAGATCAGTATTTAAATCCTATCTAATCATAGCATTTCCGTTTTTCAACTTAGGTTATAATATGTAATATCAGTAGTTTAACGTGTTTACAAAAAAATTGTTTCCACAACGTAAAAGTTTAACGAAAGTCTTTTATTTTCCGGATTTCTTTTTCTTTTTTGCCGGATTTACACCCGGCAATTATCTATTTAGATATCATTTGAGACCCGTGTCTGGCTTCGTACGTTATTTAAAAATTTCAATGTATTTCTCGTTCTATTCTATACATATTGAATTATACCTACTCTTTTAAAAAACCCTTCGAATACTTGCCACACGGAGTTAGGAAACAAAACGCATACCTATAATGTTTAAAAGTGATGTTTCATAAATTAAATTGAGCGTAGCGTAACTTGGTCGAAATGCACCTTTCGTAATGTTTCTTGGCGCACTTTACTCGAAGTTTGACGGTTTCAAGGTTACACATTGAATCATCTTTAGTCAACTTTACTCTTTCAGACATGTTCAGAATTGATATTCTTTTTTTCTCCTTTCTGACTTAAGATGATGGCTTGGAGTAGTTTCGTCATCATCACCGGACTAGCGGGGGAGCTGATGGCTCTCACCCCTAAAATAAATGATATCCTTACTATCCTTATCCTAACTAATATTATGCGAAAGTAACTCTGTCTGTTACGCAATCACGTATAGAGTACTGAACCGATTTAAATATAATTTGGTACAGATATAATAGCCCAAAGACGACTGCGCTATAAAGAAGTATTGTTTTAACTTTAATCGTCTCTACGCGGAAGGAGTCGCGGGCTCTAGATTCGATATTGCCGAAAATAATGATGATGAATCAGAAAATAACGCAACAAACACACGCATTCACTGTTCTGTTTCCTCAATAAAGCCGGGTATGCGTAACTCATTCTCAATAGTAAAAGAACCAATCCATTGCATCAATTTATTAATAATTAAAAGCGTTGAACCGATTGCACGGGCAGATCGATGCATTGTCAAAAGTTGGATTGTTGAACAAAAATAGGACATAGCCTATTGTTCTCACGCGGGAGGCGTGTGACGGGCATATTAAATGAGAAATGTAAGGAAATACTTGGCTGTAAATATTCTTATTATTGTCGAGTCGGTAAAAATGTTCGTGGAAATGTCCTTGTGCCTGTTCGTATGTTTCTCGTGGGAATTAGGATTTTTCAGCAATAAAAGTGATGTTGTGTGTTGTTTTTTGAGAAACTGTTGAGTTTCTTTTTTCTATTCGAGTATTTGGAAATGTATGACCTTTTTATATAGCAATTAAAATGTCGTGCAGTTAGCTAGGTACCTATCTATAATATATATTTATCTTTCCTTTACTTAGACTAGATACGAAATACCTAAGTCCCGAAGTTTGTTTTGAATCTATACAACCAAAAAAAATTTAAGTGCCTGTTTGTATTAAAACGAGTTTAAGCTCTCGTAGTCACGGGCAAGACTCGGAACGAAGAAAGAAGAAGTCTTGCCCGTTACCACGAGCGCTGTAAAGAGTTCAAAACGTCGGGTCTCTTAATAATATGTTTAGAATAACAATACACGCAAATTTAATCCGTAAATTAGTTTTATTTCAAATGGATGGATAATGTTCACAAATAATTGATAATAATATGTGTCTGTTTGTAATAATATAAAAATCGTCGTAGCCAACTATTGTAGCTCCTGTGTACGCGTTAATGGTATGCGGCGTTAAGGCCGTATATCCATCCCCCATTGAACAAAATGGGGTCGCTTCCTAGTGGTAAACCTATGCTAAGGGATCAAAATAAAAATCAAAAGCCAACTTTGACTATACATATAGAGTAGATTTTTTATTCATTTCCACAGTTGAACCTATATGGCTCCATACAGTTGTGTAAAACTCGCCAAGTGACTCTGACCTCTCTTGGTCAGGTCGCGTTCCGGGATCAGCACTGTACGAACCGGAGCCAGGGAGGGGCATTGTTGCGGCAAACGCCGGACCAGTGGAGTCTTAGCGGCGGTATTGTGCGGGCGGAGCGGGTCAGCCCGCCGGCCAGGGAGACACGTAGAAACGGGGGCCCTTCCGTCCGGCGGACTGGCCAACTCCGACCCGCACATCTCAATACCAATGCGAGACTCCACGCCTTGTCTCGTTGTTGCCGCAGCTGTGGTCTCCTTTTTCACGGCTTTCAGGGTGAGTGCGACAGGCTCAATATGGTCTATTGTGCCTGTCGACCTCATATTTGGATCTCACTACCGCTTACCATCAGGTGGAGTGAGGTCATCTTGTTAGCCTCTTTATAAAAAAAAAAAAAAAAGAAAACAAAACGCTTGCGCGATGCAAAAACTGTACAACGCCATCTATTGAGGCGTACCGGAACTAAAACGAACAACACTTTGTATCGACTTAAACACCCATATACGGCCGTAACGCCACATACCCTTAATCCAATCTGGCCACGCCTTCTATAACGAGACCTAAGAAAAAATATTATATAAACAATGTACCTAGACCTAATCTTTCCCCAGCATCATGCGCCTCAGCCTTAGACCCTGGCGAAGGCAAGCTCTGGACCCTCGTAGCCAACTGCGCGGGGGAGACCCGAGTGGGCCAGACGGAGGCGGTATACGCCGAGGGCATCGTGACCCTCAGCCTGAACGTGGCGCGGCAGTGCGCGGCGCTGCGTGTGCCGCGGCTGGTCGAGATCTCCAGCGGGCATATGTACAGCAGCGATAAGGTGGGGGTGGAAAGTTAACCGACCTTTCAAATGTGATAAATAAATATCTCACCACTCGAAAATTTAAAATGTCCAGGATATTTACCATGTTGTACTGTTTTAATGAGCTCCCGAGTTTTCACCCGTGATCATGGCGCTTGCAACAGTGCCGAAATATTGTTAGCTCATTAAAACAATTAAATACAACGTGGTGAATATCTCGGACATGTTCAGTTTTCTAATGTGTGTAACCATGGCAGTTTAAAATTAAATATCTCACCACATCATACATTGTCCTGATTATGAGATAACTAACTCAAGCACAATAACTGCTTAGATAACGATCTAACAATCTATAGTACCTACTACTTGACTGACTGGCTCGGTGGCGCATTAAGCAATGCTTCTTGCTCGAGGAGTCGCGAATTTTTTACTTCCCGTTTAGATTAATGTATGTGATGTGTCACATTTAGTTAATTTATTTATTTCACCGGTGCATTAGATCTATTTTGTGACCATTTATATGACCATTTTATATTTTGTATGTAATGCAATAAAGTATTTGTGTTTGAGGAATCAGGGTTAACGCGTATGAGAAATTCATTTGATGGCAATACGTAGGCGTGAGGTCCAACTGCAGCATGATTGGTCAATATTGACATGTCTGTCAATGTAACGTCCAAAATAACCATCATGCTACAGTTGGACCTCACGCCTGCGTATTGCCATATAGTAAAGTTCTCATACGCGTTAACTCTCAATTTAACTGCCTCGTTGGTCTATTGGTAGCAAGTGCTGCGTTAGGACCGAGAGGTCCCCGGTTCGAATCCGGGGTCGGGCAAAATTTGTGTGAGTTTTTCTGTAATGAAATTACTCTGCCCGGAGTTAGGAAGTTAGCGGTTGAACGCCCGTGCCTCGAAAAGCACGTTAAGCCGGTGGTCCTGCGCCCGATCTCTCATCGGTCATGTCGGATTGCCGTCTCACCGAATTATGAGAGTAAGGGAATAGAGAGTGCACTTGTGTTTGCGCGCTCACTTGTGCACTATAATATGTCCTGCGCACTTGGCTGATCTCAATTGAGATCGGCCGCCATGGCTGAAATCGGTCGGACGCCTTTATTTTAACCCTCAATGAAAGATCTGCTTAGATAGAGCATAAGAATCTCAATCTATCTATCAAATCCTCTACAGCCGCACAAGGAAGACGACCCGTGCGAGCCGTGGACGGTGGAGGCGCGCATGAAGTACAAGGTGGAGCAGGAGCTGAAGAAGATGGAGACCGAGCTCAACTACACCGTGCTGCGGCCCGCCATCGTCTACGGCATCGGCGACAGGAGGAGCCTGAGTGAGTTCTATAGTTATGATACATACATAAAATCACGCCTTTTTCCCAGAGGGGTAGGCGGAGATCACTTCCAGCGATCCACTTTTCACATCTGTGGGAAACGTGACGTGACGGGTTGTGGACTACGTCGCCGCCATTCTGCCTCGTGCATTGTTTTAACAAGGTCATTGCGTTCCCACGAGTAGCAAGGATATATGACGGCGGAAGGAGAAGGGGAGGAAGGATACTATCGCCTCGGATGATTTGGACTGAGTCGATAGTAGCTCGAGGACCCGGAGTCGCTTACCCGTATACCGTATAGTAATAATTAATCATTTATTTTTTAGATTACAGAGTTCTATTGTGTATATAGTAGGTTATTTTATGGTACCAAGTGGCTGATATCCTAAAGAACAAACCAGGACTGTACCTGAAGGCGTGAGGGTACACTAGCGACAGTAGGTGTAGTAGAATATTGAACCTGTTGTAAAAAAATCTACCATTTAGAATAGAATAAATTCAACTCTTCCTCTCAACCTTGGAAGTTTGTTTTCGGGGATTCGAAACAAAGTCCCTTTGGTCCGAGAGCTGTCAAGAATTTTAGGGAACGTATTTGAGGCAAGCTGAAAACTTGTCCTGTACCTCTCCTATTATATCCCAACACAAAACCGTATATATATATGGATTTAAAAAAAATTGGGGGTTTGATTTAGACCCGATACTCACCAGCCAGGTCTGCAGTTTCGAGTTGGGATATAATAGGAGAGGTACAGGACAAGTTTTTAGCTTGCCTCAAATACCTATCCAAAAATTCTTGCCAGCTCTCCTACTACTTCTGGAAATCGCGCCCACACATGCATTCCTCACACTAAGCGTACCGAACGTACCGAAACCGTTAGATTGTTTTATCATACCACAGTAAAATACACATAGGAATGTCTACTACAGCCATCAAAATTTAATGTTAGTTTATATTTATAAGATAGATGTTTCGTAGTATTGAGAGTTGAGAGAGAGTATTGAGATACTTCCACTCCCGCACGACACGTGCTGGACAGCGCTGCCATCCACATACAATGCAGCTAGTGGCTTGGACCAAGAGGTTTAGTTCCTTATTTCTGCCACGTGCCATTAAGGCATGGAATGCTCTTCCAGGAAAGGAATTAACGGCCATGAAAAGGCATTTAAGCTAGCCTTCAGGGTGAGTGCGACAGGCTCAATTAGGTCTATTGTGCCTGTCGACCTGTGGATCTGTGGATCTCTCTCTACACTACCACTTACCATCAGGCGGAGTGAAGTCATCTTGTTAGCCTTTTATAAAAAAAAAAATAAAAATATAAATATGGGTCCCTTATTCAACAAATCGTCCGCAGCCCCGCGCCTCCTCTACGGCGGCATATACAAGCACCTAGGCGAAACTATGAAGCTGCTCTGGACGGCCGACTTGAAGATGAACACGGTCCACGTGAGCGATGTCTGCCGCGCCGTGTGGACCCTGGGCACGCTGCCGGAGTGCAACCACCAGGTTCGAACACTCACCATTTTAACAACAGAAATAAACATAAGCTTGCCGTTTGAAATAAAACTAATTTTACGGATTACCATTTTACTGTACCACCTGCTTGGGATCCTATCATGAAGAAGACCATAATATCCCAGGCCCGTCAAAAACAACAACATATTTCAAGACCTAAAAGACTGGAAAATCTGTTCTTAGGTTCAAGCACAAAATTGTTTGATACGATCCCACAGAATGTTATTGAATTGCCTTTTTATAATTTCAAACTTTTTATTAAATTGTGTCTTGTGAAAAAAAGCATATTGTTAAGCAGAAGACTAGTTAAATGACAAAAATCCACGGATATGCTGAACTGTTTGCTTGGACATCAATGAATGTAACTTGTTAATTTTTTATTTTATATGTGATTAATTTATTGATAACTTGATGTGCAAAAGTATTTCATGAAAATCTATTTGCAGAATAAATTATTTCATTTCATTTAATTTCAGATCTACAATGTGGTCGACGAGGCTGACAGCACCCAGGGTAGTTTGGCTGAGCTGGTCGCTGATATCTTCAAGATTAAGCACGATTATTATGGGACCGCTATTTCTACTTTGGCTAAGGTAAGTTTTAGTTCGGTTACGTTTGTTTGTGTGTGAAATGCACGCTTGTAAAGGCAATGTTCGAAAAAAAATAGCGCTAGTGGATCTCCCATTAGTGGAGCGCCTTAAGGTTTATACCTCGGAATCCAGGGCCAGTCGATGAATCTTTATATCAAGTTTTGAAATGTGTTTAGAAAAGTATATAAAAAAATGTTAAAAAAAATATTTTGTGCGATCTCAACTTTTTAATTATTATTTTCTATACATAGTATAAAATGAAGTTGCGAAGGGCGCCCAAAATGTGTTTGTTACCTAGGATCTCAAAAAGTACTATATCAATAACTATGCGGTTTTCAATAATGGAAAGAAGACATTCCAGGGATTCTATAGGTGTATAATTTAGGTGTACTTACTTAAGAAATTATTAGAGTAATCGTAACAGTTGTCAGACGGACGGAAGAAAAACGACTTCTTGACACGATCACGCTTGATTTCCGCAGAAATGAGGAATTTTCCCGCCGTAAAAAGTAGCCTGTGTCCGTGTCTAGAATCCTATTTTTAAATTAACCAAGTCTTATAAAAATCCGTTCTGACGTTAAGGCGTGAATGAGGTAAACTTTTAAAACGAATGATTAAAAATCACTAATTTTATTAGTTTTCTGCCTACTGCCTACGCCTTAAGTACGATAGCATGAATATTAATAGCCTATATCCTTTTCTAGGTTACTATCTATCTCCTAACTAAATTTCATCAAAATCCGTTCAGCCGTTTAAGCATGATAGAGCAAAACTCCCAGCAAAAAACAATAAAAAATCACAAATTCAATTCAGTTTTCTGCCTACTTCCTACCCCCTAAATGCGATGACGTGATTATTTATAGCCTATAACCATTTCCAGGTTATCATCTATCATCATACCAAATTTCATCAAAATCCGTTCATCGGTTTAGAAGTCAAAGAGCAAAAGTCCTAACAAAAACGGCTAAAAATCACTAACTCAATTTAGTTATCTGCCTACTGCCTACCCCCTAAGAACGATGGCGTGATTATTTATAATCTATAACCATTTCCAGGTTATCATCTATCATCATACCAAATTTCATCAAAATCCGTTCAGCCGTTTAGACGTCAAAGAGCAAAAGTCCTAGCAAAATGGACTAAAAATCACTAACTCAATTTAGTTATCTGCCTACTGCCTACCCCCTAGGAACGATGGCGTGATTATTTATAGCCTATAACCATTTTCAGGTTATCATCTATCATCATACCAAATTTCATCAAAATCCATTCATCGGTTTAGACGTCAAACAGCAAAAGTCCTAACAAAAACGGCTAAAAATCACTAACTCAATTTAGTTATCTGCCTACTGCCTACCCCCTAAGAACGATGGCGTGATTATTTATAACCTATAACCATTTCCAGGTTATCATCTATTATCATACCAAATTTCATCAAAATCCGTTCAGCCGTTTAGGCGTGAAAGAGTAACAGACAGATAGACAGACAGACAGACAGACAGAGTTACTTTCGCATTTATAATATTAGTAAGGATATTAGTAAGGATTAATACACAAGATGCATTTACAATGCCGAGGGCAGAGATGGCGGCGGCGGGGGCTGCGTTCCGTCGTTGTGTCATATAGTTAATGGTAAAATTATTTTTGTAAATCATTATTTTTTGTAAAAATTTAATAAATTAACATTGAAATTACTCAGCAAACATAATTTATCACATAAACAATTGAAATTTCAACAATAAAATTTTTTTGTAAAAAAAAATTGTTGTAAACGAGATCGGCCATTTTTTTTTTTTTAACTTTTTTCTTTCAGGTTTTAATAATGCAATCAAGCACTTCCTATACACATTCATTGACTGGCCCTGGATTCCGAGCTTTAACCATTTTCATGTTTTACGGAACTCCACTACATACTAATTTTCACCCCCTCAATGAACCCCATGGATGTTCAATTAAAAAAACATTGCGCTAGTGTCTCTCCTGAGTACCAGTTACCTCCATACCAAGTTTTATAAAAATTGACAAACATGTAAAAAATCTCCCATACTAATTTTCACCCTCCCCAATTAACAACATGGGGGTTGAATTTAAAAAAAAAAGTAGCCAATATGTTATTCCAGAGTGCCAGCTACCATCATACCAAATTTCATGAAAATCGGTTCAGAAGTTTGAGCGTAAAAGAGTAATAAACATCCATCCATCCATACATCCACACATCCATACTTCCAAACTTTCACGTTTATAATATTAGTAAGGATGTTGTTTTGTTTTAATCAGCTCCCTATATTTCGGCACTGTTGCAAGCGCCATGATCCCGGCGCTCGGATATCCCGAACACTTTCATTTCTCTAATACATATTCACTACTTTAATCATCTTCTAGAACGACATCGCCTCCGTAGCGGAGGAAGCGAACGACAAGCACCTGACCGCGTGGGCGGACATCTGCCGCGTGTACTCGCTGGCGCACACGCCGCTGGAGCCCTGCGCCGGCGCCGAACTACTCCTCAACCGGCGACTGTGCCTTCACAGGGGCCGCCTCGCGAGACACCTGCCGCCCGCCGCGCCGCCTACCGCGCGCCGCCTGCTGCAGGTACTAGCTCCAGGGACCAGGTCTACAGGTCTACAGGTCTCCGGCTGTGCCTGCACCGCGGACGCCTCGCGAGACACCTGCCGCCCGCCGCGCCGCCTACCGCGCGCCGCCTGCTGCAGGTACTAGCTCCAGGGACCAGGTCTACAGGTCTACAGGTCTCCGGCTGTGCCTGCACCGCGGACGCCTCGCGAGACACCTGCCGCCCGCCGCGCCGCCTACCGCGCGCCGCCTGCTGCAGGTACTAGCTCCAGGGACCAGGTCTACAGGTCTACAGGTCTCCGGCTGTGCCTGCACCGCGGACGCCTCGCGAGACACCTGCCGCCCGCCGCGCCGCCTACCGCGCGCCGCCTGCTGCAGGTACTAGCTCCAGGGACCAGGTCTACAGGTCTACAGGTCTCCGGCTGTGCCTGCACCGCGGACGCCTCGCGAGACACCTGCCGCCCGCCGCGCCGCCTACCGCGCGCCGCCTGCTGCAGGTACTAGCTCCAGGGACCAGGTCTACAGGTCTACAGGTCTCCGGCTGTGCCTGCACCGCGGACGCCTCGCGAGACACCTGCCGCCCGCCGCGCCGCCTACCGCGCGCCGCCTGCTGCAGGTACTAGCTCCAGGGACCAGGTCTACAGGTCTACAGGTCTCCGGCTGTGCCTGCACCGCGGACGCCTCGCGAGACACCTGCCGCCCGCCGCGCCGCCTACCGCGCGCCGCCTGCTGCAGGTACTAGCTCCAGGGACCAGGTCTACAGGTCTACAGGTCTCCGGCTGTGCCTGCACCGCGGACGCCTCGCGAGACACCTGCCGCCCGCCGCGCCGCCTACCGCGCGCCGCCTGCTGCAGGTACTAGCTCCAGGGACCAGGTCTACAGGTCTACAGGTCTCCGGCTGTGCCTGCACCGCGGACGCCTCGCGAGACACCTGCCGCCCGCCGCGCCGCCTACCGCGCGCCGCCTGCTGCAGGTACTAGCTCCAGGGACCAGGTCTACAGGTCTACAGGTCTCCGGCTGTGCCTGCACCGCGGACGCCTCGCGAGACACCTGCCGCCCGCCGCGCCGCCTACCGCGCGCCGCCTGCTGCAGGTACTAGCTCCAGGGACCAGGTCTACAGGTCTACAGGTCTCCGGCTGTGCCTGCACCGCGGACGCCTCGCGAGACACCTGCCGCCCGCCGCGCCGCCTACCGCGCGCCGCCTGCTGCAGGTACTAGCTCCAGGGACCAGGTCTACAGGTCTACAGGTCTCCGGCTGTGCCTGCACCGCGGACGCCTCGCGAGACACCTGCCGCCCGCCGCGCCGCCTACCGCGCGCCGCCTGCTGCAGGTCAAAGTCAAAGTCAAAATTTCTTCATTTATATAGGCATTTACACGCACTTAAAATGGTCATTATATTAAATAAGTAAAAGATAAGTGATTCTACCACCGGTTCGGAAAGCTGATTCTACCGAGAAGACAACGGCAACGGCTGGTACCTACTTTTGTGTCTGACCGATTTCGATGGTCTATCACAATCAATGGAGCATCAACCAATGGCGCTGGACATATCATAGTACACGTTTCGGGTCCTGCTAAAAAGTACTGCATTATAGTTCTAACTACACCTTTTCATTCCAGGTGCTGGAAGACTATGCAGAGATGAATCTGTTCCCGAAAGAGCTTCTGCTATGACCGCCTACGTAAGTGACTTTCATAAGGGCGGCCGTACCAACTCAGCTATTGTCATGGGTCGTTATCATTAGACATTGCATTAGCCGGAAACTGTATTGTTAACGCAATTAATGCGGATCTAACGCAATAGAAAATTCCGCACTGGAATCCTTCTTTAAAAAAGAACGAAAAATATACTTTAAAATAAATTCTATGAATAATTATGTTAAATAACCTGTGCCACAATTAATACTTATAAAGGGAAGTTATCAAATAGCTTCACTCTTTCTATTAATGTTTCCACACTAGTTACTTCGCACGCATTTGGTTTTCATTTCCCAACAGTTGATGTGATGTCTAAAGGTTACCTAATCTAAGGAGAGAAGAGAGGATACTTTTAAACTGTTTTAACTACAAAAATAATTTGAATTGAATTTTAAAAAATATCTGAATGTTAGATTTCAAACTAAATAGATTATAGTAGATTATGTTCTCTAGAACA
This sequence comes from Maruca vitrata, assembly GCA_039566165.1. NCBI lineage: Eukaryota > Metazoa > Arthropoda > Insecta > Lepidoptera > Crambidae > Maruca > Maruca vitrata. The sequence goes on along the minus strand of CM076923.1, from coordinate 1,756,257 downwards.
GCAATAACCGACGTTTTAAATAGATAATAGATAAATAAGTACATGTTTCCATTAAGGAGCACCCTCACCGCATTTCTATCGCTTTCACAATTGTTTTTGTAGTGAAACAATATAATTTTAGATTAGCGCTTTAGTTGAGCTTTAACGGTCAAAATAAATGTTAACCAATGTAAACGTAGTTCCCAATGTGACCAATCGCAACGCGTAATTTGTTTTTTAATAACTAACGAGTCTTAACGACTACTAGCTCAGTTTTTGATGTATTTTTGTATTCCTATAACTGTGATAAAATACGATTTAGACTCTAATATTGCGTCCCTTAACGTTTTGGTCTAATATTTATAAGAATTTGTGAGTGGACAATAAAGTCGAAAACGAAACATTTTGGCAATGTACCGTCGCGTCTACTTGAAACTAAGACTGTGAATACCAAAAAGCAATTGCGAACATTTGCTTTTTTTCTAATTTCTAATAAATTCTAACTGAACTGTCTAAAGCTGCATTTATTTGTATCGGAGGGAATATGGAACGAAACTGAGATTTTATGAAGGAGAATTATTTTTAAAATTTAGTACTTAATTTTTTCCTGTTTTTTACTATGTCTTAAGTGATCTTTAATTGATATTACGATTTCATTTTAATTTTTCGTACAATTAAAATAAATACTGATGAGGAATTCACTTATTAATCAGTATTTATAATAATTTTGTTTAAAATGAGAATCATCCAATGGTTCTCTCAATCAGATATATAGATCCACGCTTTTTAAAGTTTAAATTGGACAAAGTTTTTAATTTCTATAAATTATTTTAAGCATCACAATATCGCTTGCATAATGATAGATTTACTATGTATTATTATAAGTATCTTATTTATATATGACTCATTAATGTGTAAGTGAAATAAGAACTAAATATTCTTTAAATGTTTATAGTCTAAGGTGCATATTAAATGTTTCCATATAATGTCAAATATTTTAGGGCTTCCTTGATGCGAATAAATCCTGTAATATTTATGAACCATCATGATTATTTTGCAAGATTATATTACAGTTTATTAAAGTGTTTTAACCTTTTCAGCGCCAAAGTCTGATATATCAGACATTTAAGTTTCGTGCCCTCGCCGCCAAAGTCTGATATATCAGACAAATATATCTTACCATTTTTTTCTTATCGTTATAGTACGTGACGACACATGCATACAAGTTTCGGACAGTTTATACTTTAGTTAACAAAAATATAAATTTTACAAAGTATTATAATCTTATTTTAATGATAAATTATTAAAAACAAAACCGTGTTGAATCGACTCGAACTCTTTTTTATTTTTATTTGAACCCTCAGCGCCAATGTCTGATATATCAGACAGACAGTGATGTTCCATTACAATGTTCCTACCAAAACTTATAAATCTGGTACTTCAAAAAATAAACATTCAAAAATGTAAAAATTATACAGGTTTTGTTTTGGGCATATTTTTTGGGGTGTGACGAAATTTCACGAAGTTTTACCACAGAAAACGCTTCATTATCGAATTATTTTTTTGCATCAAATCCAGTAAATTGCATAGTATGTCACAACACTATAGCGACACGATCATGCATGAGTCTCGTACGCCAATGTCTGATATATCAGACACGGAAGTGACGTCAGAGGCGATAGATGTTTCTAGAACTACTTATTTTGTGCTGTACAATGACGGTAGGAGATATCGATAAATTATGGAAGTACCCTGCAAAATCATGTTATTTACTGTGTTATTCTTTGCGTTGCTGTGCTGATTTATTACGATTGTAAATTAATATTTATTGAAATATTACCACTGCAGAGGAGTTGATTAGGATTTTAGAAGGAACTGATGATGTTGAATTTGAAAGTGATGAAGTCTTGTTACATAATCAAGTAAGTTATAAAAAATTATAATACTATACACCGTAAAATTTTAGTGGTTGTTTTCCCGTGGCAGAACGATTTGCCTTTAGTAATACTATCGAATCATGCAAATTATTCCTCGAAAAAATTTTTTTTTTTGTCGATTTTTCAGAATAATAATTTTCCAACTCGAAAACGAGAGAAGCTATCGTTGTTTTTGAAGATGTGACGTATTCAGGTACTGCTTGCCGCATGAAATCGATGCTTAAAGCTAAAGAAGCTCTACACCCTAAGTCATAAAGCGGTACGAACGTGCTTTCGAGTTACGGTTAAACCTTTCGTAAAACCGGCATTTATTGATTTTACCAAAAAAGAACTGCACACATATTTTGCACGCATACAGAACTTACACCATTGTTAGGTCTTGCAATATGTTGTTGTTTTTGACGGGCTTGGAATATTATGGTCTTCATTATCTCTAAATAATGTTTAGAATACCAATACACGCGAGTTTAATCCGTAAAATTACATATATAGTGTTTGTAATGTTTTTATCTGTAAAATTGGACATGAATTTAGAAATTATTTATTAGTTCTTATATGCTTTCCATTAGAGATATAAATTTCATGTAAATGGTGCTTTAAGCGAGCAAGGTCATCATTAAAGGAAATTATTGCAGCAATAGCTGCATTAAAACATATATTTCTCTGTTGTTACGGGACTTTACATTATTTCACTACAAAAAGTAATTAAAAATCATAACTCTTTGAAAAAGAGTAAAGGCTTTTAGCCATGGCAATTGCAAGAACAACAAAATTGAGATGACGAATCAAAAATTTTAGATGATTCAAGCTAGTAATGTAGGTAGGCAAGCCGCAAGTCATGTAGTGTAGGGTGAAATTTTACAACATTCAATCGTTTTTGTCGTTAAAATAAATATAACCTGATTTAAGGATTATTAGATATACGATCATCGGAAATAGTAAAATAATTATTGTCTCGATCATTTTATTAATTTAGTAATTAAATCAATAAGTTAAAAGTAATTCGTAAGGTATCGAAGTTTATGACCGGAAGTTGACAATTCACTAACACTCGCTAAAATTACATATTATGCCGCCACTGTCTGATATATCAGACACGTAGTGATGCAATTATCATCATAATTACTTGTTGGTTTTTTCACTGTATTATTGCGCCACTGAGATTTCAATACATTCAATACATGTTTCAAACAGTAAAAAATAATAAAATAAACCCCAAGATCTTAACTATATATATATAACACATAAAATAACAATATATATTTTTTTATAATGATTTATTTATAACAAATTAATAATATCGATACTCAACGTTGTCAGCACTAGTAAACCAACCACTTATATTGCGGTGGCGTGTGGTGAACGTTTTTGACGAAAACTCGTGGCGTGGAAAGGGTTAAACATTTCAAATTGTAGTGTGTATATTTAAAATGATGTAATGAACAATTCTCCATTAGGAATAACAATGCTTGCATTTAAAATATATATATAAGGAATGTGTTTCAATTATATTATTCAATTAATTATCTTGCTCAATATTTTTTGGAAATAATATTGAATAATTTTATGATCGATCTACCTTCTAAGTATATTACCTTTTGAAAAATATTAAACAGTGTATCTTAACCTAAGGTTCGACCATTTGGTTGATTTTACCAACAGCCTCTATAACTTAAATTACATACCTAAGCATGGTTGACGAATTTAAACTACTGAGCTATACAGACTACAGTCCATGGACAGAAAAAGGTTAAGAGGCGCTGTATTGTTTGAAAACGTTGTAACCTGTATTTTTGTCTGTATTAACTATAACTAACTTAACCTGAGGTTCGACCATTTGGTTGATTTTACCAACAGCCTCTATAACTTAAATTACATACCTAAGCGTGGTTGACGAATTTAAACCACTGATCTATACAGACCACAGTCCATGGACAGAAAAAGGTTAAGAGGCGCTGTATTGTTCGAAAACGTTGTAACCTGTATTTTTGTCTGTATTTTTTTATTATTAACTATACTATGACGTCATCGCTCCAGACTAGCGTCGCCCGTGGGCCCGGCAGCGCCCTGTCACGGCTGTCGAGAGCTTATTAATTGTAAAACTGTATTTGTATGCCCTGTATATTTTCAATGGCAATATGCATTATACGTATATAATAAATATTTTTATTTGCAAATAATTATTTTTAATTAAGATCCCCGCTTTGAAGACACGACTACCATAGTAATCTGTTGATCCTTCGGACCATATATTGGGCTTTGAAGTGTATGTTTTTTTTTGAGAATTTGAGTTAAAATGATACAAAATTCTTCATATATAGACATTTTATTACACAAGACTCATATAATACATCTTGAGGGACATAATTACTGAAGCAAACAGTAAATCAACAAGTATTGCACAGTGTAACAACAAACACGAGTATAATATCTTACGTTGCGTGGCTCTGGACTTAATGAGATGCAACGGAATATGGAAATATAATTAGTATGTGGTCCTGGTACTTTAAATTCTAAATGCAAGGCTATAAAGTTCATTTTATTACAATGGATGTTCACGATAACCTCACTCCACCAGATTGTAAGCGGCCGAGTTCCACATATGAAATCTATAGGTACAAAATATACTCTATCTAGCCTGTCGCCTTCACCCTTAAAGACTTGCTAAAATGTAGTTTCAAGTCCCGCTTGCCTCGTCATTAAGATCAAAGTCACGCGTATCAGTCACAACACAGCAGAAAGTGGTATTAATAGATTATTTGGTTGACAAATATGCTTCTTTATTAAACTAACTTTTTCCGTCGTCTTTGTCCATGTAGACTGGAAGTTTATCACCTTCTATCGCGCTTTATTATATACCCTTTCACTTTACGGGATAAAAATACCCTGTACATGTGTATTAAGGGCACAAACTGTATCTGCCTAATAATAATATTTACATATAACACTACATATTTTCAACCAAACATTCTTCAATCTTACAAATATAAGAGAATCCGTCAAACAAAATGGCCACCAAATTAGCGAGAATAAACATAACGACATACAAACCTAATTACTATTTTGACTAAATGCTTATTACTATTAGTTAAGTACTAACATTTGACTATGAGAGTGATTTGTCTTACACGGTCCACAAATTATGTATGACACTGGAGCGTAAGATCCCAATTGCTCGAATTACTGGCAAACAAAAAAATTGCAATTTTTTTTGTAGACAACCCATCCCCGATAAGTTACGTAACTCCGTAAGGAATACTTTGTTAGTTTCATTTAAAAAAAAATACAAACAGTGGGATCCGTAGCTACTGAGCACATTGTAAAATATTTGGACCTGTGACATACAATGTGATTATTACAATTTACAGGCAAATTACGAAATGCAAAACTAGATATTTAAAATGAACCATACGTAAAATGAATTGCATTAGGTAACCAAATCCCAAAATTACAAAAGATGTTAACAATTATAATATAATTATTTAATATTTCTGCAATAAGTATATCTTAAATTATATAATTATTAGCACATATAGTAAAGGTTTGAATAGCACATCATAACACAAATTCGAAGGCGCCTATGTTTAACAGTTCGAATCAGTCAACATTAATACCTATAGACGCGGTACCTCCAGATCCATTCTAAACCATTCTCCTCGGTGAGCAAAAAGCGTGGAGCCAGCCAACACCCTAAGAACCAAATGCAAATGCCTTCAACCAAACCAGAGAGGCTAAGGCTAACGTTCACCCGACCAGACGAGGTTATGACAGCTTAATCGACACTAGTGTGTCTAAGGCAAGCCTACACACAACCAGTCGATTTTAGGCCAGCCTACACCCAACCAGTCGATTTTAGGCCAGCCTACACCCAACCAGTCGATTTTAGGCCAGCCTACACCCAACTGTTCGATCTTAGGCCAGCCTTCACCCAACCAGTCGATCTAAGGCCAGCCTACACCCAACTAGTCGATCTTAGGCTAGCCTACACACAACCAGTCGATCCTAGGCCAGCCTACACCCAACTAGTCGATCTTAGGCCAGCCTACACCCAACTAGTCGATCTTAGGTAAGCCTACACCCAACCAGTCGATCTTAGGTAAGCCTACACCCAACCAGTCGATCTTAGGTAAGCCTACACCCAACCAGTCGATCATAGGCCAGCCTGCCTACACCCAACCAGTCGATCTTAGGTAAGCCTACACCCAACCAGTCGATCTTAGGTAAGCCTACACCCAACTAGTCGATCTTAGGTAAGCCTACACCCAACCAGTCGATCTTAGGTAAGCCTACACCCAACCAGTCGATCTTAGGTAAGCCTACACCCAACCAGTCGATCTTAGGTAAGCCTACACCCAACCAGTCGATCTTAGGTAAGCCTACACCCAACCAGTCGATCATAGGCCAGCCTGCCTACACCCAACCAGTCGATTTTAGGCCAGCCTACACCCAACCAGTCGATCTAAGGCTAGCGTACACCCAACCAGACGCACTAAGGCCAGCCTACACTCAACAAGACGCACTAAGCCAATCAACACTCATCGAGGCGCACAGCAACCAGCTCACACCCAACTAGTCACTTCACCAAGGCCATCATGCACCCGGGCAGGCCTAGGCCAGGCTAGGCCTAGGCCTGGGAGGCCCGGTCGCCGCGGGCGGCAGCGCGCCGCGGTCAGGGGCTGGGGTCGCTCGGGGAGCCCACATGGCAGTAGTCCGTTAATGGGACTATCACCACTTGTATCTGAAAGGTAAGATTGGTATAAATAAAAAATATATATTGTATAAAAAAAAAATATAACACTACATAATATAAAGAATATAACACTACATAGTTGCTTCCCGCATCTGTCTGTCCCTATGTATGCTTATATCTTTATAACTACACAACGGATTTTGATACTGTTTTAATAGATAGAGGAATTTAAGAGGAAGGTTTTCATGTATAATATACTCGAAGCGAAGCGAAGACGGGTCACTAGTCAAAAATAAAGCAGCTAGTTAAAACAACGCTCAGTGTCCCACTCAACAATATTAAGTATATAGTATAACTATAGTATTTTTCACCTAAGATGATCCCTGTGACACTTCATTGTGTTCTGAATCACGCATTTTACGTTTGACAAACGAAAATAATTTTATTGCGGCGTCATTAGGAAAAATATTAAAATAAATATTTTTATACTTTTAAATGACAAACAGTATCGTTTAGTTTAATTTAATGTAATAGAACATTTTAAAAAAATACCTATGCAGTTCGTATACGTAGAATGGAATGTAGTAAGTTCCATTCTACGTATACGAACTGCATAGGTACTTTTTTAAAATTTTCTATTACATTAAATTAAACTAATCGATACTGTTTCCCTTTTAAAAGTTTAAAATGATTTATTTTAATATTTTTCCTAATGACGCCGCATTAAAATGAAAAAAGTGTGCAATAAAATTATTTTCGTTTGTCAAACGTAAAATGCGTGATTCAGAACACAATGAAGTGTCACAGGGATCATCTTAGCTGAAAAAGAGTATAAGTATAACTTCATTTTAATTTGTGTTTTCATGTTTAACTGAACCTTAATTTTTCCAATATTTAGTGTAACAATGCAACCTCTTAGTGACTCACCCTTAGCTGGTCTCTGTTTGGCCCCAGCAGGTGCCTAGGTTCGGGATCCTCATCCGCGTCTGTGCATTTTGAACACCGACCCCTAAACAAAGAAAACAGCTTAACAAATTGTAAGTCATGTTTACAAAGCACCTGTAGCGCCACCATGAGTAAGCTATCGTAAACTTATATATGTACTTTAAAAACCTATCTAATTGTTAATTTATACTAACGATTTTAGTTCTTAGCGTTACCGCTAGGGGCGCTGTACATTTTTCATATAAATTTTTTACATAGGCGATACAGAGTCACTTTTAAACTCATGGTAGCGCTACTGGTCCATCCCGTTGTCCTAGGAGAACGACAAAACGTGGCAAGACGTATGACATAAAACATTCTCTCTTATTTCTTACTTTCAGGATGCTACACTGGACGTACCCAGTGGCAGTGGTGGTGGTCCACGCGATGGCACAATTGAACCGAAGCATTTGTACCGTGTGTAGTATGTAGTGTTGTGTGTAGTATGTTGCGCGAGCTGTCTGCTTTACCATCGCCGCCGCGTGCGTTCAATGCAGCAGCATTAGAGCCTTGGTAGTACAACTACCCATACATACATACATAAAAACACGCCTTTTTCCCAGAGGGGTAGGCAGAGATCACTTCCAGCGATCCACTTTTCACCTCGTGGGAAACGTGACGTGACGGGTTGTGGACCACGTCGCCGCCATTCTACCGTGTGCATTGTTTTAACAAAGTCATTGCGTTCCCACGAGTAGCAAGGATATATGACGGGGGAAGGAAAAGGGGAGGAAGGATACTATCGCTCCGGATGATTTGGACTGAGTCGATAGTAGCTCGAGGAGCCGGGGTCGCTTACCCGTATACCGTTCACCAACCACCGGACAGATAGTTGTGACTGGTACCCGCTATTAAACATTAAATGTTCCACTCACGAGGGTCCCTTGTGCGCGCGCGGCTCGGGCTCGCTGCGCGGGGAGGGCGTGTACAGCGGCGTGTTCAGCTCGTCGAAGTCCAGAGCGCCGTCGATGTTTAGCACCCTAACATACGACATAACAATAGTGAAACTTTAGAACAGCATTGTATCGAGTATACACCCCTGCGGTAAGTCGTTTAAATACGTAGCTATCCCTAACTTACTCCTGTTGCCCCATAATTACCCTTTAATTTTTAACAATTTTTTAACAAAAAATACAAAGACGTAATTTGAAGGCAATGCGGAAAAGACAAAAAAATCCTAGACAAATGTTTACTTACCTATTTTGGGACGAAAACCGGTGCACTCTCTCTACCACAGAGGAGACATGCTCAACGCCTTTTTGCACACCCCACACTAAAATTCCGATCTGAAACAACATGTCATATGCGTGAAGACCCATAAAGACATATTTTAGTGTAATGGAACGCGAAAGTCTAAAATCATACAAAATCATACATGTCAATGATAAGTCTGACTTTCAAGTTTTTTGTTCATTATGGTTCGATCATTGTGTAGATCAGGGTAGGCGAACCAATGGCACGCGTGCCACTGATGGCACGCGACATAATATTTTGGGCACGTCGCCGATCCTAAAACATATGTAAAATATGTGTTAAGTAGGTATTTTGTGACGATCGAACGTTGCCGTTATCTTAATTTTCCAAATAATCAGAATGTCAACATTATTTGATGGCACGTCAATGACATGATTCAAACATTTTCAGAAGAAAATGGCACGTTGATACATAAAGGTTCGCCAACCCTGGTGTAGATTATATAATAAATAAATTGTGTGTATTTTTTTTATAATGTAATTGTATATGTGTGATCAATAAATGTTCTCTTTCTTTCGGTCTCGGGCCGATTCAGCTGCCCGTACTCGGGACAGTTCTGCACGTACCTTGACCCTAACGTCGGGCTCGGGCCGGTCCAGCTGCCCGTACTCGGGACAGGTCTGCACGTACCTTGACCCTAACGTCGGGCTCGGGCCGGTCCAGCTGCCCGTACTCGGGACAGTTCTGCACGTACCTTGACCCTAACGTCGGGCTCGGGCCGGTCCGGCTCCCCGTACTCGTCGACGCGCTGCTCGGGACAGTTCTGGCACGTGATGGAGATGCGTACAGTGCGCAGGACTACTTCTGGCACCTGCCGGCGTCAAAGATAGAGATATACAGGGTGTAACAGGAGGGGTGAAATTTCACTAAAATATCAATAACTTTGGAACCATTGAAAATCGCTGAACATACATGGGGGTTATATCGATAGGTATTGAAGTCCCCCATCGATTGACTTACGATGATCCACCCCCCTGATACACCCTGTATATACCCTCGAATGGGCATGGCATGTTGTAATATTAAATTTGTTTTGAACCTAATGCTTGGTATAAAAGGTTCAAAATATCAATACAGTAGTGTCAATACGGTAGACAATACCTCGTAGGAGTTATGCCTTGTAACCACTTGAGCTTTTGCATTTGTCGCTCAAGTGAGACAGGTGGGGAGGCCACTATCCAAACAGTAGAGGTGATCCTCCTTCACTATTACTGTTACTTTATCTTTGTACGAAACTTGTTTAGTTATTTTAAATAATTATATGGTATAACAAAATAACGTAAGTTTCGCTGTTTTATTCAGAGACCGTGGTCACAGAAATTAACGCCCAACTCCAAAAATAAGGTACAAAATATTGAAAGAGAATGTTAATGATAGGAAACAAAGACATACAAAATTAAAATAGGTACTATTAACTCTTGAAGCAATAAAAAGATGTATACTCACATCGTAGGTACCGGCCCACACGATGAGCAAGCTCTTGCGGAACCACACGCCCTTAGGGTACAAGTCCACCGTCCACTCCGTCAGCTTGTCCTGCTGCGACACGTCGGCGATGGACGACCTGACGACATCATTGTAGGTTTTTTTTTTTTTTTTCGGAAGGTACTCATTCGCTGGTGGCCGTCTGAGGCCTCTTCACCTTCACCGGACTGTCGGGTGAGCGGAAGGCTCTTATCATTGTAGGTCATACATTAGAAGTGGAACGGGGTATTATGGTGCTAGGTCATCTATAGGGGTGAGAGCCATCCGCTCCCCCGCAAGTCCGGTGATGATGCCAAGGCTACTCCAAGCCATCATCGTTAATCAGTAAGGAAAAAAAAGGTTCATGATCATCGTTATACTTCAATATTTATCTTTATGGGTTATTATAGTTTTTTGACACTATTTGTGAAAAATTTTGTTGACCGTTTCTCAGTTTCCCCATGTACGTTTGCAGGAAATACCCGAAGGAAGAAATTACCAAGTAAAAAGTGTGTTAAAAAGAGGCTAATATACTATGTTCTCTAACAAGAAACAGACACAGAGTAATGTTAAAAACTGACCTAGTGGGTATAAGAAACTGATCTATAAAAAAGTCGTTATGACATTCGAATTCGGAAACTCAATGTCTGTCAATATCAATCTCTTAGATCTAGAAAAATACAGAGCCTTGTTTACATGTCTGAAATGCATGTAGTTGTCACCTATAATTAAGTTTGCCTTTATCTAAATGTTTATCTTGGTCATGTTACTTATATCATACTAGTGACCCGCACTCGCTTCGCTTCGGATAAATTTTACATACAAACCTTCCTTAAGAATCACTCTATCTATTTAAAAAAACCGCATCAAAATCCGTTGCGTAGTTTTAAAGATCTAAGCATACATACGGACATACAGCGAAAACGACTTTGTTTTATACTATGTATTGATTGTTAATGTAATCTTGTAGGTGATCTTAAATAAATAAATATTGGAATTAGATTCTGAAGCATTGTGAATAGGGTGTATAATGGAGATAAGCACATGGCAGGAAGTGATCTCTGCCTACCCTCTGGAAAAAAGGCGTGAGATTTTATGTATGTATGTATGTATGGAGATAAGATAACCGACCTGGTGGAGAATATAAACGTCCTGGTGTGGTAGCAAGCCAGGGAATGGAAGTTGTCCACAGCCAGCACGGAGCCCCACGTGTCCTCTGTGTACAGCCGCGGCGTGAACAGCATCCGCCCCGCCTCCGACTGCTGCACCTCTGCTACTCGCTCGAACTGACCTGCGAGGGGAGCGACAGTGGCGACATCTGACAATCGAGGTCGAAAATCAACTGCTAAGTACTGACGAGCAAATTCCGAGCGCAACCAACAGATGGCGCTGTTGGAGAATCTGAATGATAATCCAGAACTAGTACGGAGGACTCATGACCTGCACAGGTGAGCACCGATATGAGCTCCACTCGCGTATTAGAAATTCACGTAGATACAAGGTGCTAAGTGATAGGTAAATACTGACATGTCTGTCGATGTCTCGTCAAAAGTAACCAATCATGGTGAAGATGGACTTCACGCCTACGTAATGGCATCTAGTGGATTTCTCATACGCGACGCCTGTATTGTGGCGACATCTGACAAGAGGTATAAATGCATCATACAGATGGCGCTACTGAAGAAAATAAATAAAACTAATTTTACGGATTAAACTCGCGTGTATTGGTATTCTAAACATTATTTAGAGATCCGACGTTTCGAGCTCTTTACAGCGCTCGAAACGTCGGTTCGTCCGTCACCCATCGTTGTCTGTCTTAACTGTGACCAAGAGCGCTGCAAAGAGCTCGAAACGTCGGATCTCTAAATAATGTTTAGAATACCAATACACGCGAGTTTAATCCGTAAAATTAGTTTTATTTCAAAAGAATATCCATACTTATGTATATCAGAAATAGTGCGCAAGTGTACTGTTCGTATGTTTAAGTAAAAACGCGCCATCTGAACAGGCCTTCTCGCCCTAATTTAGGGTAAGCCCGTGCCCCAGCAGTGGGGACGCATATGGGCTGATGATGATGATGAACGGACCAGGGTAGACTCACCAGACTGGTAGCTCATGGCGATAGCCATCCGGTCCATGAAGAACTCCTTGTGCTCCTGCGTGAGCGGGCACAGCAGCAGGTTCGCGAGTTGGTTCGGGCACATCATAGGAAACCTGGTTGAATAAAACATCCAGGTTATGAAAAAATATATGCATTTTGCAATTAAATGGATACGGTCGTTAGTGTGTATCAATAACGGATGATGGCGCCACCTGTACTAACAGCTGTAGCTAACAGGTAATATACAGGGTGTCCCAAAAGGAAGCGTCAAGCGGAAGTCCTGAGATAGACCACTCTTCCTTCTATCTCAGGACTACCGCTTGACACTACTTTTTGGCCTTTACATCTAAATAGATGATTTATGTATCAACTCGCTAACAGGTAATATGCGGGAAAAATTTAACGGCTTCAATAAGTCGACTACACAAGCTTAGAATTTCTTCGTAGCTGTGCAGGTTTCTTCACAATGTTTTCCTTCACCGTTAAAGCATCGAATAATCGTACATATGAATTTCAAATTTGAAAAACACAGTGGTACGTGGCGGGGTTTGAACTAGCGACCTCTCGCATGGCAAGCAACGACCTTAACCACTCGGCCTTCGACGCTTAGTGAACGACATTCAGTGGCCTTCTTGAGAAGAAATTTAACTGAAGTAGTAAGTAAGCTGGCGAGAAGTCGCACAGGATCGGCCTAGGTGGAGGTCCTTATTATCGGAGGCCCAGACTCGTTTTGGGTCGCTGCGCCATTCTAGTGTAGAGAAATACAGGTACGCACACCAATATTTACTACTTGTAATGTAAAATGTAACTTCTGTTTGTTTTCCTTACTAGCAAAATTAAAAGTAAAATTATTACCATGTATTTGACACAGCCCATAGGATAAGGAGCATAGATGCCTATAAGAAAAGGTTACACCTAGTTTAGGCATTTATGATGTGATAACAATTGTACTTGGTCAATAAACTCTTTTTATTTTTTATTTTTTTTTAGTTAGTTAGTAAGTAAGCTGACCTGACGTGCGAGAAGACGGCGGCGACCAGCGACTCCCAGTGCAGCTTCAGCTCGGCCTCTGGCAGCGCGCTCGCCTCCAGCCGCGAGCGCTGCTTCGACAGCCAGCGGACCACGAACCTGACAAAATATGACACGATACTATTAAACATAAAAAATAAGGCGTCCGACCGATTTCAGCCGTGGCGGCCGATCTCAATTGTGATCAGCCAAGTGCGCAGAATATATTATAGTGTACAAGTGCGCTCGCAAACACAAGTGCACTCATAGTATTGTCTATTATTTTCGCGAGCATTTGAAATATACGGATGAAAATGAAAATTTACGGATTAAACTCGCGTGTATTGTTACGTTTCGAGCTCTTTACAGCGCTAAAAACAGCGACTATCGAGTTTCTTGCCGGAGTCTTCTCGGTAGAATCGGCGTTCCGAACCGGTGGTAGAATCTTATTATTACTAAATTGCCTATATAAATAAAGACATTTTGTTTTGATTTTGATATGATCGGACGCGGGATATTTGCTAATCGGTACCAAATATCATCATCATCAGCCCCTATACGTACTGGTGGTCAACTACCAGCAGCAGCGGCACCAGAAATAATAAGGTGCTAATTCTGGAAATTGGTCACTGAGTGCTACAAATTCTGGACATCGTTCATTGAAAGTGTCCAGACCCAGAAGTTGGTACGTAGTTGGGTGACGTCACTCACTGGTAGAGGCTCATCTCGTTGTGCAGCACCAGGTCGCTCTGCTGCAGCAGCTGCAGCAGCGCCTCGCCGTCCAGCTCGCCCAGCTCGCCGTCCGACCACACCCACTCCAGGTTCCACTTCCCGAAGGTCTGTGTAGGTGGCTGGGTGACGTCACTCACTGGTAGAGGCTCATCTCGTTGTGCAGCACCAGGTCGCTCTGCTGCAGCAGCTGCAGCAGCGCCTCGCCGTCCAGCTCGCCCAGCTCGCCGTCCGACCACACCCACTCCAGGTTCCACTTCCCGAAGGTCTGTGTAGGTGGCTGGGTGACGTCACTCACTGGTAGAGGCTCATCTCGTTGTGCAGCACCAGGTCGCTCTGCTGCAGCAGCTGCAGCAGCGCCTCGCCGTCCAGCTCGCCCAGCTCGCCGTCCGACCACACCCACTCCAGGTTCCACTTCCCGAAGGTCTGTGTAGGTGGCTGGGTGACGTCACTCACTGGTAGAGGCTCATCTCGTTGTGCAGCACCAGGTCGCTCTGCTGCAGCAGCTGCAGCAGCGCCTCGCCGTCCAGCTCGCCCAGCTCGCCGTCCGACCACACCCACTCCAGGTTCCACTTCCCGAAGGTCTGTGTAGGTGGCTGGGTGACGTCACTCACTGGTAGAGGCTCATCTCGTTGTGCAGCACCAGGTCGCTCTGCTGCAGCAGCTGCAGCAGCGCCTCGCCGTCCAGCTCGCCCAGCTCGCCGTCCGACCACACCCACTCCAGGTTCCACTTCCCGAAGGTCTGTGTAGGTGGCTGGGTGACGTCACTCACTGGTAGAGGCTCATCTCGTTGTGCAGCACCAGGTCGCTCTGCTGCAGCAGCTGCAGCAGCGCCTCGCCGTCCAGCTCGCCCAGCTCGCCGTCCGACCACACCCACTCCAGGTTCCACTTCCCGAAGGTCTGTGTAGGTGGCTGGGTGACGTCACTCACTGGTAGAGGCTCATCTCGTTGTGCAGCACCAGGTCGCTCTGCTGCAGCAGCTGCAGCAGCGCCTCGCCGTCCAGCTCGCCCAGCTCGCCGTCCGACCACACCCACTCCAGGTTCCACTTCCCGAAGGTCTGTGTAGGTGGCTGGGTGACGTCACTCACTGGTAGAGGCTCATCTCGTTGTGCAGCACCAGGTCGCTCTGCTGCAGCAGCTGCAGCAGCGCCTCGCCGTCCAGCTCGCCCAGCTCGCCGTCCGACCACACCCACTCCAGGTTCCACTTCCCGAAGGTCTGTGTAGGTGGCTGGGTGACGTCACTCACTGGTAGAGGCTCATCTCGTTGTGCAGCACCAGGTCGCTCTGCTGCAGCAGCTGCAGCAGCGCCTCGCCGTCCAGCTCGCCCAGCTCGCCGTCCGACCACACCCACTCCAGGTTCCACTTCACGAAGTTCTGGCACGCCTGGAAAGACCATAAACATGAATTGACAGGTGATTTTTTTCTTAACTGACGTACTACGATGGGTCGGAGTAGCCTCGTCTTCACCGGACTTTCGGGAGAGCGGATGGGTCTCACCCCTAATTGACAGCAGAACATTCATAATCGTCGAGTGCCTAGATGGGCAAAAATAACTTTTGATCAATGGTGGGTGGATTAGGATATATGGTCTTAATAAAGGCTCTAATTTCGTACCTAGTGGGTTTCAATTACCCGGAGTTACCTCAAGGCCCAATATTCCTGGCGTCTTGCAAGCCCCGTTACTTACCAGGCGCAGCTCACAAAATGGACGTTCACTATCATGGATATTTACAAGGAAGTGTGTGGGTTACCTTGGCGACGTCGTTGTGCCCGCAAGCCATCGTGTACTGCATCCAGGATATGAGCTGGCCGCGCTTCGCCGCGCCCGCTATGTGCTGCGACATGTAGCTGAGGCACAGCGTCACTAAGTCCTGCACAACAGATACGTCTATGTAAGGTATTGTTAAGGTGAGTTTTTTTTTTGCACAACAACACACACATTGATCTGATGCCGTGGTAAGTAACTTAAGCACTTGTGTTACAGATATCAGAATCAACACAGAATACAAACACGGAACAAACAGCGATGTTCGTCACACAACACACACAAGGTGGGAACCGAACCCACAACTCTTGGAACCGTAGGTGGTGAAGCTGGGTTACTAACCACCGTTCCACCGAGCCAGTCAAAATTTGGTTTGTCTGATGTGTTAAGGAAATCAATGGTATTCGCGTCGCGACGAGGTCTAACTGCTATGTGATTGGTGAATATTGACATGTCTGTCAATGTCACGTCAAAAATAACCGATCACATTGCAGGTGGACCTTACGCCTACGTCAATACGTATTTTATTTATGAGAAATCCACTAGATGACAATCCATCTAGTGGATTTCTCATACGCGAAAACCCTCATTAAGTTCAAAAAACAAGAAGTTCCTTATATAAGAAAGTTGAATGCACAAATATTGTAAAGCCCCCAAATTAGCATAGAATATTATTACTGCACCAAATGTCGAAAAACGAATTATCACTGTAAATATTAAGTTGTTAATTTTTAAATAATGTTAAAATACTAACCTTCACATTATATTTGTCAGCCAATGAGAGCACTGGGAGGACTGTGTGGTGTGCTATCCTTATCTGTCCAGTGTAGAAGTACCTAAAAAATTACATTTAATTAAGTACAAATTGTTTTTACTTAACTGAATTACAATGATGGCTTGGAGTGACCTTGTCATCGTCACCGGACATGCGGGTGAGTAGAAGCTAAATTAAGTTCCAAGTTTTTCAAGCTTGGTTAAAGGGTATCATTGTATCATCATCATCATCATCATCAGCCCATACTTGTCCACTGCTGGACATAGGCCTCTCCAAATGCACGCCACTTCTTTCTATCCTCGGCCACTCGCATCCAGCTCCTACCAGCCGTCCTGCGCAGATCGTCACACCAGCTGGCCTGCGGGCGTCCTACACTATGTTTTCCGTTACGTGTTATGTTACGTTTCATCATAAATTAATGTATATATTTTTTTTTTTTTTTTTTTTATATATTGGTTTCATCATGCAATCAGTCTCTGGACCATGAGCAGATCGGTTGATGGTGGAAATGGCGTGTAGGGTGAGTACTCCCAGCGGAGGTCGCCCTTCTCTACATTATCAGCAGTGCTGCCTTCAGTCAAAAATGTCCCGACGTTTTTTCAATCGGCGGATTGTTTCAGGAATGGTAAGCTGTCCTGCAAGCTTGTTTGGATGTCGTTGTAGTCGTAGCTTGTAGTTGGTGCAATATTTTTCGACTACTTCTTTAACCATTGGGAGGTTCATATTTTCATGTATTTCCTCTGTTGTAATAGCCCATGGCGCATTTGATATTTGTTTTATGATGTAGTTTTGCGCCCTTTGTATGATCATTTTATTAGAGATACAGGCTGTCCCCCATAGCTCAATACCATAGGTCCATATTGGTCTTATTATTACTTTATATATGAGAATCTTGTTGTCAGTTGATAATTTCGAGTTTCTGCCCAGTAGCCAATATAGACCTCTATATCTGAGGTTAATCTGGTCTCTTTTGTTTGGACATGCTTCTTCCATGTGAGCCTACGGTCCAGGTGCATACCTAAGTACTTCACTGAGTCATGATGTGGGAGTTGATCACCGTTAAGGGTAACGGGAGGACAGTCACCTTTACGAAGGGTGAAGGTTATGTGCACCGACTTGGTTACACTTGCAGCAATTCTCCACTTAGCCAACCATTCTTCCATTTTATGCAGCCCACGTTGTAGGAGTTTAGATGCTTCCCTAGGTGAAGGGTTCGAAGCAAGCAGGGCTGTGTCATCCGCAAAAGTAGCAACGGTGAACTCTTGACTTTGTGGTAGGTCAGATGTATACAAAGAATACAGAATGGGGCCCAGAACAGATCCCTGTGGTACTCCTGCTAAAATTTCATAGAAATCCGATGTGCAGTCACCTTCCTTGACTTGGAATATTCTGTTGAGTAGATAGGACTTCAGGATACCAAAATATGTGTGTGGTAATAGCAATTTTATTTTGCACAACAACCCCTTGTGCCAAACCCTATCGAACGCCTGTTGTATGTCAAGGAAAGCACTTGAACAGTATTCCTTTCTTTCAAATGCTCTTCTTATAACTCTAACCACTCTGTGAACCTGTTCCGTAGTGGCGTGCTCCTTCCGGAAGCCAAATTGGTGGTCTGGAATAATTTCCTTATCCTTTAGGACACTACTGAGTCTTCGCAAGAGTATTTTCTCAAATAGCTTTGACATAATCGGCAGCAGGCTAATAGGTCGATATGAGCCGACTTCATGAACGGGTTTGCCTGGTTTAGGGATCATTATGATTTGGGAGACCTTCCACAGATTTGGGTAGTAATGTATATATAGATAATAAAAGGGATAGGTACACACCAATAGAGGTTTAATAGACTATGTTAAGTACATAAATTATTTAAATTCTTCACTTACTTCAAGAAATGTGGAAATACAGCTGCAGCATTCGGTGTCTCCTGCAACACTATGCGGCTCTCGCGCCATTCACTCCACTCACGGTTCATTAACATCACCTGAACATGAAAGACACAAAAGCTTGGTCAGTACTCTTTAAAATTCAAGATAAATATGTATAAGGAAAATCCTTCGCTAGATACAACTGCTGCATTTTATAATTAATAGTGACCCTCACTTAGCTTCAGGTATATTATATATAAAAAAAATTTCCTCTTGAATCCCTCCATTAGAAACAACTGCACCAAAATCTGTGCTTTAAAGATTTAGCATACATAGGGATAGACACACACAGGAAGCGACTTTGCTTTATACTATGTAGTGATATTAATAATACTTAAATTATAATAGAGAGAATTTACTTTTAAAATTTATTTACGCAATAGAATCTTAGTGTTACTCAAGAATCCTAATAATATACCTAATAATTATTATTTTATTAATTGCCGTTTCCGAACACATCTTAATAATAATAGAAATACTCTAACCTGGAAAACCTCACTGCTAGCACATAGTATGAGCCGGTGTGCTGGGTATCCCACTCCGCCAACCTCCAGTATCAGGTCACTCATCAACTGCTCCGCATACAGATTCGCAATCTTGTGCAGAACACTCTTAGAGTTGTCCACCTGCAATATTGTGCATAAAAAATTGTTGAGCACAAAAAAATAATATCATTTGTCCTGTGCAAAAAAATATTTTGCATAATACTTATACAGGGTGTCCCAAAAAGTAGTGTCAAGCGGAAGTCCTGAGATAGAACACCCCGTGGGGCATCCGAAACACCCCCATGTATGTTCCGCAATATTTATAGTTTTCGAGTTATGATTATTTTTCTAAAATTTTGAGAACAACTGACCTAACCGACTAAAAATATTGTAGAGAAAAAAGTATTTGACTTTTTTGAGTAATTCTTTTTGCAAATCAATTTTCATGAGTTTTTCTTTAATGCCCAAAATATTTGTCTCCATAACTTATATGGAAAATATCAAAATTATGGTACGAACTGAAAAGTTACGTTCTGTTAATAATGTCTTACAATTTCAACGTTAAATTTAAAATATTAGGAGGTAGTTGCATGGCTCCTAAATAACTTTAAAAACTGCGCTAGACTCTCAGCTTTCATAATCATTAATAAAAACTGGTACTTAATGGGTTACTTTTGCTGAAATCGGACTACAAAGACCGAGAGGTGGAAAAATCATTAAAATTAGCCATTTGAATACGAAGTATTATTTGTAGTTGCAAAGTTACCACCCCACATATTTTCCAATATCCAATATCCAAGGCATTGACAAAATTATCAAACATCATAAATTATTTACCCTTATTTACAAAAAACAATATAATTGCCACTTAGAATTCCAAAATGTTGTATTATCTTAAAAATAAAAGTAATTTTTTATTGTCATTCTACACTTTTTACTACTTACTTATGGTTTTTTATTTTGTTTTCAAAGTCATTGTGTACAAATCAACTGACACAGTTTGCATTACAACAAGATCATTGACAGATGAGAATCCAGATAGATAGTGGCATACTATACATTGAATATTTAGCATAATAATATATGACAACTATAACCATGATAAGTCCAAATGAATTTTCATGCTATTCATCAATAGCCTTCATTGTATCGTTGCACTGTTAAAATATAATATTTACAAGTTCCCTCCTCATCACTGCAACAACAAAATACTGACAAATTCACCCATCAGGTAGGTTGCTGCCGTAAAAAGTCCAGTCTAATCAAGTAAAATTACAACCAAACTAGCATAAAATGACGATAAAATTGATTGAATTACCTCAAGATCCTCATTATTCTTTCCTCCGCCCTTGTCTGCATTTGCAGGCGACGGCTGCCGATCCACAGTTAAGTAACTCATTGTGCCACTTTTGTTTATTCTCCCATTTTCAGTACACAAAACTCAGGGCGAAATTATTTGATCGATAAATGATGAAACACATAAAAGAGAAATTTTCAACATCAAAACCTCTCCCTCCATGACCAGGAGAACAGAATTTGATTATTTTGATTGACAATCTATCTGTCAGTCAGTAAGATGTGACAACTGAGCTATCTATTTAAGCAAAGAAATTAATTAATATACAGCCAAACTATGAAGTTTCAGACGTACCATCTGTTCAGCTGTCAGTGCACATGTAAGGAAACATGTTTTTATCGTGGATGAATTGTGATCATGTAGGAATGTTTTGAACGTGACCATTTGATATAATTTGTGAGATATTAAAATAAGATACGAACATTTTCATAGCAATGTAATTAAAACACATTTTTCTTGTTAATGTAAAGTACGATACTATAATAGTGTCTTACAGAAAATGCCGAATTGATTGCAACAAAAGCTGCAGACTAATATTGTGTATCGTCATTAAGTTATATTTGCTGAATAAACAAGTTATTTTCCTTAATTGAAATGGGTTTGAAGAAGAAAAAGAATGTGATTGTCCTTACAGTCTGCATGGTGGTAAGCTTTATCCTATATCAGCTTTACTTTTTCCTGACAATATCTTCCGAGGCCGCCACCGGGAACAAAATAATTCCAGTATTAGACCACTTTAAAATAAAAGAGTTCAAAGAACACATTCGATCAGAAGCAGATAAATTTATCAATGAAAATGGGATAATACGAGGGGTGCATTATACAATGATGCCTAAATACAGGCCAGATGAAAAGAAAGAATTTAAATGTTTGGATTCAGAACAGAGAATACCCTTCGAATATGTGAATGATGACTACTGTGACTGTGATGATGCCACCGATGAACCGAGCACAAATGCCTGTGTGAACGGCACTTTCTACTGTGATACACAATATCCTGGGAAACAGATTTCATATAACAAAGTATGGTCTGGGAAAGTCAATGATGGAATATGTGATTGCTGTGATGGGTCAGATGAATGGCTGCAGGGACCTAACCAAAAACTTCTATCTCAAAGTTCACCAAGGCACTACAGACATTATGTTGTTAAGTGTTCAAGTAATTGTTTTAAATAGTTCTAGTTCCTTTTTATATAGAAGAATTGCATTTTCATATTGTAACTGATTAGACTGGCAGCTGTATTACTTAATTTTGGTTCAGGCAAATAGTGATACATACCATGACTTTTTACATTAAACTGTAAATGATTTATGTTTACTATAATATTTTCACATTACCAATGTTCCTTATATCCAAATTCAGGGCTCAAATTAGGGGATGACAAAATCAAGTCTGGTTAAATTTCATAATTCAAGGACTTTGATAGAACAAAAGGGTGGGGTTTTTTTACCCCTGAATAACTAGATAATAATTCTAATATAAAAGGTAACATCTTTAAATTTACATTAAATAAAATTAAATGTACATTATATTACATTACATTAAACAGGTTCAGTGCTAACTGAAAAGTGTTACAATATTTAAACAGGGGCCCTTAAACTGGGCTATGCCTGTATCTTGTATGAATTAAAAGATATGTGAAAAGGATAGTAGTGTCCTTTCTCTCCCCCTCACTCTTAATTCATTTCATAAGAAAATCAAATTTAATCTAATAATAAACTAATTCAACTCCTTGATGTGTGTGCAACACATAAAGATATTTGTGAAAATATTGTTCAAAACAGAATTTAATAAATGTGTTATCTAGGAAAATTAATGGTAAATTTATCCTCTATCTGTGGAAAATTAATGAAAGCAAATTTGTGAATTCTTATATCAATTGTAATACTTATTTAGCTTATGTAAGTAGGAAGGAAAAAGTTCTATGTAAATAAAAGGGTACTTTTCTTCTTAGCAAGTTAAATTGTTTAACATATTAAATAGAATATTCCATATTAACAGAAGATTATTAGATCAGAAATAACTGATTTAATCAACATATGAAATTTTTTTGATTGTTAACTAAAAAAGCATTTTTTTATGTTATAGTAGGTATATTTTATCCAATCAAAATTACATTGTAATTTAATGTGTAATTTTGTCTGCTGTTAACATCATAAAACAAATCAACATTTACTAACAACTAGAGCCTTTTTTTATTGTAACTACTATTTTGATATACAAATGTTAAAATTTTTGTTTATTTTCGAAAATCCAATTAATTTTATTTTTTATTTGTGGTTTTATGTAAAACATTTTGAACATTCCTTTTATTTAAGAGATTTTACTTAGTTTTTTTTTCACTATTATCTCATGTACTACATTAAACAAATTGAATGTTTCATTCAGCTAAATGGGCGGAATCTAATTGTATTTTGTTGGTCTTTACATTTGAAGATATTATTATTATGAGTGTTCATGAAATAAATAATCTGATTGTAAAAAACCATGTATGTTTAGAAAATGAACCAAAATTGTAAAATATAGGTATATTGATAGTTTTTCTTGTAATTATTTATGGTCATTGTGAAGACTGAATAAAAAAGTATGTATTTGAAGTTTAAAAATTTATTTATTTTGAAACCCACTTTGCACTGACACTGACTGTAGATAAGAAGACCCCAAAATATTATTTGGGGTTTTCCAAAAGGATGGTACAAACTAAATCCTCCATGTATGAATCTGACTCTGACTTGATCTTAGGCGGATTTACAATCTATTTTTTAAAGGGGTTTCTCCTTAGTTTTTTCTTACGATTATCGTAACCGATGTATTATAATAGTATTCTCAATGGATTATCGTGTGTATGGCTCTTTAGGTAAATGGTATATATGGCCTGCTTTGTTGTCCCCATGAAACAAAAAGAGACAGACATATAATTGACATCTAGAAATTTCCATAGAGATAAAAATATTATTATTAGTCTATGATTTTTTGTACTGTTGCCGACAGAAAGTATTTCCAACAATTTGTGTAACAAGTAGTTATTACGGATATTTATGTGTAATAAATAACTACTTATAAAATTTCTCAGTCCCCAAACAGCACGCTCTTTTGATTATTTTTAATAGCTAATAAAATTATAGTGTAGGTTAGGTATACACAACATACATCAATGACGGATTGTAATATTTTATATGCATAGGGTAATGTAGAAAACTCTGAGCAGCAACACTAGGTTTTTTTTACATGACATTTAATTTTGTGGTGGTTCTCTAGACCGTGCCGGCGCGCAACTCGAGTTTTCCAGAATAGTGTTTTGCGACTAAGCAACGGCACAACGTGCTTTGCTTAATTTTATATTATTGTTAATACAAGAAAACATACGTAAACACAATGACCGTGGACGAAGGAGTTGATATTTCCAAAGCGGGAGATCGCGGTGTCCTCAAGAGAATCATCAAGGAAGGAGAGGGTTCCGACACTCCCAACTCTGGCTGCCAAGTTACTGTTCACTACACAGGGACCCTTCTGGACGGCACCAAATTCGACTCAAGCAGGGATAGAAACGAGCCGTTCGAGTTCAATTTGGGGAAAGGTTAGAATTTCACTTGTACTTTTTTCTCTAAAAAAATACGGTAACGAAGGTTTTCACAAATTAACAACCTCTCTTTTATTAATTTACAATTTGAAATTCCCCCGATATAACAAGGGAATAAAATAGAGGCGATTTATTATTTTTTATAGGTTAGGTCTATAGGCTCCATTTTTATTGAACCTGTATTTGACTCCTTGATATCCCAAGTTTTTGGTCTTATGGGAAATATGTCAGTAGAATAGGTTACAAGTTATGACAAAAAAAATTTTTGTTTTAAATAATAAACAGGCTTTCTGCGTAAATGTAATTATTTATTCACTTTCCAATATTTTTGGTGCTGATAATCACCTATGTTTATTTATTGGCATAGTGGAACAGATTATATCATGAATTGCCTGCATACCTACACCGTGAAATTTTAGTGATTGTTTTCCCACAGTAAAATGGTTCTATCTAAGTAGCACAATAGATTTGTGCCGTCCTTTTTTATTAAAATCAATAAATGCCGGTTTTACGAAAGGTTTAACCGAAACTTGAAAACACGTCCGAACCGCTTTATTACTTAGGGCGTAGAGATTTTTTAGCTTTAAGCATCGATTTCATGCGGCAAGCAGTACCTGATTATGTCACTTCTTATAAAAGAACGATAGCTTCTCTCGTTTTCGAGTTGGAAAATTATTATTTTGAAAAATTGAAAAATAATATTTTTTTTCAAGGAATAATTTGCATGATTCGATAGTATTACTAAAGGCAAATCGTTCTGCCACGGGAAAACAACCACTAAAATTTCACGGTGTATATTTAATAAAGTTACAAATATTTAGTGCCATATAATATTTTTGTTTTATTGATCAGTAAGGTCATGGAATACTTACTTATAAATTGTTTGAACCCTTAGGCTAAGTTTGTTAATGAATTAATTTAATGTGATAACAGTATTCAAATTTCATGAAGGTGACTGCAAATAATTTGAATTGCTAAGCACTTTGTAAACATAATTACATTAAGTCTATCAACTGATAAATATTAAATGTTTGTTGCTTATTTGAGGGCCTTAGGGAATAGAAAAGTTATCAGGTCAAACCCCCTCTTCCACTCAATTAGTTGGGATGGTTCAACTGAATTGGACTGACTGACAGGCTTACTCAAAATTGTGAGCTGCGGAAACCAGCTTCTTTCACCACTGGCTTTTATCTTGGGAATTGGCCTCATCCATGTACTACTAGGAACCTCTTCCATACACCATTCTTACAGACCTCATAATAAATTACATTAAATTAATTATGGGATATGATGCAATATAAAGATGATAAGCCACAACCACCTCTGGTACATAGTGGGAGACAGTCATCATTTCCAAAGAAAAAAAGAAAAATATTTATTTACCACATTTTCACACAGTCACAAAAATAGAAATACAAAATAACTTAAAACTAGAGTAGAATGTGCCAAAAAGGCTTTCACTCAGCATTATGCCGCGGCCCCACGGAACCACGACGCCGATTTTCAGTGTTAGCCCGGCGATTGGGAGGGACTCTCACACCACCAATGCATAGATCATCATATTCACGCTAATCCCGTTGCTTCTACAGGATCAGTGATCAAAGCATGGGACATCGGCGTGGCGACGATGAAGAAGGGCGAGGTGTGCGTGCTGACCTGCGCCCCCGACTACGCTTACGGCGCCGCTGGCAGCCCGCCCAAGATACCTCCTAACTCCACGCTGCAGTTCGAGGTATGAGACTGTCTGGGATCGGTAACCTTTGGGGATAGGGCCAAAGAAACACAGAATGTTCACATAACATGATTTTGAGTGACACTACAAAGGTTGTATATTATTTGCGAGAACAGTACATATTTGAAACAAAACTTATTTTACGAATTAAACTTGCGTGTGCTGTTATTTTAAACATATTATTTAGAGACCGATGTTTCAAGCTCATTACATCGCTCATGTTCATGGGCAAGACTCGATCTTCGGTCGGTGACAATACACGCGAGTTTGATCCGTGAAATTAGTTTTTTTTTAATTACATAGGTTGCTGATTTCTGCAATTGTCAACTTCATCTTGTGTGTGGATAAATTTATATAAAAAATCTATGCCACTTTTCATTGTAATTATTTAACTTAAGAACAGGCTGATCTATCCAAACCATATGTTTAGGCTTTGTTGAGACTATTTAGTAGATGTTTTATGTGATGTTTGCACCAGTTATGGGCCAGTATTTTATAGAAATAGATGAAATCATTAATAAGACTTTCTTACTAAAATTAAGGTTTAAAACCTTAGGGGTAAATTAGTGTCCTGATTATTGAAAACCTTTGTTTTATAGTCCCACCTATATCACATTCATTTCCTGTGGTTTTCGCTAACCACAGTGACATCCTTTTATGATATGCTTATTTGGTACCACCACTAGTATTCTAAGTCAATTGACTTAATCAATTGACTTAGAATACTAGTGGTGGTTAATTTTTTTTTCTATTAAGTAGTTCAAAGGTACCATGTTTTTAAATAGTTACTTGAGTAACTATCGAATTTCTCCCAAGAGTCTTCTCGGTAGAATCGGTGTTGTGAACAGGTGATAGAATCTTATTATTACTAGTGTTGTGACGATTTATAAGAACATATAAATTGCCCACAGAAATTAAGACATTTTGAATTTGTGATCAAATAGGAGCGTATGTAGATAGCCTACATAAATAAAAAACGTTTTGATTTTGTAATCAAATAGGGAAGAATACTAGGCTACAACTTGATAAAGTATTAACATTATTATAATTGTTTCAGATTGAAATGATCGACTGGAAAGTGGAGGACCTCAGTCCAAACAAGAACAAGGGTATCCTGCGTCACATCATCGAGCAGGGCTCCGGCTACGACAGCCCCAACGACGGAGCGCTAGTCACGGGTAAGTTGGATTGAACCATGAACCTTGTGTAATAAGGATCCGGACATAGAGCGTCGGCTCATACAAAATTTACCCTTTTTTTCCCCTCCTAACTGACATGCGACGATGGCTTGGAGTAGCCTCGTCATCGATCACCGTACTTGCGGGGGAGCGGTTGGCTCTCTCCCCTAGCAAAATTTACCCATAGTGTGAAATTCTGTATGTAACCATGCCAGTGACCACTTCATGCTGTAGCTCTAAGACACTTAGACTTGCAGCTAAGATATTTTTTTTTATAAAAGGGTAACAAGGTAAACTGATTCCACCTGATGGCAAGCGGAAGTGAGATCCACATATGAGGTGCTCTCGAATAAATACAGTCTTCATGCGATGCCCGGGCCCAAATCATTTTAATTATGTCAAGATGCAAGAGCAATAGTGGAGCATCACTAACCTTTCCTTTATTCGGGTTTAAAGATCGAGGGGCGGTTCCCGTAACTGCAAAATAGTAGTGTGCAATTGACATTTTGAAATACGCGTAGGTATATTATATTTTTTATGAGTAAGTGTTTCTTGACTAAGTCTTAAGTGTCGAATTTTAAATTAAATTTTTGAATGTAATTAGTTTCGATGGTACCCAATTGATAGGTACAGTTAGTCCAGTTAAGTAACTGTTGAGATTGCACGTTGTTTACATCACACTAAGTGGACCTTGATATTAATGAACGTTAGATAAAATCGATAGGTCTCTATTTTAGTTCGAAGTTGGAGATGCCGATATTGGATTTTACTTGACCTTCTGTGGTTGAGTGGCGAGTCTTTGTTGGGGTATGATAGTCTAATAATAAACATGCTACACTGCGATTTATATTGGTGATTCTAGTTTTGGTGCAGACACTTTTACGTAATAATATAACTCCTCTTGGATAATGGCTCCTGGGCAATCTTTCAATGTTTTGAAATCGCATGAAAAGCGTTTATCATTTACTCAGGACTTGCGCCCTAATAACCAGAATCTATAATTTCATTTCATTTTTATAATTTAAGGAAACATAGAGCACATTAAATTACTAATTATAACGTGACAGTGATGATGATAATACATTAGTCAAAACAATTTCTAAAAATTATGGTATTACACACTATCTGTACCAGCGACTTCGTCCGCGTTTCCCCCCGTTTTTTACACATTTTCCATTATTTCTTTACTCCTATTAGTCTCAGCCTAATGCCTTTCTCGATAATTGTTCTATCCAACACAAAACTATTTTTTCAATTCGAACCACATTTCCTGAAATTTGCGCGTTCCAACAAACAAAAACAACAAACTCTTCAGCTTCTTTTTTTTTTTTTTTTTTTTTTTTTTTTTTTTTTATAATAGGCAAACAAGATGACCACACTCCGCCTGATGGTAAGCGGTAGTGAGATCCAAATATGAGGTCGACAGGCACAATAGATCATATTGCGCCTGTCGCTCTCACCCTGAAGGCCTGCTTAAATGCCGTTTCACGCCCCGCCTGAAGAGCCCGGGATCATAGGAGGGATTGAAAACATGAGCGGTAAGGGCATTCCATGCCTTAATGGCACGGGGCAGAAATGAAGAGCTGAACCTCTTAGTACAAGCCACCAGCGACTGCATTGTATGTGGATGGCAGCGCTGTCCTGCACGTGTCGTTCGGGAGTGGAAAGGGGAGGGAGGGATTAGCTGAAATAGCTCTTCAGAGCATTCCCCATTAAAGAGACGGTAGAGAACACTAAGACCGGCAATGTCTCTACGTAGTTGTAGAGGCTCCAGAGTTTCGGACACCTCTACATCACCGACAATACGGATAGCACGTCGCTGCAACCTATCGAGAGCGTCGAGCAAGTATTTTGGGGAGCCATCCCAGAGGTGACAGCAATATTCCACACATGGGCGAACTTGTGCCTTATAAAGAAGGCAGAGCTGCACCGGTGTGAAAAATCGCCGCACTCTGTTCAGGATCCCCAGTTTGCGGGAGGCTGTTCTAATGACGCTCTCGATGTAATCCCGCTGGTTCAGGTCGCGGCGAACATCTATGCCAAGGATGCTAAGGCTATCCTGTATTGGTAAGGGGTGCTCTGAAGAGTAGGATGGGAAAGGAAAGGAGACACTTTACTAGAAAAACACACACCTGTGTCTTCTTGGCATTGAACTCGACAAGATTGCATGAGCCCCATTCGGAAATGCGGTCCAAGACCCCGTCAAGCTCGGCGACAAGAAGGTTCCTCTTTTCCTCGGTTTCGGTCTGCTTTACCCCAGGTCTTCCAAAATAACGTGCGTGGACAGTGCTGTCATCCGCATAGCAATGAATGTTGCCTAGTGACAACATGTCATTGATATGCAGCAGAAACAATGTCGGCGACAGAACGGAACCTTGAGGTACACCGGAATTTATTGGGTGGAAACAGGAAGTGCGTCCGTCACAAAGGACACGAATCCTGCGCCCCTCCAAAAATCCCGCAATCCATTCGCATAAGCGAGGTGGCAGACCGTATGCCGGGAGCTTGGAGAGAAGCGAACGATGCCATACACGGTCAAACGCTTTAGCGATATCAAGGCTAACTGCCATAGATTCGCCGTGCTTCTCCATAGCCTCCCCCCAGAGGTGCGAAACGTACGCTAGAAGATCACCCGTGGACCGTTTTGGTCTAAAACCGTATTGACGGTCATGCAGCAGCGAGTGATCCTCTAGGTAGCGGATGAGCTGGGCGTTAATAATCCGCTCAAACACCTTACCCAGTACTGAGGTTATAGCTATGGGCCGGTAGTTGGCAGGATCAGACCTGTCCCCTTTTTTGGGGACAGGCTGAAAATTAGTATAGATTATAACGACCAAGAGTTGATCAACTGCCTCGAATGTGGATCAATTTACGATCTATATGTGCTTTTCTATTTGTCTTAAACAAGTAAACCAATAAAATGAAAGAACATTAATTACACGTGTGAGTTAAAATTACACTTTTGTAACTTAATCTGCCATTCTGTGGGTAGGACACACTGGATTCACATGGACAATAATATACATATTTAGAGTAGCTGACATCTGACACTGCTTTCTGCGGGGCCTGACCTCGATTTCCCTTTTGCTGCAATGATAACATTGTTTAAGTTAGTAGGTACGCTTTCAGTAAACCTAACGTAATAGCTATGGCAGGTTTTGATAAACATCTAAACACAATTTTTGTACCGAGAAGTTCTCGTCTATTCTTATGCATAATAGAATCACACTTAACAACCATATTTTTTGTATCTATTTAAATAAATAAAAAAAGATGTGTGGCACTCGGTCACTGCCGCGGTATAGCTATTGCATAGCATCGTCCGATTTCGGAGCAGCTCGTCTCGATTCGTGCGAGTACAATACGTCTAACCGCACGCACACAAACACCATGCCGAAGTCTACCGAACTAAAACGATGTTAGACGATTGTGATGTTTTTTTCGTTACGGAATTTCTTGGTCCGGTCGCCGCGCTCAAAGCCCGCGATAAAAGCTATGCAATAGCTTAATAAGCTAGGAGGCATTAAGCTGCACGTTAGATAGATAGTTATTATTTATTGCACATAAACACAAAAAAAATTAAGGAGTTGGAGGGACACAGAGAAGGAGTATAATTTAAACGAGCTTATCATCATCAGCAATCTCTTTCAGTCAATTTCATGAGTGTCAAGGAAAATAAATACCGTACGGGTCAAGCCAAATAATACCGTTTAATAAGTTTCACAAGAATAGTATATTCCTGCCACTTGCCTACATGCACATTAAGTTACAGATAATGTATTTCTATAGCTGTTTAATTAACATATACTATACAACCTCCCCCCCATACAATAAACGCGATTCCGACTCGCACTTGGCCGCTTTTTAATTAACATGTAACATTGAGCGTGCATGAAGAGGTTGATGAATGTGGATGAAGCGAAAGGGGTGTGCCAGGACCGTAGCACATGGCAGGAAGTGATCTCTGCCTACCCCTCTGGGAAAAAGGGCGTGATTTTATGTATTACTAGCTTTCCGCCCGCGACTTCGTCTGCGCAGAGAGCGCAGTCGTCAACCAAATTTCATTTAAACCTCTACGCGGGGTTAAAAAGTAGCCTATATCCTTTTCTAGGCTCTGGACTATATCTGTTCCCAATTTCGTTTAAATCGGTTCAGTACTCTATGCGTGAAAGCGTAACAGACAGACAGACAGAGTTCCTTTCGCATTTATAATATTAGGAAGGATGTATGTATTGATTCCCAGTGGAGCTGGAAGGAAGGCTGTCCCCGGACGGCAAGGTGTTCGACACCCGCACAGTGACGTTCCCGCTGGGCGAGGGCAGCGAGAACAACATCTGTGAGGGCGTCGAGAGGGCGCTGGAGAAGTTCCTCAAGGGGGAGAAGTCCAGGATCACCATACAGCCCAAATATGCTTTCAAGTCTGAAGGTATGTATATGTGTAACCAATATTTAATTTTAAACTGTCATGGTTACACACATTAGAAAACTGAAACAGTTCGGGATATTTACCATGTTGTATTGTTTTAATGAGCTCCCGATATTTCGGCATCGCAAGCGCTATAATCACGGGTGAAAAATTATTCAGAGGTAGAGAATAGGGGTAAATATCCAGGATATTTTCAGTTTTCTAATATATGTCACCATGCTACCTAACTTGTGAATAAGTATCCAGTTTATAAATAAGAAATAAGGCGTCCGACCGATTTCGCCCATGGCGGCGGATCTCAATTCAGACACAGAACCACTGGCTTAACGTGCTTTCCGAGACACGGGCGTGCAATTTTTCTTTACTTTCTGTAATTCTCGCAAATTTTGCCTGCTCCCGGATTTGAACAGGCCCCTTCGGAACAGCGCCTTCAGCATGTAAACACCCCTTACCTTGTTCTGCGGCTCCTCCTGCAGCAAAGTCTTGGTCCTTACTCATATTTTGATCTGATTATAAGATCTGACAGTCCTTACAATACAAGCCTTCCTTCCTTATACAAGCAAACATTGTAATTTATTGAACAACAAAAATGTTCCAGAGTCTCATTCACTTTCGGCCTTACTTTGTGCTTGTCCACTTTACCATGATTCTGTACCACTTCTTTATGGTTCGTAAACTTCTTACAGGTAACACAGAACTTGGTGTGCCCCCCAACTCAGTGGTTGAGTACACGGTAACGCTAACCAACTTCGAGAAGGCCAAGGAGTCGTGGTCGATGGACGGCTCGGAGAAGATCGAACAGGCCAAGATCTTCAAGGAGAAGGGAACCAATTATTTCAAGGCGAGCAAGTTCCAGCTTGCCATCAAGATGTACAAGAGGGTTGTCAGTTTGCTTGAAGGTGAGCGGTTTTAGTATTTTGAACTGCAGTCAGAGAGATATGCAATATGAGAAGAATGTTTTTGCAGTCTAGTCTCAGCCCAATTTCGAATCAATTAGGAATTTTATGACAGCTGAATTGTTCAGTGTCCGATAAAGTATTATACTGTTTTGTGGCTATTTTCTCAGGAGTCAACGAAAATTTGTCTATGTTTTTATCCTTAGGAGTCTTATGACTTTATAATCATACCTTTAAAATATTTCTGGGGTGCATTTTCTTTTTTTTTAATACTCTCATAATTCGAGTCGGCTGAAACAAGTAGGTATAATCCTAAGGCCAACGCGGCGTTAGGCGGGCACGGGGTGCAGGCTCATACAAAATTGATTCCTGCTTATGGTTCTGCTGTAATACTAACTCATATGGATACTTTGTCCGAAATAAATGTTTATTTTTTATTTTTAGCGCAGCGTTTCAACACTTCACATCACTAACAATAAAACCTTCCAACAGACATGCTAGAAGACACAAGCGAATCGGAAGAGAACAAAACCGTCGCCAAAGAACTCATCCTGTCCTCCCACCTGAACCTGTCCCTGGTCTACTTGAAAGTGTCTCCGGCGCACCCGACCGGCGCCCGGGAGCAGGCGGGCCGGGCGCTGCGCCTGTCGCCGCGCTGCGTGAAGGCGCTGTTCCGACGGGGCCTGGCGCTGCTGGCGCTGGGCGAGGCGCACCAAGCGCTGGACGACTTCACCACTGTGCTGCAGGAGGAGCCGCAGAACAAGGTATGGGGTGTTTAGATGCTGAAGGCGCTGTTCCGACGGGGCCTGGCGCTGCTGGCGCTGGGCGAGGCGCACCAAGCGCTGGACGACTTCACCACTGTGCTGCAGGAGGAGCCGCAGAACAAGGTATGGGGTGTTTAGATGCTGAAGGCGCGGTTCCGTCGGGGCCGGGCGCTGCTGGCGCTGGGCGAGGCGCACCAAGCGCTGGACGACTTCACCACTGTGCTGCAGGAGGAGCCGCAGAACAAGGTATGGGGTGTTTAGATGCTGAAGGCGCTGTTCCGACGGGGCCTGGCGCTGCTGGCGCTGGGCGAGGCGCACCAAGCGCTGGACGACTTCACCACTGTGCTGCAGGAGGAGCCGCAGAACAAGGTATGGGGTGTTTAGATGCTGAAGGCGCTGTTCCGACGGGGCCTGGCGCTGCTGGCGCTGGGCGAGGCGCACCAAGCGCTGGACGACTTCACCACTGTGCTGCAGGAGGAGCCGCAGAACAAGGTATGGGGTGTTTAGATGCTGAAGGCGCTGTTCCGACGGGGCCTGGCGCTGCTGGCGCTGGGCGAGGCGCACCAAGCGCTGGACGACTTCACCACTGTGCTGCAGGAGGAGCCGCAGAACAAGGTATGGGGTGTTTAGATGCTGAAGGCGCTGTTCCGACGGGGCCTGGCGCTGCTGGCGCTGGGCGAGGCGCACCAAGCGCTGGACGACTTCACCACTGTGCTGCAGGAGGAGCCGCAGAACAAGGTATGGGGTGTTTAGATGCTGAAGGCGCTGTTCCGACGGGGCCTGGCGCTGCTGGCGCTGGGCGAGGCGCACCAAGCGCTGGACGACTTCACCACTGTGCTGCAGGAGGAGCCGCAGAACAAGGTATGGGGTGTTTAGATGCTGAAGGCGCTGTTCCGACGGGGCCTGGCGCTGCTGGCGCTGGGCGAGGCGCACCAAGCGCTGGACGACTTCACCACTGTGCTGCAGGAGGAGCCGCAGAACAAGGTATGGGGTGTTTAGATGCTGAAGGCGCTGTTCCGACGGGGCCTGGCGCTGCTGGCGCTGGGCGAGGCGCACCAAGCGCTGGACGACTTCACCACTGTGCTGCAGGAGGAGCCGCAGAACAAGGTATGGGGTGTTTAGATGCTGAAGGCGCTGTTCCGACGGGGCCTGGCGCTGCTGGCGCTGGGCGAGGCGCACCAAGCGCTGGACGACTTCACCACTGTGCTGCAGGAGGAGCCGCAGAACAAGGTATGGGGTGTTTAGATGCTGAAGGCGCTGTTCCGACGGGGCCTGGCGCTGCTGGCGCTGGGCGAGGCGCACCAAGCGCTGGACGACTTCACCACTGTGCTGCAGGAGGAGCCGCAGAACAAGGTATGGGGTGTTTAGATGCTGAAGGCGCTGTTCCGACGGGGCCTGGCGCTGCTGGCGCTGGGCGAGGCGCACCAAGCGCTGGACGACTTCACCACTGTGCTGCAGGAGGAGCCGCAGAACAAGGTATGGGGTGTTTAGATGCTGAAGGCGCTGTTCCGACGGGGCCTGGCGCTGCTGGCGCTGGGCGAGGCGCACCAAGCGCTGGACGACTTCACCACTGTGCTGCAGGAGGAGCCGCAGAACAAGGTATGGGGTGTTTAGATGCTGAAGGCGCTGTTCCGACGGGGCCTGGCGCTGCTGGCGCTGGGCGAGGCGCACCAAGCGCTGGACGACTTCACCACTGTGCTGCAGGAGGAGCCGCAGAACAAGGTATGGGGTGTTTAGATGCTGAAGGCGCTGTTCCGACGGGGCCTGGCGCTGCTGGCGCTGGGCGAGGCGCACCAAGCGCTGGACGACTTCACCACTGTGCTGCAGGAGGAGCCGCAGAACAAGGTATGGGGTGTTTAGATGCTGAAGGCGCTGTTCCGACGGGGCCTGGCGCTGCTGGCGCTGGGCGAGGCGCACCAAGCGCTGGACGACTTCACCACTGTGCTGCAGGAGGAGCCGCAGAACAAGGTATGGGGTGTTTAGATGCTGAAGGCGCTGTTCCGACGGGGCCTGGCGCTGCTGGCGCTGGGCGAGGCGCACCAAGCGCTGGACGACTTCACCACTGTGCTGCAGGAGGAGCCGCAGAACAAGGTATGGGGTGTTTAGATGCTGAAGGCGCTGTTCCGACGGGGCCTGGCGCTGCTGGCGCTGGGCGAGGCGCACCAAGCGCTGGACGACTTCACCACTGTGCTGCAGGAGGAGCCGCAGAACAAGGTATGGGGTGTTTAGATGCTGAAGGCGCTGTTCCGACGGGGCCTGGCGCTGCTGGCGCTGGGCGAGGCGCACCAAGCGCTGGACGACTTCACCACTGTGCTGCAGGAGGAGCCGCAGAACAAGGTATGGGGTGTTTAGATGCTGAAGGCGCTGTTCCGACGGGGCCTGGCGCTGCTGGCGCTGGGCGAGGCGCACCAAGCGCTGGACGACTTCACCACTGTGCTGCAGGAGGAGCCGCAGAACAAGGTATGGGGTGTTTAGATGCTGAAGGCGCTGTTCCGACGGGGCCTGGCGCTGCTGGCGCTGGGCGAGGCGCACCAAGCGCTGGACGACTTCACCACTGTGCTGCAGGAGGAGCCGCAGAACAAGGTATGGGGTGTTTAGATGCTGAAGGCGCTGTTCCGACGGGGCCTGGCGCTGCTGGCGCTGGGCGAGGCGCACCAAGCGCTGGACGACTTCACCACTGTGCTGCAGGAGGAGCCGCAGAACAAGGTATGGGGTGTTTAGATGCTGAAGGCGCTGTTCCGACGGGGCCTGGCGCTGCTGGCGCTGGGCGAGGCGCACCAAGCGCTGGACGACTTCACCACTGTGCTGCAGGAGGAGCCGCAGAACAAGGTATGGGGTGTTTAGATGCTGAAGGCGCTGTTCCGACGGGGCCTGGCGCTGCTGGCGCTGGGCGAGGCGCACCAAGCGCTGGACGACTTCACCACTGTGCTGCAGGAGGAGCCGCAGAACAAGGTATGGGGTGTTTAGATGCTGAAGGCGCTGTTCCGACGGGGCCTGGCGCTGCTGGCGCTGGGCGAGGCGCACCAAGCGCTGGACGACTTCACCACTGTGCTGCAGGAGGAGCCGCAGAACAAGGTATGGGGTGTTTAGATGCTGAAGGCGCTGTTCCGACGGGGCCTGGCGCTGCTGGCGCTGGGCGAGGCGCACCAAGCGCTGGACGACTTCACCACTGTGCTGCAGGAGGAGCCGCAGAACAAGGTATGGGGTGTTTAGATGCTGAAGGCGCTGTTCCGACGGGGCCTGGCGCTGGGCGAGAGAGCAGCCTCAGAACAAGGTATCATATGCTCCCCCGCAAGTCTGGTGATGATTACGATGCTACTCCAAGCCATCATTGTATGTCAGTTAGACAAAAAAAGGCCTAAGGCAGGGATGTCCGATCTTTTCGAACGAACATGGGATTATGGGGTCTAAGACGATAATTAGTATATTGTCCATTGCATCATCGTGGATTTTTTTTAAATTATAATATAATTAATTAATTATTAGGGGAAGACCTAAAAAGAGATGGCGGGATGATCTCGACGCTCACGACCCAAACTGGCCATCTCTAACCAAAGATCGGCAGAAATGGAGAGAGTTGGGGGAGGCCTTTGCCCAGCAGTGGGACACTATAGGCTAGATAAAAAAAATATATATATAATTATATATTATATTCATCACCCATACCCACAATTTTGGCGATAAGGCCCTAGTCGACCACACTGGCCAAGTGCAGGTTGGTCGACTACACAATCTTTCTTCATAGGTATGCAGGTACTTTGAGAGTATAGGTTTAAATTATGGTGTCAATATGGTTGCAATTACTATGTGAAGGATTAATGGGTATTATTGTTTTTGTATCAGGCGGCCGCTAACCAGATCCTGGTCTGCCGTGCGACCATCCAGAAGCAGAAGCAAAAGGAGAAGCAACTGTACGCGAACATGTTCGACAAGTTTGCGAAGCACGACTCGGAGGTAACAGGTTCGATGCTTGCTTGCTTTACTTTATTAGATGTAAGTTTCATTTTGTCTGGTTGGAGTAAGGCTTTGAATGGTAATGTATGGTGTATTTTGATTTTCTTTTCGTTGTAGTTTGAGAATTTGATTAAAAATATAGTGTTCTAGTAGGGCAAGCCTAGGGTTTAAATAACTAGGCTTAGGGCTTGAATCATCACATCCTATAGTTGCTTTTTTTATTAAACTGACGTCATCCCACTGCTGGTCAAAGGTATCCTTCAAACCTATCCACTGCTCTCTATACACGTGACAGTTCTTTGATAGCTGGACCAGATCTACACATATAGTAGCGTTTAAAATGATTATTGATTTTATAAAGATTCGCAACTTAGTGTGTGTGTATAGATAGATTCTGTCAATACTCTCTTTTCTAAAATAGTTTGTCGAGATCTGCAACTTCCTGAGTAGAAATTCTGGATGTGATGTTTGCATTTTTGTAGGGTAGGCGGTTCTTGAGTGCATGTGTGTAGCCTAGGCGGATTTACATTGCAGTTTGATTTGTTCTTTTAACGATTACTTTATGAGAGCTTGAAGAAACTTCGTATTTTACTATATTTGTATTAAAAAACATTTTAATGCATGAAGAGCTTGATGGAAGTGAAAGAAGCGAAAGCGGTGTGCCTGGATAGTAGATGTATATAATCTCCACAGTAGACTGTGCGTGCGTGCGTGCGTGCGTGCGTGTGTGTGCGTATGTGTGTCTGCCTACTCCTCTGGGAAAAAGGCGTGATTTTATGTATATGTTACGGCTAATACCCGAAGTGCGGCTACACCTAGGTTTAGCCGGCTAGAACTAGGTGTAGGCACTTACTCTTGGCTAAACCTAGGTGTAGCCGATTGTTTTCGGCTAAAACTAGGTCTAGCCTTCATCATGCCGGCTACAACTAGGTCCAGCCATTCCATGTCGGCTAATACTAGGTCCAGAGAATCCCTGTTGGATAAAACTTAGATGCGAGTCCCGCCAAGCCTTCCGTCCTTCCCCGCGTCACACTCAGGACTCACAGCATCTGCAGCAGCAGCGCGGGGTGGAGGGCGTAGCGAGACACGCGTCTCTGCAGGTTGTGAGCACCAAGTGCTGCTGATCTACTGCAGGTCTACTAGCGAGTGTGACTCATAGCGTCTGTACATAGTTGTAACTGCCTCGTTGGTCTATTGGCAGCAAGCGCTGCGTAAGAACCGAGAGGTCCCCGGTTCGAGTCTGCGGTCGGTGAAAATTTGTGTGAGTTTTTCTGTAATGAAATTACTTAGCCCGGAGTTAGGAAGCGGCCCGTGCCTCGGAAAGCACGTTAAGCCGGTGGTCCTGCGCCCGATCTCTCATCGGTCATGTCGGATTGCCGACTCACCAAATTATGAGAGTAGGTCATTTATAGTGCACAAGTGTGCGCGCAAACACAAGTGCACTCTCTTTTCCCCTACTCTCATAATTTGATGAGTCAGCAATCCGACATGACCGATGAGAGATCGGGCGCTGGACCACCGGCTTAACGTGCTTTCCGAGGCACGGGCGTTCAACCGCCAACTTCCTAACTCCGGGCTAAGTAATTTCATTACAGAAAAACTCACACTAATTTTCACCGACCGCAGACTCGAACCGGGGACCTCTCGGTCCTTACGCAGCGCTTGCTGCCAATAGACCAACGAGGCAGTTACAACTATGTACAGACGCTATGAGTCACACTCGCTAGTAGACCTGCAGTAGATCAGCAGCACTTGGTGCTCACAACCTGCAGAGACGCGTGTCTCGCTACGCCCTCCACCCCGCGCTGCTGCTGCAGATGCTGTGAGTCCTGAGTGTGACGCGGGGAAGGACGGAAGGCTTGGCGGGACTCGCATCTAAGTTTTATCCAACAGGGATTCTCTGGACCTAGTATTAGCCGACATGGAATGGCTGGACCTAGTTGTAGCCGGCATGATGAAGGCTAGACCTAGTTTTAGCCGAAAACAATCGGCTACACCTAGGTTTAGCCAAGAGTAAGTGGCTACACCTAGTTCTAGCCGGCTAAACCTAGGTGTAGCCGCACTTCGGGTATTAGCCGTAACATATACACCGTGAAATTTTAGTGGTTGTTTTCCCGTGGCAGAACGATTTGCCTTTAGTAATACTATCGAATCATGTAAATTATTTCGCGAAAAAAAAAATTTTTTTTTTCAAATTTTCTAAATAATAATTTTCCAACTCGAAAACGAGAGAAGCTATCGTTGTTTTTGAAGATGTGACGTGTTCAGGTACTGCTTGCCGCATGAAATCGATGCTTAAAGCTAAAGAAGCTCTACACCCTAAGTCATAAAGCGGCTCGAACGTGCTTTCGAGTTACGGCTAAACCTTTCGTAAAACCGGCATTTATTGATTTTACCAAAAAAGAACTGCACACATCTTTTGTACTACTAAGATAGAATCATTTTACTGCGGGAAAACAACCACTAAAATTTCACGGTGTATATGTAACATTATAATCTATACATAGTATAAAATGAAGTTGCGAAGGGCGCCCAAAATGTGTTTGTTACCTAGGATCTCAAAAAGTACTATATCAATAGCTATGCGGTTTTCAATAATGGAAAGAAGACATTCCAGGGATTCTATAGGTGTATAATTTAGGTGTACCTACTTAAGAAATTATTAGAGTAATCGTAACAGTTATCAGACGGACGGAAGAAAAACGAGCTTTTTGGAGGCTTGCATTGCGTGCGCTGCTGAAATAACTCAAAATACAGAATAACAATGTATGAGGGAATTATTCTTCTCAAAAAGTTCTATAAAAAAGTCTGCGATAGCATATATCTATCCTTTAAGGTTTAGCCACAATAACGATTTTAGTGGTGTTCAAGTTTAATTTACGAAATATCTTATTTTTCAATAACTCGATGTTCCTACCGACATAGACCAATAAACGACCCGAACGGGCAGACACGTGAGGGCAGACAACGTTGATGGTTGTGTCGAATTATAAAATTTTCAGTGCCTCAACAACGCCTGAACCAATTTGGCCAAATCTTTGGTTCTTACGGCGAGAAAAAATCGAATAATTGCCGGGAAAATCCTAAAAACAGCCCTTTTCTTTTTCCTATTTTTTTGACAGGACGAAGTCTGTCGGGTCAACTAGTATTAATATATAATTTTAAACTGTCATGGTTACACACATTAGAAAACTGTAACTGTCCGGGATATTTACCATGTTGTTTTGTTTTAATGAGCTCCCGATATTTCGGCACTGTTGCAAGCGCCACGATCACGGGTGAACATCGGGAGCTCATCAAAACAAAACAACATGGTAAATATCCCGGACAGTTACAGTTTCCATTATAATATTATCCAACATCAACACCCAACCTCACCCTACCTTCCAGCTGGAGAAGCAGCGAGCTAAAGAGGAGGCGGGGGTGATGGGCGGCGCGGTGGGCGAGTGGGGCGCGGACGGCGAGTGGACGGACCGCCAGCGCGCGCGCAAGCCCACGCACTTCGAGCGCGAGAACCCCAACATCCTCATGCTCGACCGCGACGGACAGTTCCAGAACATGTGAGCACTGAACACTCGCTGGGTGTACGTGGGGTGTTTATTTGTTTGGAGTACGGTGTCTTACTGCTTTTGTGTTATTGAGTTCCCAATATTTTGGCACCGCTGCTCGGTAGCGGTACCGTGAGTTTAAAAGTGACACAGAGTCGATATCGCCTATGTAAAAAATTAAAAATGTAACAGCGCCCCTAGCGGTAAAGCTGAAATCGGTAGTGTGAAAAAAAAACAATTCGATAGGTTTTTGACGTACGTGAGTTCGATAGCTAACACATGGTAGCGCTACCGGTTTAAACCTATTGAGCATATTTAGGGTGATGATATTAGGGTGAGGTGAGGGCCTCTATAACTTTGACGGAACACTACAAAGTGAATCTAAATATCTGCTACGATCATGGATCAACTGAACTCAGTTCCGTAATTATGTAAATCTGAGAGCATGGGAACTCAATAAAAAAGCAAAACATGATAAACCGTAATAGTTTCAAGTTCTGTTTTCCGTTGGCCTCTTTTCTTCCATTTTGTTTTATAAAACCTGTGATATCATTGCTCGCAAAATCCTTTCCTTAGTCACATTTTACACCCTTGTTTACCGATCTGTAATTTCAGATCGCGAATTTAGGTTCTAGCCTTAAATTACCAAGAAATACCAGTCAAAAGGAAAGAAATTGAGAGAGGCATTGTAATTAAGGAAAGGGGACGATAGGCGGGAAAATAACAAGAATACTACCAATATAATTCTGATCGACTCTTAGTCAATTACTATTACCGCTTAGTGTTATTCCACAAACCTCTCACATAACCCCGGCTCAAATATCGTTACCCAAAAAGGATCTCTTACACGCGCAGTACACATCAAGCCTTCGAAGAGTCCCGGGTTCGATTCGCGGTCGCCTCGCGTAGTTTTAGTTTTAATGGCAATTCTAGTGGCTTAATATAGAGTACAAATATGTGGAAACTACTGAGGGAATGTCCTTCCGTAATTTAATACTGAAATGTTCGTTGTCAATGAGAAACGAGTACTGGATACTTACGATAGATTCATTGGATATTCCAGACCATACACTAATGTGTGTGTATCGGAAGTATATTTCCTCAGTCGTAATCTCTGTTCAATAAATTTTAGTAAATAGTAGTTATTGTGTAACGAACGAAGGCAATGATTGTAATAAGTTGTTAACGTTTCTCGTAATCGTACTGTAACTTAACTTTAATTTGGTCAGTTGGTATTCTGTTCTAATATCATACTTTGCAACATTGGAATAAGTTAAAAGTATACAAAAACAGGGTGATTGATAGAAGGTAGAACAGCTAAGAAGTTTGGTAGATACGCAAGCATAGGAATAATGTTAGGAGAACCACTAGATAAAACGCTAGATTAGGAAGGCTTAAAATCTTTATTTGAGTAAAATTTTGGGAAGTCACCGGAAATAAATTATCTTCGGAGGAAATTGGGAATTTCTAAGATTGGCGACCCGATGTTGTCGGTAGAATGGATTTAAGATTGGCGACTCGATGTTGTCGGTAGAATGGACTTAAAGATTTTTTGTTCTTGTGTGTTCTTCAGGATAAGTGTCTGTTGTCTTGGTGTGTACTATAATAACCAAAACAGGTACCTAAGTCACGTTTGCACATTATTGTCTAGGTAATCAGTTTGGTGGGATCTATGAAGTGTTTGGCAAAATCATTCCTGTAGCAAAGTGTTGTTAAGGCCCGTCGTCCATCCGCGTCTCATATTTATAGCAATTCCAGGAGCTTAGGTATAAGGGTCATTGTACCAGTGATATTAATAAATACAACTGTAGTTTAAACGTTTTCAATGTTTGGCAGGCACTTTGAAAATATAGAAGCGAAATAGCTACCTATAATTTGAAGATATATAATAAAATGACAATGCTCCTGGAACCAGCAAATTTATGTATTTATTTTTTACTGTAAAGATTGCACTCACTAACGAGTTTGGCACTTTTCATACATGAAATTACTTTAGGTAACCATTGTAATCAATTCATACGAATCTTGATTCATATCAAGATGAATTGATTACAATGGTAATGGTATATTTTTATTATATCTATCGCCTAGCTCGTTGGTAGATCGCAGCTTTTACATAATAAGTTTGATATGAATCTAGCAATGCAATTTCTTAGCAGTATGAAAAATCCTAAAGATCTAGAACATACTAGATTCATACTTGTATAATATGAACAATTTGTATGAGTGTTTTGTATAATAGGAGTTTTCTTCGTTGTAGATTACTTACTAATTGCGGGTTTATTATGTACAATAATTGGTTAATGAATTATCCAATAAACTGTTAACACTGCACTGAGGCATTTTTATTCTGTAATGTGGAACATGGAAGTATTTCCCAGCATAGTGATCAACATCTCCCATTTACTTATAAACAGCGATAGGTATAAAATAAATAAGTTATAATCGTACATTCAAAATAGATTTATTTTCAAAATACATAGCCATTATGGATAAAACATGAGATCAATCATGAATGATGATTCAAGCCGCCGTATTTACACTATACACAAACTACATTTATTGTTATACAATAAGTACAGTCAGCATCAACTAAATGCGAATAGTACAGTCGTACAACGTTTTGTTACATCGATGTTTACTGTTGACATGTATGGAAATATTATCAACACATTTATTTGACCCGGACTGGAAAATCTACAATAAAAATACCCTTCGATTGAAAAAAAAAACTAGCCAAGTATGATTTGGACTCGCGCCTTGTTGGTTCCTAACCAAATTGTGTTTTAATGATATTCAATTTCAACAACACTAAAGTGAAAAATAAAGTATAAATATGTTAATAAAAATTATTGTTAACAACAAATTTACATTTTTGTATTTTCAATTTCAAAAGTATCAGTCCTATAAATAATCGCGAAATAAACTTATTAGGCCTATTTGTACATCGTTATGTTATAAGAATATTTAAAAAAAACAACTTCACACATGTCATAATTTCACAACGCAATGATTTGTATGTTTTATTTATCATAATTTAATTATCATAAATTTTCTTTAAATCAAAGATAATCGTACATACTCTACATACGTTTATATAAGTGGAATCCTAGATTTTTCGGAAATATTGAAGTTTTGTCTACAATTAATGAGTTTATTTAAATAATTTCGTCGGTATTATAAATCTACTCTTAGATTAATCTATAATGGAAGAAAGTCAATTTTAGATTAATGTTTAAATAAGGTAAAAGTTTATTCAGATAAGATTTCAAAATACTGGCTCCACATTTTATAGTAAATCATTAAAAAAATAACTAAGATAAAATCTTACACCTATATAAAAAATACTTTCAATTTATCAACTAACATTGTCACAATAATATTTCGTCATGGAATAAACAACTAGAGCGATTGCTTTGGGGCTTTAAAACCCTCAATCTACACATACATAATAACATTTTAGTTTAACATCAAGCTAAACACCATATTGTAATATGTACTTACTAAAGATGAATCTCTAGATACAAATTGAAAAACAAAAAGTTCATTCATATCTTACGACACATAGAACGAATAGGTATGTTGGCATCTAAATTATGCACCAGTTTTGTAAAGGTTTATCGATATAGTTTACCCTTAAGTCCAGTAATCCGGCTCGAAGGACCATGTATGGGAATGATCCCAGGGGCTTATTACAATCTCTTAATTCCAGTCAGTTTAAGTATAGGCATCGACTAATTCACATTTAGTTGTGTGCTATGGTTTTGAATCATACCCCTCCATATGTAAATTTTAAAAAGTGTACTTAGTAATAAGAGCTCTATAACATATTGGGTACCTTCCGATGCCCATTTTGAAACTGACTGGAATTAAGAGGTCTTAATACGTCCCCAGGTTTTAATAGTTTCATGATACAACATGAAAAGTAGCATAAAATCCAGTGTCGTTTTGATATAATATCATTTTAATTAGAATTTGAGCCACGTATAAGATATGCGATACCTACTGCAAATTGTACTTCTCACGAATTGGCGGTGTGCCTCTCTAAATCCATTACCCATTAGGTACTACATACCCAACCATTTAGATATAAATAATAATGAAAACAAGTCAAACACCCAATACACATTGATGATGCTATTATGTAGAGCTGTATCTTAGAGCCATAGCACACGGCGTTTATTTCAACGCGCAGTCGACGCGCGTTAAACGCCGATTGCTGCGTTTGCATTGATGATACAAGCGCGCGTATACCTACGCGCTGTAGAAGCACGTATATGCGCGTACAAATGAGCGGAGCAGACATCGATGGGGGATGCTCTTGTGGCGACATCCGACAATGAACTTCGCACAGCAACCAACAGATGGCGCCTACCCAACATCTCCATACTAATGTCACTAACACCCGATATTAGTATGGAAGCCTACTACTCGCTATCAAAGTTATTCTGGCTAA
Organism: Maruca vitrata; assembly: GCA_039566165.1. Classification (NCBI taxonomy): domain Eukaryota; kingdom Metazoa; phylum Arthropoda; class Insecta; order Lepidoptera; family Crambidae; genus Maruca; species Maruca vitrata. Next base: position 1,711,269 of record CM076923.1, on the reverse strand, counting down.
AAGGGAAGATCTTCCGCCGAGCTGGGTGATCGTGCTCGGGGACCATGGTCCAATGTACCATCTTGGTTTTTTGTATACACCGTGAAATTTTAGTGGTTGTTTTCCCGTGGCAGAACGATTTGCCTTTAGTAATACTATCGAATCATGCAAATAATTCCTCGAAAAAAGTTTTTTTTTTTCAAATTTTCAAAATAATAATTTTCCAACTCGAAAACGAGAGAAGCTATCGTTCTTTTATAAGATGTGACGTAATCAGGTACTGCTTGACGCATGAAATCGATGCTTAAAGCTGAAGAAGCTCTACACCCTAAGTCATAGAGCGGTTCGAACGTGTTTTCGAGTTACGGTTAAACCTTTCGTAAAACCGGCATTTATTGATTTTACCAAAAAACAACTGCACACATCTTTTGTACTAGTAAGATAGAATCATTTTACTGCGGGAAAACAACCACTAAAATTTCACGGTGTATACAAAAAACCAAGATGTTACATTGGACCATGGTCCCCGAGCACAATCACCCAGCTCGGCGGAAGATCTTCCCTTTTAGGATCACTCCTAAACTCTGATCAAGACGCAAAGGCTACGAGCGACTACAGCTCGTATATGCACTTTTCACGATCGCGCCGTGTGCTTAGGTCGCAAGGTTCAAATCTCGTATGAAGCGCGTATACGTATAGCGTTTAAGAAACGCCGAGTGCTATAATTACGTCGCCACTGCTGTCGAATACGATTATTGTTCCCAGGGCCGTCTTAAGCCTATTCTGCGCCGGGGTGCGGGACTCAGCCTGCGCCCTCTTTTTTACACTGCAGCGTAGCACGCGACCATTTTTTTTTAGGCAGGACTAGGAGCGGATGGACTCTCACATAAAAAGCGTAATAAAGTTAAAAAAAAACTTTGTTCGTGACCTTTTTTTCAAATACAGCACCCCCTGGTAAAGACGGCCCTGATTGTTCCTATTTATCTACAGTGGCGACAACCGGGAATAGCGGTCTTTGTATACTATTTCTTCTCTAAGCTACGAGACCGGTCGCAGTACAATGTATGTGATGTAGTGTGATGTTGATCCTGGCGAGTCCTCGGGCTCCGCTCAGGCCTCGTCGTCGTCGGGCGCGGGCCCGGCGTCCTGCACGCGCTTGAAGTTGCCCAGGACTTCGAAGTGCATTTGGAGAGAATGCGGCATTCCAGCTTGCTCGTGAAGGTATCGGTGAATCTGGTGATAGAAAGGCGGATAGTTCGTTAGTGGTACAATCAGAAGTAACAAAATGGTGCGTTTTATGGTAAACTAGCTGTGCCGCGACATCGACCGCGAGGAATAGAGACTTGAGGCATAATTTTTTTTATATTCCTGCGCCTACGAAATGCTCAGCATTTTTACACATTTTCCACAAAGAGAGATGAGATCAGCCAAGTGTGCGCGCAAACACAAGTGCACTCTCTGTTCCCTTACTCTCATAATTCAGTGAGACGGCAATCCGACATGACTGATGAGAGATCGGGCGCAGGACCACCGGCTTAACGTGCTTTCCGAGGCACGGGCGTTCATCCGCCAACTTCCTAACTCCGGGCTGAGTAATTTTATTACAGAAAAACTCATACAAATTTTGCCCGACCCCGGACTCGCATCGGGGACCTCTCGGTCCTAAAGTAATAATTCTAGACTATCTGTATTCCAAATCACAGTAGGAAGGAGGACTTTCAAAATGTAGCTATATACCTTAGCTCCGAGCTTCCTCAGCAGCGAAGTGAAAGCCTTCTCCTCGCGGCCGATCCACGGCCGGCCCTCGTCTTGCACTTGGTAAGGGCTCACGTGCACCCAGATGTTAACATCTGCAAAAATAGATAGTTTATTTCTTCATGAACAATTCTCTGATTTTCGCCGAGTGTTGCGACCTGACCTGACCTTGGCCAGCGTGGTCGACTAAGGCCTTATCGCCCTAGTTTATGGTAGGCCCGTGCCCCAGCAGTGGGGACGTATATGGGCTGATGATGATGATGATGATGTTGCGACCTGCGTTTGCAACAGAAACGTATAAGATCCATCACGCGCTCTTTTTAAACACTCCATTTAAAATGTGGGAAATTTAAATGGGGGAGGCAAATTGAAAGCTAACTGAGTGCTCACTGTTCGCCAAATGGGACCACGGCCTTAAGCCTACATAGCGAAGCGACAGACAGACGGATACGAGCTTGTTTACACTACTAGCTGTGCCAGCGACTACGTCCGCGTTTTCACTCGTTTTTACATATTTTCCGTTGTTTCTTTGCACCTATTGGTCGCAGCGTCATGTTATATAGCCCAAAAACTTCTTCGATAAATGGTCTATCACAAAATATATTTTCAAATAATATTTTTTCATTTTGAACTAGTAGCTCGTGAGATTAGCGCGTTCAAACAAAAAAACACTTATTTTTCCCTAACCAACTTATAAATCTTACGGTGATAGCTTGGAGTTGCCTTGTCATCATCACCGGTCTTGCGGGGGAGCGGATGGCTCTCACCCCTAAACAAACAAACTCTTCAGCTTTATAATATACTAGCTTTCCGCCCGCGACTTCGTCCGCGTAGAGACGTTTAACGGGTAAAACATTACTTCCTTATAGCGCAGTCGGTTAAAAAGTAGCCTATAACCTCTCCTAGGCTCTGGACTGTATCTGTACCAAATTTCATTGAAATCGGTCCAGTACTCTATGCGTGAAAGCGTAACATACAGACAGACATACAGAGTTACTTTCGGATTTATAATACAGTACAACCCGCTTAATACGATTTCCCGCATAATACGCCACTTTATGCCAGTCCCAGCAACTTAAGATATATTTTCATACATTTCTTAACGCTTAATACGATTGTCATCCCGTTTAATACGCCCAAAACCGACAGATCGAGCGCTCTAAAGCGCATTTTTATTTTTGAAACGCATGCAACAGGGCCCGCGTCGTAGAAACTTTCTGTAACGCATGCCGCAGGGTCTAATGACTGAGGTGCTATGTATGGGAAGGAGTCCCCGAATGCCTTTCGACTGAGGGAAGTCCACTAATTCGGGCTTAGGTATGACTGATTTATCAACCAATGTAAATGTAGTGACAATAATAAATAATGTGAACGATGGTAGTGGTGTCGTGCGTAATAAAAGACTGAGAAAGAGGGTAGACCGATATGTCTGCCCTTAGACCTACCGTCATTCTCGCAGTCCTACAGTTCACCCGTAATCATGGCGCTGAATGGCGTGAATATCAGGAGCTCATTAAAACAAAACAACATGGTAAATATCCCGGAAAGTTTCAGTTTTCTAATGTGTGTAACCATGACAGTTTAAAATTATACATATATGTGAATGTAATTTTAATTACACTACATATTGAATGTAATTTATACGTACAATTTAATGCCTATTATACCGATATTTTAAAGTAATACAGAATTATATATATGTATATAGTTCGTGTTATTGTCCCTATCCCGCTTAATACGCTTTCCCGCTTAAGACGCGTTTTGGATAGGGTCCCTGAGAAATCGTCTTAAGCGGGTTTTACTGTATTAGTAAGGATTTAAAGATAAGTAAAGATGTAGTGACTCACCCAGTCGCGTGAGCGTCTCGAGCAGGCTGCGCGAGGTGATCCAGGTGTTCTTTCCGCCGGCGTGCCCGCCGTCCAGCCACACCATCTCCTCGATGCGCTCTATGAACCTGCAGAGTAGTGACATGTCAGCAATCAGTAGCGCTAACATGAGTAAGCTATCGAACACTTAAGTACGTTAAAAACCTATCGATCTTTTTTTTATACTACCGATTTTAGTTTTTACCCTTACCGCTAGGGGCGCTGTACATTTTTTTTTAGACATTTTTACATAGGCGATATCGAGTCTGTCACTTTAAAACTCATGGTAGCGCTACAGGTATAGACAGCGACACGATATGTTTAGGCGTAGATAGCGCGCGAAGTGATTACAGAGTAAATAAAAGTAAAAAAAAACAACAACTTATTAATGTATCAGTAACACGCTGTCATTGCGTACACATTAGTAAAAGTGAAACTGATTGAAAGAATCAGAAACGAAATTGGGGAACTTAGTGGTGTGAAAGAAGATGTAGTGACTAAGGTTGAGAAAGGTATTCTTAGATGGTTTGGCTATGTTTAGAGGATGAATGAAAGACGAATAAAAAAACCGGCCAAGTGCGAGTCGGGCTCGCGCACAAAGGGTTCCGTAGCAGCAAATATAATAAAAATCAACCTATCTCAAAAACTATAAGAGATACTTTGATCAAACCAAAAATCGTTGAAAGAGTTAATTAGCATGCATCACCTCTATTTTTTTTAGAATTTTATACCCCGTAGTTATAAAAATAGAGGGGGGGGGACATACTTTTTACGACTTTGAGAGCTGATATCTCAAAAACCGTTCACTTTAAGAAAAATGTTTTTTAGAAAACTTTATATCATTTTAAAAGACCTTTCCATTGATACCCCACACGGGTATGTACATCGAAAAAAAAATTTCATCCCTCAGTTACATGTATGGGGGGCCCCACCCCCAATTCTTTTTTTTACTATTTAGTGTCATATTTTTGTAGCGGTTCATACAACACATATTCCCATCAAATTTCATCACTGTAGTACTTATAGTTTCCGAGTAAATCGGCTGTGACAGACGGACAGACGGACAGACGGACATGACGAAACTATAAGGGTTCCGTTTTTGCCATTTTGGCTACGGAACCCTAAAAACCTTCCATGACCAAATATGTATATATGTTACGGTCAATGTGAGCAATCGGTAATTATCTATAATCCCCGGTAAATATAGATAATTCCCGACGCACATGGTAAATGTAGTGAATTATTCAAATTTACCGGTAATTATATAAAACTCCCGCTCGACTGTGGTAAATGTTGACATTGCTGACAAATATCACAAGTACTCAGCAATAGGCGTGACGACTGGGTCAAAATCTTATTATTCTATTTAGTCCGTAAGTTAGTTTATACAAAAATATGGGACACGTATTTATTTGTTTTTCAAGTGATTGATAAATGACAAAATTATAGCGTATCAAACTTCTGGAGTGGGGGCTTGTGACGTCACAGTTACGCAAAAATTTTACCTAATCGTGACGTCATACGAAACTTCTAAGCACTATATTTTCATAATTTCTTGTTTGTGAAACATAATAAAAAATACGGTTACAATATTTTTAAATAATCTAAATAATGGACTAATTATATTTTTTTAGTCGTCTCGCCTATACCAATAGTCACAAATCTCAAATCTCAAAAATATATTGACGAGAAAGAATTTTAAAACTTCCACTGAAAATTCCCTGCCAATTTGCTAATTTTATTTAACTTTATTTTTATAAGCTTAAGCTACTTACCACGGGATCAGATCTATGTATGTGATGTTGTGAAATATAAGATAATATTTTTTTTAAAAACCAAACATGAAGTTTGGTTTCTAGATACTTGACTGGTTTATTTTATAACTAGCTGTGCCCGTGACTTCGTTCGCGTGGACTACAGGATTTTACATACAAAAATGTTTTCCCAGTAACCCCCGATCCCTTACGAATTTTGCAATATCGCGTCGCAAGTAAGCTTTAAGTCTATTAAAGCTTACTTGCCATAATCACACCTAGACACGGAACAAACACCGATATTCACCACACAAATATTTGTCCCGAATGGGAATCGAACCCACGACTCTTGGAATCGCCAGCCTGGGTCACTAACAAAACCATTGATTCACCGAGCCAGTCAAGTCAGTTTTATTTTATTATTTGCCACATTTACACATAGGGTATAGTAATTTTATATAATTACCGGTAAATGTGATTAATTCGATAGTTTTCACCACCTTTACCACGAACACTAGTAATTATGCATAGTTACCGGTAATTATACATAATAACCACTCTATCCACTTTTACCGTAACATATATATGTATGTATGTACAGCAACTCCTCTTCATACCATACCTCATCATATGCGTGTCGCCGGGCGTAAGCGTCTTGGTGTAGTGGAACTCGTAGATGAGCTGGTTCAACACGACGCAGCCCTTGCTGAAGCCGGCCAGCGACAGCCGCGACTCGTCCAGGCTCAGCGAAGACCGCCACCAAAGCGGGTCCGAATCACTACGAGAACGATTTGTACTTTAGACCGAGTCTATGTGGTAATATTTGGGATAGCGCCATCTATCGGTTGGTTTTTGAAATACTCGTAGTTCGTTATATAGTTTAGAACGCGCGTGCATGGTAAAAGTCGAGTCGAGTCTAAGTTGTACGCTCTATTGCTTCGTGGATGCTACGCGAGAGTGTAAAAGTAATGTAGTTACGCAAATCAATGCAACACGCGTATTCTGTTGAAGCGCGTGTGCTGTGTTTCTAAGAAGTTTTCTTAAAATCTTAATAGGTTTTTAATTGTGACAGCAGCTGATATCCAGATAAATGTATTTCGACCACAACTTTTAATAAAGTTAAATATTTATAGTGTCTGTAATTTTTTTTTGTTTTACACCTAAACAAAATCATTCAATTTCGTCTCTCTTGCCTACGACGTCACAAATTAAAGTAATACCTAAATGGTTCATGCTGTGTACGCTATTTATAGATTGCTGTCTAGTTAATTATAATAATTGTACTAATTTTTTGGCTGTAAAATTGACGTGTGTGTAGTAAATAGTATCTGTTTGTGTACCTATTTTAAATAAATAAATAAACAATCTAGAGCATAAATAAGCACCATACCAAAGTTAAACCTACGTTGTACGCGTTATCAAAATATCACATTAACCTCGTAAGGCCAACATTAACCTCATAAACCAATGTCCTCCCACGAGACAGACACAATGGATTTTCTATCGTATCTGGTTTTCTGGGCCTTACGACTTTAAATGCACACCTTTTCCAATCCCCCGTCAAACAAACAACTATACTACATCATCGATCTCTCATCGGTCATATCGGATTGCCGTCTCACCGAATTATGAGAGTAAGGGAATAGAGTGCTCTTGTGTCAATATGTCCTGCGCACTAGGCTGATCTGAATTGAGATCGGCCGCCATGGCTGAAATCGGTCGGACGCCTTATACTATATCAAATAGAACCAGTTCATGTACTTGCACGACATCCATTGGAACTAAACCTACTCACGGCGTGTGATTCGCTCGCGCGGGCGGCTCCGGCGCTGGCTTCGCTCCGTTCGACTTGCTCTCGGCAGATGTGTGGATCGACGCGTTCTACAATGGATGTTAACAATTAGGGTTTTTAATTAGGGTACCGACTTTATTGACATTATAAATAAAATTATAATAAATAGGTATCTGGACATTTCCACACACGGTCACCTGACGCCAAACAAAGCAGAGCTTGTATAGTACAAGCTCTGCTTAGTTTGGGCGTCAAAAACTGATAAGTATACATATTTTTTTTTTGTTTTGAATTTGCAATCAGTCCTGAGACTATGAGCAAGTGAGTTGTATGATTCTGTCATGAAGAGTGGCTTTCCATTGGGCATCTACTCATATTAGGCTTCCCAGAGCCACTCTACTGACGATCTTCAAGCTCTAAGATGTGATGGCGTTTCAGTCGTTTGACATACTGGTCTATAGTGAGTTGGCGGGCGAGTTCGTTAGGATGATGGATTAGCCGCTCCTTGTATTTGGTTGCCATGCTTCTAATTTCTTCCTTCACCGTTTTGACATCGCAGTGTTCGTGGATCTCATTGTTGATTAGATACTATGGTGCTTCTGATATTGTTCGTAATATCTTATTTTGTTGGCGTTGGAGTATATTTATGTTTGAGTCGCATGCATTGCCCCACATTTGCAGGCCGTATGTCCAAGTCGGCTTGAGGATAACCTTATATATTAGCAACTTAAATAAGTCTTTATGGGTCTTCACGCGATATTAGGAGTAGCAAAATTACATAGCTACTTACTGCCCGACGTTTCGACTGGGTTACACCAATCGTGGTCGCGAGCGAACTCAGGCTGCTATATTTTAGTTGGAGCTCATATACATGATATACATATAGATATTTACAAGTACATAATCACACCCAGACATGGAACAAACACCAATGTTCATTCCACAAATATTTGTCCCGGGAATATAACCCACGACTCTTGGAACCGCCCGCCAGGGTCAATAACGACTGTTCCACCGAGCCAGTCAATTATTGACAGTAGGTATTTATTGTGAATAGTAGTTCATTAATATTAAGAAGTAATTAGATACATGCAAATTAAATACACTAAGGGCTATATCACTGGCGATCTGTAAAAGAAAAGGCAAGGCTGTAAATAGAAACACAAAAATCCCTCGGAGAAACGCAATACAGATATTTTGTTTAACAAACAACAATTCAAAACTTACATGCAAATCTTCAATGTCGATCTCTTCGGGCAGCGACACGGACGAGACTGCTTCGAGCAACTCCGAAGTCGGTAATGATTTTAACCGAGTGCTGACCGCCTGCAGTAGCCTGACGAATAAATATGTTAAGGCTCATTTACGAATATTCCGAAAATACCCCGGGCGACTAATATCCACGCTACGCCACTAATAGGGGCCATCGCGTGTAAGAAATTCACTATAGTCTTTTTCAGCTAAGATGATCCCTGTGACACTTCATTGTGTTCTGAATCACGCATTTTACGTTTGACAAACGAAAATAATTTTACTGATAATTAACTTACTACATTCCATTCTACGTATACGAACTGCATCGGTATTTTTTTTTTTAAATGTTCTATTACATTAAATTAAACTAAACGATATTGTTTGTCATTTAAAAGAATAAAAATATTTATTTTAATATTTTTCCTAATGACGCCGCAATAAAATGAAAAAAGTGTGCAAATAAATTATTTTGATTCAGAACACAATGAAGTGTCACAGGGATAATCTTAGGTGAAAAAGAGTATAGAATAACTAGGCGTGAGGACGCCCTCAGGCCAGGTGGCGTGACGATCTGCGCGGGACGGCTGGTAGGAGCTGGATGCGAGTAGCCGAGGACAGAAATAAGTGGGGAGCATTTGGAAAGGCCTATGTCCAGCAGTGGACGGAAGTGGGCTGATGATGAGGTCCAACTGCATAAATAAATTAACAGAGTGCGTTTAATAAAAGTTTGTAATAACCAATCACGCTGCAGTTGGACCTTACGACTTCGTATTGCCACCTAGTGACTTTCTTATACGCGTTAACTCTCATTGCCTCATAATGCTTTCCTCTAGCTACGCAACGGATTTTGATAGGTTTTTTAACCAATAGAGAGATTAAGGAGGATGGTTTATGTATAATATATCCGAAGGGAAGCAAACTACGTAGGGAACATGTGTCTAGCTATGTCGCTACCGCCGGGTCCCGGCAGAAGGAGAAGGCCCAAGAAGGCCTGGTTTGACGTCGTAGTGGATGACATGCGTGCCAACAAACTCTCCGTGAAGGATGCCGAAGACCGTGCGAAGTGGAGAGATAGGAGTAGGAAAGCGGACCCCGGGCTCCGCAAGGATGCAACCGGGAAAACGCGGAGATGATGATGATACCCGAAGGGAAGCGAATGCGGGTCACTAGTTACAAATAAATAAATGGCACGGTAAGGTAGCTCAGCTAAGGCCAGTTATAGAGACTCTATTTTTTTTTCCAACACCTGTAATTAATCTTTATTTTTTTATGTTGACACTAGCTGTGCCAGCGACTTCGTTCGCGTTTCCCCCGTTTTTTACACATTTTCCATTGTATCTTTGCTCCTATTGGTCGCAGCGTGATGTTATATAGCCTAAAGCCTTCCTCGATAAATGGTCTATATAACGCAAAAAGATTTTTTCAAATCGAACCAGTAGTTCCTGAGATTAGTGCGTTCAAACAAACAAACAAACAAACTCTTCAGCTTTATAATATTAGTATAGATTAATTTTTATTATTTATTTAAAATGTTTTGTGACCAAATTTTCGATGTTAGATCGGTTGTGCCAAACATGCTGTTCACACTTAAAAGTGGAGTTACAGCCTAAATAGAATTTACTAGCATGTTGTCTTATAATGTACCTACTGTAACTCTGTTAGTGTGTGTAATAAATAAATAAATATAACGAAGAAGGTAAGTTATTCCGGTTATTGTCAGACATATTTTCTAGGCACAGTAGGCGTAACTAACGGTAGGTATCGGTTGAAAATAAAATCACTCGTACGGTAGAAAACAAACAAAGTTATAATCACTATTTCCATTAGATCGATTTACAGAACAATGAACACAATCACACCCGACACTAATTACACTGAACGGAAGTATAACGATACGCGACAGTTTCTACGATTTGCACCGTGCGGTCGTCCGGAGATAACTGAGCCGCTGCGCACGACCGCCCGCCCTAACGTAGACTCCGTCTAGCGCCGCCGGGTGGCGCTTGCGTGCCGTAGCTTCCACTCACTGCCTTCAGGTGGCGCTGGCGTCGCAATATTCCGACAAATAAATAAAATAAATAACTCACCTCTCGAGATGGTGCAGCGCGCTGTGCGTGGGCGTGTGGTCGGGCACGCCGGCGTTGTTGCTGGGCACGAAGTTGTCGTAGCAGCTGAAGCTCTTGTACTCTATCCTGGTGAAGGAGATAATAACAATACAGGTTCTGTGTGTTGTTGCATTTTATCCTTATCTAATAGGCTAATCATAATCATCATCCTACCTACCAACCCTAAACTAGGGCGATAAGGCCTTAGTCAACACAGCTGGCCTAGTGCGGGTTGGTTGACTACACAAACTAAGAATTTCTTCGTAGGTGTGCAGGTTTCCTCACGATGTTTTCCTTCACCGTTGAAGCGTCGAATAATCGTACACATTAATTTCAAACTTGAAAAACACAGTGGTACGTGGCGTGGCGGGGATTGAACTGGCGACCTCTCGCATTGCAAGCCACTTAACCACTCGGCCATCGACGCAATAGGCTAATAGTAAACTGGTTTCACTCCATAAAATTATAAAATTCTAAGCTGTGGTCTCTGATTTAGGTATTACCAAATATACAACTCTAACAATGCAAACGACAAATGTCACACTGCACTATCAGAACAGCATGAAATAAACAACACAGATGAAATAAACGTTTGATTGCGTGTATGCATAAAATTAAACAATGGACAAGGCAGAATGGCGACGACGTGGTCCACAACCCGTCACGTCACGTTTCCCACAGACGTGAAAAGTGGATCGCTGGAAGTGATCTCTGCCTACCCCTTTGGGAAAAAGGCGTGATTTTATGTACGTATGTATCTATGCATAAAATTGGTACAACATTAAGGGCCCCATAACAGACAGACAGAATTGTTACGGGCCCCACGCTGGCTTAATCTGGTACATGTCGTAGAGCCAGGACCGGCAGGAAGTGATCTCTGCCTACCCCTCTGGGAAAAAGGCGTGATTTTATGTATGTACCTACTAACTTTCCGCCCGCGACTTCGTCTGCGTAGAGACGTTTAACGGGTAAAACATTACTTCTTTATAGCGCAGTCGGTTAAAAAGTAGCCTATGTCCTTTCCCAGGCTCTGGACTATATCTGTACCAAATTTCATTTAAATCGGTTCAGTACTCTATGCGTGAAAGCGTAACAGACAGACAGACAGAGTTACTTTCGCATTTATAATATTAGTAAGGAAGTAAGGATGTCGCAGTCCCCGAATGGCACTGACCTGGAGGGCCTGACGACTAGTATGTGCTTGTTGGGGAAGTTGTGTCCGAGCATGCGTGCCGTGTTCTCCAAGTTCCACTTCAGGTAGTTCCGGTTGTCGCGGTGCGCCTGCATCACTTCCGGGTAATCCTGTAAAAAAGGAATTTTTCTTTACGGTTAAAGTTCCAGTCAGCGAGTTGCTATACGTACTTAGTAAGTAATTCCAAACTTGCAATACAAACTTGACAGAAATCATTCTTCGTTGAGATGAACATACGTAAAAAAACATACGATAAAAAATGGCAGAAAGCATTTGGCAGAAAGTTGACTCGGATGTTTGAGAGTGCCTTGGAAAGCACGTTACGCCGGTGGTCCTGCGCCTGATCTCTTTTGTTCACGACACACTGTCCTCGCACCGCACCTCAAGTGGACTGCAGTGCACTTGTGTTTGCACAAATCGCGCTCTACATAAAACGTGTCCATCACCGGACTAGAGAAGGAGAGCTCGGCTCTCATCTCTTAAGGTCGCAATGGCCGAAATCAGTCGGACACCTCATACCGGTTGACCAAATTAACTTCAACAGCACCTGCACGCCGGCCGCCGGCTGGGACAGTGCATCGTTCAGCAGCCCGTCTAGACACATTGGGACAGTGGGACATTACCTGCACGTCGCCGCCGAAGTACACGAGGGTTTGGTGCGCGGCGTCGGGCGGCGCGCGCGCGGCCGCCGGCTGGGACAGTGCATCGTTCAGCCGCCCATCTAGACACATTGGGACAGTGGGACATTACCTGCACGTCGCCGCCGAAGTACACGAGGGTTTGGTGCGCGGCGTCGGGCGGCGCGCGCGCGGCCGCCGGCTGGGACAGTGCATCGTTCAGCCGCCCGTCTAGACACATCGGGACAGTGGGACATTACCTGCACGTCGCCGCCGAAGTACACGAGGGTTTGGTGCGCGGCGTCTGGCTGGGACAGTGCATCGTTCAGCCGCCCGTCTAGACACATTGGGACAGTGGGACATTACCTGCACGTCGCCGCCGAAGTACACGAGGGTTTGGTGCGCGGCGTCCGGCTGGGACAGTGCATCGTTCAGCCGCCCGTCTAGACACATTGGGACAGTGGGACATTACCTGCACGTCGCCGCCGAAGTACACGAGGGTTTGGTGCGCGGCGTCCGGCTGGGACAGTGCATCGTTCAGCCGCCCGTCTAGACACATTGGGACAGTGGGACATTACCTGCACGTCGCCGCCGAAGTACACGAGGGTTTGGTGCGCGGCGTCCGACTGGGACAGTGCATCGTTCAGCCGCCCGTCTAGACACATTGGGACAGTGGGACATTACCTGCACGTCGCCGCCGAAGTACACGAGGGTTTGGTGCGCGGCGTCCGGCTGGGACAGTGCATCGTTCAGCCGCCCGTCTAGACACATTGGGACAGTGGGACATTACCTGCACGTCGCCGCCGAAGTACACGAGGGTTTGGTGCGCGGCGCCCGACTGGGACAGTGCATCGTTCAGCCGCCCGTCTAGACACATTGGGACAGTGGGACATTACCTGCACGTCGCCGCCGAAGTACACGAGGGTTTGGTGCGCGGCGTCCGGCTGGGACAGTGCATCGTTCAGCCGCCCGTCTAGACACATTGGGACAGTGGGACATTACCTGCACGTCGCCGCCGAAGTACACGAGGGTTTGGTGCGCGGCGTCGGGCGGCGCGCGCGCAGCCGCCGGCTGGAATAGTGCATCGTTCAGCCGACCGTCGTGGCCCGCCACGCGCCGCAGCCGCAGCGGCAGCATGCTCACCACGATGGTACTCGCATGTCTGTAGATGATGATTCTTTTTTTTTAATTGGCTAACAAGCAAACAAATATTAGCGCTCCATACTTATTTTGATTGTATAGAATCACTTCGACCAGTCCCGCAGTCAGACACTGTCTTGTGTTCCAGAATGTAACAATAGATGTCTGTAATATATTCTGTTTTAATAATAAATAAATAAAAAATAATAAGATGACTCTCACTCCACCTAATGGTAAGAGGTAGTGAGTTCCACATATGAGGTCGACAGGCATCATAGACCATATTGAGCCTGTCGCACTCACCCTGAAGGCCTGCTTAAATGCCATTTCACGCCCCGCCTGATGAGCTCGGGATCATAGGAGGGAGGGAAAACATGAGCTTGAAGGGCATTACATGCCTTAATGACACGGTGCAGAAGAGAGGAACTGAACCTCTTGGTCCGAGCCCTCAGCGTCTGCATTGTATGTGGATGGCAGCGCTGTCCAGCACATGTCGTTCGAGAGTGGGAAGGGGAGGGAGGGACTAGTTGAAATAGCTCTTCAGAGCATTCCCCATTATAGAGACGATAGAGAACACTTAGACCAGCAACGTAATTGCAGAGGCTTGGTTTCGGACACCTCTAGATCACCGACAATACGGATAGCACGTTGCTGCAACCTATCGAGGGCATCCAGCAAGTATTTTACGGGGCCATCCCAGATGATGATGAACACTACTAGAGTTAGGTTGGGCAATCGCCGGGCGTAGCTGCCGTATCAACAATACGGAAACCCTACCCTACAGAGAGCTTCTAATGTGTTCCCAAAAGTTTGTAAATTAATGTAAGTCTTTGAACATTGTCTTATGTGTTACTAACCTATATGAATACTGGTTGTCTGAAATAAAGGATTATTATGTATGTATGTGTTAGAGTTTTTCAACTCTCTACCCCTTGAGGTAGTTAAATTGTTAGATATGCGGGCCTTAGCCAAGCATAGCTGAAGTGTCAATGGATAAAAATTATTAAAGATAATAATTATTATTAAAGAACCCTTTGAGCGTTGGTGATCACACCACAAGAGAAATTTTGTGCATTGGGCTGAACGCTTAAATACTCACTTATGTACAATGAGTTAGTGTGGAGTATAAATAGTAATGAGTGAAACTGGAGGACTATGCTAAAGGTTTGCTAAACACAAAAATGCTTGGATTTGTTGCCCAAAAATTATTGTGATACTAAAGTATTGGAATTAATTTAGATTAGTAATTAGTTTATATTAGGTACTTACAATCATAGTGTGATGAGAGGGCAAGTTTAAAATAAAATTTGAGAATAATTTTTAACAAATTATATTTAATACTGCTAAATATTTTATCAGTAAAAAAAATACTTCACACAAACATGCATAAGATTTACAACCACTGTTCACTTAATTAACACTCTTAAATGCCTAACATACAAATTATAATAATCTTATAAACTACTTGAGATTTCTAGTTTGCTTGTTGTGATAGTACTTTGTATCATTCATGCAAACAGTAATCTTTAATGTGATATCATCAAGACAGTTCTTCAAGTCCTCCCTCAGTTCCCTAACTTTGACTCGAACATCTTCTCGCATCAAGTTATAGCACATTGCCACCAAACCCATACCCAACAGTACATATATGAAGTTAATGACAAGTTTTAGGTGAGATCCCCCAGCTGAGTCTGCTATGTTTGCCCCGGGCACAAAGTCTCCGAAGCCGATTTTACACAAGCTTATAACACAAAAGTATGTTGAGTCCAGATAGTTCCACTTCTCCCAAGCACCAAACATGATAGTACCGGTGAGGATGTAGAAAGAGATGACCCACAAGCAAGCGGTGGACGGAACAGTAATCTTCTTTTTCACTGGCATCTCTCCATCTTCAAAGACAGGGTCATCTCGCCGGCTGCATTCATGAGCTGTTATATACAGCCACTTGAATGTTTTCGCTAGAACCTTCCCCATATTGCAAAAGTACAAGATGTAAATTGGAATACCGAAGCAGGCATAGGCCACAGTCCCCAATTTACCCCAAACAGTCTTTGGAAACACATTGCCATAGCCTATCATAGTAAATACTGACAGAGAGTACATGAGGGCAGCTGGGAATGACCAGATATCTTCAGCAGATCTTCCACTGTACCCTAAATGAATAGCAGCAGTTATATTGTTCTGAAATACTTTAAGGACTTCATCAGTCTTCTGCACAAATGCTGTTTCATTGAAAACATTCATAGACATTGTTATGTTCCATAGTTTCTCAGCACACTTCTGTCTCCATAGTCTCACATCTCTCAATTGTTCGTCGGGGCTGTCTCTCTCTATGTGCATGAAGCTGACTGCTCCCAGTATTGCATAGCAGACAACTAGAGCACCAACACCCACTTGTGTAAACATGAAAGCTATGAATTTCCTGAAGCAGTCTTTGATTTTTTCTCTTGGGTCCTCACTGGCACCTGTTGATGAGGATTCTCTGCTTCTCACAGAGCCATGGAAGCTGGAGTACAGGGGATGGGGGCGTTCCATGGTGGATCGGGGCCAGGGGGCCGGGCGCGGGTCCGTCACTCCGAACGGAATAACGTAAACTACTCATAGACGCGCACTATTTCTGGAATTCACTTGGCACCTTTCCAATGTTAGTTTGATTACAAAACATAACACTATCGGCGATATATTATGTACCCATTTGGTAATTCGTTCCATGTTCATTTAATTTAACACTCAGATTAATATTTTATAGTGATAACGATTTACGTAGTTGTACTATTGGACATATTTTAGTGTATAATAATTTATTCTCACATAGAGACTATTGACTAATACAGAGATTATGTGAAATAATCACAACTATTTCGTAAATATAGCCAAAAACGTAGAATATTCTTAAATTTTTGGCACTTACCTCAAAAACGAAGTATTACACTGTATGGTTCCAATCAAAGATACTTTATTATAACTTGTCCATTATATTAAGCAGTTTAATTAAATCTTTCAATTTATGATATTTTCTTATCGCTCCACGAATTGTCGGCCATTTTCACCAATTTCCCAGGTAAAACCGAATTAGTTTCGCTAATCCATTCCATTCAGTTACCATAAAACAGACAGACAGATAGATAAACAAACTATCGGCAAAATGTCAAAATTGTCAAATCAAATGTCAACCAATTATTAAGGAAGGCAACTTTAAACTTAGGGTGAAATGATGAGGGGAGAATAAACCAAATGATTTTATGCTAGCCATGGCATTAAAATATGATTTTATGTATGTGGCAATAATGTTATCGATTTTTAGTATCTGTCAAAATCAAAATCCACACGTTTTCTTGGCTTTGTTTGTTACCCGGTATTGCATTTTTATTAAAATTTACCATTTGTTTTGTCTGTTATTATGTAAAATGTAGTGGTACATTTGTTCGATGTGCATCTACAAGTATTCGTCTGGTTTTGTAAGTATTTAGATCGATTGTTGCAGAGCATTGGGTTTGCTTTCGGATAATGGCTGAACAACCTACGAATTTATCTATGACAAGGAGGTGCTGTAATTAGTACATGTTCGATAACGCATTAGAAGAATGAAGTTCCGTTTGATACGAGTGTTGCGTTTATGTGTCTTGTAATTGGCGTTGGCGAGCGCGTAGAGTAGCCGGCATGCATGCGAGCTTCCTCTGAAGGATGCGGGCGTAATACCAGAGATCTGAGCTTCACAGAATGCCATTTCGACTCCTCTATTTGCCCCCTAAGGTACATACTTTATGTATTTTAGTAGTTATTACATCCTATCAGCTTGTTAAATTAAACCACTGTTTATTTTATCATAATTTTTGTTTGCAGGCAATCAAAAAATTATAGACATGTAGCAATAAAAATTCAAAAATAGCATCGCCACCGCCTTCCATTTGACATGAAATAGTAACAGATGGATTACACATAGCACCATGGCTGCACTCTCAAAATGGGTCCCCATAGGGGATGCCACCAATCAAACGGATACCACTGCTGTGTATCCTATCAAACTCACTACTATTGACAAGATTGGCGGTATCTACTGCCATATCTGTCATGTAACTTTTGGAAATAAAAAAGAATATGATACCCATTATACTAGGCATGGTTTAGGCGACACAGAAATTATTTACACTTGTGTAGTTTGCCGTAAGGAGATACCTGGCTATCCCAGTTTCCGTGGCCATTGCTATCTAAAACATGTCACTAAAGATAAATTCAAGTAAGTAGTCAACAGTTGCAATATAATTTACTGTCTTATATAAAATATTTCATAGTTTTTATTTGGGAATGTGTGGATGTTATGAGTATAAAACTAATTTTTTTTTCAGATGTGATTACTGTGAAAAAGTTTTCTCAAAATTGAGTGTCCTCAATACCCATATTAAAGTTGTCCACCATTTCAAATGTGCCACTTGTGATGCTGAGTAAGTTCCTAAAATCTTACTTCATTAAATTTTTTGTCTATACTAAATGAACTATTGAGACTTAGTATGTATGATTCCTTTTTAGATTCCAAAACCAAAAAGAACTTTCAATACATCAAATAGTCCACAAAAATGATGAAGGTCCACCATACAAGTGCAGAACTTGCGGCCAAAAGATAGACAGCACTGATGATTGTGAGCAGCATATTGAAGACCACTGCCACATGACATACCCATGCCCGATCTGCGATGAGCCAATTGATGACCTTTCGAACATGGGCAGTCATCTGACAAAGCATTTTGGCGATGTACTTAGCGACGACCCGGCCGACGAAGATCCGGAGGAATTTGAAGTAAAAAACGACAGCTCGATTGATCTGCTCGGTGGCATATTCTGTTGCCACTGTGACGAAATTTTTAAGGCTAGACCCGATTTTGATAACCATTTTACCCTGGAGCACCCAGATAAACCTATTGTGTATGCCTGCAACATTTGCACGAAGGAATTCGAAAAGTATTTTTTGTTCGCGAACCATTGCTATGATCATTATGCAAAGGGAAGATTTCAGTAAGTATACAGCATTACATATATTGTTTTGTTACTTTTTTATTTTACACAACTTAGCGAAAGTTCTTTGCGATTTTTTGTTATCTTGTGTTTTTATGTTATTACTTTGTTTATCAAGTTTTTTATTACTATCTTTTTGTGTTGTTTTGCTGGCGATTTTTATAGAAAAGGCAGAGAACTGAGTGGTGACAGAAAATGTACAAGTGATTTAATGATTCCATCAATATTAAGAAGACTCCATTCATTGGAAGAATAAGTAAATAATTTTTGGACAGACACAATCTTACAATAGTCCTTATAATAATAAGGTACTAATCATTACATTTAGATATATTATTGCATAAAAACAAAGTAATTTAGATACATAGTTACAATAAAAAATGATTTCAGCGATCTTATCGCTATTCATGATCTCTGGTAAATAAGTTATACAGGAATGGATATGGTTAGGTTAGGTCAAAAAGTTTTTAAATTGTGTAATTTTAGTTACCTGTTTCCATCAAATTGATTGGAACACCAATGAATGTTTTGTATACAATTTTAGTGAACACAAAGACTTGTGGCAGTGGAAGCACTAACACCTGTAAGTGTCATTGTAACATGCACGTATTGCAATGTTGCTATAACACTGTTCTTTTTTACAATATTCATTGCTTTGACTTCCAGGAAGTATCTGTGTTCACTATAGTTATTCTACATTTGTCACCAAAAAATAGCATAAATTGTATGTTTATGAAAGAAGAATAACAAGTAGTAGTGCCTTGAGAGTTAATCAAGTTACGATTCTTGCTATTTTCCGCTGTGCCGATCTGTCAAGTTCTCAGTTTAATTATTCTAAGTACCCCACACCCTTAATGCATTTGATCAGTAAGGAGTACATGTATAGGTAGGGGTGACACAAAACATCTCTAAGCCCTCTTGCACACAATCCCGTCAAGTAGCGACGTGGAGGGGAAAGCGGTGGTGAAGTCGGCATCATGTGCAGAAGGGTGATTATCAAAAAAGCATGATTTCTTTGGCGTATTTTATTTTTAATTATTTCTCTATAAAAAATAACGTAAATTATAGACGCCACCAAAACCTATAAGTAATTATTTATTATTAAGTAATTTATTTATAGGTTTTGGTCGAAGCGTCGATGGCCGAGTGGTTAAGGCACAACACTGACTGTAAACAAAACAACACAAAAGAATTTAAGGACAGTTAAAATATAATTAAGAAACTAAACTAAAAATTTAAATTTAAAAATGAGCCACCCTATATGGCTGCAGATAAAAGTATTTTAAAAGTATTGGATGATACATTCAGCATTCTAACAATTTTAATCTTAATCTGGGCAACATATGATCCCCACTCCAAGATAAGACCTCATACACTTAGACCTGGTCCAGATGGCGCGTTTTTACTCGCGTAGTAGATTATTCATATATTCTATCCTATACCAGCGCGCCGTCTGAACAGGGTCTTACAAGCTTTGCTTACTCTACTAAGTGCCTTATCTCCGTAGATGCGACGAGTGCTACAAATGCTTCCCCCATCTCTCCTTGTTGGTGGGGCACGTGGTCCCCATTCTAATAAGTACCTTTCCTCCGTAGATGCGAGGAGTGCTACAAATGCTTCCCCCATCTCTCCCTATTGGTGGGTTTACGTGGTACACTTAGCTTACTCTACTAAGTTCCCTGTCTCCGTAGATGCGAGGAGTGCTACAAATGCTTCCGCCTCTCCCTTTTGGTGGGCCACGTCGTACACTATTCTACTTTCGAAACTCTCGCCGAAACTTGTTTTTTTGGCCGAAACTTAAACGAAACCGAACCTTCGGTCGGACACTACTTATAAGCTTTGCTTACTCTACTAAGTACCGTATCTCCGTAGATGCGACGAGTGCTACAAATGCTTCCCCCATCTCTCCTTGTTGGTGGGGCACGTGGTCCCCATTCTAATAAGTACCTTTCCTCCGTAGATGCGAGAAGTGCTACAAATGCTTCACACTATCCTTAGCTTACTCTACTAAGTGCCTTTCCTCCGTAGATGCGACGAGTGCTACAAGTGCTTCCCCCATCTCTCCTTGTTGGTGGGGCACGTGGTCCACTTTCTAATAAGTACCCTACCTCAGTCGATGCGACGAGTGCTACAAATGCTTCCCCCGTCTATCCCTATTGGTGGGTTCCTGTGGTACACTTTTCTTAGTTTACTCTACTAAATACCTTTCCTCCGTAGATGCGACGAGTGCTACAAATGCTTCCCCCATCTCTCCTTGTTGGTGGGGCACGTGGTCCCCATTGTAATAAGTACCTTTCCTCCGTAGATGCGACGAGTGCTACAAATGCTTCCCCCGTCTATCCCTATTGGTGGGTTCATGTGGTACACTTTTCTTAGCTTACTCTACTAAGTACCCCTACCTCCGTAGATGCGAGGAGTGCTACAAATGCTTCCCCCGTCTATCCCTATTGGTGGGTTCATGTGGTACACTTTTCTTAGCTTACTCTACTAAGTACCTTTCCTCCGTAGATGCGAAGAGTGCTACAAATGCTACCCCCGTCTATCCCTATTGGTGGGTTCATGTGGTACACTTTTCTTAGCCTACTCTACTAAGTGCCTTACCTCCGTAGATGCGACGAGTGCTACAAATGCTTCCCCCGTCTATCCCTATTGGTGGGTTCATGTGGTACACTTTTCTTAGCTTACTCTACTAAGTACCCCTACCTCCGTAGATGCGACGAGTGCTACAAATGCTTCCCCCGTCTATCCCTATTGGTGGGTTCATGTGGTACACTTTTCTTAGCTTACTCTACTAAGTACCTTTCCTCCGTAGATGCGAAGAGTGCTACAAATGCTACCCCCGTCTATCCCTATTGGTGGGTTCATGTGGTACACTTTTCTTAGCTTACTCTACTAAGTGCCTTACCTCCGTAGATGCGACGAGTGCTACAAGTGCTTCCCCCGGCTGTCGCTGCTGGTGGGGCACGTGGAGGCGGCGCACGGCGCGGGCGCGGCGGCGTGCGAGGCGTGCGCGCGCGCCTTCCGCTCCGCGCGGCGGCTCCGCGACCACCGGAGGGAGGCGCACGGACGGAGCGACCACCCGTGCCTGGCTCCGGGGTGCAACCAGACGTGAGTTACTAGCTTTAAACTAAGTCTAAGTCCACTTCCATCGATATTTATTCTGATACCTTGCACAAATTTAAATCTAAATGCTTGGTCAATCCCTGAGTGGTTGAACCAACTTGTTGATTATTTTTATCTAATATGTTTCATTTGAAGTTTCGTTAGTATTAAAACTAAAAACACTTCTTGTATTTTAAACTAGATAAAATTTAAAATGTCTGTTGTCTGAAATGCATGTAGTTGTCACCTATAATTAAGTTTGCGTTTATCTAAGTGTTCATCTGGTCATGTTACTTATATCATATTGTTAATGTAATCTTGTTGGTGATCTTAAATAAATAAATAAATAAATAAACTGTCATGGTTACACACATTAGAAAATTGAAAGTGTCCGGGATATTTACCATGTTATCTTGTTTTAACAAGACCAACATGTCCAGGATATTTAGCTTAATAAACAAGACAACATGGCAAATATCCCGGACACTTTCAGTTGTCTAATGTGAGTTACTAGTGTTTCTATCTTAAGCGATTAGTATATTGGTATTTGGAACTCGATCAGAATGACCGATCAGAGTGTGTTTGGCTCCGGGGTGCCATCAGACGTGACTTACTTCTTTATTTTTTCCTGACTTACGATGATGGCTTGTAGTAGCCTTGTCATCTTCACCGGACTTGCGGGGGAGAGGATGGCTCTCACCACTGTAATGAGTTACTAAGTCACTAGTGTGACTTTGCTGTTGTAAGGATGGGACCGGGAGACGTCAGTAAAAGATGTGTTCACGTGTTGATAACATATATTGTGACTGATTAATAAGCCAATACATGTGCTTATATACTAGATGACATGGAGAGGTGTTACGCACACTACACCTCCCCCGTATTTAACAAAAAAAAAATATTAAAAGGATTTTTTTTTACAGTACAATAATTTTTTTTTTGTAGTTTCATAACATTTGTGGCAAATTACAATGAAGTTCTTAATATATTTTATAATATTTTTTGACATAAAGAGATAAAAAAAAAGATTTGAAACAATTAAGCAACAATTTTAAATAATTTAACAAAATGTTTTTCTTTTTTTGAAGTAAAATATCAACGACTGAAAAAACAAATTTAAGAAGTATACAAAGTTACATATGATTCTTAAGCTAGAATAAACATTTATTTTTTAATATGATAATGTAATGATCGGCAGACGGGTCCTTTAAAAATTTAAAACATTTCAATAAAATAATTTAGATTAGATTTAGAGAGAGAAAAAAAAAATATAAGTACATAATTACGTTTCCATTTTTATCAAGTATATTTATTTAGGTTAGCTATACATCCAAATTTAAATTACTTTTTCCTATACATTACACAAATACCATTTCGTTACCAATTTTCCACGTATCCTACTTTCTCAGTATTTATTTACTTCTCTTCTATAACATTAACATACAATTTCATTATCCTTAGGTGATGGTGGTGGTGGGCACACAACTCTCATTATAACTTAACACACTTGGTACATTTATCATAGTAGGTCTTTCCTACCTATCTAATGGGTTGGCCTATCCCATTTAAAAATACTCTTCATATAGGTACAGACAATTATGAGTCTACTGCTCATTTCATCTTTATCATCTCATTTATCATTTCATAACTATTTGCTTCTCTCAGCAAAATAAAACTTAGGGTCATGTTTTCAGATCATCGATCTCCTAATATTTTCACGAAGGGAAACTCGTCCACGTCATGATCAAACAAAGGATCCATGCCCTAGTCTGTACCTTGTAACATTTACTTCATCATCATATTTAATTCTTTCATACTACGGCTCAAGTTTTAAGATCTTATTCGTCTCCAACTGCTTACACAGAGAAATCTCGTTTACACCATGATCAAACTGAAGGATCTGACACCGTGTATACCTTTCAGAGTGTGCCCTACCATTCACTCAATTAATCATTCATAGACCATCTCTTAAATACCAATACTTTCAAAATAAATCACTCTAACGATTTGTGTATTGAGTTTTGCAACTTGATGACTAACGACCGAATACTGATAGACGTTCAGAACGTCACTTACGGCCGCTTACCTATTCGGTGTCGAATGTATATGAGGTAGACAGGCACAACCTATTAAGCCTGTGCCCTATGCAGACCTTACCTTGATGATTTGCATATATGCTATTTATATGTACATTGTTCGGATTCTGAAGAAATAAATTGTAGTTAACTGTTAGTTATTGTATACAATAACAATTTCTGATTCAATTTATAAATTGTTATGGATATCAGAAATAACTATAGTATACACAGCTACACTTTAAATCAATACCACTGATGTTCTTCACATAAATATTTCAAATCGAACTCACGATTCTTTCTGCAAGAGACAGGCCACGTTTACTTTCAATGTTACATGGGCCTATGAAGTATAAAATATCCATTGTGCCCATCATTCATCAATGTATGTGATGTTGTCTAATAAAAAAGAAAATAATAAGTGTGCAACAGCTTTGAAACCACTCCATCCCTCTACAGCTTCGCGACTCTGCGCGCACGCAGTCTCGCACGCGTCGTGCCCGCTTAGTATATCATCCTAACTAAGAATTTTAAAAAACATCAGGGCTTCAGTGTGCAATAACTTTGAAAAAAGAAAGAATGTGGGGGAGTGCCCCCCCCCCCCCCCCCCTCTTTGTTTTATCTATCTGACTAACGATAATGGCTTGCTTGCAGCTTCGCGACCCCGAAGCAGCTCCGTGCGCACGCGGTTTCGCACGCGTCGTGCCAACGCTGCCGCACGTGCGGACTGCGCCTCGGCACGCGCGCCGCGTGCGAACGGCACGTGCGAGTGCACCGCAAGGCGCTGTACCGCTGCCCGGTGTGCGCGCGCGCCTACCACGAGAAGTACCTGGTGATGAAGCATATACCGAGGCACTTTTGCTCGGTGCTACACATTTGCAACATCTGCGGCAAGGTACTTTTTTTTGTTTAAACATTGAAAATACTAGTATGTATACAGCTTA
Source organism: Maruca vitrata (assembly GCA_039566165.1). Classification (NCBI taxonomy): domain Eukaryota; kingdom Metazoa; phylum Arthropoda; class Insecta; order Lepidoptera; family Crambidae; genus Maruca; species Maruca vitrata. The sequence continues at coordinate 1,686,685 of CM076923.1, read as the reverse complement.
AAGTCTGATGTGAAACACACTTTTGCTCAGTTCTACATATCTTTACTAATATTTGAAGAGTTTGTTTTTTTGAACGCGCTAATCTCAGGAACTGCTGTTTGAATTTAAACTTTCTTTGTGTTGGATAGACGATTTATTGAGGAAGGCTTTAGGCTATATAACATCACGCTACGATCAATAGTAGTAAAGAAACATGGAAAAGGTGTAAATAACGGGGAAAAACGCGGTCGAAGTCGCTAACACAGCTTGTGTATAATATCTGCGGCAAAGTTATGCAACCTTAACTTGTATTTACCAGCCAATGTAGATTATGCCGGTTGGCTAACAAGTCTTCTATGTTCGCTATCACTTCAAATATAGGGCGCAACTGCAAAAAATATTCGGTTGAATGGTCAAGAATTAATTTGCTTAACCATGGTAAATGTTGAAAACTGCATAACACAATAATTGAAAAAAGAAAATGCAATCACATTAGGGCCTAATAGAATGCAGTGTTCCCTAAGATACAACGCTTCTTAACAACGCGCCTGCCACTAATGGATTACGATTTGAGTGAGTTTAAATTTGATCCTTCTAACTTCCAGGTGTACAACGCTCGCGGTCGCCTCAACGACCACATGAAGACCCACAACGAGGAGAAGAACCACAAATGCACATACTGCGGCAAGGGCTTCACCAAGAACTACCTCCTCAACCAGCACCTCAACATACACACCGGCCTCCGCCCCTACTCCTGCACTGTCTGCTCCAAGGCCTTCGCCAGCCAGCCCAACCTCATCAAGCACATGAAGTGCATGCACAACGTCACCAAAATCGATATGAAGCTGTGCTACAACGCTAACAAGAATACCAAGAAACCCAACTCGAGACCGAACAACAAGATTCAAAAGATCGATATAGTGAACACTCCCGAACTCCAAGTGGCTAAAGAAGAAATACCGTTCAATAATAACACTAGCATTGAATTGGAAGCGTTTAATAACCTTCCCAGTTTGGAGACGTCTCCGGAGGTGTATGATACTCCGGGCTTTGATGACTCCGATGAGAACAGCTGGAAGACGGATGAGATTGATCCGGGGGTGCTGGAGATGTTGGAGAGGAACATCGGGGATATAGATGCGATCGCGATGCAAGGCGCCGAGGATATCACCGAGCTGGAGAACGCTCTGTGGGTGCCGAGCCCCACCATGCCGACAGGTGAGATAATAATATAATAATAAATAAATATCTGGGACGTTCCCCCACACGGTTATCTGACCCCAAACTAAGCAAAACTTGTACTATGAGCGTCAGAAACTGATATACATACATATATATTGTATAAATACATGCTTAAATACATATTCACACCCAGACAGCGAAAAACACCGATGTTAATCACACGAATATTTGTCCCGAGTGGGAATCGAACACACGACTCCTGGAACCGCCAGCCAGGGTCACTAACCACTGTTCCACCAAGCCAGTCAATTGACTGAGATTTATTTTTTATTTTTTAAAGGTTGTAACACTTAACCCTACTTATAAGCCTTAAAGTCTTATAATAATAAGGCGTCCGACCGATTGCGGCAATTGCGGCCGATCTCAATGGAGATCAGCCAACTGTGCAGCCACAGTACAGTACAGTATAGAGCCGCAGTGCAGTATACACTATATTTGCGCAAAAACACAAGTGCACTCTCTGTTCCCTTACTCTCATATTTCTATGAGTCCGCAATCCGACGTATCCGATGAGAGAGCGGGTGCAGGACCACCGGCTTAACGTGCTTTCCGAGGCATGGGCGTGCAACCGCCAACTTCCTGACTCCAGGCTGCGTAATTTTGCCCGACCCCGGACTCGAATCGGGGACCTCTTGATCCTAACGCAGCAATTGCTACCAAAGTACCAATAGAACACGAGGCTATCAAAAGTCTTATAATCCTAGGTTTAATGAGTAATATTATCTAAGTGATGTTCTACATGGGAAATCAAGTTTATAAACTTTATTGGAATTTGCAGTCTATCAATTTCACGAGATATGAAATTTTGTATCTATTTCGAATTAAATTATTGGTTTGCTGTACATTTTTAACAGTATTAGTATTGTTGTCACTGAGTATTCGGGCTGGTATTTTATCATGTTGTTTTGTTTTGGCTGTTGTCTTCGATGATTGCATTGTCTCATTGTAAATAATGAGACAATGCGAACGATAAAAAATACCTGTTCACTTGACGTGTTATTATATGAGGAGGTAATCCTAACTGTGTGGTAGAATCATATAGTTCACTACATCATCCTACTGATATTATAAACGCGAAAGTTTGTGAGTATGTATAGATGTATGTTACTCTTTCACGCAAATACTACTGAAACGATTACGATGAAATTTGGTATGACTTTTATCCCGCGGGATCGATTCCTACTAACATTGTTACATTATCAATCATAGGGTTTCCTCGCGGACGAAGTCGCGGGCGGCTAGTCGTCTACATGTGTAAAGTAGAATAGAATAGAAAACGTTTATTGACCACATAACATACAAAAATAGGTATACAACAGATTGATTTTGTAACACTATGAAGTGTCCTGTTTTTAGGTATTGGATTTCACATACCTAATAATCAGAATAATTGTTTAAAAAAAAATCATACCTATTTTCTTAGATTTTGAAAATTGAATTCACAATTAATATTCATAAAATATGTGAACAAAATTGTCAACATCTTAAAAATACTATACTACTACTACTATATTATATATATTATATGAAAACAAAACACAAAACTTACACACACAAAAACACACATATATGATAGACAAAAGATGTACAAAGAATTAACACGAACAGATAAGGACAGGATGTGGTCAACGAGGTGCAGGCCTCAGCGTGTGCTACATCAGCCTGAGGGCAGCTGCAGCGCTGGTATTCTAAGTATCCTTATCGTCCCGCAGGCTCTCCCACACCAGCAGCAGCGGTCCCTCGCGAGTACGGGCCCGAGTTCGTGACAGCGGGCGCGGCGGGGGCTCCGGCCGCCGTCTGCATCAGCCTCGACGACCACCTCTTGCCGCACATCGACCCGCGCCTCGCGCTCGCGCCCCCCGCCCCGCACAAGGAGCCCCTGGGGGCCTGGGAGCCCCCGCTCTACACCAAGCTCACCGACGACCAGGCCTTCGTGTCGGACGTCAGGTACGATGTCTTCGATACGGATATATTTTGAGCAGATCTGTGATTGGACGGTGGCAGTGTGTTTTGTTGTGTGGACGGTGAATGAGTTTTGTGTTGTCTGGAGAGATCTGAGGAGCTTTCTCTGTTGTCTCATTTTTCAATCTCAATAATAGCATTCTTAATTGTGATATAAATATCAAAAATCCAAAAAAAAATCATATAATTATAAAATTAAAAAAATATCATTTGTAAACTGATATTCACCGTTCACACATCCTGATCAGTCCATACAAATTAAAATATGAATCTCGAAAGTGTATTTTCTAATGACGATTCTTTTTAAAGAAACTAATGAATTACAGAAGTACTAAAAAACACAAATGTAAGCATATAAATTCATATTTTGTTTTAGACATACAAGAGTTTAATCTGTACTCACACTCTGCCACTTTTCAAACACAATTGATAAGCATTTCGATTAAAATATCATTGCCCTATACACATTGTTGAACATTAATGTTAGAGTTAAATAGTGTTAATAGTATTTTTGAAGGTGGTACGAAGAGTTGATGGCAATCATAGGGCATATTCCCCGTGTCATAGTATTGGCAAGCCATACTTTATTATGTTTATAAATATGTCTATCATATTTATATTTACACCTATATCTATGATACTCTTTTTGAATATGCTTCTATATCTACAAATGCAAGCTCCAATTTGATATTTACAAAGTTACATAATAGATAATGTTACATACTTGTTAATAATTGAAAGTTTAACTGGATCCGATGTTATAGAGATGTCAGCCATATTTTTAGCATAATACATGAAGTATTTACACATATAAGAGTACAAGCCAGAATAGAGTTTATGTCTATAGAGTTGGGGTTTGTGTTTGCGTGTCCTCGGCTGGTCGCACCACCGCCATTGCGACGAGCCCGCCTCGTCTCATCTACCTCAGCCAGAAACGATTATATACCTCAGTAATCCATAGGAGCTATTATGTAGTGTAACTGTTATACATTATTAAAGTGTATCCCACCAAACATTAGACTAAATAATATTCATAATAATGCTACCTCACTTTAGTTGTTAAGAGTTTTTTTTTTATTTGAACTATTATTATTATTTTCGCTTACACTTGCGTTTGGTTGACAGAAGTGTAGTTTATGCAGTTTTCGTGCCATGTGACTGTTGCAATAGTGGGTGCAACAGACGCTGCGATTTGTTATCGCAAAGTTCAGTTTTACTTGTATCTAGTTGCATCCAAGCCTGTATCAGAAATTACTTTCAATTAGAAACTGTAATAGACTGATCGCAATACTATTTGAGTTTTATTCCATTGTAATAGGACTCAAATTGTATTGCACTCAAATGAAGTTTTAGTTATGGGAGTAGGTTTAGTGGAACTTATGGTTCCTCAACATGTATGCTTTCGGTCTTTTATTAGGTTCGATCCAAAGTTAGTTTAGTTTCGGCATTCATAGCTTTGTAAATATTTCGTATTTGCGGCTCTTAGTGATTGAGTTTTCTTTCGGCTTACAATATCTGTCGTTGGACTTCACCTATACAGTGAAGGGATAATTAATGTTTTGATTTTACTAAAATAATAAATCACTATGGCCCGTTTATTACCTTGAATTGAGGAGAAATTGTTAAAATTTCATCTTATTGTATCCTCAACATGAAATCAAAAGTTTATAAAATTGACATAAACATTGTAGTAAACCATTTTAATGAAGATGTTTTATACTTGAATATTAATCCATTGTTTTAAATGTACGTATGATGTAATATGTTTTAGCCATAGTTTTAATAATTTCTGTTTTTTATTCATGTACTATTCAGTTGGCTCCACAAGGTATACAACAAGATTTCTTTGCATTATCAGGGGACAGTAGCCAGCTTCTAAATTATAATCTAGTTTTAATGATTGGGAAAGCATCTTATTAGGCATAACATAAAAGATAATATTAAAATTCATAATCATAATTGTCTCGGATACTATTTTTGTCTAAAACTTTACTATGTGAAAGTTGTATAGCCAAAAAATTGTGGCATTCCTAATGCATATTTTAGAATATTTAAGGCTTTGAAGTGAATTTTAACTCGATGTTTATATTTAAGCCCTAACTAGGGATGGCAAACTAAATTACACCTGGATTAGAGTTCATAAGATAAAAAAACTGTTTCGGATTCAACTATAAGTATTGCATAGTGTGAAATGTGATGTAAGTAAACAAATGAATGTTCGCCATCCCTGTCCTAAATTGTAAGACCCCATATTCGGCAAGAACGTTTCAAATAGTACCGGTCAAGGGAGAGCCCGGCGCGCCCGGCTCGTGCAATGCGCCGCATGCAGCGAGTGTTCTGTCCAACGGCAGTGCACTATGCATTTCTACTTCGATTCCTTTCAACGTAACTGTATTGAGTCGAGACGCAAAGCGTCACGGTTTTAGCTTAAGTGAATCGATAGTGCTGTGATATTTTTATGTACTAGTGTTAAGTTAGCGTAACGAGTACAAAGGTAATGTTATTTATGAGCAAATATACGGAATTCGGAATATATAACGATTAGTCGTACCGGTTCTGGAAGGCGTCTTACGCGGCCCGTACGCTGAGACCGCTGTACGCTGCTCCGGCCTCCGAGGCCGAGGGTTGGGGGAGGGGTTAAGTCGACCTGGTAACAATAACCATGGTAAGGTATTGTTAGTGTAAACAGTGTTTCCGCTTGCTTGAAGACTCTTGAGACAACTACGTCTCTCTAATCAACAACTACATCTATCAGTATGCCCAGAGTTATAATTTTTATTTTAATTCTGTGGTCCTAATATACTTATCTAGATTATCCACATTCTGTATCTTCTATTATTTTACTGAATTTTGTCACCGAAGTATCTATTAAGACCTTCCGATTATCGACGGCAATAATCTATTTCCTTCCCCCTTCTATTTTTCTTCAAAAGATGTATAATATTGTTTGTTGTAATCAGTATAAAAATAAAGCGATTACATATTTGTAAAAGTAGCGATGTGATAACATTCGCCATCCTGCCCCGCCCGGCGACTTAACCTCTCAGTCCACACCCCACCACTGCGCCGCGTCGCAGAATAAGGACACGACAACACACACGCGCATATGGAAGCACAGACAAGCGAACCAGAGAGTAGAGCAGAGATACGTAACACTTCCCGAGGGTCCATATGCGCCCAGACCAGCGGACACACCGCTTAAAAGAACGCTATTGAATAAAGCGATTCGCTAAAAATACGTCTAAAATTTTGATGTACATGTAAGAAGAAAAAATATATGAATAAATATGAAAAACTCCGAAATATATTTTGGAGAGAGATATTTACAAGTGAGGCGAGGGTCTTAGTGATAAACGTATCCAAAGACTGTTAGGTATTATGAGTTCTTTGAACTTGATTCGACTTATAAGTCAGGGATATAATGCGGAATAAAGTCAGATGCGCGAAAGCAAATATTGTAATAGACCACGGTGTAGCTAATTGAAATCATAGGCTTCGACTCGATATAATGTAAAAAGAAAGTGCAAAAATTGACGCCTCATCACGTGCGAAGGCACAGGCTGATGCAGGACGGAGACAGGCTCTTGGACGCATAGGGGACTTGTGCTCCATGCTTTGAAATTAACGTTGAAAATTTTCCGTTTGGTCCGGACCGCGGAGTTGGTCCGGACGGCGCGGGGCGGCGCCGGCGCCTGGGTTCGAGGGGCGTATGTCCCATGTGTATTGTATAAGTCATTTGGCAGTTTTCGTGTTGGTTGTGCTGAAATTTTGGATTGAGGATTTATGTAAGTTAGGATGATAAAGTAAAGCAAAGGATTCAAATGGACCCAGGCCGTGCCGGCCGGCGCCGCCGCGCCTCGCCCGCCGCGGCGCATAGCTTTAACAGAACATAGCATAATTAAATCATACACTATTGTCGTTTACCTCTGCAGAGGCTTTCATTTATCAGTAAATAATAGTACTTATTCAAGCTTCTATAATCATAATAATTCAAATTATACCATTTCGATGTAAATTTCGTCGCAAAGGGAACGACTGGTACCGTATTTTTGTATGGATTATTGTAGATGTACTTTAGCATTTGGAATGGGAAGGAGATTGACGTCACTTTTGGACGAGCCTCGCTTGCACTAAGTGTTGGAACGAGACATAAACGAAAATGATGCCAATTTTATCAGTTTCTAAAAGTTCTTGTGCCGTGTAACTAATAAAGTAAGTTAATATTAAAATGAATACGTACATTGGGTATATTGAAATTGGCAGTAAGTATGTATCAGACATTTGTAAATGAAGTATTTACACTTAGGAGCTGATACTGCGAATCCATCTACCTCAACAGTCGTTAAGAGTTTGATAAGACATTGAAAATATAGTGATCGTGCCCTTTGCGACCGTATTTGTCCCTAGCTTTTAGGTGTTAGGTTAGAACGAGCACAGGGTATTGTGGTTCTATTTTAAGGGAACGTTAGGACTCGAGTAGTAAGTGATTCACATCATTCATAGCAGACGGTTGCATAATACTACCCCAATACCCGACACGTGTAACATAGTTTCCATCTAAAACTGTCTTTAAAATGTAAGCTTTTGACCGGGTTTATCTCTTTAGTTGTATCTCTAAAATCTATGAATATTCATATTATTGTAGGCGATATATCAATTCCATAATAAATGTTATCGTACGACTAGCGTTGTGGCGCAGAGTGTGCTGTATACAATGACTTTACTTTTGACAATCTACTTTAGTGCCACATTTTAAGGTATTTTTAGAAATAGTGAAAAAAATATGTATTTAATGCACTTGTATGTTGAGGCATGAAAGTTCAAATCACATCATATCGATGTCAAAAATATAAACTAAAAGTAAAAAAAAAACAAAAAAAATATGTCTAAACCCGGTCGATGTTACGGTAGTAATCTAAATTTTTTTTCATTGAAACATAATAATATTTTAGCGCTTCGAAAATGCATAATGAATATAATAATTCTATGGTATATTTTAAAGGAACGTTACGACGATGCATTTTTTTTCATTAAATTATTGACTTTATTTTAATGTGTAAATAGATTATTTCCTTAAAATTATCCTTGCCATCGTTGTATGAATTGAAATGTTAACATTCAAAAGGTCGATTTTAGAAGTTAGGTCGCCTAATAAAATGAAATGGTAACTCGCTGAACGCGAAGTGAGCGAGTGTAGTGATTTGATGCATTTACATCGGCCTAAGGTGATGCTAAGTAAACGTGGGCCCAAAATTGTGTAGGTACGTGTGTCTGGGGACGGCCAATAGGATAGTCCAAGCGTTGAAGTGGGACTTCAACTTACAAGGTATGGTGCTATCTACGATAGTTGGACGGCGACGGTACCCGCTCCCCTCAGACTTGCTCGGAACTGAGTGTGCCACGCCATGACGTCATGGCTGTTTTATTCAGATGGGAAGGATAATTTACAGCTTTCGCTTCAAGTTTGAAATGAGATGTATACTTTAAGATATCGTATTTTTGTGCGTCACGCTTTTGATTGTAAATAGAATTTGCTGTTTAACGTTTCCTCACTTTTGAGTACTACTGGGATTTGTTTTAAGATTAGGTCGACATAAGCGCATCTTTTAATAAAATACTGTCAGGATACCACCCTTGTGGGTTACTAATTTTTAAGCTTTACCGATTCTGGTTGTAACACGTACTGCCGATGTAGTTATTTTCGGACCAGTTTTGGTCGACATACAGTTAGCTTTTTATCGAGTATGGTCAGTTAATAGTATTTTATATATTACTTAAGCTCAGTATATAATAGTTATAGTATACCGAACTACCTCCACATGCCTCCATGGATATACAGTTAATTTTTGTTATAAATAATACGATATAACTTTACAGTTTACACGTTTATACCTATATTTTGTACGTTATTATTATAGAGCAGATATTTGTAAGGGAAGTAGGTTCTACATTATAAGATATTGCGACTTTGCATAAGCATGATGTTTGTTACGTTCCGTTTTATGTAGATGCCACTCAATCTGAATTGAATCGTGTTACATGATCTTAACATTATGATATATTATACTATGTGAATGTACCTATTGCGTGTTTTATTTTATCTCCTTTGGTCCTAAATGTTTGTTGGTTTATGTACATATCTAATGAGGTATATAGAACAAATTAAATGGTCAGCTATGTTTAAGTTTAGTGGAACAAAAAATCAGCAGATAAATAATTTGGTTTGCATATAAAAATTATGTGCGTGTGGAGTGAGGCAGTAATCCTTGTTACTCAAATAATTTTATAATGATCAAAATTTAATCATAAATAGAAAGCCTTGTATTTTCGGTGTTACTTTAATAAGAAACAGATTTTTTTTTGTTTTGATGTGTGCTTGCCATTTTATTAAACTCATTGCAGCTCCTATAATATGCTGAACAAAAATAATTATAGTACCTATATCATTTCGATAACATCCAGAATAGGGATTACTGTGGTTGTTTTTCCTGCCATTTTTATGATAAGCAGTAAGATTTAAGTAAATCAAAATTATTAATGAAATCAAAGCAAAATTTTGGGCGAAATGAGACAGCAAAAGACATTTTAAGTTGGGTGGGCAAGTCCAATTCAAAAGTGCGAAAATCGTTTAAAATTTCGTTGTCATCTTATAAATAACAGAATTAGTAACATCTTTCATTATGAAAATATATCTATAAACGCAACTTTTGATGAACCTGCCGAACAAACCTCCTTTTGCGCTGCATACAAAGTATTTAGCGTTATGACGTCATACGATAGTGGACGTTTGTATGGAGCGTTTTTGAGGTCGCCCAAATAATGTGCAATTAAAATTGTAATATCTCGTCACATATCAAAGTGATACTTTCTACAGTGCCTTTGTGTTCGAGTGGTCCATCCAACTATATGGAAATAAAAAAATAGTAAAAAATACCCTATTACATAAATTGCCCATTGATTTTGAAACGCTGGTCATAGAGTTGCTGATCAATATGCTATTTCTGCTAGATTACCTATATTTTTCTGTTAACTATGAACGAATACTTTGATAACCCACTATAACATATCAGTGGGGCTACCATGAGTTTAAAACTTACGCGCTCGATATCGCCTACGTAAATATGTCTATGAAAATCTTGTACAGCGCCGCCTGGTGGTTACGCGAAGAACTACAATCGGCCATATGAAAAAAACAACTATAGGTTTTTAACGTACGTAAGTTTACGATAGCCAACTCATGGTAGGCCCTCTGGTCAGGTGAATGAATCAATAAACTCATTCATGTTTTAATTGAAAGAAAAATGTCATTTTAATAATTGTTAAGATTATTTTGGAAGAGTGAGGCTTTCCTAACACAGGTGTCTGGGAAGCCCCGGCAACAAGTTTGTTAAAAAAAATTATGCAAATAAATTATATTTTATTTTTTATCGGGATCTAGTTAGTTCTGGTTCTGGGTGACAGAAAAGAAAATAATCTCATGAAAATGGAGACCTTGCTAGATACGGTCGGTCCTACAAGGATTCAGTTGGTCGACAAATAAAACTTCTATGATCAGGTAAGTATCATTTATTACCATCAATTACGAACCTTACAACTATTTATATATATATTGATTTAACTAAAACTGGCTTTTAACATGAAATAATGGCGATTTAACTACATCAGTGTTAGGACAATGTCTGTAAGTATGTCACAAAAAGCCAAGCATAATAGGTACATGTTTTCTTTTTTGTTAGGTTTATCGTTACGTAATTCTCGCAAGTCCCGCCAAATGAAGATAGAAAACATTAGTCTATAATCTAGTAATGGAATTTGTAGTAAATGCTCGTCTTTTTGCGATAATCTTCAGACAAATCATAGTTTTGTATGTTTAACAAGTTGGATATAAATCTGTTATAGTTTGTGACATTCGATGCAAGCTAATACTTAATTTATTAACAGTTTACTGGTAAGAACGTACAATAAAATCGTTAAGACTACGATACTTCGGCGTCTTTAACTTATTCGGAAAACTCTTCGATTCTCAAAGGTAAAAACAGCTCTGCGGAAAAATCTACAAGATTTTCCCCAATTGAACTACGGTCCAAATAGAGAAAATATTTGCAATGTTTGGAAGTACGCACTAGGGGAAGCCAGCTACACCTACTACAGATTACATGATTGGTATAACCGATACGATCCTTTTTTGTAAAAATTACTCTCCTTAGCCGAAACTATGAATCGCGCTTATCCATAAACTGACTAGACGTAAAAAATTAAGACATACACTCACGTATGCCTGCAGTTTTACTCGGAAGCGATGCGACATTCCCTTAATATATCAATATAATTATGAAAAATATACAAATTGTATTTATGGTAACCTTACTAACTACAATTGTCGTGTGAATATTTACAATGAAAAATGCGAGTACTCGCTCACTACACGTCAATTCGAGCTAAGAATATACAATATTCTTGAGTACAAATTGTGTGTAAACAGTGCACAGTAACCCAGTCTGTTTTGCGGCGTAAGTCCTCATCGTTATTGACCTTATTGTACTAATTTTCTGTCTGATTTGCTTATATAGCTCTAACTCAAACAAAATTTTAAGGAATGACAAATGCATAGTTATTGAACCGCGATAAAATTGTTAACATTTGCAACTGAAGTCATTTAGATTAACTTTATATTAAACCCACTAACAAATGTTGAGTATATTTACTTACAGTAACTTTATGTGTATTTGTGACGACTGCGAATTTGTCACTTCAAAATCTCAAATGATCGCAGTTTGTTCTTTTTATTACTTTATACAAGTTATTACATGTTTTATAAAAATAATATTATGCCAGTTTCATAAAATGTTCTGTAAATGTCTTCCTGTAATTATAACATGCTTCTTATATACTAAAATAGCAGTCAAAAAGAAAAGTTTACAGTACATTTTGTAGACAATATATAAAGTTAGTAGTCCCTATATGAATAAATGCAACAAATATACAATAAAACTACTACAGTAACATAAAATCATAAGGAATCAATCACTAACTGGTTTCACTCAAACATCGACCAAATATAATAACTCTTCTGAAATAAATATCTAATGAATCTAAAAAATTGTATCAAAAAATCAACATACTTTATTAATCAACTGTTATTCGTTTTAATCATACTTTAAACCTTTTACTATATAATATTATATTACATAAATATCCAATGAAGTACGAAGACATATTTCAGTCAATAAATTGTCGTCCGATACAATATCGAGTGCTTAGTTAAATTCGATAGTTCACTTCATGGCAAAATCCATCGAAATATTGCATCAAAGTAGTAAGCTACTGTTTAATCCGTTACAATTTGACATTGTTAAGAATTGATTTGTCCGTTGACTGGTTTTCTGGCGAACACTCTGGAGTTGGTTGGTTTTTTGGGAGCATTCGAGGTTTGTGCGCCGACGCGCGCGGGCGTGGACTTGGGCCGGAGACTCGGGATCTGGGACACGCGGATCCCGATCGCCGACTTCTGCTTCATGGCGCTGGGCGCCGGCGCCTGCTTCGGCTGCCCTTCGAACGTGGAGCTCCTGATCAGTTTCGGAGTCTCCGGCTTGTCGCTTTCGATCCAGACTCGCTTGTCGGGCTTGGTCGGTTGCTTTTTGCTTTGCTCTACTCTCTTCCAGAGACTGGCGATCTTGCTTTCTACATCTTTAGTAGCTTTCGAAGATTGAACTGAGTTGACGCTGGATGTGCTTCCCTGTCTAGATCCTCGTGAAGCCAGGGTCACAGTCTTTCCGCTGTCGTTGCTCTGCAAACTGTGATTTGAAGGTGAGTTCCTCATTGGAGTTTCTGTTGGTCTCTTTCCTTTAGGCGTCGGCTTGGTCTGCGGGGTCGCCTTGACCTGTCTCGAATACCGGTTCAATTGCGGCAGCCGTGAAGGAGAGGTGTTGGCAGTGGGTTTGGTCGGCGATGTTGCTTTCCCATACTGCGGCACGGTCTTCCCGCTCGGCATCGGCAGGTCTTTCGGCGGAACTGAGCTCTCTTCTTTCGTAAACGTCCCTTGGCGTTCAAGAGGCAGTGGCTTGCTCCCCGCCAGCGGTATCGAGACCGGTTTCTGCTGCGCTATCTTTGAAGGCGACCTGTTCAGTATAGCCTTCTTCGGTGAAGTGTTTGCGCTTGGCGTCCTCGAGGCGGTAGGCGTTTTGTTTGGCATTTTGGCATTGGTGTGAGGTTTCACTAAGTTAGGCGTCTTTGGAGCTTGGATAGTCTTAGGAGTCGCTTTGGCCGGGGCGGGCGTCGCCTGTTTCTTCGGGGCGGCAGTGTTGCGTCTATACGGCGACACATATAGCGCCTTCTTTCTGCCTCTTATGGCTTTGGGAGCATCATGTTCCTTATCCAGCGACTCGTTGCTGTCAAGGCTTTCGTCTCTCCTTGAGCTGGGTTTGATTATCTTGGGTTTGGGCCGCGGCGAGTCCTGGTCGGACTCCGACTGCGCGCGGTCTTCCGAGTTGCTGTCACCTTCGTAGCTAGCGAAGTCGCTGCTACTTGGATGCTGGTTCTTCTCCGCTTGAAGCGTACGTCGGTATGACGCGGTCATTTCTATATTCTTCAAATTGTTGACTACGCACATGTCCACAGCGGCCGGGCTCTCAATGACTGGCAGATAGTTGCGGAAGCTCTTAGTGTATGTTTGCATCTGACTAGAGTTTAGTTCGAAGTCGTCCTCGTTGTGGCCGCTATCGACGTCTCTCGAGAACACATCGTCAGAGCACTGCCGGTCGTCTAATATCTGCTGATGGTTGAGCTCGTTGGAAGACAGGCTGTCGTACCCAGTCGTCGTCTCAACGTTTTCAAAGTTCGCGTCTTTAGTGACGAAAGTCGGCGACGGCGGTATGTCCTCACTGAGCGTCCTAGTCCTGAACCTCTCAGCGTCCTCTATTCTCTTCTGTTTCATCGTCTTCTTGGCCGCGAGCCGCTGCTTCAGACTCTCAATGTGCGGGTCTGGCTGCGGAACATTCTCCATTATGCTCTGAATGTTAACGGTCTGGGTTTGGTACCTAGCTCTGTCCTCTAACCTTCGTTGTTTGGCGCTAACTTTCCTCTTGGATTTGGATTCAGAGCACGCGGTGACGTACTCTTCGGAGCGGTCGCTTTCAGACTTGGTCCACGTCATGAATTCTTCCTCTACTTCTAGGACGACTTCGCTCTCGGCTACAGTATCTGTGATTGTGTACGTTTGATATCTATCTTTGGAGTAGTATCTCTTTTCTTTCGGCGTCAAATAGTTGGGGTTCCTTTGTCTCTTGGGCGTAGATTCGACACTACTCATGTCAGAAGGTAAGGGCGTACAGTTTTCAGACCCGGACGGGATATCGGTGACGACGTTCAGAGTGTTGGACACGCAGTCGTCGTACATCTGCTGCGCGGTAGTGGGTTCGATTTCGACCGTCGATTCGGCCATTTCGTCGAACAGAGACGGGGGGTTGACTTGGTCCAGGTCGTGGAACATCGTGAATGCGCTGCAGAGTGGGAAGTCCTGGATTGGTTGTTTCAAGTCGAAGACTACAGGCGTTTTCTCTCTCATCTCTGCTACTTCAGATACGATGCTGGATACAGAGACCATGCTGCCCTCCATATCAATGTTCTCCATTTCAGAAGGTGGTTTCACGTTGTCTAGGAAACTGACTGGGTTGCTGTCTAAATGTTCAGAGCTGCCCTGGTGCATGGAGTTGCTGAGCGCCCTCTTGACCATCAGAGCGACTGGGAGGGACTTCTTCCTGCTTCTCTGAGTTTTCTTACCAGTTGGGGCGGACGTTTCTTCCCACTGCCCGGAGGCGCTTAGAGACAGAAGACTGCCTAAGTTTGAAGGTGGTCGGATGTTGTCGAGGTCTAATGAAGTTAGTGACGTAACGCTAGTCTCCATAGTATACTGGGAGCACTTCAACTGGGCCGCTAACCTCGCAGCCTCCTTCTCAATCGCCGACGACAAGATAGAATCGAATCTTTGTTCACCATCATCGACCAGGGACGCGAAGCTCGGCTCTGCGACTTCTTCCAGTTCCACAGCTTCAGAATGTGTCTCTAGCTTATCTGTCAAGTCCGGTCGCGAGAGAGAGATGTTGACTTCGCTCTTTTCTAGTAAATCCGGTAGAGTAGCGTTGGGGTCAGCGACCTCACTTCTGATGGACGATATTAAATGCACGGATCCACTGATGGTAGGGAACGTGACGTCATCGGGGCATGTGTCGTCGTTCCACGTGTCGGCTGTACTTCGATCGGTCAGAGGCTTCCCGGACCCGATGTCGACCCACTCGGGTTCCTTTCGGCTCTTTCTCGTCAGAGTGCCGGTGTCAATGACCTTTGGTGAGCCGGGTTCACTCCACGACCCGTCTGTGACGTCAGCGTAGGACTCGTTGGAGCGGTCGAGGTCGTCGACCCTAAGTGACTCTAGGGTTGTATTCGCTGACTGCGGGGCGAGGCATTCGTTTGAGCCGCGGGACGCTGATAGTGGATCCACAGATGGCGCTAGTGAGCCTCGTAGTGGAGCTTCCGCTAGGATTCGTAGTAAATCGGAGGCGTCTTGAAGCGACGGTGCCGCGTCGAAGTCGACATCCGTTATGTTCACCGTGAGGTCGGCGGTGTCACCATCGATGCTGATAGTAAAAGACTTCTTCCTTATCTCTGGTATCGACGCGGGCGCCGTCACGAACTCTGCGGACTCATCAAGAGATGGAATCTGTTCCGGTCGGGGCAAGTTCTCATATATCCTCTCTTCGACGAAAACGTCATCTAATTCGTCAATCTTCGGTGTTGACGTCAGATTGAGGGGGCTTGAATCGATCGCTTGCGTTGTGTCAGACGAAACGGCTCCATCGGGCGTATCCCGTCTTACTTCACTTGTGTTAAGTACTGTAGTTTGATCGAGCGTCATTTCCGTAGCGGGAGCTGCGACGTTCACTTCACTGGTGATACTTTTTGTTTCACCAGTATTGAGTGTTGTAGCTTGGTCTGTAGTATCGAGGGTATTCTCTGTAAGAATAAGAATATTTATTGCTCATGTAATGTGTAAATTTTACTTAATATGGCACGAATACAAATAGAGAAAAAAATACAAGTATCGGGCAAATGGAAGTGGCTCAGCTTGTGCTGACGTGGGACCGAGATCTTTGCCAGCGCTGATTTTCAGCCACTCCAATGTCAACAAGATAGTAGGTGTGACTGATGTATATGAGGGCTACTAACACAATTTAAAAAAGTGATTAAATTAGAAAAAAAAAACAAAACAAAAGATGTTAAACTCTACTTAAAGAAAGAAAAATTATAAAAAGGTGGTGCATTTATATTTTAATACATATATCCCTTCAGAATTTGTTTACATGTGTGTATGAGTGTGTGTCCCGTGACGTCACGGCGCCCCGCTCGATGACGTCACGTAGTAAGGCGCGGTCGGTGGAGGCGCGTGTGTATGTGAATGTGTGTGGCGCGTGTGTATGTGTATGTGTGTATGTGTATGTGTGTGTGAGTGTGTGGATCTGAGGTGTTTGTATACGTACCTCGTGCGGGTGGGCTAGAGCCAGTGCGTGCGCGCTGAGCGGGCGGCCCGCCTGCGCGCGCGGGACGCGGGGGCGGAGGCGCAGGGGGCCGCGGCGTGTTTTTTGCCCGGCGTGACGTCACGCGCGCGGCGCCGTCCCGTGACGTCACGCGCGCGGCGGCGCCCCGCTCGATGACGTCACGCAGGAGGGCGCGGTCGGCGGAGGCGCGGCGCGGGGGCGCGCGGCGCGGGGAGCGGCGCTCGGCGGAGCGCGGGCGGCGCGCGCGGGACATGCCCGCGCGGACTATGCGCTCGAATACCTAAGAGAGAGAAAAAAATACTATGAGACAAGTAGAAAATACCATTTAAAAAGACAAAATCTGAAAATAACGATACATTCACGTAGTTTTTGATAACAACCTTCGACACACTGCAAATAGTATGTCTGTTACATTGTGAAGTCGTTACTGATTGACTACTGTTTGCGGTCACATCCACGCTCGATGAGTCGTAGATCTGCCTACGTTTGCGCTGTTGGCAGGCGACAAACGAAAGTCGCTTCTTTACTTGGGCAGACTAGTCTTACAACGTATCTGCTGCGTGCTCGAACAGCTGTCCGTGGAGCCGAGCGAGTCGGGCGGAGTGATGACGTCACCGCGGGCTCACCTCCTTGTCGGTGGAGCCGAAGGAGTCGTTGCTGAGCGAGCTGAGCGAGTGCGCGTCGCGGCGGCGGTCCGGCAGGCCGGCCCTCACCGCGTGCTCGAACAGCTCGCGGTCCGTGGAGCCGAACGAGTCGGGCCGAGTGTGACGTCACCGCGGGCTCACCTCCTTGTCGGTGGAGCCGAAGGAGTCGTTGCTGAGCGAGCTGAGCGAGTGCGCGTCGCGGCGGCGGTCCGGCAGGCCGGCCCTCACCGCGTGCTCGAACAGCTCGCGGTCCGTGGAGCCGAACGAGTCGGGCCGAGTGTGACGTCACCGCGGGCTCACCTCCTTGTCGGTGGAGCCGAAGGAGTCGTTGCTGAGCGAGCTGAGCGAGTGCGCGTCGCGGCGGCGGTCCGGCAGGCCGGCCCTCACCGCGTGCTCGAACAGCTCGCGGTCCGTGGAGCCGAACGAGTCGAGGCTGAGCGAGCTGCCCGAGTCGGCCGCGTCGCGCACGCGGTCCATTTGGCGGGACTCGCGGCGACCTGGAGTGATGTTGAACAATACGTTACGTGGGTACATTATGAAGTATTTCCTAATATTTTAATAGGTTCATAAATGTTGTTAATTGATTTATATTCCTAATTTTCTGTATATAATTTAATTTATATTGTAGCATAGACAGTAATTTATTTTTGACATTTATATTACTCAGAAGATTAATGGAACTTGTTTTATAAGACCAACTTGCACTTGGCCGGTTTTTTTAAACATCGCGAAGTCGAAATATGCATTGTAGAGGAGGCTATTAGACAATAGTCTCTGGTTACCTGTCTTGTGCGAGTGCTGGGCGGGCGGCAGGGCGGGCGCGGGCGCGCGGGCGGCGCGCGGCGGCAGCGGCGGCGCCGGGCCCCGCTCCGAGCTGCAGCTGCGGCTGCGGCTGAGGGGGGGGAAGCGTTAGCTTACAAGAAAGTTCCGACCGCGGCCGAGAGATGGTGCTTACAGATAATATTAGTACTTTGTGCGCGATGTTATGATCACGATGACTGCGGCTGGACACAACACACACACACACACACACACGTTAGCAACAAGACAGTTCCGACCGTGGCCTTAATGGCGCTCTCAGAGAATATTAGGCCAGCCGCGCATTGGGCAGCCAAACTGCCCAGTTGTAATAATAATATTGTCAATGGTCGATCGGTGCGTGGTTAGTAGTGGCAGCCTCTTACAATTGCCCAGTGCGCGGCCAGTCTTCTACCGAGACTAAAGCAGATTGCGCAAAAAATTAAAAAAAAAATATGCGTAACTTCAGCATCTTGCGCCAAAACATAATCAATCAGTATTGAATATAATGATTTAGTGCAAAATAATAAATGCACGATACCATCTCTTAATATTTCACATTATTCGACATTACAATAGAACAGAATATAATTCTTCAAAACAAATTTCTAAATAAATACTAATTATGCAAAAGACGACAGCCAAAAGATGAAAGAATAAATAACTATTTACATACTACCAAATGAAAAAAATTTACTCACCTGTCCCTTACATTCCTAGCGAACTCGTGCGACAACTTAACAGTCTCAGTAGAAGAACGCAGGTACGGCGGCAGGGATCGCTGCAAAGAAAAATTATTAGAATTAAAAATTAACATAATCATACAAAATAAATATACGTTTGAAATATTAAAATGTATGTTTCAAACGTAATACGACACGAGCTCTTAAGTAAATTTCAAATTGTAAAAAAAAAAATAACTTACATAAACATCCCCTCGCACCGTGTAGGGCGCCGAAGATACGTCTGATGGGGGACCCTTGTTTTTCACCACCTGTAAATATTTCCAACATTTATCAAAAAATCAACATCTTCATTTATATTAACCTCCATAATTAAACACAGGATAGTGAATATCCCCTAATGATTAATTAGTTTATATTATTAAAATGATTGATAATGACTAAAAAATATAATATACAACTACACTACACACCTTAGCAATGCCTTTCTGTATGCACTCTTCCAACAAATCTCCGGCGTCGCTCAAATTGGAACTATCCGATGTATCCGAAGCGTCATGGCCGGCCATTCCGACGAGTCCGGCATTTCCGGCGAACTCGTCACATCGGCCAAAGTCGGCATTTTCGACGAGTTGGGCATCTTCAAGGGGCGGTTGGGGCGCGGGACTCGAGTCTATGGAGAGCGCAGAGAGGTTCGAGTTGCTGCCGGCTTTGGACAAGATGGCGGGCGTGTCCTCTGTGAAGTAGACTCTGCATACGTCGCTTGGAGTTTGAGTGCCTGAAATGACGTGGATGTGGTTATTGACAAGTAGTTTTAACCTCGGACGGAAAAACGACGGGGTCAATTTGGTGGTTGGAGATTCTAATAAATAAATGAATATAGTATGTGTCAGTCTGTGGCGGTCATACGATATAAATATTATTTAAAAAAATTATAGATTGGGAACAAATAAAAAAATGTTGAGTATGTTATCTTTACTGATGTATTAATATAAGTTTTATAAACTGAACAGTTCAGAACAGACTTGTTACGGGTAACAATATTTAAAGTTTTCCACTTTATTACCTTTGTATGGAGCATTGGGAGTGGAGCTAGACGCTGGTAAGTGATGAACATGATCTCTGAAAAAAAAATTGAGTTGAGTTAATAACTTAGTAATCTTCTTTCCTACCTTCTTTGATTAAATATAATATGAAACCCTTTTGTATCATAATCAAGTTATGACGTTTTGTCTATATTTTCTCGTATCACATAAGATATATTTCATAAAACCTACCTGATTTCATCAGTTTCATCGCTGAATTGTTCTTGAATGAGTACGGGTCCTAGAGCCGGCGCCGGCAATTGCCTCCTTAACACTTTGAGCTGAAAGTAGGAATATTTATTGAAAAAAAAAAATGAAAAATGTTTATTGCTTTCAAAATTAGGTTTAACAAGTTGAGTTTGGAATCTCCTTTTAAGTGTTTAGACACTTGTGCCAGGAGAAGCCGCTCTCTAATAACAAAATGTGGTAATATGGCAACCAAAAACATGTTACAACAAATTAAAATTAAAATTAAAATCAAAATTAAAATAAAACCAAAATCAAAAATAAAATCAAAATCAAAAATAAAATTAAAATCAAAAATAAAATCAAAATTAAAATTAAATTATAAATTAAAATCAAGATTAAAATAAAAATAAAAATAAAAAATAAAATTAAAATAAAAATTAAAAATATTAATTAAACTTATTAAAAATCAAAAATTTTAACTTAGCCTAGGTATGTTCGTATGTATTTGAGTGTGTGTGTGTGTGTGTGTGTGTGTGTGTGTGTGTGAGTATGTATGTGAGTGTGTTTGTTATGATTTGTTACGAGCCGACTGGAGATATAAGGTTTTCTGTTTCCACATAACTTAGAGTTTTAATCCAGTCCACCAATATGTGCTTGCATTCAAAGCCCGTTTTAGGGTATATTTTTAGAGTCTTGTTAATTCTATTATAAAGATGTGAAGATTGGTACATGTATTGATGTTTGGCAAAGTGTGTTCTATGTGTACGCGTTTGAGCAACATTATTTTGCCTTCTTTTGTTGAGTAAAGACGTTTCAACTGGTAGTGACTTATGTTTTTTCAATATAGTATGCAAGATGTATAGCTTTCTAACCGTCAAAACATCAGCAAGTGTGTATAATGCGTGGGTTGGGAATCTATATTTTTGAAAAAACATAACCTTTAAAAGTAGACGTTGAGCACGTTCTGCTTCCAAAAATTTTGTTTTTGTTGCACCACCCCACACTGGGATGCAATATATCAGGATGGATTGTGCTAGGGCAACATATATGTTTTTAAGAAGTGGTTTGCTAGCAGAGTATCTCAAAATTTTAAATAGCCAAATCAGTTTTCTGATCCTGCTTGAAATAAGGTCTATTTGAGGATGCCACGAAAGTTTTTCATCAATCATGATGCCCAAGTATTTGGTGGTGCGTACTTTAGTAATGGACGGGCAGTGGCAGTTCATAGAGTCAACGTTATCGCAGCTGTGTATAGTAAGACCATAACCAAGGGGTGGCTGGGTTCTACTATTGATGGTGAAGCACATAAAGTTTGTTTTAGATGTGTTTAATGAAAGCAGGTTACATCTCAACCACAGAGCAATCTCAGAAAGTGCAGATTCAGCATTCTGTTTAATGGAATCCCATGTCTTTCCCGTAAATACAATTGCTGTATCATCTGCATATGAGATCGCTCTAGCACCCTGAAGTTTCATTCCACAGAGATCATTCAAGTAGATGAGGAAGAGAGTTGGACCTAGCACAGAGCCTTGGGGGACGCCAAATGTTAATTCAGCTTCCTCACTTTTGAATTGACCCACTTTGACTCTCTGTCGCCTTCCACTCAAATAATCCCTAAACAATTTTAAGGGCATACCTCTCACACCAATGTTTTCCAATTTTTGCACAAGAATGGGAACAGAGACGGTGTCAAAGGCTTTTTTTAAGTCCAAAAATACTGCTAGACATTTTCCCCCACTGTCCAATTGATCAACAATAATAGATGTTAAGGCCAGTACAGCATCTTGAGTAGATTTGCCTGAGCGAAATCCATATTGAGAATCTGCTAGCAAGTTAAATTTATTTAGATATTCTGTTAGTCTTTTATTAATAAGTTTTTCGATTAATTTGGACAGTGATGGCAGCACAGAAATTGGTCTATAGTTATTCACATCGTCCCTGCTCCCACCCTTATGAACCGGAGTAACAATGGCTTGCTTCAGTGCAGCAGGGAATATTCCCGTACGGAAGCATGTGTTTGCCAGGTGGGTGATAACAGGCACCAAAATGTGGTTAGCAAGCTTAAGAAAGCTAACTGGGATTGAGTCCCATCCAGGGGCACTGTCAGACTTCGAGTTCATAAGGATATCATTAATCTCTTGATGGTCAGTATTTAATTAATGAAAACAAAGTTCAACCGATATGTCTACGCCATTTCAGGTATCGCGACGTAATCGATCTTAGTTCGCCAATGTATAAACAGTTCCCATATTTCCCTTGTGGTGCAATGTCTCAAAGTGACATCGCTTTTGCAATCGGTGGGTGATAGGGTCATGCTCGGGCGGGCTCGTGTGCGCGCTCGCTCCCTACCGGCGATCGGTCCGGCGGAGCTGTTAGCGGCGTAGCGGTCGGACATGTGAGGAACTGTGAACATGTTTAGTGCGGCGCTTCGGATCGGAACTGTAGCGCTACCATGAGTTTAAAAGTGTCAGACTCGATATCGCTTATATAAATATGTCTATGAAAAAATGTACAGCGCCCCTAGAGGTAACTAGTAGCATGAAAAGAACGATTCGATACGTTTTTAACGTACGTAAGTTTTCTTCAGCTAACTCTCGGTAGCGCTACCATGAGAACTGGACCTGTACAGGTCCAGTTTCGGACATAGTTCCTGGAACTATTTAGGTCCGGAACTACACATGTCCAATGTATGGTATTAGGTGTGGTGTGTGTACCTTGTCGGGCGGGTCGTCGATGGTGAGGCTGCTGAGGCTGGTGGCGGCGGAGAACTGCGCCGGCGTGTGCTCCACCACGAAGCGCGCCACGCGCTCGCCGCACGCCGAGCCCGCCAGGGACTCCTCTGCGCACAAAATAAACAATAAATCATCTCACATCTTAATATATATAATTCTGCTGTACGTGTGTATGTAATTGAACTCCTCCTAATCGGCTTGACCGGTTTAATTGAATTTATCTGTATACGTTTAAGTGGCGCCCTGGATGGTTTGGATTCACAAATCAGCCCGGCATATTGCTTTGAAAAAGCATGTGATCTCGGAAACGGCTGTAACTATTTAGCGAATTTCGAAAATTCCGTAATTTGATATGTGGGGGTTTTAGGGGACAAGACATCGATCTAGCTCAGTCTTATACCCGAAGCGAAACGAGGGCGGGCCACTAGTTTAAATATATAAAAGGAGAAACAGACCGACTGACATATCAACGCCCAGCCTAAACGGCTAAAAGTAGGCACTTGAAATTTAGAAGGGACGTAGCTTAGGTACCGTAGAGGTGCACTAAAAAGGAATTCCCACGGGAACAGGAATTATTGGGAAAACTAAACCGCTTAAGTTAGACGTTTAAATTTGGCATGCAGGTACCTTAATAGACTTAAAGCTTAGTTGTAATAAGTGAATTCCGAAATAAGTGGAAAAAACTTTTTTATGTAAAATCCTGTAGTCCACGCGAACAAAGTCGCGGGCACAGCTAGTCATATAACGGCAGTCTTTAAACACAATATTCTGTAATTAAATAATACATACATACATACATTTTTTCCAGAGGGGTAGGCAGAGATCACTTCCTGCCATGTGCTAAGAACCTGGCGCAGCACTTTCGCTTCTTTCGCATCCATCAATCTCTTCATGCATGCTCGTCGATTACGGGTACTAATAGTACCATATTAACAATGAATTGAGTAGCATTACAGTACAAATATTTGTGTGACGAACATCGGTGTTTGTTCCGTGTCTGGGTGTGTTATTAAATATATTTAAGTTTTTTTGTGTATCCACTGTTGATTCTGATATCTGTAACACAAGTGCTTAAGCTACTTACCACGGGATCAAATCAATGTATGTATAATATTTATTGTGGTACTGACCGGGCGGAGGCGTGGGCGGCTGCGGCGGCAGCGGGTCCGGCAGCGGCGAGTGCGACACGCTCTGCCCCGGCGAGTCCGGGATCTCGCTCGGGGAGATGCACCCGGACGGGAGGCGGCTGGAACAATACATAGCGATGTTTAAAGAAAGAAAAACATTTATAGACCAAGACAGTTACAATGATACATAAATACACAAGCCACAAAAACTCGAAACAAATAAATAACACACATAGGCAAGGACTATAAAAGTGGTCAACGAGGTACAAGCCTCAGCATATGCCACATCAGCCCGAGAGCCGCTGCAGCGCTGGTTTACATGCGATATATGTAGTTGTATAATCTGTGGTTTTTCAGGCTTGCTTAGGCCAGAAGCCTACGCTTCTCGGTTTGCATTAAACATAATATGAAATAAAACTAATTTTACGGATCACTTCGCTGTAAAGAGCTCGAAACGTCAGGTCTCTAAATAATATGTTTAGAATCGTAATACACGCGAGTTGAATCTGTAAACTTAGTTTTATTTGAAATGTGCGTCTAACATATTTTAATTACCTGATTACTAAAACGTGAAAACGATACATCCCCAACACAAGTATTTATTACTTCCTAGGGGGTCTCAATATTTGTATTTGTTGGCGCCGCTAACGCCTAGACTATTTTTACGCGAAATCTTTCTCTCTTGGACAATTTATAAAGTACAAATCATTTACATTCCTTCTGCCAGCGATTCTGTTAGCATCAACACCTATGTATCTTTAAAAAGAATAAAACCCAGTTATTTTAAGATCTTCCGAGTTTTATTAATAAAATTCCATTGCGCCCTGGAAGGCGCGAACTTTTGCGATTTTGCGAAATTAATCACCGATCCTTTTATCCTATGATGTATATTTGATAACAATTGTACTTGGTCAATAAACTCTTTTTTTTATTTTATTTTTTCATGATGGAAACATGGGAAAAAGCTCATTTATTCTACCATAGTGGTTTATTCCTCCACTGACCTGAACTCCGACAGCACCGAGCCCTGGTCGTCGTGCGAGCAGTCGGGCAGCGAGCCGAGCGAACTCGACCGCGAGAACATCAGCGGCGTCTCGTGCACGCCCGGCGAGCCCGCCGCGCCGGGCGACGGCGACGACGCGAACGTCACCGCTTTGGAGCCTGAGAAGACGAAAAAAAGTCAGCAATGAGAAAAAAAGACATCATGTAACGAAAATACACCGTGAAATTTTAGTGGTTGTTTTCCCGCAATAATAATAAAATAAAATAAATAGATTTGTGCAGTTATTTTTTATTAAAATCAATAAATGCCGGTTTTACGAAAGGTGTAACCGAAACTCGAAAGCACGTTCGAACCGCTTTAGGGCGTAGAGCTTCTTTAGCTTTAAGCATTTCATGCGAAAAGCAGTACCTGATTACGTGACATCTTATAAAATAGCTTCTCTCGTTTTCGAGTTGGAAAATTATTATTTTGAGAATGTGAAAAAAAAATTGTTTTTTTAAGGAATAATTTGCATAGTATTACAAATCAAATCGTTCTGCCACGGGAAAACAACCACTAAACTTTCACGGTGTATAAAGGAAAATGTGAGGTTAGGCGATTAACACACGGCACCGCGCACCTCGGGTTGCATTGGCTTCTTGGGTCTTTCATTGATTCCAAACATACGACCCGTCCGCGCGGTCGAGCGATGTTCGTGTGTTAGTCGCCTTAGTGAGTCAATGATTTAAAAAATTCACGTTACATTACTTATTAAACACGAGACGAATACGGCAGTCCGCTCGAGACTATGATTGGTGTAACCTAGTCGAAACGTTGGGCAATAAGTAAGATATGTATCTGCTACTTGCGGTGCCATGTATATTTATATTTTAAATACATAATTATCAAGACAATCTCCTCATTATTCTGTTAAAACTTCTGTTTGTATCTTATAGCAGAATAGAAGCCCGTGACGGCCCATTGTTTATTTTATGCTGATTTTCGTATTAAGATTTATGCACATACTGTAATACCTATTACAATTAAGTATTTGAAAATAAATCAAATACTACTAACCTTCTTTGTCCTTCGCCAAGTTGGTGTTAGGTTCTTCCGGACTTGGCTCCACGTTGATAGTGGCCATGGCATTCTTCTTGGCCAGGCAGTCTTCCTCGGTGGGCTCTCCCACGCTGCTCAGAGAGCTAACGCGAGAGAAGTACCCCGGCGTGCCTTCGTCGCAGTAATTCACCGGCTTCTCAGGACTGATCATGCCAGAACTAAACTTTGTATCAAACACCCGTTTCTGCTCCGCTTCCAAAGGCGGCTGGGGCGTCGTCGCCGCCAAATCATTGTCGTGCCGCGGCGGATCCTCGATAGAACAAGTATCCTTCTCGTCAGAGTGCGTCATCGCTTCAGGGTTCTCCTTGGCACTCGGCGTTTTCGGCTTCTCCTTACCAATCACGCGGAGGTCAGACATCGAAGTCGCCGTTGAGAATATAATGGGCGTCTCGTATGGAGTGCCTTCAGTCGCGAAGTGCTTGATGGTGTCCGAAGGCCCTGGAGGCTCGGACATGTCCGAACCAGTCTCCGATTGGAGCTCCGCGTAACGCAGCGAATAGTCCGTGGGCTGGTCCAAATCAGTCTCCTGGTAATCTCCAAACGTGTTCGAATTCTCCTTCTTAGTGTACTTCTTCGTACCTTCCGGAGTTTTCGCCTTGTCAATCGGTTCAGTGTCAGCCGCCTTTGTTTCCGAATACTTCCTGCTGTAATCAACAGGCTGGTCGCAGGAGTCCTGGTCGACGTCGTAACCAGGTTCCGTGAAGTTGGTTCTTATGTCGGTCGTGCTCCGGGGAGGAGGGATCGGCGGCTGCGCTGGGTACCGAAGATAGCTGTCTTTGGTGAGCGGCTTCGATGACATCTTGAACGCTTCGTTACTGGTCTCGGATTTCATCAGGTCTTTGCTTCTCGGTGTTGGCACAGGCACTTTACCCGTGCGCATGACGCGCTCAAACACCGAGTCTGAGTGAGTACTTGTTACCGAATCTTTGCTGTCTGATCTATTGACATTATTGGAGCTACCGCCTGTAGTGGACCGCGTCACTAAAGCTCCTTTTAGTAGTGTGTTACTGCAGCTCAGGTAGCTCGCTAGATGCGCGCTGTGGCTCAACGATATCTGTGACGTCAGCGTCCCCATCAACGGCGAGCTGGAGGTCATTCTGTGTCTCTCAAGGTTCATGGCTATTTGTCTTTCTGTTGCTGTGAAGAGATTCTTCTCGTCCCTGTTGCTGGTTGTGGGTGAAGTGGCCGGTTCGATGTTATCGCACGTTTCGGCCAAGTTTTGATCTAATTCTTGCTCGAGTGCCTTTTGCTTGCGAGCACCGAGGGTTGGTAGCGCTGGGAGGTTCATGCTCCTAGCAGTGGTATCAAGGGAGATGATGTGCGTTTTGCCGGGTTTGGAATTGAGTAAGTTCTTGAGCGCGGCGCTCGAGCCCATCGCTATCATCTTGTGTTTGGAATGGATCAAGCTCCTGAGCATGGGCACAGCGCCGTGGTCCCACAGGAACTCCTGGTCTTGGGGGCACCGCGCGGAGAGGTTCCACAGGGTGCCGCACGAGTTGCTGACCACAGTCAAGCTTGGGGACTTCAGGTGCTGCAGTAAGACACTGAGACAATTTCTCTCGCGGAGAATTTGCCGGTAATCTTCTCTGACCGCGATGTGGCTGGAGACGTTCCTCATGATGCCGCCAGCGTTTTCCACGATCGCTAAAGTCTTGGTTGGTGAGTTGTAGCTGAGCATGTCGACGAGGAACCCGAGGGCTCCGTCGACAGAGCATAAAGCCACTTTGTTCATCGAGCAGTGAGCCGTCAAGTTCCAAAGGGCAGAGAGGACCGATTTCAAGGTTGCTTCCTTTTGGCAGGTCATTGCCGCTTTCGTTAGACCTTTGACTGCTCCTACTTCTCTTAGTACTTGTTTGCTATTAGTGTCTGCTCTCCACGACAAATTTCTTAGAACAGCTGCTGTTACCTGAAAACAAGAAAATGAGAGACATTTAATACGTGGTTAATGCACACTGAATGAAATGATAAATGCATCGTAATGATAAACAATATGTACCTGTCGCATGTCATCATTGGGCGACTCCAGTTGTTCAACCAGTGCGAGCATAAAATCCTTGAACGAGCACAGCAGCGACTTATTGTTTCCGTCGCCAAACGTCAGATTGGTCAGCGTCATGCCCGCGTACTTCCTCATCGTCAGGCACGTGTTGTCATCAGTCCTGCTCCCGTGCGCCGCCTGGTCTCCGCTCACGAGAGCGGCGAGCGCTTGCAACCCACCTAATTGACAAACCACATGCCTATGCTCCTCATCGAAGGACAGCTTCATCAGAGCGGCGACGCTTTGGCTAGGGTGCTTGGTCGCATCGTCCTCTATCACCTCTTTTCCATCCTTCCTCGATTCAACAACATCTTCTAAAACGTAACAATATTCTCTAACTTGCTCTAACAATCTCCAGACTCTCGCTTCCCTCCTACCCGCTTTGTCGTCAGTCTGTGTGTGAATGATGTTGCGAAGCGCTTTCGCAGCACGGTCTCTCGTGTCCCTTGGCACCTTTGAATGGATGAGCTGCACCAGCAACGGAATGCAACCGGCTTGTCTCATCGCTATGCAGCTTTCAACCGATCTACTCATGTCCAGTAGAGGCGCGCTGAGGTCTGCGTTGTTCTCGGGCGACAAACTCAATAGAGAGATCAGGGAGAAAACGCAGTCCATCTTGTTGTCCAAGTTAGATGATGTTCTCGGACAATCGGCGGAGCCGTTGCTGGAGAAGCTTCGAACGCTCGAGGAGTCGTGACCTGTCCAGACATCGCGTTCCCCTGGCCAGGTCCCCCGGTAGAGTTGGGAAGCGCGTTTGTCTCGCTCGCTCGATCTCGCCGCACTTTCCAATCCATAATGTAGTGTGCTCCTGTAACTCGTCCTGTGCGGTCGATCTTCTTGAGCCGAGTAAGTAGAGGTTTGTGGTTTCGGCCGCTTAGGAAGGGCGCCACCTTTCTTTTGTGCTATATTGTCATCGCCGTCGACTTCGTCGTCTAGGAAATTCGGATTAGTGATGTCGCTTCGTTCGTCGAACTCGTCAGGGGACGGCGAGTGATCTAGGAAGTGTGGCTTTGGAATGCGGCATTCGATGTTGGATTTGGACGGGGGCTGGTAGTCTTCGTCGAGGAAGTGCGGCCGACGCGGGAGGGGGTCGGGCTCGAGGGTTTCCAGTTCGAGGGTGAGGTCCCGGGAGCGCGCCTTGTCGGTATTCTTTGGGGGGATATGTTTAGACGGGAGGGTTTTGGCATCTTTTGTGTTGGGTAAGCGGCGCGGGTCGGGTGACGACGGGGACGCGTCCGAGTGTCCCCGGGGGGGTTCACTCGACGTGGAGGGGGTGCAGTCTTCGCTGGCGGAAGGTCCGGAGTCAGTTAACGGTGAATTCGAAGAGTCCATGCTGCTCCAAGGATCAACCATCACTTCGTTCTCCAACTGAAACAATAAAGAGAAAGACGTTTTAATATTGTTCGTTTATGGTTAATGGAGTCAAGGTTGAGGTTCACAGGTGTTTTGAGGTAATCAAGGGACTCGTGCAGTCCAAAATGAGTAAGCGTATGTAATCGCCTGGTCAAGGTTAGTTGGATATTACATGTCAGTAATCTTGTTTACTTGTGGATGCAGTATAGTTACATTAGTTACCAATAAAAATGCAATCTCGTGCAAATTGTGCGATTACAATCAACAATAAATAAGTTTAATCAACGTAATACGAATGCTCGTTTCGGTTGAATGTACCATTTAATAAAATGTTCCGTTACATAATTTTAGTGATTCACATACGGTTAACATATAGTTAGCTGTGTAACGGTACAAGTGTGCGATGCATTCTAATACGGTAAGTGTCATCAAGGAGTGAATCATCGTTTACCAGAAATGGCTAAATCCAAAAAACATTCTCGGAAGACTAGTACAGCATTGTAAACATATTCCGTTACCAACTCAGTTTTTAATTAACGCAGACAATATTTTTCGAAAGTTTGTTTGAATTAATAAATCGGGTGCAATAAAATGTTTTTAATTTATATTTATTTCATACAAGCAGAGTCAATACAAACAGAATTTTCTAAGACGGAACCAAAGTCGATTATTATTGATTACCTATATAAATCTTTTGACTCTTTATTCCAAGTTTTTTTCCTTTCCGACTACAATGATGGCTTGGAGTAGCCTTGTCATCATCACCGGAGTTGCGGCGGAGCGGATGGTCTGAGGTGGGGTGAGCCCTCTTTACTCCAAGAACGTCTGTTACTTTGTAACGTTACGTTGTACTACACCATCTGATTAGCGTTTCTAGTCGTTAATCGAAAGTCTTATATTAGTCGGCTCATCGCATCTTGGTCCACAATTAGCACGGATAGGATCGTTACGCGATAATGAGTCACTTGTCGCAACACTGTAACAACGTTTGTTGGTAGTTATGTAATACGCCCTCACCATTGGATGGTCTTTAGGGACGCCGGATGAGTGATGTGGCCAGGCGGCCATGGCGGGTCTAATTAATAGAGAAATGATGGGAGCATTATTCATATACGACAGTTGGCTCTAAATATAGGTACTTATGAACCTCTCTAAAGGTTCCCGGCTCTTAATTTTATCGCAGCTATTTTCGCATTTTTATTTCGGAAACTTTATTGACTTAAAATGTATTTTTATATTTTATCTGAACGTCGAAAATAAGTAGATAATGATGACATTTAAAACGAAATTGTGTAACAAACGAGACGTTAATTTTACGACTTCTTAAATACACCTGTATTGCAGTCGACGCCAGCTATTAAATTTAATAGCAACGTTTTACCAAGCGCCTAAACTTTGGCTGTAGGTAGATAATACGATTTTTTTGTCTTTAAATTTACTGCTGTTAGTAGATTAAATAGATGAGTAAATTAAGTTCTCCAGAATCAGCTGTTGTACTACATAAGGATAGGGCGCGAACTTCTGCTTTCCGCATTGCGGATAAATTTAGATTAGCAAACAAAGGAAATTAAACCTACGTTCGTTTTCGGGTCTCTGCATTTTATCTCGTGTAAACTCTCTTTAGTAGGTGTAGGTATGATGGCCCTTGGCATTTTAAGTTAAACCGGGTTTCATATACTGACTAATATGTAGTAAGCCTTGCCTTGATAAGAAATAAGAGCCAATCTTTACTTATAATATTATAAATGCAAAAGTAACCCTGTCTGTTAGGCAATCTCGCATAGAGTAATAACCGATTTCAATGAAATTTGGTTCAGATATAGTAGAGCCCGAGAAAGGACATAGGATACTTTCTAACCGTCTGAAATATAAAGAAGTCGCAGGCGGAAAGCTAGTATTTATATATTTCTTGGATTATTATAGAATATTGTCAATTCAGACCATTTAGCATACGATATATGCCCTGAGTCATACATGGTACCTATGGTATTAAATGCAAGCTTTAGCTGTACATTCGCATTGTTCCAGTCGTCCTAATTGTTTACAATCCCGCTGGAGGACAAATGCGGTAATAGTCAACAGGCTATTAGCTCGGGCGCCATTGTGACGGCTTCAATTCTTCGGAAACAGTAAACTCTCCAGCAGAATAGACAATGCTGGCGGTGTTGGGCGCACAATGCCGTTGCGTCTGCGGCGTACATAGGGATGCCAGAACGAATTTAATGTTTCCTACAACTTCGTCACTCTTGCTTTTCACGTAGATAGACACAGAACATATTATATCCTTACTAATATTATAAATGTGAAATTATTGTCTGAGAAAGTCTGTCTGTCTGTTTTTATGCCAAAACTACTGTGCAGATATTGCCTGAGAAAAGATATAGGCTAATTTTTAAACAGATTTTGCTAAAAGGGAGGAATTATTTGGGTGATAAACGAATTTAAAGAAAGCTAGTTTATTATAAACCGTTTAAGTAAAGCATCAGCATTCACGGAGCAACAAATTCTAGGCCGCAATTTACATTAAAATCCCAATTTAAAATCGGCTTAATGTAATCACTTCAAGGTTATATAGAAACTTATGAAGAGTGAGATCTAGTTGTTTCCTATCAGAATGTCAATATAAAATTTCATGTTACAAATACAAACACAATTAAGGTACAATGTGTTAACTTTAGATTAATAGATTGTTAACTGGCTTTGATTATCTATGTAGGAATTAATTGAATTCTTGCCATTTTTGTAAACTAGGTACCAGTTCGCGCATTGAATGGTTTTGTTTTAGATTTAAGGAAACATTGTAAACTATGGAGAGAGAATAAACGTTTACTATTATTATTAAATAATACTACTCCAGAATGTCAGCAGTCATTCAAAATTACGACGAAGTTTATAATTAAAATGGATCGACATCTCTAACAATTATAAGTTGCCTACTAATATTTGCAGGATCGAACCGTCTAGACTCAACGCTGGTGCCACAAGGCAATTATAAGGCATCTCACACAAACACTTGTTTATTCGTTTTCTATTAAGTCTGCAAATCTGGACAATATGAAGTGGAGGCTCTTTTCGAGTCGATGGAAATCATAAATGAGTTGGGCCCATAAATCGGCCACGCGAATCGCGTTGCCTGAAGCATCGATTAAGTCATTCAGTGAGTAGGTTGTCAGGACCTACGTTGCACGACCTTAAATGCTAAAGTCTGCATATACCTACTTGTTGTGTGAATCATTAAAGACGTTTAAAGGCAACCCTAAGCGCAATTGTCATGCTTACTCATTTTGATCGGGAGATTTGCATTTCGCGTAATAATTTCCTTTACGGGCAGGTTCGACGAACTAAACTAAATTAGGCGTTTAAATTGAAGTTCAGTTCAGTGTCCATGACCAATAAAGATAGTGGGCATTATTTATTTGTATGTAAGTAAATTAGGAGAGTTTGATTCAGTATATTTATCTAAAGCGAAAGTATAGTAATAGTAGAAATAGCTGAAATTTAACAATTCGCAGATCTATAAACATGTAAGCTGACACTTAAAAGGGATTGCAATGCAACGAGAAAAGATTCGTTTATTAAATTACATTAACATTTGACCGTAGCGACATCAAATACGAGGTACTAAATTCTCTCAACGTAAAACGATTTAAAAGCAAATTAACAGTTATGAACGGTTATTAAAATAGAAAGGTTCTAGCCGGCCAATAAAGCAGAAACATTAAAGTTACTCATCCGTGGATGTCTACAACAGGAAGTTTAAATATTCTTCACAATTACGTTTGGACACTTAAATTTTCTAAGAATAGCTTACTCATAATAGACATGCTATGTCAGTAAAACTTGTGTAGTTATTTAACAATGTGCATAATAATAACCGTTTTGTTCGGTTTGATGATTAACAGTCAAAGCCAAATAAGAAAGCTGCAATCAAAAAAAGCATCGTCACTGTATTCATTAAAAACGTAAGCCCACAAGACGAATTTTTCAGATTGTTCCTCGAATACAATCGGCTATTAAAATATTCAATTTCATACACCGTCTACAGTTCGAGTAACAGAAGTGAACACGCCATTTCCGAGTACAGTTGCACGTCCCTGATTACATTCTACACTTACCAAATCGGTATCATTAGAGGCGGTTACGTCATCGAGAGGGTTCCCGTTCTCCATGTCGACCCCGGAGTCGTTGGGGTCCGCGATCCTCCTTCGGGCCTCCTCCCTGGCCAGTTCCTGGAAGTTGTTCCTGATCGGGTTGAAGTTCATCCGGAGGTCGGTCGTGAAGTCATCGTACAGTTTGAACTGGTTCGCGTTGAACTCCGTGTCGTTGTCGAGTACGCAATCCAGGGTGGACATCTTGGAGCGATCGTCCTTTGTTGTGTACGTCACTTTGTAAAAATCCCGGGAACTCATTTTGAATTATGTTGTTTCACTTGTTTCTCTGGAACATTTGCCACCTACCTAATTGTAATCGGGACGATATTACAAGATCATATTGGAGGCGAGACCGCATCGGCTGGCTCGTGGGCGTATTGGATACCGTCATAATCGCATGTGTCAGTGATCCGATGGATCAAACGCAGCTGCCCGCAAACAATATGTTCCTACAACCCTCGATCGATCTCCGTAACGCAACTAAAATAACTCCCAACGCTTTATATTATCTTGCTCCAGATTACGTTTGCAAAATAGGTCGGTAATAAACAAATGTATATTTAGATACACAGAAGGGTTCTTACGGGTGATAGGAATTTTATTTATTACGTACTCTGGGTAACGCAGCACTATTTCCAATTGGAACAATGCCAACGCTCGATGAAGAATTACCAAATATTATGAGAAGTTGAATTTTTATAAAGCTTTTAAAATAATGAGCCAGACAGCGTTTACGCTGGATTTATGAATGAAAACGCCAGTGCACGAGACGGGTCTGACATTTTCGTTCGAATGCACTGGGGTCATGCATTTTAAATAAACTAAAGGCATGAGTAATGCGGCGAGCTTTTCGGTTGCGGACATTCCATTGGGAATAATATTACCTATAAAGTTTTGAATGCCTAGGTCAATACCTATAACAATAATGTTAACTTGAATGATGACTTTCGCTGTTGAATATTGTATTTTGATGTCTATTTAAAGTTTAGTTCCCATACAATTGAATAAACCCTATAGTAACTTCACAGCACACACGTGTGTATTTGAAACAGCACGTTAATGTCAAATGAATAGCATGAAAGCTTGTACTGACATGGTTGTTAGCATTTTATGTATCTATTAGCAATTCCATTGCGATACGGGCGTCTTAGAAATAAAGTTATCAGTATGACAAAGTAATGTACCGCTTGGTTTCACAGTAGTTTCATTTAACGATCGAAGTTATATTAAAGTTATACCTAAGTTTGTCAAGAAGATTTGTTTTAAGTTCTAAAAGCGGGTCATTTATACTATTACGTCACTGTTGTACTATGTCACTATTATAATTGTGTTGCTACAATAATTTCAACCAAGAACTCCTATCGTACACAACATGTGCGTAATTGGTATGACAAAGTTAATACAGACACAGTTGTGACGGGTTGCATAAGCGGGGAGTGACGTTAAAACACCGCCATATGTCTACCACGTTGTAGTAGGGAGACAGAAATACACCATTACTGCATACGACAACGATCGGCGGCAATGTCCCGGATAAACCGTCTGTTTGTTTGTATTATACGTGCACAAGGTTAGGTATTTTTTATTTTATATCGTACTAAAATTGATGAATTTTATTGGCATACTGGCTCATAAATTCAATGTTTCATTAAACACAAGGTCACTGTCGTTCATTTATAAATTTCATCATTCAAAAAATAACAAACACACAAGAAATACGAGCACCAGTTAAGGTGTACCGTGGCTAAATAACCAGAAAAACGTTTCGTGCAAAACAACATACATATTTGCAGCAAGCAATTGGGAGCAAATGAAAACGATGACTTGTTTTGTCCAAAAAGGTATTACAATAGCTCTGCATATGGTCCACTATTAAGCTCTACGATGTTAATTACCTAAATATTTGTCTCTGTATTTTTTCGGGACACATTCTCTTTAATCAACGTTACCTAGCCAGGCGTAGCATACCATTACCCGTAATAAAGGCCTTAATATCAATAGAAACCTACAAACCATACCTATAAAGATTGCGAAAGATCTTGTATGAAGAGGTGATGACAAGGCTGCTCCAAGCCATCACCGTAAGTCAGTTAGGAAAAAAAATACATGTGAGACCCACAATTTGCAAAAGCTTTACTATCAACAAAGACCTATATCATGCCTATACTCTATATCGCTAAGTCCGTGCATATGTCTGCCGTTCCAAAGGTCTCCCGTACTGTGTCTAGTTATTTAGGTCTCTTGACCCGCATCCCGAGCGCTTTGAGACGTTCCGATTGCACTTCACTCTCCCTTCCCCTTGACTTTGAAGACTAATTTAAAGTTGACTTCCTTGAAGTGTCATCGGCTATTAATATTCTTGTTACTCTACTTCGTTATAATTACTTACTGAGTAAATGAACTATGAAGACAGATAGATCTTGAAATAAGATGAAAGACAAAAATATTGTCAATAATTCAAATTGCTATTTTATCTGTTGTATCTGTTTACAACAGATAAAATAGCATATATAAAATAGCAAAAACCATGCTTTTACTGTTAAAAGCATGGTTTCTTTTAGCATGTTTGTCAATAAATAGTTATGTTGCATCTACTTAAAGAAAGGACATATCAGAAGAGGATAATTTCTAATAGCTCATAAAGTCTCTCACAAATTGCCGATATCTACAAAAACCCGAGCAGATATTAAAAACCCGGAACCGTATCAAAATAAATGAACTTAAATAAAGACAAAAATACATACTGCACTCGTAGGTGCAGTTGAAACAAGATTCCCGGTCATTAATCGCAATAGAACAAGTGCATCAAACGCTCATAACTCACTGGTCTCGACAAATTAGGTCGCCTAAGGCGCCTAATACGAGTGTGTCAACGAACTGTTACGCAAATGAAACTATAGCAAAAAGGTCGATGTAGCTGTTAGGTGCACGTTTGACGAGTAATTAGGGCTGCCAATATCGTAAAACGAACACGGAGATTAAACTCACGAAACGCTAGTTTAACTTGTGACTCAAGAAATTATTACAATATGATGAGGAATAAATTTTACAAATAAAGTTACTCTGCGATGTTATTTTTAGAAACGACTCATTCGGTTTAACTAGGAATCTAAAAAATATAGCCATTGACGTGACCATTACAGTTTGTCATTTTGCTTACATACATACATAAAATCAGAGATCACTTCCTACCATGTCTGTCTAATAAATGAAAGTCTTAAACCTATCATTATTACAAATTATACAACCCACGCATTCATATAAGACATCAAAATCCGTTGCGTAGTGAGTAGTTTTAAAGATTTTTGCATACATACATACATAGGGATATAGGGACAGAGGAAGCACTTTGTTTTACACTGATGTACAAATAGGAACACACTTTGTTTGCCAACCCTACAACTTACAACATAAGTCCAGAACAATTAGACCCCTGTATTGTTCTGTTGGCATTCTCTCTACAATCTCTACTACCCTGGTCGGTCTAAGACGGTCGTAACGGATTTAGGGCATCCTGACCGCATGTTGCGGTGCAGTAATCGATGCTTTCACAGCTTAGGAAGATAGCTTAACACACAAATAAGGCACTATACTACTGTACTGTTTAACAGGAAATTGCCTATTTGCCCGCAACGGTGCTTACTTTATATCTTTTTCTTTATATGCAGTTAAACTAAGTACACGAAAGCAATTAATAAAGAAAGGTTATTCACCAACAGAATGCACAGTGCCAGACAAATGGATGTGCTGTAATTGACTGGCTCGGTGGAACAGTGGTTAGTGACTCAGGTTCATAACCTAAGGTTCCAAGAGTCGTGGGTTCGATTCCCACTCGGGACAAATATTTGTGTGACGAACATCGGTGTTTGTTCCGTGTCGGGGTGTATTATTAAATATATTTAAGTTTATTTGTGTATCCACTGTTGATCCTGATCCACGGGATCAGATCAATGTATGTGATGTTGTGTAATATATTTATATTTAATTAAAATTCATATCATCATTTAACCTTAGTATGTATTAATGACAAAATAATACTTTTAAGTTCAAATAGTATACAAGTGTGTCAAGTTGATAAGAAACTATTAAAAAATACTGCATACGTAGCAGATACTCCTTTCACAGAATTATTTGGATTTGTTTATATAGTACGTAGTTGCAACCACTGTCGCTACCGCTCCCAACTATGGAACCTAGTTACGAACATACTTCGGAATTTATGCCGCGATGTGACTAAGTGATAACAATGGTGGTATCCACGTCGTATAATTGAAGACACAATCCAATTTAGTACACGGTACGGTACCGTTTAGGGCGTCGCGTGACCAACCAGGAGACTAATATAGTAATTTTATAACGGCACATTGCCATTGTTGTTCGTTTGTCTAATCTTCGTAATTGGTCAAGTTACTTTTCAACCTTTGGTTAGAAAGGGCTCCTTCAATAATATTAGTATAAGTTTCAATTCTAAACTTGGTTGACTATTCCTAAAAACCAACCATTTCGTTAGTTAGATGTAATATAAAGATGTTCTAAGTTTGTTTATGAAAGACTCTACTATCAGAATATCTTGATCAAGTCACACAAATACAGATATTGGATCGGAGAAAATTGGATAACAGTGTCTTGAGAGAAGTACAATTTTTCAGGAGAAACTTCCCGACGCACAAGGTAACATAGTACCTACAACATGTGTCCTATTTCACGACAAAAGAAAACATATTTCAAATATAAATGGACGATGATATTTCTTCTTTTCGACAGTTTTCAACAAGTCAGCCGATTGGACAGTTTGGGAGCGGTGACAAAGCCCCTAGTGCAGGAAACGAAGGTTATTAATAGACGCCATGTTTTTGAACGCACCTAGAATCAGAGGGTGACCGCTTTCACGGTGGCCTTACATGACGGAAGATGGGTGGTCATTATTTACTTATGCGTAAATTTTCAGTATTTAATTGGTATTTAAAAGCCGTATAGTATTTACTTCGCAAAGATCCACAGAGTCTTGTTAAGACTTTAGTCTTTGTTTGTTTTCATGATGATACCTTCGCAAAGTTAAGAAAATACGGTAAATAGTATGTTTGTGTGTAATGCGAATGTCTCCATGAAGCGTGATTAGTAATCCGTAAAATTATCTATTTATTCATTGACAGATAAAAAATAATGTTTACTATTATTACTGTAGTATGACTGTGGACGTGAATAGACTGCTGAAAAATAAAGAGCAGAAAATATATGATGGATGAAGGCACAGGAATAGCTACATGTATATGTCATCGCTGATATCACGCCTACGATCTAAGACACATATCTTCTACAGTGGAACTTTAGTGCGAAGGAAGGTTGCTTACAAAAAATAATGTGCTATCTAACAGTGCAGTGCAGCAATTTCTTTACTCGACCAAATTACCAAGATGCAAATACACCACAAATTCACATGGTGGCCTAGTGATCTTTTCCTTGAGCATTCTTGCAGTAATTTTGAACGTGACACTAGAAACTTAAGACTTTTTCTTTTCAAATTGCAATACAAATATATATTACTAGCACACCTTATCTTCTACTCTCAAAGTGCATGAACCGACCTGTTACTTGAACTACATGGAAAGTGTGACATTAGTGCCGCTGATAGTGGTTATAGCCCACACACGATAATCCTAAAGTATTTGCCGACATTCTAAGCATGAACATCAGTCGGTACATTTTTATGACTTGCAAATATGAAACATGAAAAGCACTGGCAGAAAAAAAAGCTGAAGCAGGCATGAAAAGCCGACAGCCGCCATTAGCCGCGAAAGCAAAGCGGGCACTTACAGTGAAAGTGTTGGTTATGGAATTCGCAATGCACCCGTTGCTATAGCAACTAGAGTGAGACGTCGAGACAACATGGGTGATGGATGGGGTGTCTGGCGCGCACTGTGCAGTGACTTGGATGATGATTAGTATAATCTTATGATTAATCGTAAAGAGCACGGAGCGGTGTGAGGCAACTAATTGCGTTGATGTGATGGTATAAGTAAGTATTGCTAAAACAAAAGAATGACGCAAAAGTAGCTTAGGAGATTTAAGCCACGTTAAGGAATTTTAAAGCATACATACAATACATGTGAATCAAGTAAAAAATCTTTAGATTTCAAACTTAAATCTGTAGTCTACACTCCCTAACGGGATTGTGGAGTGTGTGTTGCTCTGATTTTTGTTAACGAGTTTGCAAGTTCAATCGATGTAGAAGACAACACCAACAATAATTTTAAACGACTTCGAAAAGACCTTCGATCTTCAGAACATGAATTCTCCAAACTAACTAATTTCGTGCCAAATTCAGTATCGCACCGTACTTGCCCTACATAAGACGACGGGACGACGACGGGTTCAAGAGCACGATTCCCGGTCGGATAAGCAGATCAGTCGAGATACCCGTGCCAAGGACGGGAGTCGCGGAGAATGCAACGCGTGCCGCATTGCAGCCTTGCAAACCGGTTGCACTTCTCGATGCACGTATACCTACAGCTAATAGTTAATGTCCAATTCAATCTAGATTGTCTATAGAGAAAAGGCGACGTGTTCTAAGAGCAGTGAAGACGGATCCGTGCCCCCATTCAAAAGCGTCGGAAACGTTTTCAATTAAAAGTTAAGAAAGAAAAGGCAAAGAGCATAGCTTTGATTACGATGTTTTGAGATTTCGGACACACACGTCGGCTCTAAGCTCCAGACTACTCACAGCCTTTGGGAAATTCACAATTGTCTCAAACACAATAAGCAAAACCCATGCTTGGTTAGGCCATCTATTTTAAACTATACACATTTTTGAAATTATATGCTTATGAAAGGTGAAAGCAGTCCACGCAGATTTGATCTCAAATTCAGGATAGACATGATGATATATTGATTAATGATGACATGTTAGGTATAATTTAATATCTAACACGGCGTTTTCCCGACATTCGTTAAGTTTTTGTAGGCCAATCTCGGCACGGCGTACATTTAATCAGATGACTTGCGTCCTTTGCCAAATCTCAGTTTTAGATCTTGTCTTGTCATGTTGAAAGCCGGGAGGCATTTTCGTCGTTTGATAGGCAACTCTCGCATTTAGGTCATTTGCTGAGGGAGAGGGCCACTCCTCAACTACCACAAAATTTGTTTTACCCAGTAAACCACGTTTTAAAAACAGATCAACAACATAGAGAACGTATTGTGCAAAAGTACCAATCTCTTCTATTCTTTACCATCTGTTCGTAACAACAGAGCTATTATAACATTTTCTTATTATACAGATTGATCCATGCGCTTCTTTCATGTCTGCCATGCAATTTACTTTCACCTTGTTGTGTTTTACGGAATTTCGTTAACAACAACTACCTGTCGTGCCGCGACCTCTTCACGCAAGGTTGAAGACAGTGTTGCCAATCTTAAACTATAGCATTATCTTTTGAAAATACATGCATGATAACATATTTCATTAATATATTTGAGTTTCATCGGATGATGCGCGAGAGCAGGTCAAATCTGTGTACTCCTTTAAACGACTTTTGTCTGAGGGCGCCTCATGATATCAAATGGCCATGAATCATAAAGTTTTAGTTGAAAACTAATTAGCACCATAAATTATAGATGACTTTCTACAGAGAGACGATAAGAATATTATAAGGGTTGTTTGAAAGTTTCTTGAAAGGTGTTTGCCTTGTTAAATACAAAATACTGAACTGCTTAATGTATAATTCCGATATTTGAAGCCCAAAAAGTTGACAATTGGTACTTCGTCATCAAATCTTCAATGAACAAGGTACCACTATTGAACTATATTTCTCGTTCCGACATTACATTTGACAACCCCGATTTCCTCGCTCATTTTTCACACCACTTGTCGCATTGAATAATACGCTGTCAACTTTAAGGTTCTCTTGTCCGTTTCGTCCGGGGTCCAGCCAAAGGACGAGGCCGGTATTATCTCCGAATATGGATTAATCTGTGCATGTGTTATGTTTGCGGAGGCCACTTGGACTGGTACTGATTTTCTGTTCATAACTTTGACCTCCATACCGATATAATTGAACATCTCATTTAACTTTTTACATTACACTATAGCTAAAAATATTTTTAAAAATTATCGCGCATTTTTTTATCTTGACCAGCCAGTCAATATAACGCTATGATTAAGATAAAGTCAAAATATAGCATGTACCGTAAAAACATTAAAATGGTGCCAACGGTTTTATTGCCTGTAATCGAGTTATGCGCAAATTGATTAATAGAATCATTAATACCTTAATTATCCCGATCGACTTAAGATCAGACAGTATAATTGATGTCTAACTTGGAAGACATGACAAAAGATTCGACACGCGATCTATTTATACAAAGAATAATCGTGGATATGCGTGATGAAACGTGATAAAAAGGGAAATTCTCGACATGTGACGCTTTTCAGGAAAGAATACATTTCATACCTTGACACAAACGATTTGATCATACAAAATCGCTAGCTGAACGTGGCTAAGTGATCTCTTACTATATCGATCTATATTTAGTAGGTACATGCTGAGAATATTCGTAATACAAGTACTTTGAAATCCGTTTTGAGATTGTTCCCTTTTTTTTCATTTCAAAATTCCTGAATATACACATGAATCTACTAGGAAATGTGTTTGACCGATTATAAATAGTTTAATTGAACTGTAAGTGTAGTCTGTTCTATCGCATTAGGTTAAGTTAGCCTGTAAGGATAGGATAAGATTTGATGAATAAATAAATAAATAAATAAATAAATGTATTTCAATTAACATTTGTATACGCATGTAGCCGAATTCCCAAAACTGATGTATAAGCTTTTGTTAAAATAAAAAGGTATGATTAAAAGTAGGTAATTGGATCCTGCACTATCGTACAATGTTATGTACTTCATAACTTGCGTCAATGGAACTCTAGATGCCGGTGTGTCACGCTCAAGTGCGTACGGTCCAACTTTACGATCATAATATGACAGAGCATGGGCAAGCTGAGTGAATAAATAACTTATGTGTTATGGCATGAGCTGGAGATCAATGTAAACTGGTCAGAGCTCGATGTTTGTAAGCTTTAAAGTATTTATATGTAATGTAATTATGACATTGGTATTTCACAGTAACTTCATTTCAATACTTCAATATTAGGCAATTCTTTTTTGTTGTATGTTTTAGTTAATATTATATTTTGTGTATTTTGTGTATCTAATATTATACTTCATATAGGTCAAGTGCGAGCAGACGT
Source organism: Maruca vitrata (assembly GCA_039566165.1). NCBI lineage: Eukaryota > Metazoa > Arthropoda > Insecta > Lepidoptera > Crambidae > Maruca > Maruca vitrata. The sequence continues at coordinate 1,643,805 of CM076923.1, read as the reverse complement.
TTGTTGTGCGTTTTGGACAAAATAGTATGAAAGTTATGTTTTAAATATTTGTCTTTATGGGTCTACACGCGTTAATAGGAGTAGCAAATTACATAGCTACTTACTGCCCGACGTTTCGACTGGGTTACACCAATCGTGGTCGCGAGCGAACTGGCGCTGCCCGTCTTCGTCTGCCATTGCGGTTGTGAATATCTTGATCCACCCCCGAACCAGCACTAATGTCATTAGTACAGCTACCCACATTAGTCCGACACACAACACTCACTGCATCCGGGTTGATTTTAGACGTAACATTCCGCGGTATGCACTTATTAATCACTGGATTCCATGCCGACGATAATTTAAATCCATCTTCCCTATTGAAATTCTTGTGCTTCTTTATTTCAATAGCTTCTCGCACCATTCTTGTATGGTAGTGACGATCTGTGGAGAGGACCTTCGGGTCATGTAGCTTCATCCAGTGATTAGTACCCATGTCTAATATTATATTGGACAAACCAAACGGGCTATAGCCGTGAGGGTGAAAGAACATATTGCAGCTGTTAAAAATCGACAAACGAACAAGTCCGCGGTGGCTGAGCACCTATTAGACATGGGTACTAATCACTGGATGGAGCTACATGACCCGAAGGTCCTCTCCACAGATCGTCACTACCATACAAGAATGGTGCGAGAAGCTATTGAAATAAAGAAGCACAAGAATTTCAATAGGGAAGATGGATTTAAATTATCGTCGGCATGGAATCCAGTGATTAATAAGTGCATACCGCGGAATGTTACGTCTAAAATCAACCCGGATGCAGCGAGTGTTGTGTGTCGGACTAATGTGGGTAGCTGTACTAATGACATTAGTGCTGGTTCGGGGGTGGATCAAGATATTCACAACCGCAATGGCAGACGAAGACGGGCAGCGCCAGTTCGCTCGCGACCACGATTGGTGTAACCCAGTCGAAACGTCGGGCAGTAAGTAGCTATGTAATTTGCTACTCCTATTAACGCGTGTAGACCCATAAAGACAAATATTTAGTGTAATGGAACGCGAAAGTCTAAAAAAGTTATGTTTTATTCCAATATCATTCCATACAAAGAATAACACGGTAAATTGACTAAATTATACTCATGCTGTAAACCTACTTACATTGCCAAATTTAATGACTTGTTCCTACCTAACTAACGCTAACAACTTTTCCAATCGTCACGTCATGCTATCAATCAAATCGTGTACAACATTTGCACGGACACGCTTATCCGCACAATAATTCACAAGCACATTAGTACATAACAGTTTTACCAAATCCGAAAGTCCTCCATACAATGCATCAATAATAATAAGGAAAAAATCGATTACACAACAACCACATGCTGATAATATGTCAACCAACGTAAACAAAACAAATCAAAAGAGTACTAACACGATAAGTACGTAAACAACGAAGATGATTCCGACGAGATCATTGAACCCCTGACGCAACGGCGGTAATGAAAGCAATTACTATTAATTAGCAAGACGACACGAAAGGGAAAAAAGTCTGCGGAACGAAAAATGTACTAGAAAGTCGGCGCAGACGATGCATTAGAATAATTACACCGTAATACGCATATTTCTGCGAATAACGCCACAATGGGAATAGGCGCAGTGAGATGTTACAGCTCCACAGCGGATGCCCACATGTTGGTATTTTAACATTAAATCAATCTGATCGTAGTATTCTTTATAAGCGTGTCCATCAAACTACATTGTACGTATTTTGGGTGTATGAAGTCTGATACATACGATACCGACCGGAGTGGAGTAGTTTTTAAAAATATCAACTTCAGTTTACATTGCGTATTCTTAAAGAAGCGTACTCAAGCTCAATATTTGTTAACTTCATTATGTATTCAGTGCAGTGGCGTAACTACAGGGTGGCAAGTCGGCAAAATGCCACGGGCCCCCACCCGGTAGGGGGCCCCCGGTCATAGCAGAATCTCAACTGCCACATACTCATTAAAATAAAAAAAAAGAACTTGGTGTGCACGGGGCCCCATCCGATGAATTTTGCCACGGACTTCAACAGGAATAGTTACGCCACTGATACAGTGTATGTATGTAGGAAAGCTCAAAAGTTTACAAGAGTTAGTTTGGAAATTGTACATTTTCCTTTTTTCTCTTATCAATACAATTCGTATAGAACGAATACGTTGAACGATACGTCGATGCTCACTATAGTAGCCAATATCACAGAAGAGTGGATATATTTTACGGCTTTCGTAAGAAACAAAGTACTTACTCTATACTGTGTATTCACACTGAGATTAAAGAGTTGTAAATCGCGCTCGTAGGCAACTCGATAAATGAATGCGACATGAGACTTACCTAATAACACATAACAAAGCTATTACCGCAGAAGAGCGGAATCCACACAATGCATAATCGTGTTAAAAACAACAATGAACCGACGTAACATACGTGTGTAATGACTCTATCTCTTTTTTGTAGGGCGCTTTGACATGCCATTTCTTGTGATGCGTTCAATAAGCCTTTGAAGTTCCGCGTTAATTAATATAGGTACTGAATGCGTTGCATCATCGGGATATTATGAAAATGTGTTAAGCTTTGTTTCACGGGAAATGTGCGCTTCTTAGTCGACAGACGGGCGTTGCGCAAGTTTTGGAGTATTTTAAAGGGTGCGGACCGGGCGTGGTTCTAATGTCACGTTTGTTAAGAATGAACCAATCGTAAAAATACTTTTCGGGGCACCTGACAACTTAAGATTTCCGTGACCATGAAGTCCTTTTAAAAAACTCGAAAGGTCGCATCTAGAAATAATTAGGTGAATCTTATTATACGCTACGCTATACCTATAAAATTTGTTTTCATCTAAGTCGTAAATAAATTGAAAACAAAATACTCTTTTTAGACCTAATTTTGTTTAAGTACCTACCTATCAAAATCATGGTAACACAGAAAACTTATTTTACACACGCCAAAGATCGCAAAATTGCAAATATTATTATAAATATGAAGTGGTATAATTATACACTTCCCACGTCTAGAATCTGTGTTAGATACGGTCTCACGTTCGCTTTAATTGACAACACGGCCCACTGTGTCCGCTGTCTCACGAAACACAATGATTATCTCATTTCCTACGGCAGCTAAAAGCATACGACCCAAAAGTATTAAACTTAACAAAGTTTAGAAGACTTCAGTCACTGAAAGTTTCACTAGAGTAAACTGGGTGAAAACGGTCCCAGAATCTTAATATGGCACATTGTGTAGGTACTGCCACGGGTTGTACCACAAAAGAAAATGTACAATAAAAGTCACCAAAAGATTCAAAAGGAGTCTATATGAAATAATTGAAGTTTCAGACTGATATTTAAGTATGACAACATAATGCAAGGTTATATTTTTATACTTATAAATGTCTATGTTTCAAACCTCGTGACGAGATTCAAGTACTAACGAGTTCAAAACAATCCCGACAAATTATTTAGCTGTAGCTCGCTCAACAAAATACATAATTATCCATAATTTGTTTCAGACTCAGACCGTAGACAGTGGAAGTAATGTCAGGGGTGATTACGGCCATTCATCAATATGACGAGGAAGACACGCCAAAGACCATTTTGCAAAAAAACGCTATTGTGCTGCGGATACATTAGCAGGATAGGGCGAATTTATGTCCGAATTCTGCTCTACAAAACGTGGACTGACAGAAACATTTGTGAACAGCTGTCACTATTAAGTCCTGGACTGTTCGAGCTTGCCTTATGAGTAGCAAATTATTTTATTTACAATTTGTTACCTCATTATGCGGTTAAGAACAGTATCAATCCAATTCTTACCGGACTTCTCGGTAGAATCAGCATTCAGAACCGAGGCAAGTAGAATCAATTAATAATAATGTTGTATTGTCGATTTATGAGTGCATGTAAAATGCCCTTTCGTAAACTCTTTTGAGTAGGAGAGTCGACACATTAGTTAAAGATACTATACAATACTACAAGCGGTGGTATTATGGGCCCGAAAGGAAAATGCCTATATGAATAAGGAAGTTTTAATTTCTGACACAAATCAAAAACTTCGTCGTAGCCTGCCAATGTAGCCGCAGCATTAGACAATGCCGAAGCAAGAGGCAAGCGAAATGAAAAATGCAAGTGAACACACGAATAAACGAGACCGTCTCGAGATAATTACTCGCTGATGAGATAGTACGAAAGTGAGAGTGGCCGATACATCGCGATGCGAGATGCGACCTCTCGCTCCGAGCCGAAATGTGCCTACATAATGTGTTATAACATGTAGCTCACCGATACAGAGTTCGATGCTTCTGTGTAAATTATCGATAGTTTAATTCTGTACAAAGAAAATCTATACTAATATTATAAAGCTGAAGAGTTTGTTTGTTTGAACGCGCTAATCTCAGGAACTACTGGTTCGATTTGAAAAAATCTTTTTGCGTTGTATAGACCATTTATCGAGGAAGGCTTTAGGCTATATAACATCACGCTGCGACCAATAGGAGCAAAGATAACAATGGAAAATGTGTAAAAAACGGGGGAACCGCGAACGAAGTCGCTGGCACAGCTAGTTAACTCATAAATTACGATTTATGTCCAAATAGGAGCGCCCTTCGAATGGCCAATTTATTTACAAATAGCAATTCGCTACATTTTAGTCTGGCCCTATGTGTATATTTATACAACTGCGAATAGAAAATGCCATACTAAGTATCAGTAATGCTTTATGAGTTTGGACTGGACTCTATTACTACTCTGCTCTACGCCACAAAACTACACATTTCAAAGTAACTTGTTAATTTAACTCGGAAGCCATTTCATGTTCAATTTACGCCAGTTTCTCAGTTGAGTACCTGGTAGAGCCGGTAAACAGAATCCGTATGAATGCTGGCGAGAGTAAACACTATTGAAACTGTAATTAGTGTTGGTTACCGATATTAATCGAAACGTGATCGAACAACGGGCTAGCTTTTATAGTGGGTTTTACCGAAATACCCCCCCCCCCCACCCCCTCCCAACGTTATTGGGGGGTGCAGTGGTGCAGGGAACGGCGACAGTGACTAGGCTCCATTCATCAATTAATGGACAATCAATATTCAATATGCCAGTCGCACGTTAAACGTATAGTCTGACCGTAGGTTAGCTGGCTTTGTATATGAAAGGAATGAAGCAACATGGTAGTCTCTAAGCAGAAGATAACTCTTCACTTCGTTTAACACTTACCGATTACCATCATATTAAAGTTTAACCAAATTAAGTAAGTATCAAAGGGCCAAAGTTTAGGGACCTTTGATATATTATGGCATTACGATTGTGTTAATAATTATATTCCCATACGATTATCGATAGCGTTAGTTATATTTCTGACAATTGCGTTGATTTATCCACCATCTAACATCGCTACTCAACCATTATTCAAAACCAAATCGGAAGTTTACACTTATGCAATGAGAACCAACAAGGTATGCGCATTGAATACCGCTTGATTTCATCATATGGCAACTTTTTCGTGTAACTTTTGATCTAGAACACGTTAGCATTACAATAAGCAATTAATACATAGAGCGTCTAGTTATTCAAGGGAGAGTGGAAGGACCAGAGCAAGAGAAAGATCTTCAATGAGGTGGAGCGACCAGTAGCGGTACCATGAGTTAGTTATCGAAAACTTACGTACGTTAAAAACCCATCGAATTGTTTTTTTCATACTACCGATTTTAGTTCTTAGCGTAACCGCTAGGGCTGTGTGCAAGTTTTTCATAGACATATTAACATAGGCGATATCGAGTCTGTCACTTTTAAACTCATGGTAGCGCTACAGATAAGATCCCAAATGTCGACGATATTAAACTAGTGCATTCTCAAAGCTGTCCTTCGGCAGAATGGCGTCGTGTGGTGCTTCACCACTTCTTCTTCTTCCTTATTGTATTTTCATCAGTACATTTTGACAGTGTATACTGACGAAGAAGAGAAAATAAGTAATTATATTACAACTAGCCCTCATAAACTGTTAATTTTGTTAATTGACTGGCTCGGCGGAACAGTGGTTAGTGACACGGGTTCATAACCTACGGTTCCAAGAGTCGTGGGTTCGATTCCCTCTCGGGACAAATATTTGTGTGACGAACATCGGTGTTTGTTCCGTGTCTGGGTGTATTATTAAATATATTTAAGTTTATTTGTGTATTCACTGTTGATCCTGATTTTCGTAACACAAGTGCTTAAGCTACTTACCACGGGATCAGATCAATGTATGTGATGTTGTGTAATATTTATTTATTTATTTTATTTAATTTCGTCCAAGACCTGAAGAGACTTTGAATGGCTGAAATCCAGCGCTGCCTATATCCAGGACTCGGTCTGACGACAGCAGCAGCTGAGCCATTGCCATTTGCTTACATTTTGTTACTTTTTTATTTATCTGTATTCTACATTTGTGCATATTTTTAAGCAATAAACATAAATTTGTTAATCTACAATCCCAAGTTTCAGGTATAAACATTTACCTAGATTGTTAAGTATAAAAGAACCTGATCACGCAATTCCCACATTGCGAGCGCTTGTACGAAACTTTTTACACATTTAAAGATATTTACGATTATTAACTAGGAAACTACAGAAAACTTGTTTCAAGAATCAAGCTATAACTTGAACATTGCCTTTGGGAAAACCCAAACTTACATGTATGCATGCCGTGTTTAGACTGTAGAAGTATAATTAGTACGCTTTGGTAATTCAGATCTCTGCTGGAGATCAGTCCAAAATTAATAACACAATGCTTAAATTAAGTTCTTTTGTTTGCTTGATATAAGATATTTGTGTAAGCCTTGAATGCTGAAGTATTTAAGCTAGCTTAAATACTTCAGTTAATAATAATACATATTTACATATTATTATCGGCGAAGTCCGATATTATAGTAACTTAGACTTTGGATGAGTGAAGTATTAAGCTGTGTTATCAACCTCGGTATAGTTTCAAAGGACAACTTTTCGAACATGGGCTTTTGAGTATATAGTCTTAATGTGTTTATAAAAAATAAAACTATTTATGCGTAGTCTAACCTTGGGTGAAACAAGATTGGTGTCCAATCCAACATTCCTTATTCTGGTTTAGTTTATTTTCTGCGAAAGGACCACTATTCGTTTGATATTGCTTATTACACCAAGCGTCTGTCAATTCATTCAATATCCGTTTCCCTTCAACCTTTATCCATAAACAGTAGTAGCCACGTAGTAGTTGATTTAATGATTCTTCCTTCCGACCGTTAATAATCATTCTTCCTCCAAGGACATCTCCTTCAACCCTGACTGATGAGTCCACTATAAGGGAGGGAACCACGGTGTAATTTCCTACGAGGTCGACAGTCTCCGGTCATGATGGAGCGTTAAGCGAGGAAGGAAGTGGCGACCCGGCCGGGCGGCAACCACGGAAGCCGTTGAGATATTGACTCTAATGGACTACCTGAATGAGAGTGCATAAATTGTGTAATGAACTGTTTATGGATCAGTGGTGAAGTGCATAACTTGTTCGATGAACTATAAAGCTACAGTGAAGGAGTGTGAGAAGAACAATTTTAAGCTAATTGGCAAGATAAAGATTTCCGAAAATCTATGCGAATTAAAAATACAAATAGTAACAAACAGAGAATTTATATTTGAGTTGCTTGAACATCCAGAGAAAGAAAGTGTCATAATTAATTCAAGACATTTTTGTTTTAGTTTCGATTTATCGGGTTCAGATTTCAATAGATTGACAGCTCTATTTATCAAAGCCGACACTTGTATTGTCTCACTAACTAACTAACTTTGAGGGTAACAAACTAATCCCATGATATCAGAAGCCTGTATTCAAAGATATATTCCGAAGGTCATCCTACCGATATGTTGTCAATCAAAACATATACGAATGCTAATAAAAGAAACAACGTCTGCAGTCTTCCTATAAGGCATCGAAGATATCAATGTTGGCATATGAATGAGCGTGTGGGTAGAACAAGACAATGTATATTGCAGGATACTAAAGCTGAGATAGCAGATGACTTCCGTGGGCGGAAGATTGGATGGGTCTTACACCATTAACTAAATAGAACGACTTGAAGCGGCATTACATTATTAGGGTTAAATGTTAATATGGGCATGCATGAAGGATAATAGAAAGTAATGCCACTATATTATTTTAGCGTTATGTTGGCTTGCTACGAGAATAAGTATATTAAACCATCTAGTAAACGGACGTTAATGTATTGGGTAAAGTTGGAACTGGAATGCACTTACAAATCCACAGAAATACTTCAATATTGATTATATTTACTACCTTATCACATTTTATGGTAGTACCATGCCAAAAGTGAAAACTACCAAGGAATTCATCAAACAGTCAAATATGCCAACAAAACAATTGAAATAAATTGCCAAATTATTTTCGACTGCGGGCGATCTAAAACAATTCGTTCCGTTGAATTGATTATATCGATCAGTGAAAGTACTGTTATTATGTCAGCATGAAGTTATTACACAGAATTTGAAACGATATTGATAAAAATCTCTGAAACAGTCGCCTCGGGTTTCTTTACGAGACGGAATGTTTTGAAATAGGGATATGAGTTTGTGAAACAGTCAATGCTGTGTAGATACTTTGCAGTCGAAGTTAAAAATAGGAATCTGATATCTTTAATGAAATGCTTTGACGGGCTTCGTACACCTTATAGTCCAGTCAAATTAGAAAAAAATCTCGGAATTTGAGATACCCAGCTGTAAGTCTGTAAATACTTAGATATTGACGTCCTAAAAATTGTCTCAAAACCTACATATTGTAGGGTGTACGCAACTATTAAATTTTCAAGGTCAAATGTCTCAAATATCAGTTTTATGAACTTTTGAGCAAAACGGGAAGTTTTATCATAAAAGTGTGTAGGAGAAAATTACTTATCTTCTATTTATCTATAAAAATTGTCGGTACGTTTTATTCCTCAGATTGACGATTTCAGAGATACAGCGATGCAAATAGTTGAAAAAGTTGTATTTTCAAAAGCTTCCAGGCCCACGTGCGATTGTGCTAGACAGTTAAAATTTTCACGAATGATGTATTTTAGTAGCCTCTATAACATCTAATACTAGAAAAAGCTTAAAACCAATGTTTAAGTGGGTTCTCATACAAAAACTATGGTTTTTTTTCTCACACTTGGCCGGTTTTTAACGTGGTTACCCCAGTAAACCTATTCCAGACGACACCTTTTATACATGAAGAACACGTTGTTTATAAGGAAGCCTAGTTAAATAATTGTTTTGTGTTGTTTTCAGTATTCAGAAGATTTAAGATTTCTGCGTTTCATTAAATTAAATTTGGTTAATATGGATCTTCAAGTTCATAATAGAGTGAGATGGACAGTTAACATTTTTAAAATGTATTTTTTTTCAGTTATACTTGAAACAGAAATTCTAATAATTGGTTATTTCGTACTTTTTGACGCATAATAAGCAGTTTAAATGTACTGTAACGTATATGTATAGTACTAAAAACAACATAAAACAATTATTTAACTAGGCTTCCATATAAACAACGTGTTCTTCACGTATAAAAGGTGTCATCTGGAATAGGTTTACTGGGGTAACCACGTTAAAAACCGGCCAAGTGTGAGAAAAAAAAAACATAGTTTTTGTATAAGAACCCACTCAAACATTGGTTTTATATGCTGTTTCTAGTATAAAATTTTATAGAGGCTACTGAAATACATCATTCGTGAAAATTTTAAGTGTCTAGCACAATCGCACGGGGGCCTGGAAGCTTTTTAAATACAACTTTTTCAACTATTTGCATCGCTGTATCTCTGAAATGGTGAATCTTAGGAATAAAACGTAGAGACAGTTTTTATAGATAATTAGATAATAAGCAATTTTCTGCTACAAACTTTTATGATAAAACTTCCCGTTTCGCTCAAAATTTCATAAAACTGATATTTGTGACATTTGACATTGAAAATTTAATAGTTGCGTACACCCTACCATATGTAGGTTTTAAGACCACTTTTAGGGTGTCAATATCTAAGTATTTACAGACTTACAGCTGGGTATCTCGAATTCCGAGATTCTTACCTAATTTAAGCTTAAATGACTGGACTATTAGTATTTCAGTTACTTGTTTAAAATACATGTCAATTTCAAAAAAGCTTTATCAGTACTTAAATATTTCGAAATAAGTAAAGAAATATCAAAGCTATTGTGGCTGATTTAAAAGAGCTTTGTGTCATCATTACCGACATTTATAAATGGCTTCTGCATCAGCTATGTTTTGCGAAATAAGGACCAGTGAATAGGGCACCTGATGGTGAAACACTTGCACCTCCTTCCCTACCTACTACTATAGATCTCACATTATATCCCAGATGAAAAAATCTCGAATTCAATAAAAAAAAATCGTCATAATTTGTGATCAGACGACCATTCAGATTCTCCGCTTGAAATTAGCCAATCGCAAAATCGTGCAACACGATATGCATTCGCACACTTCCCACAGACTCCGGCACATCGGTTACGTCTCATATCGCATTTCAATGGCACAGTTCACCAGCTATGCGTCTCGGTGCATACCTGCATACCGACCGGTCGCGGCCGCCCACCGCCTGACTCACCACTCACCAGGCAAGAGGCTGTGATGCAATCCCAAAGGTCGACTGACGAGCCGAATGCTGTGAACGTTGGGAGAGATCATGGTATGTACGGCGCTGATGGAAGTGAAATGGAATCTTGGCACTGTACACAAAAGGGTGCTACCCAGAAAGTTGTGACATAAGCTATGTGTTGGTAAATACGGATTGCTGTGCGTGTAGTTTTGCATACAGATTTGCAAGGAAAACACTATTTAATTGTATGGTTTTACCCATTGAATTTTATTGTGTATGATATGAGCTGAGCAATTAATAAAGAACAAACTATTTATGCGATTAAAAAAACTATTTACAAAAAAATATTGAAGAAAACTATTTCAGACACGAATGAATATTCCTCATGGATCACATACGGCGTACATACAATTCAAGACCACACATCGATGTGTGAACAAAACTGGCATACTTGAAAGATGACGAATGGTCGCGTACGAAAACAAAGCCATTGAAATCAAAAGTTATATTACACACAAGCATTATCCTCCTTCAGTGTGGCGCTGCACTGAATGGTCATTGTTTCAGAATTGACTCAGTGTCTGACTGTGAGATGGGTATTCTGAGGATTTACGTAACCTTACTCTTAGATGTTAATTCTATTATGGGTTACGCATTGGTAATTTAGATGCAAGACTGAGAATTTGATGGATAGGAGTTCAAAATGCAAGTTAAGTCATATTATCACGTTTATTTTATCAATATTCTTTGCAATTGATAATGAACTTGTTACATGACTGAAAAAAAATGCACTGATGGAGATGATTATTTGCGATGCTACTATTGCTTACCTAAGCTTTTATGAGACAAAAAGTTCACAAATTGCTTTCACAAATACAATGTAAATACACCGATAGGATGTCAGGAATCTAGATGTAGGTTCCCAGATAGGTCTATCAAGTGGTTGACGGGTAGATGTGTCCGTTTATCGCGATGGTGGCGTGCGACACGATAAACTACGGCGATACGAGTAGATCCTGCGTGCCGGACAACACTTTATGGTGGTAGATAAGTGCTTAAAGTACAGGTTTCCTCGGCTAAAGTAACGTCAAATTTTGTAATTTCCTGCACTATTACTACGACCGGCAATTTGTCCCGTAACTTGGTAAACCAAGTATTGATACTTTTATCGTGTAGATATTTTGAATCTTTACGCCTATGCATAGAGAGGACGAGTCAGCCCAGTACCATGTTACTTGATGGTAAGCAAGAGGTTTAGTTGCTTATTTCTACCCCGTGCCATTAAGTCATGGCCATTCCATGTGTCCTCCCTTTATATATTTCCGGGTTCATAGAGCCAGACGTGAAACGTTATCTATGCAAACCTTCAAGGTAGCTATTATGCCCCATATGTGGACATCAGAGCCGCTTACTATCAGTTGGAGTAAGGCCTGAACGTCGAATTAAAAAAAAAGCACTACGTTGATGAAATTTTAAGGCGACTCTAGGGTCACGCGGCACTGTATTTCCATAGTAATAAACAAGCGTGTTATTACTAGTTTGAACGCGCCTTATTGTTGAATTTCGGTCGTCCACCCGGGCCATTAGCTAGGCTATAGCTGGCGAACACAGCTTTGCTCTGCTCTACTGATCTATAGCTCTCCAGCCGTGGCAGATGAGTCACCGGCCGGGGCAGACGCGCCGCCGCCATTATTGGACCACCCGCTCACCTGCCTTGCGCCGGCGCATGACTCATGGCGCCACAGTTTGTTAGCACCAGTGAATTATCCTCCTTTTTTAGTCCGACGTCCAGGATGACCTGACCTGATGGAGGTTTGTATGAGGTCGACAGGCAAAATAGAATCTATTAGAACGCAATAGAAATGGATCCATATGATTACATAGCAATTAATGCATGTATAACATGTGATCATAATTTACTAAATCGTAGAAGAGGGAAATGAATCCTGCAGGAGTAAATGTGAAGTTTTCTTAGAGACTAATATTCTGAGGTTCTTTATGTTTCTCTACTGTAACTCCACATACACTGTGTGTGCCCGGGCGCCGGTTGGCCAATTGTTGTGGCTTTTAAACTTAGATCAGATAAATGTGCACTGATATGTAAATGCAGCCGAGTGCGTTGTGAGGGAATTTCGTTATTATACAATGATATACTTTTATTAAGAAATTATTGAAGAGCTGGACCAGTTTTAAAAGTTCACGTTCCGTGTATAATTTTTGCTTTGATTCCATTGCCCAGTTACACAATGACAATGGATTGTATGCAACATTTTTAATACAATTTGTTACCAAAGATTTTACAAAACCAGTTTTATTTCAAATATTCATAAATGACTATAAATTTTCAGTCTTACGATCTCATTTAGATAAATAAACGGTACATACTTTTGATAAAACGGAAAGAGAGAACTTTCACTAAAAACATAATTTAATTTACATATTTCAGCGGATACGATGTTGAAAGTAAACGTGGTACCACTTTTAATTGGATTGCAGGAAAACGACAGTAATTATTTATTGCGAGTAAAATAATTTTAATTAGTCGAAAGCTATACTATTGCCTTCTTAATTACTAATATTAGTTGTAAGTTTTCATATACAGTTATGACAGAAACACGTAATAACATAACATAATACTGCGCGAAGTTTTAATATAATAATAAGAACGTAATATTCAATCTCTATTCAACGCTGAAGGAAAACATCGTAAGGAAACCTGCACATCTACGAAAAAATCTTAGGTTGTGTAGTCAGCCAACACGCACTTGGCCAGCGTGGTTATGGGCTGATGATGATGATGAACGTAATATAATATTCAACCTTCATTTTCTTGCTGGGTAAAAGTAGATTGGTCACAATTAACTCATCCTAAAAAGAATAAGTAATGAATATCATACAACATACACATTAATAAGATTCCGTGCGAAGTTGCTAAAGCAATTGTGTGTGTATATCTTATATCAGAAACAACAATAGTACACAAAAACATTAAAATAAATACAAACCAGATTCGAGCCCAGTAGACGGGCACTATCAAACATCGATTTAAGTCAAAAAAAGTTAAAGGCTTAATGCCAAAATCCACTCCAAAAGCTTTTCATACGTCTTTGCACGTCCAAAAAATTTAACCAATGAGTTAAAAGAAATATGTAAGGGTCCATAAAGCCCCGAGCAGACTCTGAGTCACTGCACTTATAAATAAAATAAGATTACCAGTAATACTAGCGGGCAACGCTCGCTGTAATAAGTTAGGTAATTACGTTATTTTTAAACGTAGGTCAAGATCGTGACTGCATTCACTTTCCAATGATAAAGAAAGCTGCCTTAATTAGATGAAATAATTTATTCTGCAAGTAGATTTCATGAAATTCTTTCGCATGTCAAATCACAGGTTAATTAATTACAAATAAATAATAATATGTACAAGTTACATAATTTTTGGATGTCCAAGCGAGCAGCACATCATGTCCATGGATTCTTATCATTCAAATAGTCTTCTACTTTATAGTATCCCTTTTTCAAAAGACAAGATTTAATATAGACTTTTTAATTTATACAACGGCAATTCAATAATATTTTGCGGAATTTTATTGAACAATATTATACTTAAACCTATGAATGATTTTCCAACTTTTTGAAGCCTGAGTCTTGGAACGGAAAGCTTATATTTATTTCTGGTGTTAAAATTGTGAGAATCCGACTTTTTATTTAATAAGTGCATGTTTTTATGAACATACACGATACAATCTAAAATGAACTGAGAAGCTACGGTTAGAATATCTATATCTTTAAAAATATCTCTAAGGGAGTCGCGCGGTCTTATACCATATATGGATCTGATGGCCCTTTTTTGTAGTACAAAAATGGTTTGAATGTCTGTAGCAGATCCCCACAGCAGAAGACCGTATGACATAACACTATGGAAATAGCTGAAATAAACTAATCTTGCCGTTTCAATGTCAGTCAACATCCTGATTTTTCTGACTGCATACGCAGCTGAACTAAGTCTATCTGCCAGAACAGAGATATGAGGTCCCCACTGTAACTTAGCATCTATAGTGATTCCTAAAAATTTTGTAGATTCAGTCAATTCTACAATTTCCTTATTTACAATAATGTTAGTATCAACTTTTCTTACATTAGGCATTGTAAATCTTATACATTTCGTTTTTGCATTTAACAATAAATTATTTGTATTAAACCAGCGCAGAACTTGCGAGAGGGCACTATTTACCTCGTCGTAGTTATTTTTACCTCTGTCAACCTTAAAAATCAAAGATGTATCATCAGCAAACAGTACCGTCTCACATAGATTCGCAGTTAAGTAAGGAAGATCATTTATATAAATCAAGAACAGTAAAGGTCCCAGAATTGAGCCCTGAGGCACTCCCATGAGAATGGGAGCGCCACAAGAATCAACTCCATTGACATTAACTGTTTGCACCCTATCTTTAAGATATGATTTCAACAAATTATTCGCCTCATCTGAGATTCCATAATGATTCAATTTCATTAGCAATATCTCATGATTTACACAATCAAAGGCTTTTGACAGGTCACAGAAGATGCCTATTGCATCTTGCTTATTCTCCCATGCGTCAAAGATATGCTTGACAAGTGCCACTCCCGCATCAGTGGTGGATCTTCCTTTGGTGAAGCCAAATTGTTTTTTATGTAATAGCTTATTTTCATTGAAATGAGACATTAATTGAGTGTATATAATTTTTTCGAAAATTTTACTAAGTGCGGGTAGTACAGAAACAGGGCGAAAATTGGATGGATCACTTTTATTACCTGCCTTGAATAAAGGAATTACTTTACTAAATTTCATCAAATTTGGGAAATGACCTACCTCTATACACATGTTAAATACGATAGCTAAATGCGGGGCTATTGTGGTTATAATTGTTTTTAATAGTTCCACAGAAATACCCCATAAATCTTCAGTCTTTTTAAAATTTAATTCTTTAAAGGCTCTCAAAATTATTTTGTGATTTACTTGGGTAAATTTAAAAGATACTAAACATTTTTCTACAGTTGCTATAAGGAGGGATTGAGCTTGGTGTGAGCATGAGTTTAGTTTGCTTGTAGTAATTATAGGAATATTAGAGAAATATGTTTCAAAAGCATTTGCAACTTCCTTATCAGAATCAATATGCTTATCATCAACTATAAGAGAGAACTTGTTGTCATGTGTTTTATTTTTACAAGTCTCTTTGTTAATAATTTTCCATGTAGTTTTTATTTTATTATTTGATTTACTAATTTTTTCTTTAAAATAATTAGACTTCGCAATTGCACACACTTTCTTAAATAGTTTTGAGTAATTTCTACCATAATTTATAACACTAATATCATTTGATTGTGATTTAATGTCATATAATTCATATAATCTATTTCTACTTTTGTAAATGCCTTTAGTTGCCCAAGATAGTGGGAACGTATAATGGATATTGATTTAAATTGCAGTATAGTAGTTTTAGTGGCAATACTCAAATTTAAGCACGTCGTGGTACATAAATATTTCGCCTACTAAAATAGTGGGAACAGATGTCTAGTCTCGACGAACTGTTTGAGTCATGTTGTGACTGTTGTGATAAATTACTATGCTTATTTACAAGTTTGACGCAGAAAATGTTCTTGCACAGACACACAAAACAATTTATAGTTAGACAATTGGCCCTTAAATAGAAAAAAAAACGGTATAACTACCATTTAAGCAATTTTATCGTTATTAACGATCTCTTCCAGATAACCCAACTGATCGAAAACACGTTTTACAGGAAAGGATAGAGACGTGCAAGGAAAAGCACATATGACTTTTATAACGCTCTTAAATATCAATGTCAACTTCACCAGTACCACTGACAGCGGGTTTAGGATGCCCTATAAAACTGAATGTAAATTTTTGTATGAAGCCAAGCTTTATGCTGCTACAGTGGTATAACTTGTACGTTTTCTTGCGGCTTCGCGAACGACACATATGCTCACCACACATTGTCGAGAGCGATTGTCTGATGTCATGCGAAAATAATAGACCGTTCTATTTCTTACTTCGAAGTTCGAAGTAAGAAATAGAACGGTCTATTCGAAGTTCGAAGTTCGAACAGACAGACACATTGTCTTAAAGACTAATTTGTATTAGTGATATAACATTTGATATATATTTTAAACTCTCAAAAAACAACACGGTTTTCAGTTTTCTAACATAATATTTAATTGAAGGACATTCTTGTTTTTTGACTGGCTCGGTGGAACAGTGGTTAGTGACCCAGGCTCACTACCTACGGTTCCAAGAGTCGTGGCTTCGATTCCTACTCGGGACAAATATTTGTGTGACGAACATAGGTGTTTGTTCCGTGTCTGGGTGTGTTATTAAATATATTTAAGTGTATTTGTGTATCCACTGTTGATTCTGATATCTGTAACACAAGTGCTTAAGCTACTTACCACGGGATCAGATCAATGTATGTGATGTTGTACAATATTTATTTATTTATTTATTTATTTAGCGAACAAAATTTTGGAAATTAAGACTACAAATCGTATTTTAACACTTGTATCAAAATTGATACAGGCACAAGGTCTACCTTGAGAGAATGTTTACCTAAGATATCATTTTGCAAACTTACTCGACGCAAATATGCAGATGATAAAGATGCATTGTAGTAATAATAGTAACGAATAAAGAATTTACCAGAGAACTATGTCAAGATGGAGTTGTTGGTCCGATCTTCACTCAGGACATACGTGATTTTTTTCGATTCGATGGCAAAATCAAATGTATTCGGCCCAGTATTCGTCCACACGAATCGCGTTCTTATTGTTAAGTTATCTTAAGCACCCATCAAGTCACTCTGTGAGCAGGTTGCCAGATTTATTCGTGCTAAGAATTTGCTTGTACATATTAATGTTTGAGGAATGCGACAATTTGTAAGATTCACGGTAATGAGAAGCTTGTGTCCAACTTCAAATAAATAAGCAATTATAAAGTACTATAAGAAACACATATTGGAGGCTGTAGTTTGTACTTATTCAACTACCAGTCGCCGCAATACCACTTACAGACAACTAAGGTATGAATCAAAGAATACTGCAATCTTCGCTTGACAGCACAACGCATCATCAAACATGTTGTTTTTAGCATAGCAATAAAACTGCATTTGCGGTGCACTGCCGCTGCAACAATAGAACATAGCCCCGACAAAGACGACGCATTGGGCATCAGGATGGCCTCAATAGTCCACATCTGGGACAACTGTACTGACAGACAGTAGACAGTGTTTCTATATTGAAAACACTGCTTGTAAGTATTAAATAAGGAAATATGATAACATCACATACAGTAGAACTCCAATTATCCGAATTAATGGGGACCGGGACCCATTCAGGTAATCAAATATTCAGATAATCGGATTTTTTTTTTAAATTGCCATTGGAGAGAAAAAAAGTTATGTTTTGATATTGCACAATTTTTTTATTGAATTAAATGTAGGAAACATGATATTTTCACATGTTTTAAATATAAAAAAAAACGGAGGGAAGGACAATAGTGAGCAAACACGCAAACACTGGCTTCGCGGGGGGAAGAATAATAGTGCACTAAGACATTTTTTGGAAAAAAAAAATCTGAAAGTGATTCGGATAATCGGCGATTCGGATAGTCGGAGTTCGGATAATTGGAGTTCTACTGTACATCGATCTGATCTCTTTGGTAAGTAACTGAAACATTTGTGCGGATATCAGAAACATATTTTAAGTATTCTAAAAAACTCAAAATCAATTTCTTCACGGATTGCAAGTCGAATCAAATCCAAAATGAACTAACAGGAGCGTACAATCTATTGGCAGTTTTAAAGTCAAGGAATTCCTAATAATACTTGAATAACCTTGAAGAATGCTGTAGAAAGAATGCTACAGATTTCAGAATAGTAACGTATTTCCAAAGTAATTTGTACAAGTTAACAATCTGAAGCAGATATATCTAATTAAGGTTTAGGCTAAACAGATCTCTAGCATTCGTCTAGTCTCGGTTCAAAGGCTTGTAGGCCAGCTGTTGCATTGCTCTTGTTTCGAACACACACCCGCTATTCTAACCTGAGTATTAACCTTAATGCTCGTCGGGTTTCTAAATGAGACTGCAGAGTTGACAGCCAAGAAAAGTGGGGTTTCACCAGACGCTATCGGGTGAGAAATCGAGAGAAAATACGCTTTATAAATGAAGATGAAAAGCTTAGGCTTAGTGCAGAGGTTGCCGGTGAATAATAACACATTCATTGATCTGATTCTGTGCTAAGTTGCTTAAGAACTTGTGTTATGGTATACACAACAGTATAATACACAATTATTCTTCAATAAATATTAGAATACATGAGTTATTATCCTTGAAAACGATATATGCGATAACTATAATAAAAACAGGGTAAACATTACCGATCTCTTGAATTTTCTTTAAATTGTCTAACATTATCTGAAGATAATAATATACTACTTTTCAGGCAATATCATTTCCGTAATTCAACGCCAATCTAGTATGAAGAACACATAAATTATGATGCAGCAGATGCCGACACATGATTAGAAAGTTCAAGTGCGAATTCTTATGCTCTATTTGCATTGCCACTCAAAGCGGTGACATCAGAATTGACCGCTAAATCAAAATCAGTAGTGACGTTTATATTCAAATATTTGCACGAAACGGGTACCGAACAGACGACCACTCATTTGTATTCCCACCAACACTCGTTCGGGGAACGGCAATGGATTCGGTGCCGTTCGGTAATTAACGCAATTGTACGGAGTCGTGATTAGGTTAGAGACTAATTTCTTATTAATAAGAATGAAGGGACTCTTGGTGCTATTTAATATTATAGTCCTGATTTTAAGTCAGACGGAAAATGTATGAAAGACCAATGGAGGAGACGTAATTTGGCGTTTGAACAACTTGCTTTGATATGCACCTAAATACTCTTTACGGACAGTTTGGAACCATTGAACTCTTAATATCGTTTTGTCGATTATAGTATTAGACATTAACTCTTGCATTGGAGATTCGATATACGACTCGAATACAAAAGGCTATGATTTTACATACTTATGATAAGCATATTATATTTAAATAATTTTCAATAAGCATGAATTACTTCATTCAATTTTCACTCGCACACATCTGTTAATCGAAACACAATTTGGTGACTAGGAAGACGTCTAGTTTGTTTATTCCGTAAGGTATATGAAACTCCGAACATAAATAGATGCAAATAAATCCACCGTTCAAGTTCTACCAAATCCAAAAATACTTCTAACTTATATGAAAAATAAAATTTACAATTATGGACTTTACCACACCGTCTTACGACTAGGGTTCATCTTCCAAACAGATTAAGAAGCTGTGCGACTTTCATCTCTATTCCTTCGACTTAAGAGTGACGTTATTAGGGGTGCTTCAGGGCACAACAATGCGCCCGGTGTTATAGTATCTAAACATCCGGTTGTTAAACAGACGACTTCATTTGATGGAGTGTCTTTTCTTGTAGGAAACTAGCTGCCTGGAATGAGTTTCCGGATTTCCTTTGAAGTAAAAGCGTTTAACTTACGTGTTGAGTGCTAAACGTAGTGCATTTCGTGATACCATTATGTTAGAAATGTTAAAGACATGAGCGAAACGCTTATGTAATTGGTACTCGCTCATCATTTGCGTCGTCACCCAGTGTAGTTAACTATTAGTTAGAGTGGTGCTTTTGTACTTGTTTGCCTATCTTTATGTTACATATACGTCGGCTGATTGTTTTCAAGGATTATGGAATCGTTAGGAGAAAATATTTGCTTCCCTTTTATAAGTAATTGAATTCTCCGTTAATAAGACAACAATGTGAGGTAATAATATTAAAATTAAATAATACATTAAAATTCCTAATGTTGAGAATGAACTTGAACTTGCCGCCACATGGCAAACGTTAACTTTTGTAAACTATCGACAAACTTTTCTAATCATCGGGCGCTGTAAACCATTTACGCCAGCCAGTTACGACCGTCTATTTCAGCCTGAAGGCTACCGTGTTTCCATTCATGAATCAACCGACTACACAGCAACGTAAAGATAAAAAAAAAAGTACAAACAAACGTAATTATAACGGTACCAATAGGCCGGTGCAGCCGCCGTAAAACAAAAGGCGGTGAGGCCTGAAATTGACAGATGTACCCACAACCGTCGGTCAGTCCTCCACGATGGTCTTGTGCCGAATCGGTGGTGCGAAACGATTTCTACACATTCCGCCGATAAACTGATTATTTATTCATTTAATTAACCCCCTATTTTCTTTTTAAAAACATCAAAAAGTTTCACTAGCACATATTTGTCACTGGTTGGTTTTGCACTGAGGAGAGAAGAAAAAGAAAGAAAAGTTCACATTGTATACTTTTTGAATTTGAAAAAGAACGCGTAAGGTGTTTGAATGTGCGCGGGACGCGTAGCCCGGCGCTCGCGCAGCGGGTGAAGCGGCGACTGGCGCGCGCGCCGATTGTACTCAGCGCCACCACGACACCAGACACTGGTGGGATATTGTTCAGTGCTAGATGATTGAGGAGTTCATTTGCACCGCATCTGGTTAATATTTCACTTTCGAAAATAGATCATCTAAGCATGGAGATATTGTTTATTGTTCAACGCAGCAGATGTGAGAACATTGCAGTCACATAATATTTATATAACATAAGCCAGATGAAATCAAACGTTACTTCGAATGTTGCATAGGTATCGAGTTTACTCAAACAGTGAAATGTTTATAATTCAAATGTATTTCTAAAGTAGTATCTGTAGCGTACATATACATCAGCAAAGTATTAAACTTTTCATGTGCTGATATACATACAGATCATTTTGATAATGTAACGATGTACGAGTAGAGTCTGAAAGAATCAGAAGCCGTCAATTGAACAGATCACTAGAACAAATAGAACTAAGAACACACGGGGATCTATAGAGAAGATCTATACTAATATTATAAAGCTGAAGAGTTTGTTTGTTTGTTTGTTTGAACGCGCTAATCTCAGGAACTACTGGTTCGATTTGAAAAAAACTTTTTGCGTTGTATAGACCATTTATCGAGGAAGGCTTTAGGCTATATAACATCACGCTGCGACCAATAGGAGCAAAGATACAATGGAAAATGTGTTAAAAACGGGTGAAACGCGATCGAAGTCGCGGGCACAGCTAGTACTTAATATAGATAAAAGTAGATAACTTTCGTCCAGATAACGCGTTGCAACATAGGTCAATAGACAATGGCAGGCGAGCCTTGCGCCGGTGCGTGAGCGCATCACGCAAGAAAGCGCATAATGATCGAGTTCGATGGAACCGACTCGTGCGCAATCAGCACGGGGTCCCATCGATTAACGATCGCGAATCGCATCGCAATCGAATGAATCGTTTTGCGGTGCGTTCACCCGATTTTCACTGGGAGACGTTTGGCTTTATGGAGGTCTGGTACTGGAGCTGATGAGCTCGAAATATTCTGATGAGTTTCCAATAAACATACATATATTGTATGGTCTCGTGAGAGAGAAGCATGTTAAATATTATTCAATGTAATGTCAAAGTCATATTTCGTATATGTTAAGAAACACAACTAATTGGATGATTAAAAAGAGCAGTTAAGCCAATCTATAGATACTTAAAATACTCGGCGAATTACTTTTTTAACCAAAGTAGTTTGCTAAATGTAGTCTTCTCTTCTTCTTCTTCTTATACGTATGGTTGATGAACAACCTGGTGTCAGAGTTTTTAAGCCGCCCGTAGGCCTCTGACATGGCTAAATGTAGTAATCATTGTGTACATTAACCTTCCGTACGTTTACAATAACATCCTGAAGTGTAGGAGCCGTTGATTTATATTAATGAAAGTTTCCCGATTTTATAATGAATTAAGTAAATCTAATTTGTACGGGTTGAGGAGAGTTTAAAATAAATGTTAACTTCATTATCGTAACAAAACAAGTGGGCTTAGACTAAAGTAGGAATTTAGGGATTGCCAATCATTATCAACAAAATATCGCATCCAAGACAAACCCAATTTACGGTAACATGTTTTTTCTGTGCTGGAAAATCAATCTGTCAGATATTCTAATCGGAGAAAAGCAAAGTGGACCTCACATCGAGGGAGGCGACAAGACACGCTCTGAATGCCGCCCGCCGCACAATACGAGACAATACGAGATTGCTTCCACGTGGGAAGTGGGAACTGTGATCTGTCAACGTTATTGATTCAGGGAATTGAGCATTGTTCGCGAATTGAGTGATGCAGGAGACGGCGCACGGCAATGAAGTAAGAAATCAACAATCCGTTGCTATTTCAGTTTTAGGGGTGGGAGCCATCCGCTCCCCCGTAAGTCCGGTGATGATGACGAGGCTACTCCAAGCCATCATCGTAAGGTAGTAAAAATAAAAATGTTTTTTCAATCCACCGGCCGTGTTGCCTAAACTCTTATTTAGCCTGTCAAAACATGGCAGGTCTGATATAATTTCTTGTGATATTGAAACCACCATTACCATTGGTCCTTACCATAAAGACAACTTAACAAAACCTACACACTATATTATATTGGTACAATAAGGAGAATTGTACAGTCACTATTAAAGTTTAAGGGAATGGGAGTTTACGGCATGGATGACCTATTTCCATTAATGATCGCCCCTCCATAAGTTCAAGGAGGGACCGTAAACGATACTCTTTCGTCGTTAGTAGTGTTGGCGACCAGTAAATTACTTTAATAGCTTCTTTGTGCTCTAGAGCTCCCCTAATCAGCTGGAGGAAACTGATATAAAGTGTAATTGTAGTAAAAGACATTTAACAGATTAATGTCTGGATACCCGCGGTGTCCTAATGGATGTTGCGACATTTCTGCGCTTGCTGTAAGTCTGGATCGACGGGGTTCCGTTTGTAGCTATAATTTAGCCTCAAGAAAATCTTTAATTCTAAATAATATAGAATTGTTTCATTGGTTTTCGCCGGTTACAACTATATAAGGTTTAAAATCTGGTGGGAACTATTTGTCCTACATCTTATTACGGGTTAAACAAACACACATACAGTTTAAGTTATCAATAGATTCTGCCTCAGCATGTACAGCGCTGTTATTCTGGCAGAACCTTTGACATTGAGGTTTGAGATACATAAGAGGTTTAAATTGAAAAACCTTGCTATATTTATATGTTACATTTATCAAAGTTATAACACAGAAAGCAATGCTCGAATAGAAAGATAAAAGAAAACTCCACAGAAGTTAAACAAAAATAAATATAAGCCTGTAATCAATACTATTTATCGGATCACCAGGATTATCAACTCGACCTTACTCTAACTCAAACACGCCAAGTTGATAATTTAGAAGTCAGGGTCGCTTTGATTCGCCAATGAGGGCAAATACAGACTGAACGAAATACAATGTGTCATCATGAAATGGCAAATTTCTTTAGGTTTCGTTTCATCGATCTTGGCTTGTATTGGCGAAGCTTTCAGAAAGCCTTTCGACTTTTCTCGATTGGGTAATCATGACATCATTCATCCCTAAATAAGCGGATTATTTACAAATACAACATACATTTATTTACGTATCTCAGGCTCTGACTGGTTCAATAGCGCATTAGATTAGTCGGTTCCATCTCCGGACAAATATTTATGTGATGAACATCTGTTTGTTCCGTGTCTGGGTGTTTTATTTATATTCCTATTTGTGTATCCCTCTGTTGATATCCGTAAAACAAGTGTTTAAGCAACTTAGTTCGGAATCGAAGCAATGGTAAGTTATGTTGTGAGATATATCTAATATTTATTTATTTACTAGATGACCCGACAGACTTCGTCCTGTCAAAAAAATGTGAAAAAGAAAAGGGCTGTTTTTAGGGTTTTCCCGGCAATTATTAAATTTTTTCTCGCCGTAAGAACCATCCTTGGACTTCAACAAACATTTAAAAAAAGAATTAGCCAAATGGGTTCAGGCGTTGTTGAGTTATGCGCTTACCAACACATTTTGCGATTAATTTTTATATTATAAGATATGATTAACCTAAAATAAAAACATGTATTAGAAAAAAAAATCTATATGAAAACATAATTCTGTCGCTAGCTTACTTTATACTTATTGTGTGTTCTGCACAATATCAAACTGTCATACGACTTGTACGTACAATTCATGGTAAATATCAACTGCCACGTAGCTTAAGACCTTCAACAGTAATGGCCGTCATAACTTACGAGGACGACCATGCCGACTGCAAAGTCAGCACTAAATGGGTGTGCAAGTTACGTTTTATTTAAATGTGATACTATATTAAATTATACTTGGAATAACTTTCATTACTCAAGCCTTAAATAAAATATTCTAACAAAATATCAGACTACCTAGACCGGAATTATTTAAGCAGACATGATGTACCGTGAAATTATTCTTCTATTCGTCTAAGCCAACGAAACATGATGTGGTTAAAAATTTACGAACAAGAAATCGAACGAATATCGGTTTCCCGAACCCCTACCCCTTCTCCAAAATAGGTTAATATAATTCTGTGTAGTAAAGCAGTAGGTACACGTATAATATTAGGGGTAGTTCACGCGAATATCACCAAGTTCGTGAACTAGGGTACTATTCTTGCAGGTGCCATTCGTGCAGGTTCTCTTCGTAAACTACCCCTAATATTTGACGATGTTGTCAGATATTAAGTGTTTTATCAAGAGTCCATCAATAGTTATTATAATAGTCACAGCTTAATCTATGTGTCCTCATAGATGTCGGGTTATGCTTTCGCAGAAATATTAATTGTGTGTGTGTATAAATCCTTTTCATTTAATACTTAGGAATATATGCTCTGAATAACTTAATAATCGATTTATATGCAAACCTATTTCGCGTGCAAAACACACAAAAACACACGTAGCTTCGCAACTCAACGCTCACTCCATCAATACCAAGCCATTGTTATCTTTGCAGAAAACAAATAAGCCATAACAGCTGATATTCTGGCCCTCAGCCAGGGTCGGGCACGCGCGCACTTGCGCACTGCGCCTGTCAACATGGCCGCATCGACACCGGGAATGCAGATATCGACGAAGGTAATCGTACACACCACGCGAACATTCACGCGGACCACGTAAGCAGCGATGGTGGAACCCCCCACGGAAATGTTCAACAGGATATCTAATAATAAACTCATTGCACTGGTGTAAGGTGCAGACTAACTAATTTGCTCTAATCAAACAATTGAACGAGATCTTGCAAGTGCCTTACCACCGCTATCGAGGATGACAGCATTACGTCAGTATGAGTAATGGAAACTTTCATCGTAATAGACTATCATTTCCAGATGGTAATGGGTGTAGAAGTGAGTTAACAAACCGAGTCACGCACAGGGCCGGTCGGACAGCTCCTGGCCAACTAATCGTCTACACTGTGCACAGTTCTATCCTGCATTGTTTACTCATCGAAACCTGCAGTTCAAAAGCTCGTTTGTCCCACAAAGACAAAAGCAATTTTGCATATTGCGTACCTAACTACAAGCGAACACACGACGATATCCAATACATCAAAATTTCCAAACAATACCTCTTTATAATAGCCTCCCGATAATACAATAATACTGTAAATACCTATTGACTAAGCTGGAAAACTAAGCACGATCCGAACGGTTGCAGAAATATCGCGAATACGGAAGCGTTGTGGGCACTAAGTTTCAACTTTAACATTCAAATATAAAAGGAGCTCGTAAAACCACTGAAAACACTGTTGATTTATCACTTCCTGACTGTCCGATAGCATCCACAAGCAGAGGAATATTCTATCACCGTCAAAAGGAACACAAAAATAGTCTCTACGAAATTAACCACTGGAGTTAAAAACGCGAAATCATTATTTTGCGAAGCGCCACCGGTCTCCTTGCACGAGGAAGGAGGTGGTGGTTTATTTGTTTCGTTTTATTTTCCGTCCGATCCGTGTAGGAACGCGCCCGGGCCTGGCCGGCGACCGACTGGAGGGATCGACCGTGCCAACCCTAGGGGAGGCTGCGTATTTGCGCGCGCCTGCCGAGCCATTATCAACCGAGCCACCACAGCATACGGATTCAGTTTGCTTGAAGGGATTACAGTCGTCAAACATTTGGAGTTGTTTCGCTTAGATCGTAAGAGACAAGAGGGTTGTTGAAATGCGGCCGTATTGTTAAAGCGGTAAGGTTCCTTTTGGCGTGGTGTTGGAGGTCAGAAGCGAGGCTAGGGATGAGGCGCGGTCGCAGTAAAGTGAATGAGGGTGTAAGCGACACAGAGGGCGTTGTTTCCCGTAGAGAGCTGTTACCGGGCGCTTTCATTAAACTCACTTTGTTAGCTCGCCAATATAGCCGGATAAGCGAACACTCTATCGCTCAGCTGGGTTAAATGTTCAAACGGAATTCATGGACAAGCCATATGTAATTACTCCTGTGAGTATAATTTAGTAGGTAGAAGAGATGATGACGTATTTGATTAACCGCAACATTTATCTTCATCATCATCATCAGCCCATTCCTGTCCACTGCTGGACATAGGCCTCGACAAATGAACGCCACTTCTCTCTTATCCTCGGCCACTCGCCTCCAGCAATGGAGCAACATTTACATTCGACTGCAACTTTTGACAATATATTCTACGGCCATGAAATTCTTAATTTTATAGCTGCTTCCATATTGTACACTTATGGAGCATCCAAAATAGTAGCCAGTAAGATGGAAAGACGACTGCATAATTATGAAAAATGGTCACGGAAATTTGGACCTTATCGGTTTGCTTAAATCTAATACGAGTTAAACAGATGAAATAGGTGCGATTTCCCAGATCTTTATCGTTAACGTTATCGTTACATCAAGCTTAGTGGGCGGTCTCATGCTTACGCTCAAATCAATAAGTCCAAGGCAGTTCAGGTTTCTATAAATAATAATCACTTCAAACAAACAGAAACAATTGTTAAAGCTGAACTGTGAATTATGGTATCTTACAGTAAATCAACACATTTGAAAAATAACAAGATTATCTATCTGTACAATAAATAGCATACAATCAATAATTATGAATTAACCCAATATTATTGATTGCACAGTAATGCACAGCAAATGTTCGTCAATCGAGAAAATGCACTTCGATTAATCATTAACTTATTATTAGTCTATTTCCTTGTTTATTAGTTATGTTACATTGAACTAACAGCCAATTTACTACAGAATATCTATCTAGATTGTCTTACTTCAACTTAGTAATTGAACAAGTTCCCTCATTTAATTTCACAACAGCAACTCTGCCAAACTGTCCATAACTGGAGAGTGGACCTATAAATATTACTGACCAGGAGCACGTCACTACAAAACATTGCATTCCTGTCACGTAACCACGGAGGAAGCCGCTATAGACGAATACGAATGCCAGGAAAAATATTAATAACAAGCATGGGAGGTGCGAGCGAAACTGACCAACAACGATAGCGAAATAGCCCGGAGGTTTGTGCATCCGTCGGTGCAATATGACTGCAATTTGGATTCGCGTTATCCGCTTAGAACGATCGCCCCTTGAATAAAAGTGTGGTCATCGGTGAATACTAAATATTCAATCACCAGCGATAAAAGAAGAGCCATAAGTTTCGACTCAAAACACTGACGAAAAATTTACAGATCATATCAGCCTGTGACAACATTTTTAAATGAGCATAACACGAATCTGCAAAGTCTTCGTGAATAATAAGCTAAATTTTAAATTTCTCAATATATAGGAACTAACTAAAAAATAAAAAGCACTTATGAATTGATATCTCAGATGCTTAACTACGGAATTCTCACGGGATTTGTCAAAAAAGTAAGCTGGTTACATAAACGAAATGTTAATAAGAAATCCACTAATGATTACCGATAATGGTGCACAAGAAACGGCGAGGTCTATAACCCGGTTTTAATAGGCGCAAGCTGTAACAATAATGAGGAAATTCCTAGCAGATGAACAAGCTTCACCTCTCGTGTTCCTTAGCGATAATCTTGGTTCACCTATACGACCTCCTTATCAATCGCGTCATATGGAGTACTGGCCATCTAACTGGCCAAGATCTGAAGCCACATAAAGTTGCACACACGTGCCCACATGTGTTATCGATCCGGTGCAGTGGCGACCCCGACAGCTCTTACGATAAAGGCGATAGAGTTCATTATTGCAACCAGCATTTTCAATGTCGTCTTGCTTGAAAGTCTCGATGCAATGGAAATGAATTCTGTATATTCTGTACAATTGGAATGCTCGAATTCGTGGTTCATCGAGGCAAGTGCATTAAATGTCAAGAACAAGATATATATTTATAAATATACATAATTTTCCGCGACTACATTGGACCCGCTTGGTCAGCACATCGTTGTAGACATACCTAATGAGGAAAACATTTGTTCATAAGTGGTCAAATTTTGGAAGATATGGTGATAACCACGAAACGAATTAACACAATCTTCAACGTTTTCTCATGAGAATTTGCAAGAGAGAAGCAGAATTCGCACAATTTAATAAGTCTCCCAAAATTGCAGTGTCATGTCTCATTCCTGGCTGATTTGTGAACTCAATCCAGGGGGCGGGCGGGATTACAAAGTATTGCACGGGGATAACACCGGAGTAATTTGCTCTCCCCTGCCTTAGAAATCCGAGCTATAAACGTCACAGATGATAACTCTCTTACATTCATAACATTTGACGCCGACCCTTCGTTCATAAATACATATTAACTATTGTAATTTCAAATCACTGTGTTCATAACTCAATCTGTTTGACTAGTTGAAGAACGACAATTTTGTCTACTAAATAAATGTCGAAAGAAAATTGAATATGCAATTTTAAAAGGAAAAAGACGAACTCTAGATACTATAAAAATACGTTAAAGTGGAATGTTAGAAGCTAGCCTGTGGGATACACATCACTGCATAGTATTTAGAATGCTTGAATCTTTAGATAGAGGGATTCAAGAGGAAGGTTTTTATATACCTGCAGCGAAGCGGGGGCGAGAGTCAACTCAATGTATGAAACAACAACTCAATGTATGAAACAACAACTCAATGTATGAAACAACAACTCAATGTATGAAACAACAACTCAATGTATGAAACAACAACTCAATGTATGAAACAACAACTCAATGTATGAAACAACAACTCAATGTATGAAACAACAATTCAAAAATGATGCAGTCTGCCCTTAAAATGTCACCGAACCAGGAATCTGGTTTCATTAGCGTACATTGGCTTACTTTAATGCTTTATACTGTTTATTATAATACAGAACCTGCTATATTGTTCTGATATATTCGACTTTGCTCCCGTATCGACACCGCAACTATCTTACAACCTATTAGGGCTTACGACGTCCATATAGGAAGGCGGGAACTTGAAATATTGAGCTAGGGTATTCGCAGTTAACAACTTGTTCAGTATTCATTGCTTCTAATTTGCAAGTAGACCCTACACCGCCTTGAGTCAATTTATCGTACGCTTTATGTGTAAAACTACCTCTTATCTTACAAATGTGTCTAGACCATGTTTTTCTCTGGCAAAATTTTATTGGCTGTTAAACACGAAATATTACAGGCTTAAAGCGAGGTCTCTTTAAAATATGTCAAAATTAAGAAGATAAAATCAAAACACTTTAAGCTAATGTCAATAGCAAAAGCTCAGGGCATCGAAAGCACCGCCAGAAGCAAAAGACCAGGATCAGTCTTTATAGAAAAGCTTCGTTGATGTTCTATTATAAGTAGAATTACATCTAAGTTAGAGAACATTATATTAAACAGCTTTTTTAAATGCGTGACTTTTTATTTTTTAACCTAGCGGGTTAAAACGGCAGTAGCATACCAAAATTTTTATGTAAATAACTACCAATATTTTAAAATACCGTTACTTTATACTGCACTAGGCAAATGGTATTGTCTCTATGTTTATAAGACGCATGCCATTGAAATCTATTGTCCCACTTGTGCCGTTATTGAAATGCATTTAGGACGATCATTATCGATTGCATGTTTAGAATCAAGATAACTATTCAATGAGACCATAACAAGTAGAGGAAGTGTTTATATAGGTGAGCGTCAGAAAAAAAAAGAATTAATTATACATTACCAATATTCATTAAGCAGTATTCGTGTGGAGGTCTAACGGAGACCAGAAAAATGCATACAGAATAGACCACAGACAAATTATGCTACCATAGAGTGAAGGCACACCAATAAATTATGTTCACCCACCCATAAAATAGTAAAAATCGAACCCACGACTCTGGATGTGTTGCTATCGATCCTGTCATTAGCACCCCATACACGGGAACACTTGGATATATGGGAACTATAGAAAGGAACGACATGTGAACAAATCACAATGGGGATTGACACGTGACTTCAAGGTTTTAGATTTAAGGGTGTTTATGGGGTGATAATTTCGTTTCGTGCGTACGGTGAGGCAAAACAGCTGTATTTATCTATACTAATCTATACTAATATTTTACTGTTTGTTTGTTTGTTTGTTTGATTGTTTGTTTGTTTGAACTCGCTAATCTCATGGAGTAATGGTTCGATTTGAAAAATCTTTTTGTGTTGTATAGACCATTTATCGAGAAAGGCTTTAGGCTATATAACATCACGCTGCGACCATAAGGAGCAAAGATACAATGGAAAATGTGTAAAAAACGGGGTAAACGCGAACGAAGTCGCTGGCACAGCTAGTTAGAAATAAATATATTGAAATTTGTAGCTGTGCTATGTCAGATAATAGGGTAAGAGATAGTAAAGATATAGTAGTATTAATGCGTGAATATGAAAGCGAGTGCCTGACTCGTCGGTCTATTGGTAGCAAGTGTTAGGACCGATAGGTTCCTGGTTCAGGTCAGTTCCGGGGTCTGACTAAATTTGTTTTTCTGATAATAAACTACTCACCCCGGAGTCAGGAATTTGGTGGATGCACGCATAGCCGTGCCTCAGAAAGCACGTTAAGCCGTTGGTCCTGCGCCCGATTTCTCATCGGTCATGTCAGATTACCGTCTCACCGAACTATGAGAGTGAAACACTTGTGTTTGCGCGTACATTTGTGCAGTATAATATGTCCTGCGCAGTTGGCTGATATTCATTGAGATCGGCCGCCATGGCCAAAATCGGTGGGACGCCTTATTTTTATAAGAAATCTAGATAATTGTCGACTAAAATACCTATAATAATATTTAGTATTTGTATTTACTAAACAGAAAGGGCAAACGGACAAACCTGTTTTTTAGTTGGTAATAAGACTTGCGAAGTGTATTTCTTAATTAGTTCGCTCTCCATGCTGAGGCATCGCTTATGCTAGTAACACTTATCATTTTTAGACAATAGCTTTACAGTGCGTTAGATAATAGAAAATTTCATGGAAAACACCGCAATTTGTTCTAATCTTATCTCCAGCGCCTGCAAAAGAACCCATTGTATGCCTCAAAACCTGAGCGATTTATTCTGAAGGAAGGAACAATAGGTACCACCTTCCTATCATACGTTTCAGATCACATTACACACATTATGTATGAGTCATTTCACCTGTGGCTGCTGAAGGTGGAATCTCCATTAAACACAATATGGAGTCGCTCTCGTGGAAGGAAATAGCTGGGTTCAGTTAAGTGAACATAATGAAGCTATATAGTGGAGAAGTGACACGGATATTACATAATCTGCGTATAAAGGGATCCTAGGGGAACTCAAAGATTGCCGTACTTAGGTATATATGTGTTTCTGTGTCTTGTAGTGGCGGAAATACTAGTAACTGAACTACTGGAGATTACGGAAACGTGCTATAGGTATGCGTATTCGGTAAACTACTTCGGAACTACGGAAACTTTTGCGGAAGACTAGTTCTTTTCATTAACTTGAGCTTTTAAGATGTGCATCATCCCTAACTTTACTAATATAAATCCGAATCCGAATTGAAATAAACACACCTCAATTTCGAAATTGAAAGTACAAATATCGCAACGCAGCATTTGCATTTTAACACCATTTGATATAATTTCCACGTAAAATGGCAAAAGGTCAGCAAACCCGCCCGCTGCATCAAAAACCATAAAACTCGCGCCCACGGGGACGTATGCGGCTGTGTGCGTAGCCCGGGATCAAACCCCATGCCGGGCGTATCGATCCGCCATGCCCGCACCCACACAGACACACTATGCACCCTTAATCACTACAGAATAAAGTTCAAATTACAATCGTAATTCGCTCCACGGAACTTCTAGAATAGGGAAACGAAAACTTTCTGTGCTTCCCAAGATGCATTCTGGGCGTCCTCTAAAGGATTGCTGTACGCTGTTTTGTCAACTTTAGAACTTTGGGGAATGATTTGTTTGAGTTAGTCGTGGTGTTTAAGAAACAAATAACTCAACAAGTTTAATTACCATTTTGATGGTAGGAAATCTTCCAGTTTTGTTCGTGACACTTAGCTTTTAAATAACAAGCTGTTCCAAATTTAGGATACATAATACCTATTTAATGTATTTCTTGTAAACAACTTCAAAGCTTATCTAAATAGAACCTTACAAGGAAACTACTTTGCGCGAATGACTATTAATATTTTGATGTCCAATCTTCTGTATGGGTATAATCGCTAAAAATCACATGCATAAGGAAGTTATAAGGCAAGCATAACAAATACATACCTTTTACAAAACAAGCCAGCGTGGACTCCATCGAATCAGCCTGGACGACACCTCCCTTAAGGATCACCTGCGAAATTGAAAGTAAAATAAGATATAGATGACTGGCTCGGTGGAACAGTGGTTAGTGACCCTGGCTGGCTGTTCCAAGAGTCGTGGGTTCGATTCCCACTCGGGACAAATATTTGTGTGATGAACATCGGTGTTTGTTCCGTGTCTGGGTGTGATTATGTATTTAAGTATGTATTTATAAATATATATGTATGTATATCAGTCTCTGACGCCCATAGTACAAGCTCTGCTTAGTTTGGGGTCAGATGACCATGTGTGGAAATGTCCCAGATATTATTATTATTATTATTATATGCTGTTTGAGATTCTGTTGTGTTCTTCTGTTCC
The DNA here is from genome assembly GCA_039566165.1 of Maruca vitrata. Classification (NCBI taxonomy): domain Eukaryota; kingdom Metazoa; phylum Arthropoda; class Insecta; order Lepidoptera; family Crambidae; genus Maruca; species Maruca vitrata. The sequence continues at coordinate 1,610,088 of CM076923.1, read as the reverse complement.
TTGTATGTAGGTATCTTTGAATTGCTCATTAAGTTAACGTGTAGCAATATTTTCCAAGTGTTTGGGTTAGTAAAATGCGCCTCATTAACCCACTTACGTCCACTGCTGGACATAGGCCTTCCTAAATTTAATGCTCGCCACTTATTTCCATACTCGCATCCAGCTCCTACCAGCCGTCCCGCGCAGATCGACACTCCGCCTGGCCTGAGGGAATCCTACACTACGTTTGCCGAGACGCGGTCTCCAATCTAGAACTTGTCTACCCCAGCAGTTGTCGGTAAAATGCGCCTGAGCCGTTTAATTTTTAGCGAGTGGGGTTTAACACCTAAGGTTATGAACTGAGTCTGACGTAGCAATAGTAGCACCTAGTGAAATACATCCAGCGCAACAGAGGGAATTTCCTTCCAACTCATGTTCTCCCTCTTATGATCCCGGGTTCTTCAGGCGGAGCGTGAAACAGCATTTAAGCAGGCCTTCAGGGTGAGTGCGATAGGCACAGTATGGTCTATTGTGCCTGTCGATCTCATATATGGATCTCACTGCCGTTTACCATCAGGTGGAGTGAGGTCAACTTGTTAGCCCATTATTAAAAATAAATTGAGGTTGTGTCTAGTAGTACCATAAGTTACCAGCTGATGACTTACTTGCAGAGCTGTCCGGCTCGGGAGGGGGCGGGGAGCGGGGCGCGCTCAGCGAGCCGCACCGACGCCTTCGGCCCCCGCCTGCAACAAACATAACATACTTAATGGACCTAGAGATGTTCCTATGACTTCAGATCACTTAACAATCTGAGCCAGCTTTTTTCTTAACTGACATACGATGATGGCTTGGAGTAGCATCATCACCGGACTTGTGGGGGAGCGGATGGCTCTCACCCCTAAATCTGAGCCAGCTACCTAGTAGAATTGAACGGTGAAGGAAAACATCGTGAGTACCTGCACACCTACGGAGAAGTTCTGTTGTGTTGTCGACCAACCCGCACTTGACCAGTGGTTGACTAAGTAGGATCGCCCTATTTTAGGGAAGGCCCGTGCCGTAGGCACGTGGGCAGGAATATGGACTGATGATGATTAACTAGTAGAATATAGGTTATAGCACACATATGAACGTAAACAGAATGTAAATTTATCAACTTTGGCTTTCAGTATTCTTATTATGAAACTCCCTACTGCGACGCACACTAATCGGAATCATAACCTAATTGCCTAACCTCGGTGACGATCTCTTTCCGAGTTGATATTTGTTATTTGCTCAAGAAGAATCCTGTTATCAGTGAAAAGTAATAGTTCTTACAAGAAAGACGAAATTCTATGCAATAATAGAAACGCGAAGGAATTACTCGCGTCGTGCCTGTTTGTATTAAGTTGGAAGACTATTTACAACTATGCCGTATATGTCGATGCTTAGATTGTATAAAGGATTTCAAATGAAGAGTTCATTAGTAAAAGGAATATGATATCTATCCATCAAAATATTGGTCCAATTAGTATACAAACATTAACAAATAGTCGTTAATAATATAATCTTTAAACAGACTCTCTCTACTCGAGTCCTAACTCCTTACTAATATTATAAATGCGAAAGTATTTGCCTGTCTGTCTGTAACGCTTTCACGCATAGAGTACTGAACCGATTTAAATGAAATTTGGTACAGATATAGTCCAGAGCCTAGGAAAGATTATAGGCTACTTTTTAACCGACTGCGCTATAAAGAAGTAATGTTTTACCCGTTAAACCTCTCTACTCGGACGAAGTCGCGGACGGAAAGTTGTTCTATAAATGTTCACGACTTTTGCTTTTCCAAATCTTATTTGAGTAAAAAATATTCTTTTCTAGTCCGAAAATATCCCGACGTTTCCGCAGGATCAATCAAAGCGTACATTTTTCATGGCATCGCCGCGGCGTTCTGTCGCACCGTTCGTCACGTTGGTAAATAAAGAGAAGCTCGCATCTACCAACTCTTCAAAAGTCACGTCGAAACTTATAAATAAATTAAGGGCCGCGAGAAGCCGTGACCAGTAGGGCTACCATGAGTTTAAAACTTACGCACTCGATATCGCCTACGTAAATATGTCTATGAAAAACTTGTACAGCGCCGCTGGTGGTTACGCGAAGAACTAAAATCGGCCGTATGAAAAAAACAACTCGATAGGTTTTTATCGTACGTAAGTTTTCGATAGCCAACTCATGGTAGGCCCTCTGGGCTGCCAAAGGATTAATTTACTACATAAGTTATAGTATGTTGGGCTTGGGTATGTCCTTAAACGACGTCCTAGATAACCAAAGGTTTTTTTTCCTAACGATGGCTTGCAGTAGCCTCGTCATCATCACCGGACTAGGGGGGATCTGGTTGGGGGGGATGGCTCTCACCCCTAAGATAACCAAAGGTTAATATTGATATTGGTGAAGCGGACTAGTTTCCGCAACTTCAAGACATTGCGCCTATTTTGCATCAGATGGGAACTAATCTTTCAGTTTATCGAGGAAGCCTCTTCAAGCTGCAGGGAGCTTCATGGAACTGGGGGGGTCTGAGGTGTTTGGATCAGTAGTCAGCCTTCTTTGACACTCAGGGATCGCTAGCTTTCTTTTGTAAAACTTGCTATAAGACCAAACGCGTCAAAGGCCTCCTCTATAAGAAAACCCGCGTCATTTTTTCTAGTTGTCTACCGATAACGCTGAATATACTGTTCTGTACATGTAAATTTTATGTATGAATACAAAATTCGGCTCGAAACGTTTTGGCACACTTGGCAGTACCATCTGTGCACCTAATCCCTATATTACATCATTATACTACTCCGGCAACCCTACTCCGCTCGCACTATTTCCGTGGGCAGGTGACGCACGCGCCGCGGATAATATATTAGGCCTCCGCCTTCGAGATGTTTATCAATATCCACTTATACAGGACGCTGGCGCCTTCTCGGTGCGACTCAAGTGTGCAATAAAATTCGAGTATGTAGGTATTTCGCATATTACTACGGATTTAGGCATTAAATTGGGGTTATTCCACTTTAAACCACCAAGCAGCCCGGAAAGAATATACTAAATTTTAAAGTAAATTAAATTACAACACAAAATCAAATTATTGGGGCATATTTCACTGTAAATTTTAAGGCATTCCTTTTTGCCTTGTTAACTTGCTGTGTGTTTATCATAACTCAGTATATTATTTTCTCTCCAGATATAATTTTATGAAAATATTCAAATCAAATAAAATAATTTATTTGCATAATATAGGTATAAGGAGGTACCGGTCTTAAGTTTATAGATGTTCCACTATATTAGGCCTATCATAGGCATGCAAAATTTATAAGGTATAGCTTAGTCAAATTAGTAAAAAATAAAATATCTATTTTATTAATTTTGTCAGAAAAAAACATGAATTGAATAATAACATTTGTCAATCAGGAATTCGGCCATATTGACAAATGTTTTGCAATTAATGATTTTTTATAAAAACATTCATTCATTTAATAAAAATTTTTTTAGATTACTCTTAATACATAGTAAGGTACAGTCGCCAAATTTCGTCCCCCAACCTAATTCCGTCCCCCTTGGTTTCTTTTTTTTGTATTTAACGCCACCTAGTTTTTTTGGTTCAAATCAAAAGTTCGAACTGTCAATCGGCCATGGCGAACAATTCTTGGTGAGATATTGCTCCTGTCACAAAATATTTAAAAAAGTAAAAAATTGTTGAGGGTGAGTTTTGGATCCAAATATTGTCTAAATAGTTTTACTTTCGATAGGATTGACATACTGTGATATTTTCTTTTTCAAAATTTATTTTTATTTCATAGATTTATTCGGATAGAACAACATTTGGGTTACGAGACATGTTTCTTGATGAAACTCATTTTTTAAATACAAGTAGCATATTCCTAATTTCGTCCCCCGCTTTACCCTAAAATCGTCCCCGGGGCCAATACTTACAACTTAATTTATTTAATTAGTTTAGTGTGTAATTATTTTCAATATTTACCTATTTGTTTCCATTATTTAATGCCAGAATCGATATCAAGTGCTAGAATTCAAGATTTTAATGCAGAGACTCCATATTAATTTATAGTTCCTTCTGATTTGCAGCCTATTTGCACAATTTGACTTGAAAATTTATTTATTTCAAGCTATACTAATGGGAGTCTAATTAGATATCAGGAATATAATTATTAGCGTTGATTATTGTTAGAATATAATTTAAATTCAAGTACTGCATATATGTTACGCCTTATAATGTACCGGGGACGATATTAGGCGCCAAAATTTACGTTCCTAAAATTCCTAGTTTATTGTAAAAGTTATGATTGTAGAAATATTAACAAAGTTATAGATCTGTTGATTATTTTTATTAATAAAGAAGTAATCTGCCTAGGGGTTGGCGTTTCATTTATAGTTTTAACTATAATATTCTATTTTTACCGTATTTTTACAAAAAGGGGACGATATTTGGCGACTGTACCTTATCAATGTTTTTAAAAAGCAATGAAGAATGTGAAATACACTTTTATTGATACCAAAAAGCCAGTGAACTATAGAAAATCATTCTGTTTCTGTGATCCCACTCACTAAACATAGGTGAGAGTGAAGTCCCCAAAGCAAAGCTGCAAGTCCGGTGATGATGAAAAAACTACTCCAAGCCATCATCATAGTATGTTAGGACAAAAAAACCCTCTCTAAACAGAATTAAGATTTTATAAAACCTATTTGTGATTTTATATGTACAGTCGCATGCACTAAAATGTATAGTTTCATTCAACTTAAAACCTTATCACAATGTAGTATGATTGCATTTGTACATATTCCAAGCAACTGTACATACTTATACCCTAAAGTTAGAACAGAACCCATCATACCAACAAAGCCAGGATTGCATTAATTGTATAAAATAATCTAGTTCTTTGATGAGATTTTTAGTAAATTTGAATGGCCCAATATGGTATGTATATCATACTGTAATGGGTGCTGTAATAGCAGCCCTAATCAACATCGTCAGCCCATATACATAACCACTGTTGAGGCACGAGCCTACTCTAACTTGGTCAAACACGCTGGTCGAGCAAGTGTTAGTCGAATTCACACAATCTCAGTATTTCTTCCCGGGTATGCAGATTTTCCTCACTATGTTCCCCTTTACTGTGTGAGTGTCAAATAAACATACATATATTAATTTTACAGCCTTAACCACTCAGCCATTGATACTTATAAATAACCAATTTAACATTCTAAAACAGATTTAGTAATGTGATAAAAGTCATATATTTGTAGTGCATAGATTTAAAGTTATACATTAAAAAATATTATCCAATAAGATTCGGGAAGTAATTTTCATCTTTCAAGTGCTATACAAGGTTGCAATAGCAATATAAAATTCTAACTAGACTCAGGGCAGTATTGAAGATTATAGCTCAGAGAGGAGTTGAGAACAATATCTTGTATCTACTAACTCAAATAGGCTGACAGGGCATGTACGATCTACGATATCTGATAACATGTGATAAATTTGTGAAAATACCTTTTCTATTATTCATCATTTTGTCTGAAGGTAGGTAGGTAACATTTTTATAAATGATGATTCAAGTAGATTGCTCGATATTCTCATGTATTATAGCAAAACATGTTGATATTCTGTGAAGGAAATCACTATAAACAAAGGAATGTAGAGATTTTTGCAGCAATTTATATACATAATCGTTAACAGACCACTGTCAAAATGCATTTGAAAATTTACGCTTTTTGAAGCACCTGACCTGTAACATGTACGATTCATTTATTACATGGCTTTCTAAACTTACCATTGCAGGCGATAAAAATCTCTGTTTCAGTATTTCTTGCACAAAAATAACAAAATATCACAACAAATCTCCCACGCTCAACCGCTTTGCAATTTTCAAGAAATAGTGCTGTCCAACATATTGTCGAAAATTAGAATCGGTAATCAAGAAAAAAAAGTGTCTGAAGTTTTATTTGATGATCCACTATTTTCTTCATGGATATTTTTTAATGTAAAAAACACCATCTCAACATTTAACATTACTTTTCAAAATAGATACATAAACGCCAAAGCAAAACTTTCAATAATGATACCTAGACTTTAAAAAATCAAGTAATTTTGAAATGTTAATAATTTTATGAATAAAGAATACCTGATAATTCGGTACATAGTATTGTTTATTACGAATCGCAAATAGGAAAGTCTTCACCTGTCGACGAACGAAGCCTTGGTCTCAGTTTTAAATATTTGATTGTGCAGTAAATTCGATTATGATTGTTGCGAACTACTACGCTTTCTAGGGTTTGGTTCTTGAGGCTGCTATGACCTTGGTCACATACATTAATTTACATTTAATATATATATTTGCTGATAATAATCAAAAATGAAAAAATGTTTGTAATAAATTCAATTTATTATTATTGAATATTTTATTACGTTTTGATCTAAATCTTTTATTCTTTTCTATGACTATGAGACTTCTTGATTTAAAAAAAAAAGAAATAAGTCAGTTGTCAGTTTGTCGAAAAATAAAATTATAATATCTCAATGATTTAAAAATTTAATTGCTTTTCCAAAACCCTGCAAAATACATTTTAAAATAAGGTAATTCAATAATTAGTCGTTCTTCTTATGACGTACTTTCATTTAAAAAATAATTAATCTGCAGTACTGTGATGTAAGATGCTGTGTTTTGATCTATTTGAGCTGTATTTACGCTGGTTTTCACGTATTTTGAATGTGTTTAAAATGATTTTCAAAGTAATTTTATGTTGGTAAGGCGCTGAAGTCCCAAAAATCGTTTCAGATGTTGAAATTCAGTGGTGCCGTGATTTGGAGGTTAGGTGCGAGAGTGAGTATTCGTCAATACTCCGGCCCTGGCGCCACCGTCCTGAAGGCTGACAAGGGAGAGGCCTCCAGAAATGTATCTGACAAGACAGCTTCCAATTCCATTGAAGAAAATAGGGATAGTTCAGGTAACAATAAAGGTAGGCCCTTAACTATTCATTGCAGTCAATACTTTTACTTTAATACTTTATAATTTATTTCCTATCATTTATTTATTTAGAAACTATGCTAAACTTTATGTTCGTCTTTAATATATAAAAATAATAACTAAAACAATAACATAGCTCCTAGAATATTTTTTTTATACTTTACATAAATATCCCATTTTAGGTTTAGTCGCAGCAGCTTTTGCATCATTAAGCTCACCAGAAGGAGAAGACAATAGGAAGCCAAGTCACAAGTCAGTAAAAGTAAATAAGTCACAGCAGTTGGAGTCTCAGATAATGAAAGCTTCTGATGTGGACAGCTTGCTGGTTGTGGCCGAGAATCCTGTAGTTTCCAGACGCCATGCCTTAAAGGTTAATGCTATGTTAAATCTTTGTGTCAAATAAGATTGAGAGAGTATATTCTTTGATGATTTCCGTATTGTATATGCTTCTGGAGATTAATGTTGAATATATTCTTATATTATTGAAATATAAATAAATAAATAAAATAAAATGTAATTTATTTGCATATAATTTTTAACAAACTCGTTGCCAGGGCTTCCCAGAAGATAGTCATAAGACGCCTGTGTTGGGAAAGCCTCAAAACATAGTAGTATTTGAATGAATTTGATTCCTTATTTGTGGAGAGACTTGTGTGTGTATTTTTATAATGTAAAAGTTATTGCCTTTCCCATTTACAAATAAAAATCATCTTTCAGATGGTGTCCATTCTATCGGACTGGTCACACAGCAATAAAGTGAAATTGGGAGACTTTGAGAAGGACCCCCGCTTCCTGAAGTTGTGCCGGATCCTGGCCAGAACCCCAACTTCCCAAGCAGTCAGTTCCATGACCATGGCGGAGGACCTGAGCACTGTTCTGGGCATCACAGGAGACGATGAGGCTGCCAGGCTTATCACTAATTTGACATTATCACAGATGATTAAGGTTAGTTGACTTGGTGTAAATTTGTGAATGTGTCTGTCTGATTCTTTCGGAAGAAAAACCTAGAGATTGTCTTTGAACTTTTCTTTAGTTACCTTACTTGCTATCATTGTTTGTTATTTTTAAGTTGCATTCATAACACTTGCTGTGACCCATGCAAAATAGATGCTAATTCATATTAGGGGTGAGAGTCATGCACTCCCCCGCAAGTCCGGTGATGATGATGAGGCTACTCCGAACTATCATCATATGTCAATTAGGGAAAAAAGGTGCAAATTACGAAACAGTTGCTTTGTTTGCTGCAAAAGATTATGACCGAAAGTGAAGTAAATTGACCAGAACATTCTCCACAGGTAATGAAAGCCCTTCAGAACAAGGGTCGCCGCAGCACGCCGCTGCTGCGCGCGCTCTCTCACAACATCACAAGCCAGCCAGAAGTCATCGACCTCAAGAAGTCAGCTGACTTACTCTACTCTATGGCCTCACTCAACTTCCCAGATCCGGTGCTGTTGGATAGGATATGCAAGTGAGTGGGCTCTTGGTTATAAAGAAGTGATTGTTAATACTGATAAGTTTGCCTAAATTGTAATTTAATTTCCTGGACCACACAGATAAAGATCATATTCTTTCTGATTGAATTTTTTTTTTATGAAGAGACCTTCAGGGTGACTCACTCCATCTGATAGTAAGCGGTCGTGAGTGAGGTATACATATGTGGACGACAGGCACAACCCCCATAGAGCCTGTCACACTCACTTTAACAGCGTGTTCCCACCTAGCGATTTTTGGGCGATTTCGATCGTGGCGATACCTCCGCGATTTCGCCGCGAGATCGCAGCGTGCGCGCCGCGATCACGCCGCGATTTCGCGCGGTTACGCCTCATCCAACCTACCCGCTTAGCGCATGCGCCGCATTCTACAGCGCAGGTCCGTTCATGTTTGAAATATGATCGCAGTACGCGGCGAAATGTCGGCGGAATCGCGGCGATAGAAATCGCTAGGTGTGAACAGGCACTTAATTAAGGCCTGCTTAAATGCCATTTCATGCCGCACCATATTTCAGAATGTTTGCAAATTTTTGTTTCTTTTTTATTCTAGTGACGTCATCGAATCCTTGCCATCCAACAAGGACCGCGCCTCAGCCGTCACATCGATCGCGACTTCGCTCGGTCTGCTGCGCTGGAGGCACACGGCGGCTCTATCGGCGCTGGCTCAATGGGCGTCAGTACGGGCGAGCAGCGCGCGCGCGGCGGACGTGTCCGCGCTGGTGCTGACGTGCGCCGCGCTGGACTACACGCCGCCGGACTGCGACCAGCTGTTCGAGGTACACGTCACAGCTCAGCCGTGACGTCATGGTGACGCGGCTCAATGGGCGTCAGTGCGGGCGAGCAGCGCGCGCGCGGCGGACGTGTCCGCGCTGGTGCTGACGTGCGCCGCGCTGGACTACACGCCGCCGGACTGCGACCAGCTGTTCGAGGTACACGTCACAGCTCAGCCGTGACGTCATAGTGACGCGGCGCAGTGGGCGTCAGTACGGGCGAGCAAAGCGCGCGCGGCGGACGTGTCCGCGCTGGTGCTGACGTGCGCCGCGCTGGACTACACGCCGCCGGACTGCGACCAGCTGTTCGAGGTACACGTCACAGCTCAGCCGTGACGTCATAGTGACGCGGCGCAGTGGGCGTCAGTACGGGCGAGCAGCGCGCGCGCGGCGGACGTGTCCGCGCTGGTGCTCACGTGCGCCGCGCTGGACTACACGCCGCCGGACTGCGACCAGCTGTTCGAGGTACACGTCACAGCTCGGCCGTGACGTCATGGTCACGCGGCGCAGTGGGCGTCAGTACGGGAGTGCAGCGCGCGCGCGGCGGACGTGTCCGCGCTGGTGCTGACGTGCGCCGCGCTGGACTACACGCCGCCGGACTGCGACCAGCTGTTCGAGGTACACGTCACAGCTCAGCGGTGACGTCATGGTGACGCGGCTCAATGGGCGTCAGTACGGGCGAGCAGCGCGCGCGCGGCGGACGTGTCCGCGCTGGTGCTGACGTGCGCCGCGCTGGACTACACGCCGCCGGACTGCGACCAGCTGTTCGAGGTACACGTCACAGCTCAGCCGTGACGTCATGGTGACGCGGCGCAGTGGGCGTCAGTACGGGCAAGCAATTAATTCTCCCGTTCCCGAGGAAATTTTGCAATATCCTGTTGCAACTGAGCTTTAAGTTTACTAAGTTACATGCATGTCACTTAAGCGGTTTAGATTTTACATACAAAAGGATTTTCCCGCTAATTCCCGTTCCAGGAATTTCGAGCATTACTTTCTTAGCGTATGTCTCCGTCGTAACATCTACCTCCATGCCAAATTTTAGCCCGAACCGTCCAGTGGTTTGGGCTCCACGTTGGTAGGTCACTATGTCAGTCAGTCAGCTTTGAGTTATATAATAAGCTGACCCGGCGAACTTCGTACCGCCTTAACGTAGCTTTGATGCACTACTTTATTTTGTTAACCGACTTCAAAAAAGGAGGGGGTCTCTCAATTCGACCGCTTATATGCTTTTTATAGTTGACAGTCGTCCCATCTTAGGTATGCCGTATGAGTAAGTATCTATTCAATTTGAACTGGAATCCATAATTTCCTGCATATAAAATTTAATCCTTATTTCCCTGGTCTCGCCATAACTGAGAACTAATCTCATATTTTTACTCATATCCAGCAATACAATAATTGCTTTCAAATTACTTCATTTGGCGTAACAAAATTTGTTCGAACCAGATTTTTGCCTACTTTCAAGGTAAATAAGGATAATGGCAAAAACTATGAGTTAAATTTCAGAACGCAACAAACTTCGCATAGCTTATTTAGTGATCTGTGGTAATTTGACCGCGCCAACAATATTTTTTTTATAATAAGTTTTTGATAAAGTTTGTTTTGTTTTAAAGACTAAGAAGTTTTCTGTTTGCTAATAAGTATTTGTTAATCAAATTTAGTTCACAGCTTAATATCGATTTTTGATAACTCTTCTACCCAATATTACAATAGGCCTATTTTGCTAGCTGCTGGATGAAGAAGGTATACTATTAAAATAATGGTTTGATATATTTTGGAATTCTCCCCGAGATATTACAGTTTCAATAGCACATCATTTGGGTGAGCTCAAAACGCTTCATAAAAATATCGCAGCACACTATGACGTCACAACGTGTAATACTGTATGCATATCGTAAGAACTTTGTTCAGCAGCTATATCAAATGTTGCTTATACGAATATATTTTCATAGTGAAAGTTACTACTAATTTGTATTTTATACGATGGCATAGCATTTTTAGATTCGCACTTTTGAAATGGACTTTCCCACCCAACTTCAAATGTCTATTATTGTCTCAAATCTTAAGAAATTTTAATTTCGATTTGACTAATGTTATTAATTTACCTTTATCTTACTATTAATTGTGAAATCGCATGCAAAATTTGACTTAGAAAACTACCCTATTGTGTCGGTCGATGGAAAAATGTGTGAAGTTGTTCGACAATCGATCTTCACCAAATTGTTGTGCAAACGTTGACCAACTTCTTTTGCTGAATTGCCCATAAAATATATTTGCAGAAATTTCGTGTGTAGAGATTTAATACTACTTATCCGTTTGATACAGGTATGAACCGTATTTATTGTAGTGCGATCAGCTCGTCTTTTCTTCTGAACCAAAAACGTGATGATTGAAAAATGTTTGTCAAAGAACCTTCTTTATTATTTGGTCACTGTAGATATCGAATTTTGTCAATAAACGAACACGACAATTAGATGTCGCTTTATTGCTAAATGAAAATCTCTGAAATAGACAATAATTGAATAATATAGATGCATGTTGTCGATTCAAGACCCTTATAATAATCTGAGGTATTATTTTCGGAAATAAAACTCAAACAAATAACTTACACAAATTAATGTCTAAAACAAATACCTAAATATAACAGTACCTACCTAAAGTTTTCAGACATTTTACAAAAAAAATATTTCTGGACGATACTCTTATTCCAATTATGAAGCTTTTGTGACAGATGTGAATTTAACACTACCAGGGAAGTACCCCTTTGAAATCGATACACAGCGGCAACGATTCTCGATTTGTAACTTATTTTAATCGAATTAACTTTCAAAAACTAAGGTTGGAAGAAATTGTCTAAAGAACAATATTAAAAGACATGCAAAACTTCTAATCTTGTTTTTTGTCGAAAAAAAGAAATACACGATTGCATGTTTAGTATAATAATTATATAGATATATAATGACGTAAATAATTAAAGTCAGGTTTTTAAAAATGTATACTGAGTTTAAAGGACCATAACAGTTATACTCTCGTGTAAAAAACTCGTCAATGAAGCAGCCCTATTGCCGCCCAATTCATTTTCATTCGCGAATGATCGGTTTAACTAACTGAATACTTGAGGCACGCCACTATGTTTAAAAGTAAAACATAAACCATAGTACGTAACTGCATTCGCGCAAAAAAATATGATTATATTTGAAGTTCAGATTTAGAAACAATAGTTAAATCAAAAACAATAAGTTAATTTTGCTTGTGAATTAATTGTAGGGTGTTTTTGTATAATTGTAAATTTTTAAAATGATGATTTACTACCAAACACAAAAAAAGATATTACATTGCATTTAAATGAAACGTGCAGAGTTACGTTCTTCGAAATGTCAAAAAAGACTTCATAATTGGAATAATGTTTAACAAAATGACTGACGTTTCATGTCAAGTCCCACGGGAACTCTGTCAAACGGGATAAAAAGTATCCTATGTCCTTCTCCTGGCTATAAGCTACCTCCCTACCAATTTTCAGCCAAATCTGTTCTGCCGTTCTTGAGTTATAAGTGGTGTAACTAACACGACTTCCTTTTATATATATATAGATTTAGATTCTACTCAAAGCACCTAATTTTTAGAGAGTTACGAGCGTGTTGATGTGTCTAAGCAACTTTTGGTCTGTATTCCAGGCGGCTATATCCCTAAAGGAAGAGGACATGTCGAAGCCGTCCGCATGGCTCGACCTGGTGTTCTCTCTGCTGACCCTGGGCAAGGCCGAGCGCCGCCATCTTGAATCCGCGATCCAACCGGAGTTTATCGACAAGCTATTGTTGGCTGGAGGTGAGTCTACAACATCAAGATCGGCATACGTTAACACTTAAAGTTTGATTTATGCGCTTTTAACAGTCTTAAGTGAGTGGCGCCATCTGTCGACCGAAATAATCGCCAAACGAATCAAGCACTTAACCTTAGCAATCGAGCGTCAGTTTTGCAGTGCAATAGAGTCTGCATTGGCTGATATTGATTTATTTCCGTCAATAGCACAGACCTGCACTCTGAAAAGGACAACGAATCAGATTTTGGGACCGAAGTTGAGTACACGGACACCGTTTATTTTACGCTTTTATCAAAACGCTAATGAAAAACAATATTGACAATGTGACACTTAAATAGTTTCCGTTTGTGTGTTCATGACACATTCGTTATTACATAGATATAATCAGTCTAACGTTCTGTAAAACCGTTCAACCCGCAGAGATCCCAATCCCGTCGCGTCGCAAGCTGATGATGATCGACGCGCACCTCTCCCTCCAGTATCCCGACGCTGCCCGCCTCCCCTCCGACGTGTCGGTGGGCGTGCCCGTCGCATACACTAAAGAGAAGGCGCTGTACGTGCAGAGCGTGATGGACACGTTCAGGAGCCTCGTGTCCGCCGACGCTTTTCTGAAGCGGGACTGCAACTCCGGCATGGGATTCCTCTATGGTGAGTGGGCCCTTCCTTATAAATAAATAATGTTGTGAAATATAAACATCACATACATCGATCTGATCCCGTGGTAAAAGTAGCTTATGCATTAGTGTTATAGATATCAGAATCAACATTAAATATATTTAATAAGACACCCACACACGAAACAAACACTGATGTTTGTCACTCAAATATTTGAGGGTGGGAATCTAACCCACAACTCTTGGAGCTGAAGGAAATTATTCTGGTCACTAACCACTCTTCCACCGAGCCAGTCAATCAATCCTTATGGGGGGCAACTGGGGGCACATGCTCCCAGGCGACAAATTCAGGGGGGTGCCAAATCCTGGAACAAATCATCAGAAACCTCTTTTCCTACAATCACGTTCGTCGTCGTAATCATTCGCGGCACTGCCCACTCTAGGGGCGCCACTATTAAGCTTTTGGCCTGGTTGTAAAACATCGTAGATCCGGGGCTGTATGCGGTTCCTTCATGTAGGTGAGTGGGCCCTTAAGCGGGACCGCAACTCCGGCATGGGGTTCCTCTATGGTGAGAACAAATGAAACCTCTTTTCCTACAATCTCGTTCGATCGTAGCGCTGTCATCCAGGGTCTGGGTCCAGAACCACTGTCCCACCGAGCCAAGTCAATCACTCACTCACTTGCTCCCGGGCTACTGATTCAGGGGGGCGCCAAATCCTGGAAAAAAGGCTCGTTTGTTCGTGGCACATGTTTATGGTATACAATCAGTAGTATAATTACATATGCATATGACGCCGAAGATTTTTACAAATATATTCGTTATGGCATTTCAGATGCAGAATTCGCAGTTGATGAGAAATGTCATCCAGTACCCTTAGAAAAAGCCGAAAATGACAAAAGGTATGGTAAAGGTATGGTAGGTAAGGTGGATCGCTGGAAGTGATCTCTGCCTACCCCTCTGGGAAAAAGGCGTGATTTTATGTATGTATGTATTTTATAGTAGTTTATAAAATATTACCCAGTAACAAAGGTATTTGTATGTGTGATCGCAGCAAGTTCCGGATAGCAGTGCTCAGCCTGGACTACCACGACATGACGCGCAAGGCGGCCGTGCCGCTCGGCGTCAACCAGGTCTACACGCGCCTGCTGGAGCTCAAGGTAACCACATCATAATATGTCAGCCTATAAAGATTTAGCCAAGTAGATTTTAGCCTAGAAAGATTATAGAAAAAGGGATTAGGCTAGACGACTAAAAACATCAAATTTGTCCGTTGTTTAGAGAAATTGAAAATATATTATACTCGTTTTTACTTATTTTGTGATACAAATAAGAAATTATGAACATACAGTGCTTAGAAGTCTCGGATTGTGGTACAATTTTTGCCTAAGCGCGTCACAAGCACCCTACTCTTGAAGTTGATAAGCTATAATTGTGTCATTTTTCAATCAATTGAAAAAACAAAAGATAAGACTACATAACTTACGGACTACATAGAATAATAAAATTTTTACCCAGTCGTCACGCCTTTTATAGTAATTTAGCAGTAAATAAAAAGTTAGTCTAATAACCGGTGTTGGCCGGTGTATACTCAGCTTATATAATCGGGATATGAAACCAGGATTTTAGTGGTTTCCAGCACTAGACGAATAGGACTTTAAGCTGCCGAATATTCTAGTGTAGATACATATACGAGAAAATAATTGAAGCATAGCTTATAACAAGTTGATGTTTTGTAACTCCTTTTTAAAGAATATAAAAAAAAAACGCTATAGCAAACTAGAGCCATCATATCATACATAACATAGGGAAAGCGTATGAGAATTTTTATTGCTTTATTGTACATGTTTTCTTAAATTTTACTTTTATAATTAAGTAATAATATGTATGATTTACGTTCCAGGGCTTCAAAGTGCTCCAGATCCCGTACACAGAGTTCAACCCTAAGGACAAACTGGTGACCAGGGTCCAGTACATCAACAGCCGGCTCCGACAGCTGATCGGGGCAACTGCTTCATCATAGTGTACAGATATGAACCTTATGTCGTTGCGTTAAATGTTATTTTGTGTTGTCGGATGCTGACAGCGTTGTACTATCGAACCAACTGAATCCTGCAGTATTTAGCGTTTTTTTTTATAATAGGCAAACAAAATGACCTCACTCCACTTGATGGTAAGCGGTAGTGAGATCCAAATATGAGGTCGACCAGACACAATAGACCATATTGAGCCTGTCGCACTCACCCTGAAGGCCTGCTTAAATGCCGTTTCACGCCCCGCCTGAAGAGCCCGGGATCATAGGAGGGAGGGAACACATGAGCTGGAAGGGCATTCCATGCCTTTAACCCTGTATATGGTAATGGCAACCATATTGCTTAATCTAAGCCTTATTTGCATAAGATAAGGTTCAAAACCAACGAACATTTCGAATTAGTATTTATACTGGTTAAAGGGTTAACACTCTCAATATTAGTCTCCATGTGTGTACACTTACTTTTGACTTTCACTAACAAAATAGCGTCAATAGTTCTAAGAGCGAGGTCCCACTTGTGCGTTCTATCGCGTCGCCAACGGAACAACGCATTAGCCTAATGGGGAATGTCATCCCTACATAGTATAAAGCAAAGTCGCTTCCCACGTCTGTCTGTCCCTATGTATGCTTAAGTCTTTAAAACTACACAACGGATTTTGATGTGTTTTTTTATTATATAGAGGGATTTAAGAGGTTTTTATGTATACCTGAAGCGAAGAGAGGGCTTGTTACTAGGAAAAATATATAGAAATGACGCAACGCTGCGACGACACAAAGCAACGCGAGGCACAAGTGGGGCCACGCTCTTATATTATTTATTTATTTATTCAGAAACCAACAGCGTAACAAATAAAGATATACGTACACATTACATTACCTACACCAATAGGAAGGCTAATAATAGTTTTTCCTTAATTTACAAATAGTAACTGTTAACGCAATGTAATTAAAGATGTAATTCTAAACTAATTTTAATTATTAACAAATTCAAGTTTCAAGTCCAAAAAATATACTAGTATGAAAGTGATAATAAGTTCGTTATCAAGAACAAGATTGATCATCAAGCTAATTTCGACCTAGTTTAAATGGATGGATTAGTCAGGGGATACCAGTCACAACTATCTATCCGGGGGTTGGTGGTGAACCGCCACCGCGGCTCCTCGAGCTACTATCGACTCAGTCCAAATCATCCGAGGCGATAGTATCCTTCCTCCCCTTTTCCTTCCCCCGTCATATTTCCATGCTACTCGTGGGAACGCAATGACCTTGTTAAAACAATGCACAAGGCAGAATGGCGGCGACGTGGTCCACAACCCGTCACGTCACGTTTCCCACAGAGGTGAAAAGTGGATCGCTGGAAGTGATCTCTGCTTACCCCTGATTACCCAAAAGGCTTACCCAAAAGGCGTGATATATGTATTAGAAAGAATAGCTTGTTGTGGGTCATTCAGTTGGTTGGATTGTACGCCAACCAATACAGACGAATTGCTGCAAGCAATATTTGTTAGAGGTACAAAGTTTATAATAAATTGAATGAGGAAATCTAACATGGCGTTGTTACAGCGACAGCGACATTTACATCAGCACTTCCATTTTATGTTTTTGTCGTCTGATTTGAAGAAATGTTTTGTGTTATTCATAATGAAATTGTTTAAAAACAACGTGTCATCTACGTGTGGGCATATTATTATAAGAATAATAATTATGTACACATGGTAAAAGAGTACAGTTAGTTTACGAAAAAATTGTGCTGAATGTGTAGGTATGTGATATTTCAGCATATCTTGTTGCTGAACAGGACTAACACTTCATTCTGAGATTATTTGCCTTCGAAACTTTACCTCTCTTCCTATGTTACATCAAACCATTATGAGGTATAATAAGTTATTTGTTGAAATTCAAAAAGGTATCGCCTAATCTACATAGCTCAGTCGATGGTCAGAATATACTTAGTACAATCTTAGTAATATAAACCTAAATAGAGCTTGGTTATGTGCATGTTTGAATGTGTTATTATTTAAAACTCATAAATCATTATCAACATCAACATTTTCATTCGGTAATTTAATGTAACACTTGAGCGGATCATACTTTGTACAGTATAGCTACGATTTAATATTCCTTTTCTGTAAATTTCAAATTTTGAAGTGCACTAGCTGTTACGCCAGCTGTGGCTAACAGGTAATATGCGGAAAACATTCGACAGCTTCAATAGCTGTTGGTTGGTGTAAAGGTTCGCACGTCTGAACTCGATTCCCGGAAGGACGGGTGTTCAAATCCCCGGTCAACACTGGAGCAATTGAATATTTTCCGTTTTTCAAAATATTCCTTTTCTGTTTGTAGTAATGACTGTATGTCTGAAATAAATTAAATTACTGTACTTAAGTACATAGGTATAGTAGAGTGTACATATTTGTAAAGTTTCTTCAAATGATTGAATTGAATGACCAGACAGAAATCTACACTTAAGTGTCTTGGATAGTGACGAAAACAAGTTGAATTTATACAATAACCTGTATAGTAACTTATACAAAATGTGTGTTGAATTTGTGTAAATGGGGGAATGTATAGTTGTTAATATTATTTAAATAAACGAGAATTACTACAAAATAGTTTTATTTTTTTATTAAAGTAACAAAATTATATACTAGTTTTATGTACAACACTGATACTAATAGTATCATTTGTAACCGGTCTTTCATACTATGTTGTTGCATATGCGTAGAATTAGAAAAAAAGGATATGTATTGAACCAATTGGAAACCAATTGAACTGTTGCTTTAAGTTTAACTTTGAATTCTTATATGTAGGTAATTTTTCATCTTCATCTGCCTATCCTGTTTTGGGTCAGGACTTCTTGAGATCTTTGGGATTTTTTCCTCTTCAGCATTTTCCCCTCGAGAAATCTACTTGCCATTTGCCACGAACCTGTAAACAAGATTTAATATTAGATATTCCTAAGTATGTATTATCAATTTTCAAAGAAGGTGTGATCAACTCTCCCCACTAAACCGCTCTGCTGAAGTGGAAATACTGCCTTTTGCTTTCAGTGGGTAGACTTGGCGGTGCAATGTGCAGTACCCCCAAGAGGAGAGTGCCTATGATAGATACTCCATTGAATCTCTTGCTTTCACTGAACTACGTCATCACATCGTCATCAATAGTAGACTGTCAGTTTTGATGCTAATTCGATTAAAAATTGTGGAAACGGGGATGAAAAAAAAGGGGGAGGGGGGAATTTTTCTATGAAACTGTCAATTTTGAAGAAATCGCGTAAGATAGATGATTGAATTTGGCATGCAGGTACCCTAATGAACGTTTTAAACTTACTTGCAACGTAATGTCCAAGGCCCATATACCTGTAGCTTGGTAATTTTTAATGACTTTGGCTACTCAAATTATATACGTTGCGCTTCATTGCTATGTGATTTGATAGACAGAAGAAACATTATTTGAAAGGAAAAAAGACAATCGAAAATAAGAAAGAGACCGAAGATGAAGAAAGGGCAGGGCTATTCTACCTTTTTCGTGTTGTTCCTCTCACCTGGTAACATTCCTGAAGAAGTTATGCACCATCTGAACTACGTCGTCGAAGAAGCGTACTATCTGGGGCGTGCTGAAACGGCCGCTGCCCGGGGTGAACACCAAGTGATGGCTCAGTCGCTGCAGGCTTCGGAAGTTGTGCCGACCCACTCCGACCTTACCGAATACGCGGTACTAGGGGAAAAAGATGAATAGGAATAGGATGAATAGTCTTGCCCGTGACCACGAGGGCTGTAAAGAGCTCGAAACGTCGGATCTCTAAATAATATGTTTAGATTAACAATACACGAGTTTAATCCGTAAAATTAGTTTTATGTCAAAAGATGAATAGGGTTTGACTCTTTGCCCCATCTAATCCCAATCCCCTGTTCCTTAAATATTTACTGTAACTCCACAGTTATCACTACCGGTAGTTTGGTGGGGCGAAATTGAGTAACTCAAGAATTCTCAACATCACTATATAGGGTAATGTATATGGATATGTTTGCCCCCACTGAGGGGGTTGCGCCTACCCTAAACTAGGGCGAAAAGGCCTCAAGTCAACCACGCTGGCCAAGTCCGGGTTAGTAGATTTCATACATTTCATTCGACTGGCTCGGTGGAACAGTGGTTAGTGACCCAGGTTTACTACCTACAGTTCCAAGAGTCGTGGGTTCGATTCCCACTCGGGACAAATATTTGTGTGACGAACATCGGTGTTTGTTCCGTGTCTGGGTGTGTATTAAGTATATTTAAGTATATTTGTGTATCCACTGTTGATTCTGATATCTGTAACACAAGTGCTTAAGCTACTTACCACGGGATCAGATCAATGTATGTGATGTTGTGTTATATTTATTATATTTATTATTTATTTATACAAGCTTAAAATTTCTTCACAGGTGTCCAGGTTTCCTCATAAGGTTTTCCTTTATCGTAAGTGTGTACGAATAAAAATAAATCTTATATTTAAAAATGAATTGCCGTTCGTTAGTCGGACTAAAACTCGAGAACTCTTGAGCCGATTTAGCTAATTTTGGTTTTGAAATGTTCGTTGTAGTCCAGGGATGGTATAAATTGTGAAAAAATATAGAAAACATAAGTATTTATAGGCGGTATGAAATTCGCCGGGACCACTAATAATGAATCAAATTTCAAGACGTGACAAGTCTTTTAACCGATTCTTTAAATAAACCTAAATAACTTTCCAGCGTTTTTATCCGTCTCATGCGTTTACGCGGGGCTTATGCGGGAAATGATTCACGGCATTATAAAGTCTAGTAGTTAATCAAACTGGAGCGATTGCCATTTGACCCACTAGACTATTTTTGGTTCACACTTAGACGGCGAAAAAGTTTCCTTACATGTTTTTTTACCGTTGAATTTAAAGTAAATTCAAGTAAAAGACCCAGCGGCAGAATAAAGTCACCATTGTGTGAAGTCTATCAACCTGCACTTGGCAGTGTGGTTAACTAAGGCATGTAGGGCTACCATGAGTTAGCTATCGAAAACATACGTACCTACGTTAAAAACCTATTGAATTGTTTTTTTCATTCTACCGATTTTAGTTCTCAGCGTTACTGCGACAGGCGCTGTACATTTTTTCATAGACATTTTTTATATAGGCGATGTCGAGTCTGTCATTTTTAAACTCATAGTAGCGCTACTGATCGCCCTAGTTATGGGGTGAGAGCCATCCGCTCCCCCGCCAGCCCGGTTAAGCTGAGAAAGCCTATCTGCAGACTATCAGCGAGAGTCACACAAAAAAAAGCCCTAGTTATTAGGCTCGTGGCCTCGCTGATGATAGTGATTGATGCTGATTAGAATCTGAAGAAAACTCACGTCAGCATCAGAGAGGTATATCGGCGTGTCGAAGATGATCCATATGACGGCTTCATTGCACTCTGGAGAGGTCAGCGACCCCGCGTACGTGTAGTACGTAGCCAGGTTCGGGCTTAGCAGTTTTCTGGAATACAATTTAACATCAAAGACCATGTCTTAATTATATACCGTAAGGGCGGGTTACTTTAACCCTAAGGGCCGACATATACGGACAGATAGCTACAGATTCTACGTACACACATACACGGAACCGCTCGAGCAGTCGTGACTGCTCCGAGCAGTTAGCAGCACGATGAAATCTCAAGTAGTCGCCAGGCATAAGCTGTTGACTATGACTGCAAGAGCCGTCCGTATATGTCGATCACAGGCTAATTGTCGAGCGGTCCGTGTACCGTGGCCTAACACTTCCAGACACGATAAGAACATCGATGTTCATGTGTCATATGTAGTTATTTTGTCTTGTGTAATCTACCCCACGACTATTGGCGTAAAAAGGGGAAAGTGGTAACGTCATTAACACACGAATCACCGTCTTCTTTTATCAATTGATATCTAAGAACAGTTAGATAACAAAAGATTAGTTATACATATAATTAATAATAAAGGGTAATTTAAGAACAAGTCTAAGGGCGTAGGATAGTATCCCGACTTTATCGGTACCTACCTACCTCCCAATAATGACAGGCGTACGGATCAACAAACAAAATACACCCGCATAAACAATTCGCTAACGGCAAGGTAACTGTCGACGTCACTACAATGTTGACGGCAGTCGTCATGCAACTCTTGCAAATAACTCAAGATTGTGACGTCATGAAGGCCACGCGAAACGCAACGTCAGAATGCAACGACCTCTACAGCGTCATCAATATGTAGTACGAGTTTGATTTGTAAGAGATAGTTTTAGTAGTTATCTTCAGAATTTTTTCACATTTATGTATTTAAGCCGAACGCTATTTTGTAAGTCTAGCCTAGCAGTAGGATAAAGTCGCGGAAGGTCTATAGCGAAGGTAGGTATATCAAGCGACGTCAGGATCTAAGCCGAACGCTATTTTGTAAGTCTAGCTTAGTAGTATAGTAGGAAAAGTCACGAAAGGTCTATTGATAGTAAGCGCTGCGTAAGGACCGACGGGTTCCCGGTTCGCGTCAAAAACATTATGTGAGTTTTTTTGGTTAAGAAATTACTCCGGAGTCAGAAAGTTGCCGGCTGCACGCAAACTCCGATCACGTCGGATTGCCGTGTCATTGAACATCGTTAGGGAACAGAGAGTGCACTTATGTTGCGCACACTTGTGCGCTATCATATGTCGCAGATCTGAGTCCGTGGCTGAAATCAGTCAGCCACCGGATAAAGTCGCGGAAATGTATATGTAAACACACAAAGGAAAAGAACAATTTGGCTAAAGATACAAAATTATCATCTCTTTTGAAACCAAATCCTGCTTAAAGAGTTGAAAAATTAAGCGTAAACCCACGCGCTTACGTCCGCCGTATTTGGGCATTCCTCAAACGGTTTCCTGATTAAGACGAAATTGACAATTAAAACTGGGAACAAAGAGAGTCATCTCAGCTTCTGAAAGCAAGGCCAGCTACAATCTGACGTCAAATAGGGGTTTTAATAAGAGAGTTAAATTAAAATCTTTTGCCATTCAATTTAAACGCGGAAATTGTATTAAATTCATAAAGGTACTTGCGGGCCGAATTTATGAGACGAAATAGTGTTTACTAAAGTGATTGTGGCTAATAAATTAGTGAGGTATTTTAATGAAAACATCTACGTACATCGTTAAAGGATCTACGGTAAATGAAATATGTCATGAGATATGCAACGAAAGGCCACGATGAACAGTAACTTTTGCTGTACCTTTTACCTAGTTAAATGCTTATTTATAGACTTGAATGGGTCGATGGGACAAAATTTATATATTTGTGAGATGAATATCGATGTTTTTTTTTGTTTGTGTTATTTATAATACCTTACCTATATTTGAGTATGTTTGTGTATTCCAATGCTGTTTCTGATTTCCGTTACACAAGCGCTAATGCATCTTAGCATGAAATGAGAACAATGTCAATCAAACAATATCTTTGTAACTGCCTTGTTGGTCTATTGGTAGCAAGCGCTGCGTAAGGACCAAGAGGTCCCCGGTTCGAGTCCGGGGTCGGGCAAAATTTGTGTAAGTTTTTCTGTAGTGAAATTACTCAGCCCGGAAGATGGCGGTTATTGAACGCCCGTGGCTCGGAAAGCACGTTAAGCCGGTGGTCCTGCGCCCGATCTCTCATCGGTCATGTTGGATTGCCGTCTCATCGAATTGTGTGAGTAAGGGAAGAGAGAGTAACACTACTGCGTTACTCTCTCTTACGTGTTACTACACAAGTGTACTCTGCACTTGTGTTTACGCGCACACTTGTGCACTACAAAATGTCCTGCGAATTTGGCTGATCTCAATTAAGATCGGCCGCCATGGCTGAAATCATTAGGACGTCTTATCTTTGCTATTTGTGAAGATACTCACGTCATGTCCATCAGCACGCCACTGATCCTATCCCCTGTCTCTAGTAGCTTCGGGATGTACTGCATAATCTCTATCGATGCCTCCTGTTGTCTTTCTGTTAGTTCTGCTTGCACCTACAACGACACGAACTCATGTAACAGATGTAATTCTTTGTTGTTTGTCTTCGCCGTTGCTATAGGTTCGATGCTCGAGCGTAGAAAGAACTGTAAGTAGCTCTAACATAAGTTTAAAAGTGACAGACTCGATATCGCCTATGTAAAATAACTGAATGAAAAAATGTGCAGCACCCCCCGCTAAGAACTAAAATCGGTAGTATGAAAAAAACCATTCTATAGGTTTTAAACGTACGTAAATTTTCGATAGCTAACTCATGGTAGCGCTACTGGACACGTGCTGGACAGCGCTGCCATCCACATACAATGCAGGCGCTGGTAGCTCGGGTCAAGCGGATTCGTTCCTCTTTACGGCCACGTGTCATTAAGGCATTGAATGCCCTTCCAGCTCATGTTTTCCCTCCCGCCTATGATCTGCTCTTCAGGCGGGGCGTGAAACGGCATTTAAGCAGGCCATCAGGGTGAGTGCGACAGGCTCAATATGGGTGCCTGACCTCACATGTGGATCTCACTACCGCCACCTTTTATAAAAAGAAAATAACTGCAACGGGCCTTCCCGTTCAGGCGGGGTCATAAATGCAATTTTTTTCAAATTTTAAATTTACATTGAGTTTCAAGAGCATTAAAAACAACAAATAAAAATATAATTACTGAGTGCCACCATTCTGTATAACATTTAGTATGTAAAGACATAAATGTTGCTTAGTTCTTTACAGAAATGTTACCTATATATCATTATTATGTCAATAGTGTTTGATCACTATCGGTGGTGGCGCCACCCGTGGCTTACTGGTAAAATGTGATGGCAAAATTCCCATTGGTGACAAAACACTTGGATAGCGCAAAGGAAAGAGCACCCGACGTGATATCGGAAGGTCCGGTGGTTCATGTTCCCGTTCAGGCGGGGTCATAATTGCGAATTTTTTAAGATTGTATACTTCAACGGGCTTACGTTGCAGAAGACGGAGACGATGGCCAGCCCGTCCTTGCTGACCAGCGCGTCGCCCACCGACAGGTCCGCTCGCACGTGCACAAAGTGGATCTCCATCGGGAACCTAAGCATGGAAAATGCAAACTTTTTTTATATATCCCATCATCACATACATTAATCTGATCCCGTGGTAAGTAGCTTAAGCACTTGTGCTACGGATATCAGAATCAACAGTTGATACATAAATACACTTAAATATATTTAACAATACACCCAGACACGGAACAAACACCGATGTTCGTCACACAAATATTTGTCCCGAGTGGGAATCGAACCGTAAGTGGAACCTGGCTAACCACTGTTCCACCGAGCCAGCCTTTATTCTTTCATAAAACCTTTAGATATAAGGAGAGTCTTCGGCGGCCTGCTAGGGGACTATGCTTCAAAGCGAATTTAAGTCGAAGAATCCCGGGTGTTTTTCACACAAGTCTCGGGCCCTCCCTAGATGGAAGATGTTTCTATATTTAGGCAAGCCTCGTAAGCCAGGCCCGTCGAGAGTTTGCGTAGCCTAGGGCGAACTAATCGTTTTGGTCGAAAGGGTCTCTTTTTTTTTTTTTTTTTTTACAAAGAGGCTAACAAGATGACCCCACTCCACCCGATGGTAAGCGGTAGTGAGATCCAAATATGAGGTCGACCGGCACAATAGACCATATTGAGCCTGTCGCACTCACCCTGAAAGCCGTGAAAAAGAAGACCACTGCTGCGGCAACAACGAGACAAGGCATGGAGTCTCGCATTGGTATTGAGCTGTGCGGGTCGGAGTTGGCCAGTCCGCCGGACGGAAGGGCTCCCGTTTCTACGGGTCTCCCAGGCCGGCGGGCTGACCCGCTCCGCCCGCACAATACCGCCGCTAAGACTCCACTGGTCCGGCGCTTGCCGCAACAATGGTCCCCCCTGGCTCCGGTTAAGTGAACTTACAGGTTATTCCCGTGAAAGGTCGATTGTGCATGATTTTGTTGTTGAGAAAAATAGAGGTAGGTAAACTAGATCTTTCTAATCAGATTCGTGTTGAGATTAACGTGTTCTTCAGCAACTAGGTCAAAAAATAGGATATCTCTAAATCGTTATCTGCTTTTTCACCGTC
This sequence comes from Maruca vitrata, assembly GCA_039566165.1. Lineage (NCBI taxonomy): Eukaryota > Metazoa > Arthropoda > Insecta > Lepidoptera > Crambidae > Maruca > Maruca vitrata. The sequence continues at coordinate 1,584,309 of CM076923.1, read as the reverse complement.
ATCTGGTGAGGCTGTCATAGTAGTTATGCCTACACTTAGCTTAATGCTTTCAGCCACTGCACTAATAATGCTGCACTGCAACCTTAGTGCACTTGCTATGAGCCACTCACTTGACCCCGTCGATGGAGTGCTCCGAAAGCCAGTGGAAGTGCAGCTGCTCGAGCCGGTAGCGGTGCTCCAACGGGCCGCCCGTCAGCGTCAGGTAGATCGCCTTAACTGACCTGCATTGCAACCCTAGTGCACTCGCTATGAGCCACTCACTTGACCCCGTCGATGGAGTGCTCCGAGAGCCAGTGGAAGTGCAGCTGCTCGAGCCGGTAGCAATGCTCGAGCGGACCGCTCGTCAGCGTCCTCGCCTCAGCTGACCTGCACTGCAACCCTAGTACATCGCTATGAGCCACTCACTTGACCCCGTCGATGGAGTGCTCCGAGAGCCAGTGGAAGTGCAGCTGCTCGAGCCGGTAGCAATGCTCGAGCGGACCGCCCGTCAGCGTCCTCGCCTCGGAGCTGACCTGCACTGCAACCCTAGTACATCGCTATGAGCCACTCACTTGACCCCGTCGATGGAGTGCTCCGAGAGCCAGTGGAAGTGCAGCTGCTCGAGCCTGTAGCGGTGCTCCAACGGGCCGCCCGTCAGCGTCAGGTAGATCGCCTTAACTGACCTGCATTGCAACCCTAGTGCACTCGCTATGAGCCACTCACTTGACCCCGTCGATGGAGTGCTCCGAGAGCCAGTGGAAGTGCAGCTGCTCGAGCCGGTAGCGGTGCTCCAACGGGCCGCCCGTCAGCGTCAGGTAGGTCGCCTTAACTGACCTGCATTGCAACCCTAGTGCACTCGCTATGAGCCACTCACTTGACCCCGTCGATGGAGTGCTCCGAGAGCCAGTGGAAGTGCAGCTGCTCGAGCCGGTAGCGGTGCTCCAACGGGCCGCCCGTCAGCGTAGGGTGGATCGCCTCCTCGCCTTCGGAGCTGAACTGCACTGCAACAATGCTCGACATGTTACGACATCTGTGGTCGTTGGTCAGGGTCAGGAAGTAAGTTACCCTAGCATCTGACGTGGACTAAATAAATTATTATTATATTTGCAGACCACTGACCCGCCCTCGCTTCGCTTCAGGTAAATTATACATAAAAACCTTCCTCTTATTTAAGAGGAAGGGAATTAGGGATTTCCCTATATCTATTAAAAAACCGCATCAAAATCCGTTGTGTAGTTTTAAAGATTCAAGCATACATATGGGCAGACAGACGCGGAAAGCGATTTTGCTTTATACTATGTAGTGATACCGTCGATAATGGAACATAGGACTCGTAAAATGTGGTTGGATAACCCTCCATATTACTCTTATGGATGAGATAACAATAATTTGTCTTACCAATATTTGCATTTTGAGCAGTCTTCTCGGTATTCTATAATGTTTTGTAAATACAGACGTTCTTGTACATGAGGCTTGATATGTGTAGACTATGACGTACGCACGGCATTGTATCTGTTAATGCTGTGCATCCTAAAGCAATAGCTGTAATTACAAATTAATTAAAAAGAAACTGACCATCAACGAATCTTAACAGTACAGGCGGCTAGTTGTGTTAAGTAAGTGTTTTGTATGTGGTAATTCATTTGAAGGTCAATTAAGCGTAGCTGTATACTTACTTTCAATATCAAGCGCCTTTTCATGCAAATGAATATCGTGGATCTATGATTTTAGATAATGCACTTGCATGCACTTGTTTAGTAGGAATCCAAATGATATTTTAAAAAACTATTATTTTTTACAAAATTGTTCTACTGTTGGGTTAAACTGAAATATTACAGGCGTATGTAGGTACTTATAATAAATTTGATATTTCTGAGTTATAGGGGACAATTCCTCGCTCTAATCAAAACAATATTTTCACGATGCCTTAATATCTTTTTTTCCGATTATAAGATCGGCATAATGAGCTGATGGGCGCGTCAGCAAGCGCGGTCGGGGTGACAGAATTCTGGGCCGAACTTATTGAAAGTGTTTTGCCATCGAAACGAAAAGAAGTAAAAGGTAGAATTAGAAAACTGAAAATGTCCGGGATATTTACCATATTGTTTTGTTTTAATGAGCTCCCGATATTTCGGCATTGTGCAAGCGCACGGGTAAACAGTTCACCCATGATCATTCTAACGTGTGTAACTATGACAGTTTAGAATTCCTCAGACGACATTTCATATCTTCAGCTTCAACGGTTTCTGCCTAATGAATTGTGTCTTTAAAAGTGTAAACGTCATCGCCACTGTACCAGTGTGTCCGTTGTTGATCCCGGAGACCAGGACGCGATGGTAGCCGGTGAACTTGAGAGCGCCGTGCTTGATGAACTGGTTCGCGAAGTCCTTCACCACGTTGGCAGTGCGGATGTCGATTGGCGATTGCCGCTTGCCGCCCTCCCGGCAATTCAGCCCTGGCCAATTGGTCTCGTCTGGCAGGGAAGAATAGGATAAGTACATACATACATACATAAAAACACGCCTTCTTCCCAGAGGGGTGGGCAGAGATCACTTCCTGCCATGTGCTACGGTCCTGGCATACCACTTTCGCTTCATCCACATCCATTAACCTTTTCATGCATGCTCGTCGATTACGGGTACTTTTGATTTGAACTCTCTTTAAGATTTGATAGGATAAGTGTCTCGACCAATAGGAGATCATACTGCAATGTTTCGCCACTAGAGTGCAGCATCTAAACATTAAACAGTTTGTGACGTTTGGTACAAAGCAATAAAGTTAGAAACTCTTTGGTTCAAAGTGCGATTAAAATTGGATGAATACTATTTAATGAAAATTAAATTAGATAAGAGTTTGTTACCATGATTAAATTACGCATTAGTGTTAAGGAGAATTAACAGTTAAGTTGGGTTGACAGATACTTAAAATCGCACCAATGTATTGTGTTATTTTGCTAAAAACTACTTTTACGCATAAAACTCACGTAAATAAAACCTGTCGTTTTTAACACATCACGGTGATCGTTGTTACATTAATTCCTCTCGTTTGTTTCCGTTTAATTAACAAGGGAATGTGTTAATGGTGAAATTATTAGATGATACATTATTATGTCGTTCATCATATATTTGACCTGTAGCACAGGTTTCACTACGAAACCTATTTCAGGCACCAGTCCTTCACACTTGGGCTTAAATCAATTGTTTCTTAGACCTAAGTTAGTACTAAAAATTGCCTATATTGTGAAGGAAAATAAACGTATTATTATTATATATAACATTATAACATTTAAAGGCTTCTAAGTGTGTATGTTAAACTAAATTATCTAAACACGTTATATTAATGACAGAATATATATGTATGACAGCGGTTTTTTCACTTAATGTGCCGGTGGCGCCATCTGCAACGAGCTTTGCGTAATAAACCCTATTTCGGCCGAATTGGCCGATCTCATATGATATCGGGCAACTGCGCAGGACATATTATAGGTAACAAGTGAATATGTTCGGGATATTTACCGTGTTGTTTTATTTTAATGGGCTCCCTATATTTCGGCTCTGCAACTACGAAAATAAATAAGTAAATTTTATTTTAGACAGTAGCTTTGACGTGAAAGCGTGGCCGCATTAGGTAATATTAGCGAGGGTGATAACGTGAATTTTAAAATGTCTACTTGTTAGTGTCCTGTTCTTGTGCAATATTCTTAGGTAGTTAATTAAGTGCCTCAAACTTACCATCATAGGTCCATAGTGGCTCTTTGTATGTAATAGACACAACAATTTCTGGAAAAGAAATGAATCAAAATCAAAATTGTTTATTCACTTATAAATAGGGTATGTTACAGTGTACCTAAAATACAATACAATACCTAAAATACAATAAATGTACCTATGTTAATTGAACAATAAAGTAGCTTCAAACCTATTTAGCTAGGTATCAATATAGCATGCAAATATTATGCCTGTTATAAGGTAGGCAGTATACAAACATTACTTGATTTTTCACATCAATATAATTTATACATAAAGTTATTATTTAAAAAAGAAACTCCGAAGAATTGAGAACCTTCTTCTTTTTTTGAAGTCTGTCTAATATATGGGTGACATAAAACGTCAGTTTTTAGTGTAAGACTACACTGTCCGTCCGTCCGTCTGTCTCAAGAACAGCTTTAGCTAGACAGTTGAATTTTTTTCAAATGATGTATTTGGGGCTCGCATACAGAAAAAGGTGTTTTTTACAATGTTCGTACGAAACCCTACATGCGTAAGACTGACTTGCACTCGGCCGGTTTTTTTAAAACCTTCGGCACAAGTCTATTGGTCTATGTTCTTCGGTATACCTAAGCCGTATTTGTATCTATACCAAAGCCGCTCTAAGTTGGCCGATTTGCTACATGTCAGACTGACTGCACTAGTGAGGGACAACGGTAAAATTGCCGAAGTATATAAGTAACAGTTATTTCCACTTTATAACCAAGCAAGGTCTAATTATAACAAATTTTTATTAAAAACATTAATTCACATCCAAAAGATTGAATTTAAGCTCCTTATTTATAAATATATTTATTTTTAAAATACAATACTTATTAAATCCTTCATCCTATTTTAAAAAAATACCTGGTGAGTATTACCCACTACGTCACTATGAAAACGTGTCAAACGGCGTAACCTTGTAAAAGCGTAATACAGAGTGGAAATTTTACGTTTTCTTTTTATAATTCAATTATTTTAGGTAATAAAAGACAAATCTATACTTCTATACTAATATTATAAAGAGGAAAGATTTGTATTTTTGTATGTTTGTAATGAATAAACTCAAAAACTACTGGACCGATTGCAATATTTTTTTCACCATTAGAAAGCTGCATTATTCAGAAGTTACATAGGCTATATAATATCACGCTAGGTCCTATAGTTGTGGAGCAGTAACCGAAAATGTTTCAAAAACGGGGAAAGTATCGTTTCTGAGGCCTTCCGTGGCGTGCGCTGAGCATATAGTTAAAGTTATACAAAAATGCTCTATGGATGAATTGTTCATCTTAACATTATCTTTAAAAATGTCCGCGAGAGCATATTTTATAGTTTACCCATAACAATCGTTTTAATGATTTAGATGTTTGCTCCAAAGTAATCTTCTATATTAATAATTTCGTCAAGGGGTACGGTAGACTCGATTAAAACCTTACATGAATAATAAAACATCAAAAAATAATGATTTCGAGTCGACAACATATATCCGCAAAATTCGGATTGTCGAGTATTTTGCTAAATTCAAAATGTGTTCACAGACGAATCACAGTCACCATCTTGCCGGAATTGAGTGAATATTATCAAAACTATTTTTCTTCAGTCATTGACGTTTCGCGGAAACATTGTTTTTGACACATTTTTTATGATATACTCTTTCAGGGCGATAACAGATACTGATGAAGAATAGATAATATAATTTTATAAGGACCTTTGCCAAATTCTAGGATTAGTACTCATTGCAATTTGTTTTGTTGATTGATGTTCCTTAATTTTAAATGTTAAAAATTTATTGTATAAAAACTTTTTGCAATTTTTATTCACTAGATTTATTAAACTCAATGAAAGAATCTATGTCCTGTTTAATCCTTTAGTATTCCTTGAAGAACCGATGACTACGGAAATATTTACCTATATTTTGCTCCTCGATGTTTATTATGAATCACATCTTACCCGAGCCAAGCCGGGTTCTTATCTAAATATATAAAAGGAGAAACTGACTGACTGACTGACTGACATATCGACGCACAGCCTAAACGGCTAAACGTAGGCACTTGAAATTTGGACTGGACGTAGCTTAGGTACCGTAGAGGTGCACTAAGAAAGGAATTCTCGAAATTCTCACGGGAACGGGAATAATCGGGAAAATCCTTTTGTATGAAAAATCTAAACCGCTGAAGTTAGATGCTGTAAATTTGGCATGCAGGTACCATAGTAAACTTAAAGCTTAGTTGGAACAGGATATTGAAAAATTCTTACGGGAACGAGAGTTAGCAGGATAAACTTTTATATATTAAATCCTGTAGTCCACGCGAACGAAGTCGCGGGCACAGCTAGTAATTATATAATTATGTGCATTTGAAATTTTGAAATAACGTATTATTTTTAAAAGTTGTTCTTTATGATTCGCGTAAATATGTTCCTCTTAACAAGGATAAATGCAAAATATAAAATAAAAAGTGTCAAATCAGTCTTCTAAGAACGGCTCCGGTATAATTATCTAGTTATTTGTCTTTTATTACCTAAAATAATTGAATTATAAAAAGAAAACGTAAAATTTCCACTCTGTATTACGCTTTTACAAGGTTACGCCGTTTGACACGTTTTCATAGTGACATAGTGGGTAATACTCACCAGGTATTTTTAAAAATAGGATGAAGGATTTAATAAGTATTGTATTTTAAAAATAAATATATTTATAAATAAGGAACTTAAATTCAATCTTTTGGATGTGAATTAATGTTTTTAATAAAAATTTGTTATAATTAGACCTTGCTTGGTTATAAAGTGGAAATAATAATTAATAACTGTTACTTATATACTTCGGCAATTTTACCGTTGTCCCTCACTAGTGCCTTTGAGTATAAAGCCACTGGAGATGCCATAACGTCAACGCTTCTAACAAATTTTTTCGCCACTTTTAGCGGGGGGCGAGGTAAACACGTACAGCACACCACCAAAAAATTAATAACTCAACAGACACAAATTTTGCTGTAACGATAAACGCACACTACAAAAATGTTCAACACTTCAAACAATACACGCACACAAACAAAGTTTTCACGTAACTACGCAACACACATACGAAAAAAATAGTGATGACACAAAGAATAAAATAAAATCAGTTTGGTGAATGAACTGAACTATCTTGTACTGATTATTGTAATTCAATAACATTTTGTGGGATCTTATTAAACAATTTTGTGCTTAAACCCAAGAACGACTTTCCAGTCTTTTGAAGCCTGAGCCTTGAAACGGCAAACTTATGTTTATTACTGGTGTTAAAATGGTGAGGATCCGATATTAAATGATTGTTTGTTCTTGTAAACATATAAGATACAGTCCAAAATGTACTGAGAGGATACGGTTAAAATATCTATGTCTTTAAAAATATCTCTAAGGGAGTCACAGAATTTCTTTTCATTTTCAGACTAAATTTCAATATCGTATGACCAGAGGAAAGAAAAGTAATTTTTCTAATTCATCTTACAAGATTTAAATATAACATATGTTTAGACCTTTTATTTAATTCAAAATTAAAGTAAAAAACGGATTATACAACTGACTGCAGGGAGTGAATGATTCATTCAAATGTCGAGTCGCTTTTTTGACTTTGTGACATCACTAGCCCCCGTACCACTGTATTCTTGTTTATTTTTTCTGTCGTTTACGTATCGCAACGACTTTTTATTTAAATGGCAATTCTTCTTAAATACACGTTTAAAAGTTAATAAAAACACTTAGATATGATACTAAACTCGCTCTTGTTGCGAATTTGAGCTCTCGATCGCCTTTTACATGAGAATACTGCACAACTAAGCATTTTTCAAGAGTAACGTCACGCGACAGGGATCAATGCAAAATGGCGGTGGTGCAGCGACAAGTAGTTTTATTAAACGTGTTTGAACAGTTTACCAATGTACTTTGCCGGAGGGGGTCGCCAGTGTAAGGCATCTCCAGTGGCTTTATACTCAAAGACTAGTGCAGTCAGTCTGACATGTAGCAAATCGGCCAACTTAGAGCGGCTCTGGTATACCAAATGACACGTGTCAAAACACACTAGGAGAAAAAGTTATCAACTAATAAATTACGCTTCAATTTGATATAGACAGAGACCAGAAAAACATGAAATCTGATAATGTCAGATTTACAAGTGATAAACAGAGATTTCAATGCGAAAACTACTGTTTTTGTGTTTTCAAGATAATAAAAATTTATATGATGACGGACTATTTGGAACAAGTTAAAATACATTGGTATATGTTTAGTGGATACCTAGTACAGTCAGCCGACAAATGTGGTCTACCACCCTACGGTTGCGATTCGTTTGAACGTCATGAAACAACAAGATCAGTTTTTCCTGGCAATAAGATTGTGTCAGTGACTATTACTACCTAAGCGATAGTTATATCTCGCAGAAGATTTTCTCAAAAGTGGTAGACCACTTTCTTGGCTGACTGCACCTACAGGTATAGAGTTTTCCATGATTTCACACAATTTCGTCATTGCGTCCTAAAACAAAGCGTAAGCGTACACCAAACAAAGATTACTTACTCTACGCTATAAAGGAGGAAGCACAAAGACTTACTAGCGCCAATCTTAAGTAGATAATAGTTGCATGTTGTAAACATCAGTAGCGGTAGCATGAGTTGGCTATCGAAAACTTACGAACGTTAGAAAATCGAGTTGTTTTTTTCATGCGACCGATTTTAGTTCTTAGCGTAACCACCAGAGGCGCTGTACAAGTTTTTCATAGACATATTTATGTAGGCGATATCGATTCCGTAACTTTTAAACTCATGGTAGCGCTACAGGATCTGTAGCAATATCAAAATAACGGAATAATCCATGGCATTAATAAAATGGCGCAACCATTCAAAGAATATGGTATTATTTTGGTATTTTTACTAAGCCCAAAAAATAGCTAAATAGCAAAAGAAATTATACATCAATTCTCTTCAGTTTGTAAATTTATTGAAATTTTTCTCATCTTCCTATTTGCTACATTGCCCACATATTTTTTACCACAAACATAAACTTATAATTTGATAATAAAATTGATATTTATGTCGCCGTATGGCGATCAAATCAAACCGTCTTTATTCTATATAATTTATGTTGTAATTAAAACGTCTTTTGTGGCGCTAGCGAGCTCGTTGTTCCGCCTAATTTCTCACACTCGCCTGTAATCTGTTTTGTATCGGTTGCCGTCACCTGATCTGCATCTAAAGAGTCCACCAGGTGATTTATTGATACAGTCATTCAATCATATTAATTCTTATGTCGTCTTTTATCGGCCGCGATCAACTGACCGAAAATCACATGACAGATCTGTAGGTATTTTCCGAGATAAAGAAGATTTGTTGACAAGGGTAGGTATATTTAATGATGTGTTTTGAAAAGATAAGCTAAGTTTGACATGGCTGATTCTATACGTATTTAATAGTCCAGAGAAAGGCCTAGAAATACTTTGAGATCAGGTCAATGTCACAAGAAGAAATCAACGGGGTTTATGCATACGATAACTTGAGCACATCAATGTCAGACTGGTATTAATTTGTTGTTCCAAAGTAATGTTTATCGATAGAAAAACCTGCGTTTGAAATTATTTTTACGTATATCTGGGTTGCTATATTTGCGTGTTAATATGTATGGTACATTGCTATTACTGTCTAGATGAGCGCTGATTATTTTTATTTATTTTATTTTATTTATCTACCAACATTTATACACACTGACACTTAAAATTAAGGTTATTTGGTAAACATGCTTTCTAAGTGTGATAAACAATTACAGGTAAACCACCTCATGGTGGCAGATGTACTTATTTCTACTTAAAATTAGACATTTATTACTTTCACATGAAAACTAACACCATTACAGCCTAACCTCGGATTCGAATCCAGATACTTTCGGTCTTTACGCGGCGAATGCAACTAATAGCATAACAAGCGGAGGTGGGTATCCAATCCACTGTGCTCATAAGCGTTTCTATTGAGCTATCGCCTTAACATTCAAATAAACAAAAACGTAACCTAAATAAAACGTGTATAATATAAGATACTAGTGACCCGCCTTCGCTTCGCGTCGGGTAGGTCTCATAAGACTGAAATTTCAGCGAAATAGGGCCGTTTCCGAGATCAAATGGTTTTTCAAGCAATCAGCGCCATCTGAATTGCTGATTTGTGAATCTAAACCATCCAGGGCACCACTCAAACGCATACAGAAAAAACCATTTAAATTGGTCAAGCCGTTTAGGAGGAGTTCAATGACATACACACGTACCTACAGCTGAATTATATATAAAGTAAATAAATAAACATTACAAAACATCACAAACAGTGTTCTGATTCTGAAATAAACTTGCTTAAGCCCTTGTGTTACGGATATCAGAAACAACAATGGTATACACAAATATACCTAATAACATATCCAGATACGGAACAAACACCGATGTTCGTCACACAAATATTTGTTCGGGGCGGGTATCGAACCCACGACTCTTGGAACCGTAGCTAGTGTCACTAACAACTGTTCCACCGAGCCAGTCAAAATACAAAAAGGTTTATGAATAATTTGAATCACTTTTAACCACCACCTACCAAAAGTCATGACCACGACGATGTATCTTGTCATTTCACCAACCACTGTGCGGATAACACCCCAAAACGAGACTGAAACGAGAACAATCGCCAGAACTCATTTATAATGATATAAGAAAGTATTTGGCTGTTTATAAAACATCGGTATTGTTTCACGTAAGGTATTGTCGCCACTCGGAAGAAAACATGTTTACTTGTATTGCCTCAGACGATTCCCAGCCCGCTGGGTATTTTGGGATTCGAAATTCGGCCAAAGAATTGGACGTTCGTAACAAACTGAGGTTCCCACAGATGTATTTTGACAATTTACCATCAATGGCAATATTAAAGTTGCGTTCTGTATTCGTTTCAAAAGGTGCTGTTTCTTAATGTCTTGCCATATCAATAGTTTTTAACCCGTAATATATAAATAGGTGCTCAAAAGTAAAGCAGGACACAGACTTGGATACGAAACTAAACGCAATTATGCTTATGTCCTGCGCAGTTGGATGATCTCCATTGAGATTGACCGCCATTGCCGAAATATGTTGAACATAATAGCGGGGATGCTGCAACCAACGAGTCTATTGATCATCTATCCTGACTCTACTAAGACCTCGGCAAATATCTCTTTGTAGGGGCCTGACAACAATCAGTGTTACATATCACCATTCAACAATATCTGATGTCATGTTGTATACAACAACAATAAACCTACATTATGACTGTGTCGCTATGAACCAAAGTTAGTTATTTATTTGGCCAATAAAAGAGCAGTGGTTTAGAGGCCGTGTAGATTTGTGTTTTTTAATCTCCTTTAGTTTTTTCCATGGCTATTATATAGCTATAAGCCACGATTAGGTTAGTATAATTTAGTAATATACTTATGTCCGTTTCTAACACGGAACAAATTATTTTTTCAGCATAATTCAGTAAAACAAATCAAGATCTAATTCTTTGTATCAACCATAAGCCTAGTAGGCAGGGTACAGCTGAATACTGAAACTTTAATTAAAATATATCTTACTACTATACTTTCAATTATAAAAAGCGTCGTTGCCGGAGTGGTTAAAGTGTCTTGCCATGCGAGAGAGTCGCTGATTCAAACCCCGGTACGTGCTACTATGTTTTAAAATTTGAAATTCATATGAACGATTATTCGACAATTTAACGGTGAAGAAAAACATCGTTACGAAACTTAGGAAAAGTTTCTAAGGTTGTGTAGTCGCATGGTCGCATAAGTTTAGGGTAGGCCCTTAAACCTAGCAGTAGGGACGATTATAGGCTGATGATGATGATGATTTATAAAATTAAGAAGGTACTGAACCAATACTCGTTGAAGAGGCTATAATCGGCTATCAAAAATGCTTAACAATACAGTTTTTTTTTTCTCTTTGTAATAGTAAAAGAATGATTGCTCATCTAACAATAGTAACAGCAGCAAATGATGATGACATCATGCAATGATATAGCTTATTGTGTAATATTTGTGCAAACATTACACATTTGAATAAAAACTATTTAGACTACCCGTGACTACTAGGCCTGTAAACAGATCGAAACAACAGTTCTCTTCAATTATGTTTTGAATACTATACTCGAGTTTAATTCGTATTTTTTTTCAAATATTTATGGTTTCTAAGTACTTATTAAAGAAACGCGTTGATAGACTTATCTCCGCGGATGGTAAGTCTAATATAAGAAGGTATATACAAAAGGTGCGTCAGACCGATTTTAGCCATGGCGGCCGATAATGATCAGGTAAGATCGAAGTGCGAAGAATAGTGCACAACAAGTATGGACGCAAACACAAGTGAAAAAGCAGTAAAAAAGCGTCGATGGCCGAGTGGTTAAGGTCGTTGCTTGCCATGCGAGAGGTCGCCAGTTCAAGCCCCGCCAGGTACCAATGTGTTTTTCAAATTTGAAATTCATATGTAACACCATTCGACGCTTTAACGGTGAAGGAAAACATCGTGAGGAAACCAGCACTCCTGAGAGATTTTTGTACGGTGTGTGAAGCCATGTCAGAGGCCTACGGGCGGTTTAAAAACTCTGACACCGGGTTGTTCATCAACCATACGATAAGAAGAAGAACATAAGTGCACTCTCTGTTCCCTTACTCTCATAGTTCGGTGAGGCGGCAATCAGACATGATCGATCAGAGATCAGACGCACCGCACATACGCTAACTTCCTGACAACGGACTGAGTAATAACAGAAAAATTCACAAACTTTTGGTCAATCCGGGACTCGAACCCGGGTCCTTATGACCTTTATGCGCTGCCACCAATAGATCGACAAACCTGTTATTAAATACATGGAATAACATCAGCTGCTCCTTTATTAAGTCTGCTGTACAATTAAATTTTACCATCTCGATTGCTAATATATACACCGTGAAATTTTAGTGGTTGTTTTCCCGCAGTAAAATGATTCTATCTTAGTAGTACAAAAGATGTGTGCAGTTCTTTTTTATTAAAATCAATAAATGCCGGTTTTACGAAAGGTTTAACCTTAACTCGAAATTACGTTCGAACCACTTTATGACTTAGGGTGTAGAGCTTCTTTAGCTTTAAGCATCGATTTCATGCGGCAAGCAGTACCTGATTACGGTGCATCTTATAAAAGAACGATATCTTCTCTCGTTTTCGAGATAGAAAATTATTATTTATAAAATTTCAAAAAAAAAAATTTTTTTTTCGCGGAATAATTTGCATAATTCGATAGTATTACTAAAGGCAAATCGTTCTGCCACGGGAAAACAACCACTAAAATTTCACGGTGTAGAATGCGTACAAAGATGTACCACCTTGATAGATAGTAAAATACCTAGAAAGCCTATCGCGACCCAAATACTTGATCGCATAACCTGTTTCATTATGTTCTGTTTACAATAAAAAAACATATTATTTTTTTACTTTATGCACATCACACAACTGTACAATAGTAAATCATCTCAGAATAACTTTATCAGGACATAAATAATATGATTGCAGGGTAAAAGAGGTCAGCTGTTGGGGCCTCCGCACTGTTGCTGACCCGAGGAAGGCATGCATAGTTATGTAAAATGTGTGCAATATAAATCGTACTTACGTATGGAATCTTATTATTATTCATCATCATCAGCCCATATACGTCCCCACTGCTGGAGCACGGGCCTACCCTAAACTAGGGCTATAAGGCCTTAGTCGACCACGCTGGCCAAGTGCGGGTTGGTCGACTACACAACCTTAGAATTTCTTCATAGGCGTGCAGGTTTCCTCACGATGTTTTCCTTCACCGTTAAATTATTATTATTATAAAATCAAAAGTAAGTAACTCTGGCCGTCGTGTCTGATATCCTTTCTCGTCATAACTACTGAAAATTTGTTAAATCTATAGTCTAGACTCTACAGTGAGCATATAGACTACTATTTTCTCCTTAATTAACGTACGATGATGGCTTGGAGTAGCCTCGTCATCATCACCGGACTTGCGGGGGAGCGGATAACTCTCACCCCTAAGTCAAAAGGACATAGTCCACTTATAACCACTTTCTCTTTTTTTTTGTTTTTTTTAATTAGCCTATACTGTCCCACTGCTGGGCAAAGGCCTCCCCCAATTCACTCCAAAGCTGTCGATCTCCAGCCCAGGCCGACCAGTTCCGATTAATTACCACTTTCTCTATTAACGATTAATGTTTTACGCGATAAACAACGGAGGCGCAATCCTAGTTCATTATAGTTACAAGAATCTGAGAAGCAGCTACATTGAAAAGTTACTTTTGAAAACACATCTGGGGTACTACCTTAAGTAGGTACTTTAAGGCCTTATCCACTTATATAGTTCTTCTAATTAAGATAGGACAAAGTAACACCAAGTCATTCAGACTAGACTAATAATCAAGGTTTTTTTTTCCTAACTGACTTACGATGATGGCTTAGAGTAGCCTCGTCGTCATCACCGGACTTGCTAGGGAGCGGATGGCTCTCACCCTTAATAAAAAATCAAGGTGCTAACAGTAATTGGTTCGTAACCATTCAGTGAGAACGTGTGGTCATCTCCTCAAGTAGATAATGGCATATCGCGTCCCGTTCACAATAGCTGCGATATCTCACAAGTGGGTCTGTGGAATAGGTCCCTCTAATTGTATGTGTTGATTGAGACGGACAATATAGGTACTTCAGGTATTACATAACAATACATTCGGTTAGTAGTCGATATATCTACATAAACCTATCTAGGTACGTAGTAAATAGATGAAAGTTAAGTTAAATTGGAAAATGTACGAGTGTTACTAATATCTACTTTCCATTATTATCTTTATTTAAAAGAAATAAAAATAATGCACACACATTGGTCCACTGTTTAAGAGCAACCAGAGCCAGCAAAAAAGCAAAGCTATCAGGGTTCATGTCTTGGAATTGTAGTTTTTTATGTCATCTGTATAACCACATGTGTGCAATAAAGAATTTCAATTTGAAAAACAGAGGGTATTGCTTTTGAGTCAGAGGATAAAAAGGATAAGAATAAATTCTCAAAAGTTGGACCATGAGAATCGTCTCATTGGTGTTGACTACTAGAAATTAACCTTGCAAAATCTCATCCACAATCATGTAGTAAATAGTACACAAATCAGTGTTAGACTTCTAGGACACCTTGTATTCTAAACTAATCTGGACGTCCGCTGGGGCAGTCTCTAAGCAATCAGTCGTTCAAGATCTGGATTAACTGGTATTTTATTGGGATATCCTTTCAAAGACGAGACGAGTGGGCGATTCGCGACTCCAGACCCAAATTTAGCCAATGACAAATTTGAAGATTAGGCGAAATGCTTCCTGGAATGTATGTAGTTCAAAATGCAGTAAAGGTTGTTTTTATTTGACACAGTGATCCCGGCGAATTTCATACCGCCAGTACTGATTCTTTTTCTATTTTTCTCATTGAAATCTTCCCTGGACTACGACAAACATTTTAAAACCAAAATTACCTAAATCGGTCCGGGCGTTCTCGAGTTTTAGTCAGACTAACGAAGAGCAATTAATTTTTATTCATAAGAGATTAGTGGACCTTCTCCACAACAAAAAAAACCTGCCAAGTGCGAGTCGGACTCGCGCACGAAGGGTTCCGTACCAATTAAAAAACACGGTTATTGTATGGGGACCCCTAAAATATTTTATCGTTTACAATTTTTATTGTTTTACCGGCAACGCAAATGCATCATTTGTGAAAATTTCAGCTTTGTATCTATCACGGTTTAAGAGATACATCTTGGAGACAGACATACGGACAGACGGACGGCGGAGGCTTAATAATACCTTTTTGTTATGGAACTCCTAAAATTCATGTAGATGACGGATGGCAAGTTATTGCAGGCAGGGGCGGACCGTCACTTCCTGGGGCCCTGGTCTAATCGAACGGAGCCGTGACTAACTCATTATTGGCATGAAGAACTTACCATACCACCCATATTACTAATCCAAACTTGTTTATGACGGAGGGTGGACATATATTTATTTTATTTATTGGACAGCCAGCGATAATTATATTAGATAAAACATAAAATTAACATACAATAGTGACATATACAAAACGTAAAAATATATTGAAGGCAGCCACACCATGCTCTGAAAATTAGTACGGCCCCTCATCGGCCCCTTACACCTACGGGGCCCTGGACTGCAGCCCAAATAGTCCATAATATGGACGATCCACCACTGATTGCCTGCTTCGAAGAAATCGGTACATTTCTGGAGAAGACCTAAGGTAATGGAAGTACCTGAGGCATCGAAAGTGAGGCACGTGACTCAAGCGCAATTTAATGTGTTAACTCATACTTTACCTTACTGTCCTAGGTCAAGATCATTGTCTTTATTTTTACCCGACTCCCAAAGATAGTTAGTCAGATAATTATCATTCAACTTACTTATATAAACAATTTAAACTATGATAAACTTTATTTATTACTTATTACTAATCTCTAATAACCTGTTTCAGCCGAATTTTAATTATCTTTCCACTAATATCTTATATTAACCGATAACTATGCCTTTCATCTATAAGCGATAAAAGGGAATTTCATATCAATAATTTTAATCCAACGCTTTTACGCTTTATTGATTTAAATCTTTTATAATGAGACATTTTCTTATCACTTAGATGCACGTGAATGATGTCTATGTTTTTTTTGGATTGGAATGTAAATATGCAATTTACAAGACAGGCCACAACATAGCTATGCGTAGTGAATAAATAAATATTACATTAACGTAGGTTTAGGGTATCCTATAAAACTACGCCACGTTAAGTTAAACTAGGGCGATCAGTGTGGCTACCATGAGTTTAAAACTTACGCACTCGATATCGCCTACGTGAATATGTCTTGACCAGCGCCCCTGGTGGTTACGCTAAGAACTAAAATCGGTCGTATGAAAAAATAACTCGATAGGTTTTTAACGTACGTAAGTTTTGCGATAGCCAACTCATGGTACCGCTACAGAACTCTTACTACCGATTTTAGTTCTTAACGTTCCCGCTAGGGCCGCTGTACATTTTTTCATAGACATCTTTACAGAGGCGATATCGAATCTTTCACTTTGTAAACTCATGACGCTACAGGCATTAGTAAACCATGCTGGCTTAGTGTAGAGTCGACTACACAACCTCAGAATTTCTTCGTAGGTGTGCAGGTTCCCTCACGATGTTGTTTGAAAGTACACATTATAGTATTTTTTCCAACATCGCAAAGTGTTCACCAGGTCAAACCGTGGTCAATGATTCGATAAGTCAATAATCTTTTAATAGTTATTAACAGCACAATAAAAAGCAATACAACACGATTGCTCTATCTGCAAACTCCATAATTCAATCGTGTTTAATCAGATAAAAAGCTTATATTTACAATAAAAGAAATTAATGCATTGTAAGCACTGAAACCAGGAACTAATAAAATTACGTCATAGTCTAAAAAATCCGAAATGCGTAATTTTTTGACCATCACTTTACCTAACTCTAAGCAGTCGTGAGGTCCAAATTATTAGGTCGACAAGTATAATAGATCCTATTGAGCCTGTTGCCATCACTGTGAAGGACTGTTGAGATGGCTTTTCACGAGGTTATTAGAGAATTCACGTAATTAGTAATATGTATCTAAAAAATATTAAGTATCATAGTTTAAATTGTTTTTATGAGTAAGTAGAATGATTGGCCACGGGTTGACCTGCTGAATATTTTGTGATTCGGGTAAAAAACCTTAATGTGTACCTACAATCAACATCGTCAGCGTCTATGGCCGAATGGTTCAGGTCGTTGCTTGCCATGCGAGAGGTCGCCAGTTCAAACCCCGCGAGGTACCAATGTGTTTTTCAAATTTGAAATTAATATGTACCATCATTCGACGCTTTAACGGTGAAGGAAAACATCGTGAGGAAACCAGCACACCTGAAAAAATTTTCAATGGTGTGTGAAGCCATGTCAGAGGCCATTAACTCTGACACCAGGTTTTTCATCAACCATACGATAAGAAGAAGATCAACATCGTCAGGACGCCCTAGTTTAGGGTAGGCCGGTGCCCCAGCAGTGGGGACGTATATGGGCTGATGATGATTCTTGTGTATAAGATAAGCTGTATTATTGTAATATATTATTATTGTATTATTGTTATATAATATATAATTGTGTAAACTGCCTCGTTGGTCTATTGGTAGCAAGTGCTGCGTTAGGACCGAGAGGTCCCCGGTTCGAGTCCGGGGTCGGGCAAAATTTGTGTGAGTTTTTCTGTAATGAAATTACTCAGCCCGGAGTTAGGAAGTTGGCGGTTGAACGCCCGTGCCTCGGAAAGCACGTTAAGCCGGTGGTCCTGCGCCCGATCTCTCATCGGTCATGTCGGATTGCCGTCTCACCGAATTATGAGAGTAAGGGAATAGAGAGTGCACTTGTGTTTGCGCGCACTCTTGTGCACTATAATATGTCCTGCGCACTTGGCTGATCTCAATCGAGATCGGCCGCCATGGCTGAAATCGGTCGGACGCCTTATTATTATTGTAATATTTCAATAAATTTACTAAAGTATCTTTTCTATGAAAAAGCAACAGTAAAAATCTATTCATTCTTCACACGCTCACAAACTTACGTGTTTATAAATAATCCTTTTAGTCAGAATTTAAATAATATTTAAGGTAAAGAATAATGAGGTTAATAACACAAAAAAAAATCCATGAAGATATGTATGTTTATTTGTAAACATTCAATTACAAAACCATAAAAGAAATACACCTAAAAGAATCAAATAACATGTTTAATCCAAAAATATAGCTTCACAATTAAATTTCATTTAATTAACCTATATGGATAACAAACCAATAAATTAAACAAAGGAACACACATTTTATAACCAATTATTTTCTAAAACGAAAATTTAAAGTATATAATCTTATTATAATAATATCTAGGTTCGTTGGTAATTTAGTGACGATAGCCTACCTATGTGTTTTGGATAATAAGAACCTTTTTCACACTTTACATAAATACATTACTAACTTACATAAAAAACCTTTAAGAGTTAACAAACACGATACTGACTAGTACATAAAAGTATTTAGCTAATTTGGTTAACGTGGTCTTTTAGCGGTCTTTTAACTATATCCTGCCTGTCTCGTTGGTTTACTGGCAGCATAGAGTGCTGCGTTAAGACCGAGAGTCCCCGGTTCGAGTACGGAGTCGGACTTTGTTTTTTTTTCTTGAGCTTTTCTGTTAAGAAATTATTCAGCCCGGAGTCAGAAAGTTGGTTGGGTGGTCCCGCGCCTGATCTTTCATCGGTCATATCGGATTGCCGTCTCACCGAACTATGAGGGTAAGGGAACAGAGAGTGCACTTGTGTTTGCGCGCATACTTTGCTGATCACCATTGAGATAGGCCGCCATGGCCGAAATCGGTCGGACATATATATTTTTACAATTTTCGGTCTTGGCACACACAATAAGTATTTAGACTATAAGTAGGCAATTTATTACTTGAGATTTGGCTGATAAATTTTCACTAATTTGGTCTACAGATGTAGAAATGTTAAGTTCCATTGGAAAACTATAAAATTTTAGTGTAAATACACAAGTCGATTTGGTAACTCAGATGTAGGTCATCAATTTTATTTCAACAATTCAGTAATTAAATTTTAATTGCTGAAGTCAACAATAAATTAAAACGTCGGTTTATCTGATTCGCAGGATTCATTATACATGTGTTTATTGGATTATCAATCATGACCTTATTAACAGTAAGGTTTACTAAACAAGACTGCCTTTTTTCTCTATAATATTCAATTGCTAAATGCCTATCACTGGACCGCAACACTATGGCGTGAATCGCAGGGGCTGCTGTTACTGCGGCCGCCGCGCCCGTGAGTTCTGACCGTATGTTTTTTACAGTAGATCTTAGACTTATCTACAATCCATCGTTATCTGAGGCATCGCCAATAATAGTTAATAATGTTATTAGTATATTAGTGTCATAATCGAACCATAATGTAATATAATATGTGATTATGCTTGGTCGTTGGTTGCTTAGCGTCTATGTTCTCTAGTATCTGATAATGTCCATCATATAATATAGTTAGATATTTTTGCAAGATAAATATGTTTGGAAGGTAATAATTAAGCAAAATTAGGTAGTAGAAGGTGTCGTCATCTATTTACGTGACTCACAAAATGCGATTACTTTTTTGTAAAACAAAGTAGGTACTACTGAAAAAACAAAATTCAGATCACATAGTACATTATTACACATTCTGCAGCCCCAGATGGCTGGACGATTAAAAAAACAAATTAGTCCGTTGCTTAGATTATTTCAAAACATTATGTTGTATTTTTTATATAGTTTAACAGAAAAAAAAATAAAGAAGTTGTAGTGCATAGAAGTTTTGGATACCATCACGTTATGGTACAACTTTTGCTTAGTCGTGTCGTCACAAGCCCCCGCTCCGGAAGTTTTAATTTTGTCATTTTACAATCGATTGAAATACAATTTTAACCCATCGTCATGCAGTTCATCTTAATATTTTTATAGAAAGTACATAATGTATACAGTTTGTATTCCTATATTGCTATTGTGTACCTTCGACTGTTAAAAATATAGTTATACCTAAAACGTTCACATTATGTCCAATCCTCTCGGAATATTTTTATCACAGCCAACATTTCAACAACTATATATTTTAAACATGTAACATTCCATTCAGTTGGACTTAATTTAATTGAATGAATTTATCCAAATAAAACATGTAACTGAACAATTCAACTAAAGAATGTGTGTGTGAAAATTTCAGACCCATTGCCTGATTCGTTTTTTAAAAATATCTTACGAACTAATTGAAGCAACTAAGTATCTAAAAGTGTCGTTGGCATTCTAGGAATAACATTTGACTTTCCACTTATAGCTATCTACCTGTACGCACTGGCAGTTGAAGATTGTACCTACATTTGAAGTAAATAGGTCGACTATATACACCTTGAAATATTAGTAGTTTATTCCCGCAGTAAAATGATCTTACTAGTAAAATTAATTTGTAAAGTTTTTTTTATTCAAATCAATCAATACAAGTTTTACGAAAGTGATAAACGAAACTCGAAAGCACGCTGAAACCGCTTTATTACTTAGGGTGTAGAGTTCCTTTGGCTTTTATTATCGATTTCATGAGGCAAGCACTACCTGATTACGTCACATCTCGAAGAAGAACTATCGCTTCTCACGCTTTCGAGTTGAATGATTATATTATGGTGAATTGAACTATTTTCAAGAAAAACTAGTTTGGTTCGATGGTACTACTACATATTAAGGTTAATTTTTCTGCTTCGGGAAAACACTACCACTAAAATTCCACGGTGTAGACATTTGGAATGTATAAAGTTTGTAGAAGACGATCTAAGGGATCAAGTTTCACAGCTTTTTGGGGACGTAAACTCAAATACTGCTTATTCAAAACAAAACAAAAATATCTCTCTTTTCTTTTCTATACCTACCTATATTTCTATTACGATAAGATTATATTGGAAGACGAATTACTAGGCTATCTACTTTAAAAAATATAGGCTAGGCTTTGTAGATACGCGAGAATACCAATTATACGTTTTAACTGTAGAACCTCATACTGAAAGAGAGCTAAAATCCATGCTACAGTATTTTTTTAAAATTTGACTTCTGTACTACTAAAATTCGTGCACACAGTTTTATTTTTGGTTACTTTTAAACCTACCAAGGACTTACCTATTGAAGATCAGCACTTTAAGAAGCAAGATCGACATAGTCAACGGTCGGAATTAAATATACAAACTTACCAAAGAATTAACAATCAAAGTTTGGTATCCACGTTTGGTAAACCAAAACATGAGGTAATACCTGACTGTACCAAGTTATTCTCGTTTGTAAATATTATTCTAACGCAATTTAAAGACATTAACACAATCTAGAAAACTGAAAGTGTCCGGGATATTTACTATGTTGTTTTGTTTTAATGAGCTCCCGATATTTCAGCACTGTTGCAAGCGCCATGATCACGGGTAAATGAACATGGCGATCAAAACAACATGGTAAATATCCCGGACATTTTCAGTTTTCTAATGTGTGTAACCATGACAGTTTAAAATTATATATTAACACAATCAATCACAACTGTCTTTTCTTTGTGACATTCGGAAAATATGCTGTCACTGTCAATCACGTAGGTTAAGAAAGAGACAGAGCACAGTTTCCGAATTCGTATCCGATTCTAATTCATTGTCAATAGCATTTGTCACATACTCAGTAGTTTCACCTTTTCCAAACTCTAATCACAAATGCCAACCAGCTTCTTCTTCCCGTTGAACAAGTTGCTCACGCCGTTGAACAGCCCTGAGGAGACCTTGGTGCCGAAGCAGCCCACGAGAGCCATGAGGGTCCCCAGGAGAGTGGGGGAGGCCAGGTTGATGATGCCTTTGGAGACGGCGTTGGAGCGGTAGACCAGCCTCATGCCTAGGGGCTGAACGGTGCGGTCGTTGTTGATACCACTGAGGTCGGCTCGCGTCAGGTTTTTGTACTGGGAACAAAGATTCCCGGTTTACCATCAGAGTTCTGAAGATTATACTAAGAGTTTTAAGGTACTGAATCTTAAGTAAGTAGAACATTAATAACAAGAGAATGAGACATTATTTGATTGTCCCCAAATTTAGAAAATCAAACGTCGAAACGTCGGGCAGTAAGTAGCTACGTATGTAATTTGCTACTCCTAATAACGCGTGTAGACCCATAAAGACTAATATTTAGTTTAGAAAATCAATTTTGTAAATTCTGTTACCATGATTGTTAAAAATGATGTGATGAATGTACCATATTACTTTCAATATGAGTAATTAGGTACATTCATCACATAAGAGCAGAAATACAATATTCACTACTTAAGTAATATAATAAAGCCTTTTGAACTGGGACCTTAACTACGCCCTAGTTTTTTTTATAATAGGCTAACAAGATGACCTCACTCCACCTGATGGTAAGCGGTAGTGAAATCCAAATATGAGGTCGACAGGCACAATAGACCATATTGAGCCTGTCGCACTCACCCTGAAGGCCTGCTTAAATGCCGTTTCACGCCCCGCCTGAAGAGCCCGGGATCATAGGAGGGAGGGAAAACATGAACTGGAAGGGCAAAGTTAAGGTTATCCAGTATTTCAGACTTCCATCTCTGATTGTACTCACCTCGAAATGCGACAAGTAGATCGGCTTCTGCATGACCATCCAAGTGACCACTTCCGGGCACCCCGGCGTGGTCAATGAGCCGTGGTACGTGTAGTACGCTTGAGGGTTGGGGCTGAAGATCCGTCTGGGGAATGCAGGACATTCTTAGTCATCATGTAGTACGGCAAGAGTTTTACCACCGGTTGTAGGTAATATGGAACAGGGACTCTTTTCAACCGTAATACCTAGTATATTTTTAGGTCACAAGTTGCATTAGTTACTACAGTGAGTTTAGGTTAAGAAAGGATGCATTGATTTCAGAGTTTAATGTGTATTAAAAAAAACTGAATTCTGTTGGTCTAGTGGTCAGCAGATCAAACTTCTATTATTTGGCTCAAAGTGGCTGCTACGATAAATGTCGTACCTTCCTTCCATAAATATTTTTAGCACAGAGCCATGGTCCCTAGGGTAACAAATATAAGCTTTTAGACTTTCGCGATCCATTATACCCGGGCAGTAAGTCGCTATGTATTTGCTACTCCTAATATCGCGTGCAGACCCATAATGACTTATATTTAGGGTAACGAACATATGCCATAGTCCAATAATATTCATATTTTAATCATGCAAAATAGTAAATTAGTCTAACTAGACCTTCATCTATGGCGCCAGACTTATCAATCACCGTTACATCATTGAGCCATTATCCATCACTACTGAACCATGCCGGGATCATTGTCATTCTCGATTCGGAATTCACTCTTCCGTGCACCACAATACGCTTTGGGTCTTTGGCTGCTGGCAACAATCGGACTGTTGTTACGCCAATCGACGTAACTAGCCGTAATATCTTTGTTGTGTTAGAAATACCTTGACCCACAGTTTGACATTCTTGGCCTACGGTTTTTGACATTGGCACTATAAGAATATTCCTTAGCAAGTACATACAACAATGCAGAAGACCCCTATTCATAGTCAATTGAAAAGACTAGATGTACCACGATTAATGCAAAAATGTATAGGGATTAGTAAGTTATCGGGTTAAATACGGGTTAATACAAAAATTAGGACCGAAGCTAAACTTGTTGTTAAATCATGTGGCTTAGAATGTCAAAATTGAATCTTATGTCGTAAAGAAAATTGAAGTAGCGCAGAAACAGCCTAGGGAGAGGAGCTTATTATAGAAGGCCAAGACTTGTGTTGGTCAATGCGTTAATCTAGATAGTTTTAAATTATGTAAATTAAAAGGAAAATTTCAAACGTCTGTGAAGTTGTATGATGAAAAATATAAATACTTTGTAAAAATTATAACGGAAAGAATCTCTCAATATGTAATTCGAATAAGGGATACTTACGTAAGATCAACATCGAAAGTTTCTGAAGTAGGTTGTGATGATTGAGTTAGGATTTGGTCCATAGCGGGAAGGAAGTCGCTCAGGGTGCCGCTGTTCTCCGTTGAGGAAACCTGATTTAAAAATATAAATTATAAATAAACAATGTATCCAATGATGTTTATTTTTATTTTTAATTGATGACAATGTCTCATGTAGTAGCTCAATTTAGTAGCCTCTGACTTTTGCTCCAGGCGTCGTATGTGATGATGCGAGTGGCCGAGGATAGAGAGAAGTGGCGTACATTTGGAGAGGCCTATGTCCAGCAGGACAGGAATGGGCTGATGATGATGATGTTGATGATGTCGTATGTGATCGTGCGATTCCCACCTGGGGCAAGTATTTGTGAGATGACCTTATTTTGTTCGTTTCGTGTCTGGATACGTATTTATTACTTGTTTATAATTAAACATTGTATGTTTAAAATTATCAGAGATATTGCATGAGCAAGCTTATGCACTTGTGTTTCGGATATCAGAAACAACAGTGATATCCATTATAAAAATAAAATAACACTCGGACACGGAATAAGATCGATGTTCATGACTCAATTTGTCGCTGGTGGGAATCGAATCCACTACTTTTGGCGTATGAGACAGAACTAGCTGTCTACTGGGCCATCGATTTATTTTCATTTATTTATCCCTTACCTCAGCCATGACTCCGATGACAGCGACGCCGTCTCTCTCTTGCGTAGCCTCTGGCAATGTGAGGCCGTTCTTCAAATGCACGAAGTGGATCTCCAACGGGCTCCTACCGGAAGAATAGACGATAGATATCACCAGACCATAAACTATCAACAGAAAATCTCAAAAAATTAATACCAGATTAACGATTGAGTAAAATTAGCGTATTAATAATTTATAACACCGCAGGGTAGGGCACCCTTACGCCGGCTCTGCAAAACTCAAGACGTATTTTGGTCTTGTAATAATTATCCAATCAAAAACTATGATAATTGGAACCCGAGCCCACATTACGTCAAATATTATAAACACCATCGGACTATTAAATAAATATCTAGGGCACTTCCACCCACGGTCATCTGACCCCAAATTAAGCAGAACTTGTACTATGGGCGTCAGAGCCTGATATACATACATAAATATTTTTAATTACATACTTAAATACATAATCATACCCAGACACGGAACAAACACCGATGTTCAATACACAAATATTTGTCCCATGTGGGAATCGAACCCGTCGTGGGTTCGATTCCCACATGGGACCCACATCTATTTCTCTCAAACTTTTAGGGTCAAGTCGACACGGTTTCCAATAATCGTAAATTTACCTAATTTTGTCTAGGTCATAGCCTATTCGTTCTTTGCATGCATTACTAGATTAAAAAAAAAAAAGGTTTTTTTTTACTAGCACCTTAGATACAACAGGTGATCAGAATATGAGCCAAATTTGATACGTTTATGTGAAATAGTTTTTGATTTATGAGGGGTTCAAAAGTGGTTCCAAATGGTTCGTGTAATATTACACACGGTGCGGCTCGCCAGTTCTGTTTCTTGAACTTGGCTTGACACGCTACCGCTTGTCTAGATATAAGGAACATCCAAGTTTGAGCCTTAAGAAAGTAGTAGAGTCTGGTTACGTACTTGATGCCGTCGAAGGAGTGCTCCGCCAGCCAGTGGAAGTGCACCTCGGCGAAGGTGTAGTTGGCTCGGAGGGGGCCCCCGGACAGCACCGGCGCGGGCTCCCCCGGTGCCAGCAGCCATTGCACTGAGGACAAAGGGCAAGGTCAATTACCTTACTGATATTAAAAAAAAAAATTCAAATTCCCATCCAGATAATTATAAATGTTCCTATTATATTATTTTGTAATTTTTAGCGTGTCGGGTTTTTGAATGCGGTTTTTCTATTTTTGTTAAAATTTTAGTATCTTACTTTTTACGAGTAGTGTTATATTTGATATTAGAACTAGTAGTCTGAACATGCATACAGTATTGAAAGAATTATCCTTTCACTATTAAGAAGTTGACATTCCATCATTCATCGATGCCATTGCCTGAACAGGCCCTGGTCCCATTGCTATGGGACCAAACGGGAAGCACCAGCTTTCAAATTAAAACAAAAAACATACAAATCGGTTCACCCAGACGGAAGTTATGAGGTAACAAACATAAAAAAAATACAGACGAATTGAGAACCTCCTCCTTTTTTTGAAGTCGTTTAAAAAGGCAGTAGTATTAAAAAAGCGTCGATGGCCCAGTAGTTTAGGTCGGTGCTCGCCATGCGAGAGTGCCCGTTTAGGCATCTGCGGCAGACCAGGGTCGCGTTGTCTCCCCGACTCGTGACACATGCTAAGCAAATGCCTTTTCAGTTACCATTTCACATTGATGTGTTTTGTCATTTATGTTGGTAACTGAATAAAATGCACAAGGCAGAATGGCGGCGACGTGGTCCACAACCCGTCACGTCACGTTTCCCACAGAGGTGAAAAGTGGATCGCTGGAAGTGATCTCTGCCTTGTTTGTGTGTTATGTAATAAAATATTTTTGTTTTCTTTCTTTCTTTTCTTACTTCTTACCTCTGTGTTTTAAATTTAAAATTTATAATATGTAGAATTATGCGACGCTTTAAAGGTGAAGGAAAACATAGTAAGGAAACCTGCACACCGACGAAGTAAATTTAAGGTTGTATAATGGACCAACCCGCACTTGGCCAGGGTGGCTGAGGATTGATCGCCCTAGTTTAGGGTAAGCCCGTGCCCCAGCAGTTAGGAGATAATATACGGGCTAATTATGTTCAGGATGACCCATCTGCATCTGATGCTGAGAAGTGGTCACGTCCATATATGAGGTCGAGAGGCACCATATTGATCCATAACCCCAAAGGCAAGCACGATTGAATCAGAACCAGAACAAAAAGTACAAAGACACTTATTATTGGGATTTAAACGGGATTGATCCAAATATTACAATTTACTTAATTTTTATTTAATTTAGTAATCACACAAAAAGAATTAAGAAAATGAATATGTAGGTCAGGAACGAGAAAGAAAAACCCATTAAAAAGTTGTATATCTTGCTCCTGAATTCCAGTAATTACTAACTAGAAGATATTTCACACTCCGATTCCACGCATGATTCACTCATCAGACGGAAGCAGATATTTAATACAGCCACTTTCTCATAACTAGTAACAATCACATTTGTTACGCACTATTCTGAGTTTATTACATCAGGAACTGAATTATGATACTGACACATGTTATTTGCATAATTTGATACCTTTCTTCGATAATTAGTGATACAAATGTAATCATTTTTTTATACATTCTTTAATAGGGCCATACAAATGAGTTCGTTTTTAAATGAATACAACGGGCATAAAATTTTACAAACATAAAATTGCAAATGAATTATGCATGTTACGATAATTACGAGTAATGTTTACCTATCAGATTTCACTCGGCAATTAGGCAACCTTTAAAGCAGTATGGATGGTTGAGAACTAAACACTTGGGGGCAGACAACGCCTGTTTATTTTTTGGACTGGATTCATACGTGACGAGTAGTTCTTCAGTCATGGCGGCTATTCAGCTACTAAGCAGAGCTTTCATGGGCGCCAGAGACTGATATAAATACATAGATATTTATAAATACATATTTACACCCAGAAACGAAACAAACACTGCTGATCATCATCACACAAATATTTGTCCCGAGTGGGAATTGAACCCACGACTCTTGGAACCGCCAGCCAGTGTCGCTAACCACTGTTCCACCGAGCCAGTCAAAAAAGCAGTTGAATATCTCAATGTCGACTGTTTTCATTATTTCTACTTACCGTTGTAGCCAGTATTCCTGGCCTGGAGCCTCACATTGCCGTAGCCCCGGTAGACCAGTTTACCCCGGATGTGGATCCCGAGCGGATCCGGGATCGTGGTCCGGGGCTGGATGTCGATCGGCGACTGGTACTCCCCCGTGGTGCACTTGCCTGGCCACGAGTATTCGTCTGCGAGAAAAAAAAAACATAGTCAATATTACACAACATCACATACATTGATCTGATCGAGGAGTAAGTAGCTTAAGCTCTTGTGTTACAGTATCAGAAACGATAGTGGAAACACAAATATATTTAAATATATTTAATAACACACTCAGTCAATCACGGAACAAACACCGATGTTCGTCACACAAATATTTGTTCCGGGTGGGAATCAAACCCACGACTCTTGAAACCGTTGATAGTGACCACTGTTCCACCGAGCCAGTTATGCATGCATACCTATATCTACATTGTTCTGTAGCGGTACCATGAGCTATAGAAAACTTACGTACGTTAAAAACCTATCGAATTGTTTTTTTCATACTATCAATTTTAGTTCTTAGCGTAACCGCTAGGGGCGCTGTACAAGTTTTTCATAGACATATTTACATAGCGATATCGAGTCTGACACTTTTAAACTCATGGTAGCGCTACTGATTCCGAGATTCGTAGGTTGGGGATGCGATCGCGAGTTCATACAAAATACCCTGGGACGGGTTCATCAATTTTGTATGAGTCCGTGCCACATATCGATATTCATACGCTTCTTCTTCTTCTTCTTATCGTATGGTTGATGAACAACCTGGTTTCAGAGGTTTTAAACCGCCCGTAGGCCTCTGACATGGCTTCACACACCGTTGAAAAAATTCTCAGGTGTGCTGGTTTCCTCACGATGTTTTCCTTCTCCGTTAAAGCGTCAAATGATGGTACATATGAATTTCAAATTTGAAAAACACATTGGTACCTGGCGGGGTTTGAACTGGCGACCTCTCGCATGGCAAGCAAAGACCTTAACCACTCGGCCATCGACGCTTTTCATTTCGACGCTACGACATAGGACACAAGTGTCGTTGATTAAAATAAGTAGGCATCAGAATTCATAAATAAATATTGACTAAAACTTCGCTTTTACATTTGTTTGGTAAACATAATACATTTAGTGTACATAGTAAATATTGATTGCCAATATTGTTGTGTTGCCCAAAACCTAGGTATCCTACCTATTTTAAGCAAAAGGAGACGAGGCAATCAAATTCAAACTTTGTTTAGTCTCACAATAAAGTCTATTTTCAATTGTATAAAGATGACTTTCTACAGTTTATTACAGGCATCCGATTTGCAAACATAGATCCTGATAGTATTTTAAATACGATAAAGTAGTCGACTTATAAGTTAGTTAATATAAAAATACGAAGATGTCATCGTCCTATTGCACAATGTAGTGATTTAATTTCTTCTACTTCTCTTTGTCTATACATAATATACTAAAAACGTTGCATAACTTAGCGCATGCGTTAGCCTGCACCACAGTTTTATAAACTACCGCAGTTGTTATCGAACATCCTATTTTATTATGTACTCTTTATGTTCCAATGAAAACTGTTTGATTTTGATTTTTTGATAACTTTAAGTGATGGTTTCGTACCAATCGTTTAATGAACAAAAAAGTTAATCTATTTTAAAGGTATATTCATGAATGCTGCCTAAAGTATCTTTTCCACGCGGACAAAGTCGCTGGCAAAGGTAGTATAATATTATATCATGTATATTAGTGTGAAAGTATAAAATTATACTCGCGTGCCGTGCCTATCTATACATTTTTGACACTCACAAAGTCAACATCGATGTTTTTTCACACATTAAAAGATATTTTCTTATGTACACAAATTTAATGTTTCCTCTTAAATAAGGTTTGATTTATTATCATTGTGCGATAAGTGTTCCGAGGAATATTTTCGAGTTTACTCGCTTTTAATGTCGGCTGTAAATTGCCACCGATAGCGGCAAAGATATTTTTAATTTGTTTGCTTTAATATTTCAGTGAGGTAAATAGAAATGGGCAATCAGTTTCTCGAAACGTTTTGTTTGATATGCTATTATTATATTTTCCTGACTTGTATAAGAAAAGGCACA
Source organism: Maruca vitrata (assembly GCA_039566165.1). Taxonomy (NCBI): domain Eukaryota; kingdom Metazoa; phylum Arthropoda; class Insecta; order Lepidoptera; family Crambidae; genus Maruca; species Maruca vitrata. Next base: position 1,554,015 of record CM076923.1, on the reverse strand, counting down.
CCCAATTTTGAAATTGGGCAGAAGTTTAAAAACTAAAAAGATATAATAATTATTCTTTGAGTATTAGAATCATAACATAAATTAATAAACATAAGTGGAAGGTAACTTGTTTGTGTACTCAATACTCAATACTTTATTGCTTCTATACATAACTTTACATTGAAATGCTCAAATTTCAGAATAGGGATAAGCATAGTAATTTCATTTTGCAAATTGACTCGACCTGGAGTCGAATCCCCGGCCTTCCAAACCAATCGTCCACACTAGTGCATTACCGAGGTCAATAACTAGGGCATCGAAAACCCGTTCAATTTTCAAAACCCGGGTTTTCGGGTTCCAATGTAACTGAAACCCGGGTAACCCGGGTTTTCGAGCTTTTTTCGAGCTTCTTGTTTTTGGTTATTTTTTTTCTTTCTATTACGAAACATGCTAAAAGCTGGAGGTAAACCCGTAGTGAGGGAGTTTCAAAGGCTTTTTAACGCTGTCCTGTTCGAAGGGAGAACTCTGGAAGCGTGGAGTAGGAAGGGTGACAAACCCCTTTTGAAGAACTATCTACCCATTTCCGTGTTAAACCACGTCTGCAAGCTATTTTCAAGAGTAAAATACTTGCTTGATGCCCTCGATAGGTTGCAGTGACGTGTTATCCGTATTGTCGGTGATCTCGAAGTGTCTGTAACAGTGTCGTAGCCTTTAATGCGCCTGGTGTGAGGTGCGAGGTGCAAAACTGCGCCCTTGAGAGCTTATTTTGGTCTATTGTGCCTGTCGACCTCATATGTGGATCTCACTATCACTTACCATCAGGAAAAGTAAGGAAGCGCAGCGCCTGCATCGTATGTGGGTATTGTGGGTGGCATCACTGTCCAGCACGTGTCGTTCGGGAGTGTAAAGGAGAGAGAGGACTAGCTGAAATAGCTCTTCAAATTACTATCCATTATAGAGACGGTAGAGAACACTTAGAACGGCAATGTCTCCAAGTGATTGTAGAGGCTCCAGGGTTTCGGATACCTCCAATTCACCGACAAAACGGATAACTGCAACCTATTGAGAACATCGAGCAAGTATTTTGCGGAGCCATACCAGAGGTGAGAGAAATATTCCACACATGGGCGAACTTGTGCCTTATACAAAAGGCAGAGTTGCACCGGTGTGAATAATCGCTGCACTCTGTCCAGGATCCCCAGTTTGCGGGAGGCTATTCTAATGACGCTCTCAGGTTCAGGTCGCAACGAACATCGATGCCCAGGATGCTAAGGCTATCCTGTATTGTCCTGTAAGGGCTCTGAAGAGTAGAATGGGAAAGGAAAGGAGACACTTTACCACAAAAATACACACCTGTGTCTTCTTGACATTGAAATAGACAAGATTGCATGCACCCCCTTCGGAAATGCGCTTCAAGACGCCGTCAAGGTCGGCGAGAAGAAGGTTCCTCTTTTCCTTGATTTCGGTCTGCTTTACCCCAGGTCTTCCGAAAAAACGTGGGTGGACACTGCTGTCATCTGCATAGCAATGGATATTGCCTAATGACAACATGTCATTGATATGCAGCAGAATCCAAGTCAGCGACAGGACGGAACCTTCTGCACGTATCGGCCTACGGATGAACTTGGACAAAACCAAGGTCACGTTCACGGCACCGTCCTCGAAGGTGTTCAAAAATATGTGTACCTTAGGCAGACTCCGCAATTGGGTCGAAACATTTGAGGACGAGTTGAATAGATGAATTGAGCTGGGCATTTGGGAAACTACGCAGTCTTCTCATCGTCAATCCCACAAAACCTAAAGACGGTCAGTGCGTCCTACCCGTCATGTATGGAGCCGAAACTTGGACACTGAAGGTACGGCTAGTCCACAAGTTCAAAGTCGATCAGCGGGTTATGGAAAGAGCTATGCTCGGTGTTTCTCTGCGGGATCAAATCAAATCGGGAAGTTAGGCGATCCAGCAGAGAACCAAAGTCGACATAGCTCATGGCATCAGCAAGCTGAGGTGGCAGTGTGCTGCCATCAGCCATAAAACCGACAACTGCTGCGATAAATGGGTTCTAGAGTGGAGATCGCGTCTCAGCAAACGAAGTGTAGGACGCTCTCAGGCCAGGTGGAGGGATGATATGCGCAGGACGGCTGGTAGGAGCTGGATGCGAGTAGCCGAAAACGAGAAGTGGCGTGCATTTGGGGAGGCCTATGTCCAGCAGTGGACGAAAATGGGCTGATAATGATGATGATGGGTGGTCGACGAACAGACGGATCACCTGATGGTGATGGCAACACCAACATTTACAGAATAGTTCGTGTTTTTGAAGAATTTAAAAAACCCGAAAAACCCGGGTTTTGGTTTTTTAAACCCGGGTTTTTTGTGACTCTTAAAACGCGGAAAAACCCGGGTTTTTAGGACCGGGTAAACCCGGGCTCGATGCCCTATCAATAACACATATACAATGTCAATGTTAGATACTAATTAATAAATTACAATGGATGAAATATAATCAGTTCTCCAATTGTAACCTTGTAACATTAATGCACTCTACATTACATAACATGTGAAATGTGTAGTATTATTTTTATTAATTAATTGAAGTTAATGTACCTAACCTTTTATGTGTTCTTGAAAAACAGACCCCGTTTTCAAGAACACTTCAACCAGAATCTAATAGGTATATTCATTTTCAAAAGACTTTAATTTTGTAACTACCTCGTCGACCAGTGATGATTATTTTGGAGCTGTACGAGTATATTCTAATAATATAACCAGGGTTTGGATTCTAATACAATCATTATATATTTGAAAAGATACGGTGCCTATTGATCTACTGCGCCTAAATATAGTATGTAGTAAGTTCTGCAGCAGCATGAACGAAACGATCTCGGAACTATCAAACTATCTTGCGAACATTATCACATCCGAGAGATCGGTGTTCGATTCAATAGGTATTTTTTATAAATTGACGTTCAGAAAGACCTCACTCCATCTGATAATAAGGAAGTAAGGTGGACCTTACATCCACATCACGTCATATGAGGTCGACAGGCACAATAGACGCTATTTGAACCGTCCTTCGTCGTCGATGGCCGAGTGATTAAGGTGCTAGCAATGCGAGAGGTCGCTAGTTCACACCCCGCTATGTGCCACGTGTTTTCAAATTTGAAATTCATATGTACGATTATTCGACGCTTTAACATCGTGGTGAAGAAAACATCGTGAGGAAACCTGCACACCGGGGAAGAAATTTGAGGTGTGTGAAGTCGACCAACCCGCTCTTGGCCAGCGTGGTTGACTAAGGGTAGGTTCGTGCCGCAAGGTGGGGACGTATATAACTCATTTTGCCCAAAATGTCCCTTACCTTAATTGATACTTCCGGTATCGATATGGGCAGATGATGACGATATTTATGTTCGCTTATATTATTGGAAACAGTTACTGATTCGTCTTTTTAAGTAGGTCCTTCATAATTAGCTTCTAAAGGCCATTGTTGATGCACTGTCAAGTACATAGCTTATCTTCTTCAAGTGTATTTATAAGGACTGTCAGTCAACGTGTTTACAACACAGGACATTGTTTATTAATTTTATAACAACATAATAATTTATAGACGCGAGTGTCTGACCGGCATATTAATTTATCATCTAGAATTCTTGGATACGGTACCATAAATTTAGAAAGCCTTAAAAATTGGTCCGGCTTTTATACTAAAATCGAGGAGGTAGCGTTATAGCACTTTAATTTAAGAGTTTTGTTAGCTTATTATACTACGGACTGCCTCGTTGGTCTATTGGTAGCAAGTGATGCGTTAGGACCCCGGTTCGAGTCCGGGGTAGGGCAAATTTTGTGTGAGTTAATCTGTTAAAAAATTACACAGCCAACGTCAGGAAGTTGGTGGTACGGGTCTTGGAAAGCACGGCGGGTGGTCCTGCGCCTGATCTCTCATCGTTCATGTCGGATTACCGTCTCACCGAACTATAAGGGAACAGAAATGCATTTGTGTTTGCGTGTAAATTTGTGCACTATAATATGTCCTGCGCAGCTGGCTGATCTCCATTGAATTTGGTCGGACGCATTATTTTTTCTTTATCTTCAATTCTTATTCAGTTAATGTTACGACAGACAGACAATAGCAATTAACTAATCAGTACCTATTCTGATTAGCTTTTAGCAGTAATCATCTTGAGAACCACAGATTACGTACTTCCGTACCGTAATCTTGAGTACTCAACATTTGGAGGGGTAATAATACAAATGAATTAAGAGTTGTGCAATTTAAGCAATAAATAAATAAATAAATATTTCACAACATCACATACATTGATCTGATCCCGTGGTAAGTAGCTTAAGCACTTGTGTTACACGTATCAGAATCAACAGTGGATACACAAATATACTTAAATATTTAATAATACTCCCAGACACGGAACAAACACCGATGTTCGTCACACAAATATTTGTCCCGAGTAGGAATCGAACCCACGACTCTTGGAACCGTAGGTGGTAAACCTGGGTCACTAACCACTGTTCCACCGAGCCAGTCAGTCAATTGGTTTGTTAATAATTATTTGTTTTGTAGAATATTTACTACCGACACGAAAGGTTTATTTTAGTTATTAACTAATAATTAATAAAACAATTACACACTTAACAAATGTACAATATATTTTAGTAATAACGAGTATTATTTTAAACCAGAACTTCTTTATTAGTGAACCTATGTTAAATGCTTCATCATTTCAATAATTTAATGGGTTAATCTATAGTATAGATTAACCCATTAAATTATTACAAATAAATAAAATTAAAGTATAGATTCTATACAAATAAATAAGATTAAGGTGTCTGTATTTTTGTGACAATATTTTTGTCTGTCTGTCTGTGTATTCTCGCTTATATTCGAAACGACCTGACCAATTTTGACGGGATTTTCACTTATTAATAGCTAATTTTACAAGATACATTATAAGCTATTTTAATAGGCCATCGCTGCTAAAATCATTTCCACGCGTACAAAGTCGTGAGCGGTTTTGAATACGTTTGATAACCGTAACACAAGAGGATAAAATAACTTATCATGAAAGCAGATTATTGAATGTGATGGCTTGTTATATTTATTTTTTAACATTTAAATTATCGCACATAACATAAATTTATGTTTATCACTATAACTTGTAATGTAGGTACATTAAAATAAAGGAAATGTTTTTCAGGTTTTCGTGTTCAAGGAAGTCCTCATTTCAAGCTGTTGTTCAAAACTGGTTGTAATACAGTTGTTATCTAATTGGAGTCGCTAAAAGAGCCACCAATTAAAAGGTTCAGAAACCCTTAATTGGTGGAAACTTCGAAAACCTGTTTAGTAAGATTAATGAAGCGGTATCTTCTTTCATTTGGGAAACAAACATATAGTTTAATGAGGGTTAACGTGTATGAGAAATTCACTATAGGGCAGGCACAACTATCTGTCCGGAGGTTGGTGAACGGTATACGGGTAAGCGACCCCGGTTCTTCGAGCTACTATCGACTCAGTCTAAATCATCCGAGGCGATAGTATCCTTCCTCCCCTTTTCCTTCCCCCGTCAATATCCTTGCTACTCGTGGTAACGCAATGACCTTGTTAAAACAATGCACAAGGCAGAATGGCGGCGACGTGGTCCACAACCCGTCACGTCACGTTTCCCACATAGGTGAAAAGTGGATTACTGGAAGTGATCTCTGCCTCTGGATACGTAGGCGTTAGGTTCAACTGCAGCATGATCGTTGTATTATTCGATCTTAACTGCCTCGGTCTATTGGCAGCAAGCGCTGCGTTAAGACCGAGAGGTCCCCGGTTCGAGTTCAGGGTCGGGCAAAATTTGTGTGAGTTTTTCTGTAACGAAATTTCTCAGTCCGGAGTTAGGAAGTTGGCGGTTGCACGCCCATGTATCGGCGAGCTCGTTAAGCCGGTGTTCTTGCGCTTGATCTCACATCGGTCATGTCGGATTGCTGACTGAACTTTGAGAGTAAGGGAACAGAGAGTGCACTTGTGTTTGCGCGCACACTTGTACCCTATAATATGTCCTACGCACTTGGCCGATCTCAATTGAGATAGACTCCATGGCCGATATCGGTCAGGCGCCTCATTATTCCACCGTAACTATGTATTTGACAAACATTATGTCAATTTACTTGTACTTCAATGAAATGCAACAAAATGTAGTACTGAAGTCGCATTTTATATCCATTCCTCGTTACGTAACCTCGTTGAATGCCTGTTGGTCCGAGGTCAAGCCTTCCTGTTCAATGCGTCAAAAGCTTCTCGTTCCAGAACTGGGTAACACAAATAAACTTCCACCCAGAGGCCGGATGTAGAGCCGCAAGTCATGAAAACGTAATAGGGTGTTCCGCGTCTGAATAAAGTTAGGTTATATGAGTGGAACTCTAGATACCAATGAGTGTATAACCTAACTCTCTACTTTAATATTTCATACTCTTACACTATTTGGTCGATATTGGGGCAGCAATAGGGATGGTGAAGCTTTTTTTATTTTATTGTAGCTGAGTGGGTAACACAACAGTTAATGTTAAATAAATCGTGTAAAACTTAACTTTATTTTTAAAGTAAATAATTTTTTTTAAACATTTCATGTTTTTTTGCCCACCCAGCTACATCAAAATTGTTTTCCACAACCCATTTTTCATTGTTTCCTTGCTTTTCGATTTTAATAAAAATTCAATTAGTACAGTAGTTCCTGAGATTAGCGCGTTCAAACAAACAAACTCTTCAGCTTTATAATATTGTTGTATAGATTATTGTAATTTGTTGTGTATTCGTTTGGTAGTGACGTGGTCAATAAGCATTCTCTATTCTATTCGATTTTATAATGTTAGCACGATCACATTATAAGTAAATAAGAATAAATAATAAATATCTGGGACATTTCCACACACGGTCATCTGACCCCAAACTAAGCAGAGCTTGTACTATGGGCGTCAAAGACTGATATACATACATAGATATTTTAAATACATACTTAAATATATAATCACACCCAGACACGGAACAAACACCGATGTTCATCACACAAATATTTGACCCGAGTGGGAATCGAACCCACGATTCTTGGAACCGCCAGCCAGGGTCACCAACCACTGTTCCACCGAGCCAGTCAGTTGCTCGATTATGTGAAATCCAATTTAACATATTTATTTAATCTTTTTGAAGTTACTTTATTTTTATTGATTCACTGTTAATTACATAAATAAGGATTAATATAAATTCCTGCCCTGCAATTTGTTGATATAAAATGATAATAACATCATTTATTTGATAATAATGAAAGTGTTTAGTTCAGCAATCATTGGATAGCTTAATATTGAATTTATCGGAAATTTGAAAGGCTTTATCATGGTAATTGCATTGACTTTTATCGTAATCGGATCCCGGAACACCACGATTAGGTAGCTTAATGCTGAAAACGTTCCTACTTAGTATTTTTAGGGCACGAAATAAAGTTAATATTACCTAACTAATTATGATATTGTATGTATTTTTAACCGATTTCAAAAAAAGGAGGAGGTTTCTCAATTAGACCGTATATATTATATGCTCTTTTTTGTTAAAAAAATGTATTATCTATTCATGAAGAAAAGAGATGCGTGATTTATAAAATTGCAATTGCAAAATGTGTTTGCAAATTTTGAATTTGTACGATTATTTGACGCCTTAACGGTGAAGGAAAACATTCTGAAGAAACCTGCACATATACAAAAAAATAAAAATTAAAAAATTAGCTTAGTGCGTTATGGTTGTGGAATCGTACAGACTGATATAACTGATATTTTGTTATTGTTTCAATAATTTTATTAAGTGTTTTTATTTATTTTTATTTTATCTTTTGTATTTTTACGTAGAGTTATATCAACGTTGTGTACACCTAAAAAGGGTATATATATAAGACCTGTACTATAATTAAGCTTTTTTGTATTTTTGTTCATATTTATACTGTTGGTGTACCTTGTTAATAAATAAATAAATAATAACCACTCCATCATCTCTGCAATTAAAAAAAAGTATACTAATAACAGCTCTTTATCGTATACATACGCCCTCAGATGTTTATAGCATTCGGGTTGTCATTACATTACATACACCGTGAAATTTGAGTGGTTGTTTTCCCGTAGCAGAACGATTTGCCTTTAGTAATACTATCGAATTATGCAAATTATTCCAATAATATATAAATTAAAAAAAATATTATTTTCCAACTCAAATACGAGAGAAGCTATCGTTTTTTAATGTGACGTAATGAGGTACTGCTTGCCGCATGAAATCGATGCTTAAAGCTAAAGAAGCTCTACGCCCTAAGTAATAAAGTGGTTCGAAAGTACTTTCGAGTTTCGGTTAAACCTTTCGTAAAACCGGCATTTATTGATTTTAATAAAAAAGAACTGCACAAATCTATTGTGCTACTAAGGTAGAATCATTTTGCTGCGGGAAAACAACCACTAAAATTTCACGGTGTATATTTAAAAATTAGCTACCTTATTAACTTGTTAGATAACAAAGAATTTAAAGAACATAAATCTTGAGCCAATAAAAACATTCGTAGATTAGATAGAGTACTTAGCATGCATTGATAACGGGTTCATAAAGCAATTAGTATTTATAGATTTCAGATTAATTATTAGTTGCAGGCGTTAAGCCACGTGCTTATGTAGGTTTTTTTTCATGTGTTGTTTATTTATTTATTCATATACAAAACATATTACCTTATACTCGCACGTGTATCAAAATATTAATCTGGTTACTAAAATACAACTCATACCTATTCTTACCTTTTTCTAAATTCTAAATTATTACAAACTCATTACTTATATTAAATGACATCCTATGGCTTGTATAAATTGAAATAAAGATGTAGGTAAGTAGTCTATTGTGCCTAATCTAAAAACCATCTCTGCTTTTCATAGGTACTCGTATAATATTCATACTGCAATTCGTTCGATAGCGTTAGCTATCTTTCCTTACGTATTTGTTAAAGGAATCGTAAAAATAAATAAATTTTACTGCGAAAAATCGATTTCGAACAAATAATATGTATAATATTTTACTATATACATATATTTATTACGAGTAGGTACTTTAATAAACTGAAGCACCTGTAACGATGGAACCTTGTCACAGAACGTGTTCAGGTTTTGTTTGCCCCTAATTAAATACGGGTTTTCGCTGAAAATTAAAACACCCTGCCGTCTGACTCAGCTTAACGAGGTAGCTAATGTTACACAAGCAACCAAAGAAAATACGTTCAGTAAACGATACGAAAAAAATGTTTATCAACACTCATCAATCCTACCGGTATTAGCATAGTTTTGTATCTTAATTAATCGGCTTTAACTAATAGTAGAACTGCGAATGTACCTCTGTCTATCTGATTTTCATTAACGGCAAAAATATTGATTGATATTTAATTTGATACACAGGTAGTCTAGTAGAGGGGGGGATGGGGCCCTACCAAGATCTTTGGGCCCAAGCCAACCTCACGTGCAAGTGCGTACCCCTGCTGACCAACGAACGAGGCTCTGGCACCAGCTTTCCCTTCGGGGTTGGGTGGTCGGACGGCAGTCGCTCCCGTAAAAGCGAAACTCGCCACTTAATAATGGTAAGAAAAGCAAGGAAAAGAGCCAGAGATAGGGCGCCGCCGCAAAACGGCGCCCAGGAGTTTCGCCCGACTCCTGTGGCAAGTGGGCGAGGGCTACCGCGTTGGGGACGGACGCGGCTAAAGACGTTAGCCCCAACCCCACGGAAACTCCGCTTCGCGACGTGGAACGTGGGTACGCTTACCGGCCGCGCGAGAGAGCTGGCCGACGTACTCACCAGGCGGAGGGTGGCAGTGGCGTTCCTGCAGGAGACTCGGTGGAAAGGCAGCAGATCCCGGGCCATTGGGAATGACTACAAGCTGATCTACACAGGAGCACCTAGTGGAGAGAACGGGGTTGCGGTAGTGCTGTCCGGGGAGTTGCAGGACGACGTGTTGGAGGTGAAACGCTACAGCGACCGCTTAATGGACGTAACGGTGCTTATCGAAGGGGTTACGACCCACTTGATAAGCGCATACGCTCCACAGGCTGGTTGCAGCGACACCGAAAGACTTCATTCTGGGATAGACTTGGAGAGGTGCTGCGTGGAATCCCACCATCTCAGGGAGTCGTTCTGGGGGGCGATCTGAACGGTCATGTGGGTGAGGAGCCTGAGGAGTTCGAGCGTGTACATGGTGGCTATGGGTTCGGCAGACGCAACACTGAAGGGGAGAACATCCTCCAGTTGTGTTCGGCTGCCGACCTGGCTATTGTGAACACGTTTTTCCAGAAGAGGCCTGAACATTTAATCACCTACAGGAGTGGGCGGCACGCTACCCAGATCGACTTCCTACTCACTAGGAGGCATCACATCGGCAAAGTAGTCAACTGCAAGGTCATACCCGGAGAGAGTCTCACTGCACAACACCGTCTACTTGTCATGGATCTCTGCGTGAAGCCCAAAGCCAAAAGCTTTGAGCGCTGTCGGCGTCAAATAAGGTGGTGGCGGCTTGACGAAGACAAATCCCAGGTGTTCGTCTCAGCTATCGGCGACAAGTGCGCTGAGGCTGAGAACGAACCAGTTCAGAACCACTGGGACAGGATTCAGGCAGCCATAACCGAAGCGGCGAAGTCAGTGCTTGGCACGTCTAAGGGTGGACGCAAATTTGACAAGGAGACTTGGTGGTGGAACGATGCAGTCCAGAGGGTGACTAGGGTGAAGAAAGCCCTCTTTAAAAAGTGGCAAGCGTCCAACTCTCCTGAAGATCGCGACGCATACAGGTCCGCAAAACGTGCAACTAAGAAAGCTGTTGCCAGAGCCAGGCGAGCCCACCTACAACCGCTCTACGATAGGCTGGAATCGTCTGAGGGGCAGAAGCTTATCTGTAGATTGGCACGTTCTAGGGTCAAAGCGGCACAGGATATCTCCAAGTGCCGCTGTGTTAAAGACCCTCACGGTAACCTACTATGCGAGGACCTCGCGGTGAAGGAGAGATGGCGCTCTTACTTCCACGAGCTGTTAAATAAACAGCATAGAGAAGTGCAGCCACCGGACCTCCCTCCGAATCTTGGACTTGTGCCACCGGTAACGCCTGAAGAAGTAGAGAATGCTCTTCGCCGCATGAAGAATCGGAAAGCTGTCGGAGCCGATGGAGTCCCCATCGAAGCCTGGAAGGCAATGGGTGGTCGTGGTGTGGGCATCCTAACTGACCTTTATAATCGCATACTCAGCACCGGCGGGATTCCTTGCCAATGGAGACTGAGTGTTATCACCCCGGTCTTCAAGGGCAAGGGATCAGTGCAAGAGTGCGGTAGTTATCGCGGTATAAAGGTCATGTCCCACACCATGAAACTATTCGAGCGGATAGTAGACTCTCGAATCCGTCAGGAGTGCACTGTCTCTGGATGTCAATATGGTTTCCGCCCCGGTCACGGGACTATGGACCCCGTTTTTGCCCTAAAAATCATCATGGAGAAATACAGGACGAAGAACACGCCTCTCCACTTCCTATTTCTGGACATGGAGAAGGCCTTCGACTGTGTTCCGCGTGCGATGATTTGGTGGGCCCTGAGGTCCAAGGGAGTGTCAGAAACGTATGTTGATATCATTAGAGACATGTACTGTGATTCCGATTCTGTAGTTAGGACCGCTGTTGGCGACACTTTGCCCTTCCGTATAACCGTCGGAGTACACCAAGGCTCCGTCCTGAGTCCGTTCCTCTTCAGCCTGATATTAGACGTATTGTCAGACAGCATCAGAGACCACCATGAGCAGCCACCATGGCTACTTATGTATGCTGATGATATCGCGCTGGTGGACTCGGACAGGGGACGGCTGGTGAGACGTGTTAACACATGGAAGGAATCGCTTGAGAACGGGGGTCTGAAACTCAACGTGGCGAAGACTGAGTACTTGGCCTGCAACACTACAGATCCCATGTCCGTCCGCATAGGCGAAAACACGGTCGAGCGCACGGACCGGTTCAAGTATCTGGGATCTGTACTCCACGCGAACGGCGACATCGACTCCGACGTCAAGGCACGCATTGCTGCTGCGTGGGATAAATGGCGGGAGGTGAGCGGCGTCACTTGCGACCCTAAAATGCCGGTTAAGCTGAAGGGACAGGTCTATAAATCCATCATTAGGCCTGTTCTCTTATATGGCAGTGAAGCATGGCCAGTACTTGAGCGGCACAAGCAGGAACTGCGGGTCACGGAGATGAAGATGCTGCGCTGGATGTCGGGAGTTACGCGAGCAGATCGCGTAAAGAACTCCCGTATTCGCGGCAGCCTTCATGTTCGAGACATCGCTGACAAATTGCAAGAGTGCCGCCTACGTTGGTACGGTCATGTTTTACGGAAACCGGCAAACTACGTAGGGAACAAGTGTCTAGCTATGTCGCTACCGCCAGGTCCCGGCAGAAGGGGAAGGCCCAAGAAGGCCTGGCTTGACGTCGTAGTGGATGACATGCGTGCCAACAAACTCTCCGTGAAGGATGCCGAAGACCGCGCGAAGTGGAGAGATAGAAGTAGGAAAGCGGACCCCGGGCTCCGCAAGGATGCAACCGGGAAAACGCGGAGATGATGATGATGAGGTAGTCTAGTAGAGAAATAGTATAACTTTTTCTTTCAATGATCGAAACGTCGGATTTGATAATAATTAGGTGTTTGACGGAATCTAGGGGGTTTGTCGTTAGTTCCTCTTTATTTACTTTGAAACATTTTGGCATATATTAATTGGCAAATTATACATATTATAAAAATAAATATACACCGTGAAATTTTAGTGGTTGTTTTCCCGTGGCAGAACGATTTGCCTTTAGTAATACTATCGAATCATGCAAATTATTCCGCGAAAAAAAAATTTTTTTTTTAAATTTTCGAAATCATAATTTTCCAACTCGAAAACGAGAGAATCTATCGTTCTTTTATAAGATGTGACGTAATCAGGTATTGCTTGCCGCATGAAATCGATGCTCAAAGCTACAGAAGCTTGACGCCCTAAGTCATAAAGCGACTCGAACGTGCTTTCGAGTTTCGGTTTAACCTTTCGTAAAACCGGCATTTATTGATTTTAACAAAAAAGAACTGCACAAATCTATTGTACTACTAAGATAGAATCATTTTACTGCGGGAAAACAACCACTAAAATTTCACGGTGTATAATACAAATTTAGTAAAAAAACAGCAGTAATTGTTTTTGAAAATATATGTCCCAATCAAAGATATACCTACTTAAATGTGGAGAAAAATTACAGCAGCTTATTTTTCAACTGGTTATGTAGAGACTAATGTCAATATTTGTTTATGCAATTCACAAGAAAAAAAAACAACATATTTCGTCTTATGTCGATAGAATGACGCTGGGAAAAGATCGAAATCACGCTTACGTTTACAAAACATTTACAAAACATGGTCGTATCATTCTGAATGACATTCACCACCCTGGTACTAAGATTTCAGTCCAACGTCACATAATTTTTTCATATTATGCTCTGTGACATATCTGTGTTTATCTGACGTTTAACAAAGACGACTGTCATTGAACTTTCCATAAACTTTATCTATTAATCTGAACGGGCAATCGATATCGATCGATCAATCTCACCGATTGATGGAAACACATTTTGTAAGTGTATCTTGTGTTATGTCTTTATGTCAGTAAAGTACGCAATCATCGAGTGATTTCATTAGATTGTTTTTATTGTCTGGATAGGTTTTGAAGTTGCGTCTTTCATTGAAAAGCTGATGTAATAATTGAACGAATATCCAATTTTTTGGAAAAATAAACTTTTTTCACCATAGTTCTGGAAAATCTATCTCACTTTTCATAATGCGGAAACAATGCACTTTCTCTTTCATGGCTTAGGTGAATTGAGAGTGACAGATTATACTTAGATCTGAAAGTCACAAAAACGTTGAGAATGAGGTTGCTAGTTTATAATAGGTTAGGTAAATAGATATTATTTAAGGGTGTCCTAAACACTGCTTGGGGTAGATAGGTACCATAATCATAGGTCTTGTAACGCAACTTTATAGGTTAGTAAAAATAAAAATAAGTAACTCACCATGATGAGACCAGTCACCTTCGTCAGCCGCGAAGCTTAAACCTGCAACAAAATAAATAAATCTTATAAATAAAAATGAATTGCTGTTCGTTAGTCTGACTAAAACTCGAGAACGCCCGGACCGATTTAGGTAATTTTGGTTTTAAAATGTTCGTCGTAGTCCAGGGAAGGTTTCGATGAGAAAATATAGAAAAGGAATCAGTAGTGGCGGTATGAAATTCGCCGGGACCACTGGTTGTTAATAGAAAAGAATAGAATTTGGTTATTTATTGAAGAGCGTCTTAGAGTTTATCAAACATGAACTGTAAAGCATTCACCGTGGAACAAAAAGTGTTATCTGATTTTCATCTAAAATACTTTTATTTTCATTAAATGTCCATTTCAGTAATTTATCCTAGTATTATCTAATTTCCATAAAAAACATTACTATTTTTCTCATTGCCCATTTCTGGAATATGATACACGAGTGACGCTTTAACGCTGACGATTTAGGCATACCCTATCTTTGCTTCGGGTGAATTTTACATAAAAACCTCCTTCTTGAATCCCTCTTTCTATATAAAAAAAAAGACGTGTGGCACTCGGAGACTGCCACGGTATAGCTATTGCATAGCATCGTCCGATTTCGGAGCAGCTCGTTTCGATTCGTGCGAGTTTCGTAGAGTCGTACAATACGTCATAACGCACGCACACAAACACCGTGCCGAAGTTTAACGAACTGAAACGACGTTAGACGATTGTGAGGTTTTTTTCGTTACGGAATTGGTTCGGTCGCCGCGCTCAAAGCCCGCGATAAAAGCTATGCAAGCTAGCTTAAAACCTTCTTGAATCCCTCTTTCTATATAAAAAAAATCGCATCAAAATCCGTTGCGTAGTTTTAAAGATTTAAGCGTACCTTGGAATAAAGACGCAGAGAAAACGACTTAGTTTTATACGGTTTCAGGTGCAATAGACAAAGTAACAATATCAAAACGATAACGAAGTTCGACAAGAATAAAATGTATGGGATTGGCATTAGACTTGATAAACCACGACCATGATTGGTGCAACCCAATCGAAACGTCGGGCAGTAAGTAGCTATGTAATTTGCTACTCCTAATAACCCATAAAGACTAATATTTAGTGACAAGTTACGTGGTCAAACTAATGTCTTTGCCATACATTTAACAATAATAATATTCGAACTTCGTTATCGTTTTGATATTGTTACTTTGTCTAAGACCCCTGTTCTATCTAATTGTTTTCGCAAATGGTCCGTAATTTTGTCGTAAGTAGTTACCTACATGTTAGCAAGAGTGACCCTTAACTATCATTGTTGATATTGTCATCGTCATTCCAACTGTTCGGCTATAAAGTGTCCACGTGTGAAATGTATGTGTTTGTAAACACGCACCGGGTTACGATGCCTAGGAGGGAATATCTTGAACCTGTAGCGCTACCATGAGTTTAAAAGTTACGGACTCGATATCGCCTACGTAAATGTCTATGAAAAACTTGTACAGCGCGGTGGTTACGCTAATAACTAAAATCGGTCGTATGAAAAAAACAACTCGATAGGTTTTTAACGTACGTAAGTTTTCGATAGCCAACTCATGGTACCGCTACTGTATGCTTGTACTGTAATGCCTAATTGATATGTTTAGGGGAAGTATCAGAAATCAGGCATAAGGATCTTTATTTCAACAAGCAAAACGACTAAAAAAATATAATTAGTCCGTTATTTAGATTATTTAAAAATATTGTACTCGTATTTTTTATTTTGTTTCACAAACAAGAAATTATGAAGATATAGTAATTATGAAGATATATTAGTTGATAAAGAAATTTCATTGATATAAGTGAGATAAATTTTCAGTTATTGTTAGTTATTTTTAGTTTTTATTTTTGTTATATTAGAGTTGTAAACTTAGTTTTAGTAGTAAATGAGGCAGCCTCCCCTTAAGCTGATCGTAAAGACACCACAATACAGAACATATTCTAGTGTAGGTGTCATAGATAAACTGCTGTAAAAAAACACAACTAAGTAGGTTAATAAATATTTGAATGCACACATTGTAAACCTATTTTGTAATTCTACTTATTGGAAATAAATAATTTTTGTATTTTTGTATTTGTATAGTGCTTAGAAGTTTCGTATGACGTCACGTTTAGGTATAATTTGTACGTAACTGTGACGTCACAAGCCCCCACTCCAGAAGTTTGATAAACTATAATTTTGTCATTTTTCAATCAATTGAAAAATCAAAAAAATACGTGTCCCATATTTTTGTATAAACTAACTTACGGACTAAATAGAATAATAAGATTTTGACCCAGTCGTCACGCCTATTACAGATTTACAATGGATAAGAAATAAATATTGAATGTAGAATTATGAAACGCATTTAATTCTACATTCAATATTTATTTATTTTCCATTGTACCTACTAAATCATAATTGAATTTCTTTTTTATGACGCGGTGAGGATAAAATCATGAGAATTGGATCCTATAAAATACCATTTAACAAAAGCATAAACCCTTTAAAATATTTTGTATATGTAATCTATATTTTGGAAATTATGTATTTCTACTGTTATAATTTATATATGTTGTTTATAAGCTACATCGAGCTTTAATATAAAACTAAACTAAAGAATTTCACATTATGGTGTGTCTATAGTCCGCAATGAACTTTGGTTGAATTTAAAAGGGAAATATGGTAAATAGGGTAGTTTCCTATTTTTTTATTTTTGTATAGATGGATGGACCACACAATTGCAAAGGTGCTGTTAAAAGAATGGTTTGATATTTGGAAAACTCTCGAAGATATTACAGTTTCAATAGCACATCATTTGGGCGAGCTCAAAACGCTTCATACAAATGTCGCAGCGAGCTATGACGTCACCGCTCTTTATACTGTATGCATATCGTAAGAACATTGTTCAGCAGCTATATCAAATGTTGCGTTTAAGAATATGTTTTCATAGGGAAAGTTACTACTAATTCTGTTATTTATAAGATGGCATAGTATTTTAATTGAATTTTTGCACTTTAGAAATGGACTTTCCCATCTTACTTCAAATGCCTATTATTGTTTCATTTCATGAGAAATTTTAATTTCGCTTTCACTTATGTTATTGATTTACCTGTATGTTACTGTTAATTGTGAAATTTTATGTAAAATCAAACTTAGGAAACTATCCTATTGTGTCTATTCTAAATTTTTAATAATTTTAATGACTTTATTACTGAAAATAGATAACAATAGATATTATTGCTTGAGTATCGGTAATAAATAAGTAATAAATTGATCAATTTCATTGACCGATAAACGATAAACTAACATTATTACCTTTATTTTTATTAGTGTTTGCATTCATGTGTACATCAAAATAAAATTATACTAAGTATAATTAAAAAATGTAATTAAATAAATACAAATATTAAACAACATCACGTACATTGATCTAATACCGTGGTAAGTAGCTTTTTAGCACTTGTGTTACGAATATCAGAATCAACAGTGGATACAAAAATATACTTAAATATATACTTTAATAACACCCAGACACGGAACAAACACCGATGTTCGTCACACAAATATTTGTCCCGAGTAGGAATCGAACCCACGACTCTTGGAACCGCGGGCAGTAAACCTGGGCCACTAACCACTGTTCCACCGAGCCAGTCGATTATGTACAAGTTTACAGGACTTTACGAAAGACTCAGGGGGTGATGAAAAACTGTGTAAAGGTAACCTTTGGAAAAATTTCATTTGGATGTGGTTTGTATTAAGCTTAATACAAACCACATCCAAATGAAAAATTTTAGATTTTCGCGTTAGCGCCACCATGAGTTTAAAAGTTACGGACTCGATATCGCCTACGTAAATATGTCTATGTAGAAACTTGTACGTACAGCGCCCCTGGTGGTTACGCTAAGAACTAAAATCGGTCGTATGAAAAAAACAACTCGATAGGTTTTTAACGCACGTAAGTTTTCGATAGGCAACTCATGATACCGCTACAGCTTTGTAATTTGCTACTCCTAATTACGCGTGTAGACCCATAAAGACTAATATTTAGCACATCCAAATGAATTCTACTTCTGTTAATCACTACATAGTATAAAACAAAGTCGCTTTCTCTGTCCCTATGTCCCTGCTTAAACCTTTAAATCTACGCAATGGATTTTGTGCGCTTTTTTTTATAGATAGAGGACTTCAAGAGGAAGGTTGCGATATAAAATAATAATCTTTACTAATATTATAAATGCGAAAGTAACTCTGTCTGTCTGTCTGTCTGTTACGCTTTCACGCATAGAGTACTGGACCGATTTAAATGAAATTTGGTACAGATATGGTCCAGAGCCTTGGAAAGGATAAAGGCTACTTTTTAACCGACTGCGCTATAAAGACGTAATGTTTTACCCGTTAAACGTCTCTACGCGGACGAAGTCGCGGGCGGAAAGCTAATAGTTAATATAGGTATGTCATCGGGTGCGTATTTTTTGGCTATTTATTAGGCTGTAATTCATTATAGATTTTATTTAACAGAAAACATATTGGTTTAGATGTTCGTAATGATGTTACGTGTAAAGAGATTATTTATAAGAACAAACAATGTCTTATTCATATTAATTTCAATTGTAAATAGGTTTAAATTAGGACTTCCTAATGAATTGATTTGTGTCTTAGATCCCGAATGATTTCTTTTAACTAAAAATAAGTTCCATGATTATTGTTTTAATGTTTCCTGAAATCGGAAGTAATATTTGCGGCAGAATGTCAAGTCTATCTGGCCGGCCACTTATTGAACGAAGATGTTTTTTTTATTAAAATGCAAGTTATGGTTCACACAAAATATTTTTAGTTGTTTTTTATAAAATTAAACTGATTCATGAATGGTAACTAAGTATTTTTATTGAAATACCTTAATTATGTTGTTTATTTAGTTATTGTTTTTTTATTCAGTCAATGTTAAAAAAAATTTGAAAAAAATCGATCACTCACCTGTCAAAACAATTAGAACAATCACACCCGAAAGCATTTTGGAAAGTTTCATTTGTTCACTTTATACTAAAAAAAAATATTAATATCTAATATCAATATAGGATATGGACACCAGCACTCACTGCCGCGAACTGCGTTATGTGCACCAGCCGTTATGTTTTTATACGTTTTTTATTTGTTTTTTTAAGTTTTCAAAAATGTATGTTACTTTTCGCGCCACAGCGCGGTAGAGACGCGCGGTTGTATTAAGCGGGCAGGCGTAATACTCACGCACGGCCGGCGAGACCGTCGAGCGGAAAACGTGGAGGCCAGATATCTGTCCTATCGTTGTTCTTATCCTGATACTGTCATCTCGTGCTGAGAATTTGCTCAGCATCTCTCACAGTCAGTGTGTGAGATGCTGTTTCATGCGTCAAGAGTCGGGTTCGATTCCCTGTCTGGACAAATATATGAGTTATGGTCGTCAGTCATTTTTCTATTATTCTCACCCTTAATCCAATGACCATGAGTGGATATGTCCCAGATATTTATATTAATTATATCCCAATCTGCGGTTGCTCCCCTGCAAGTACAACGTTGATGACAAGATTACTCCAAGCCATCATCAGTTAGGAAAAAGACAAACTTTTTTGATGAAAATGCGTTAATTAAAAAGGTCCTGGAAAATCCCGGATGTAGAAAAAATACTGTTTACTTGTCTTTTTTTTGGGCATAAAACTGAATCGGAGTCAGAAAATAAGCGTCACAGGTCCAGGAGTTAAAACTTGGTTTATAAGAGTGCACAAAGTGCACACACTTGTGCACACTTGTGCTCTATCTGATTGTATGTGGGCAAGTTTATATTGATGTGAAATTCGGTTAGGAGGGCATTAGTAACACGGTGTATCTAAATTTTGACGTGCGTGACTTATCTGATATCTAGACAAAATAAATGTGATATAGTTTTGTTTACTTGGTACCTAACTTAAACCAGTGCGTCATATAATTGTGCCAAATCAATTGATCTAGTAATGTTTAGTGGATAATTCATCATTAATGGGACTTTGCCATATTACATTTGATACCATCTAATTCATCTAGCTAAATCGGTGAATACAGTAGCGGTACCATGAGTTGGCTATCGAAAACTTACGTACGTTAAAAACCTATCGAGTTGTTTTTTGCATACGACCGATTTTAGATCTTAGCGTAACCACCAGGGGCGCTGTACAAATTTTTCATAGACATATTTACGTAGGCGATATCGAGTCCGTAACTTAAACTCATGGTAGCGCTACAGGTACTATGGCATTTTAATATCAATACTGTATTTTTGATTACTTGTAGTAGTGTATGCAGCAATTAATAAAATCCTAGTATTATTATCGCAGGTATGATTGGCAAAATTTTAGATATCGTAATTATTTACGCTGATAGCAATATTTAGAGTTAATAATACAAAAGATTGATATTGATTGCAATATTAATAATTTTACTATCTTTATAGCTTTTATATTGTCCTTTGTCCAGAAAAAAAGGGCTGTAACGATAAATTGCTGTCGCTGCATAAACACGGACATATTTTCGCACATCATCATCATCCCATTCCTGTGTACTGCTGGACATAGGCCTCCCCAAATGCACGTCAGTGCTCTCTCACATTACGTAGGTACATTTGTTGAAATAAGGTTTCTTTCTTGGATACTTAAATCTAATACTGAGAGTTAACTGCCTCGTTGGTCTATTGGTAGCAAGTGCTGCGTTAGGACCGAGAGGTCCCCGGTTCGAGTCCGGGATCGGGCAAAATTTGTGTGAGTTTTTCTGTAATGAAATTACTCAGCCCGGAGTTAGGAAGTTGGCGGTTGAATGCCCGTGCCTCGGAAAGCACGTTAAGCCGGTGGTCCTGCGCCCGATCTCTCATCGGTCATGTCGGATTGCCGTCTCACCGAATTATGAGAGTAAGGGAATAGAGAGTGCACTTGTGTTTGCGCGTACACTTATGTACTTTAATATGTCCTGCGCACTTGGCTGATCTCAATTGAGATCGGCCGCCATGGCCGAAATCGGTCGGACACATTATTATTATTACTGAGAGCTAAAAATTCATTAACGATAGACTTTTTAGCTTTTAATTATAATTTGAATCAATAACACATAGTATTTTTTTAAAAGTTGAAGTAATTTCCCTTTATCGTTGAGAGTACGTGCACAATGTCAAAATGCTTAAGATCGATCAACAATGATTTAATATTTAATGTGATAATGATTTTTCATTATCATCGTCCCAGACAATAAGTTTACTTCCGCTGCAAACAGATTATAGATTGATCACTACGCTTTCTTTGTCACTATGTCCCTATGTTTGCTTACATTTTTAAAACTACTCAACGGATTTTGATGCAATTTTTTTAAATAAATTTGGATAGAGGAGGAGATTCAAAAGGAGTTTTTAATGTATAATATACCCGAAGCGATGCGAGGGCGGGTCAGTAGTTACGTATATACTTATGTATACTAGCTTTCCGTCTGCGTAGAGACGTTTAACGGGTAAAACATTACTTCCTTATAGCGCAGTCGGTTCAAAAGTAGCATATAACCTTTCCTAGGCTCTGAACTATATCTGTACCAAATTTCATTTAAATCGGTCCAGTACTTTATGCGTGAAAACGTAACAGACAGGCAGATAGACAGACAGACAGACAGAGTTACTTTCGGATTTATAATATTAGTAAGGATGATAGTATCAGCATACATTTTATCATATAATTTATAAAAGTCTAGTGTTTTTTAACCTAGAGGTAGGTAGGTAGTAAAGAGATATCTAGTTTTCTAGGAGTTTTAGGTTAAAACTCTAAATATATCTGTCATTGATAAGTATTTACATATATTTCGTATTCAATACTGTATATTTGACTGGCTCGGTGGAACAGTGGTTAGTGACCCAGGTTTACTACCTACGGTTCCAAGGGTCGTGGGTTCGATTCCCACTCGGGACAAATATTTGTGTGACGAACATCGGTGTTTGTTCCGTGTCTGGGTGTATTATTAAATATATTTAAGTATATTTGTGAATCCACTGTTGATTCTGATACCTGTAACACAAGTGCTTAAGCTACTTACCACGGGATCAGATCAATGTATGTGATGTTGTGAAATATTTATTTATTTATTTATTTAATACAAAAACATTTAAGATGCCCTAGTTATTTAATATCTGTAAACAAAACTAGATCGTCTAAATACGCAAAACCAACATTTTGTACCTACAATCCTACATCTCACTTTGATTTTAAGATGATTTATAAATGAAAAAATTAATATATTTTGCATATCATCATCATCATCATCATCAGCCCATATACGTCCCCACTGCTGGGGCACGGGCCTACCCTAAATTAGGGCGATAAGGCCTTAGTCGACGACACTGGCCAAGTTCGGGTTGGTCGACTACACAACCTTAGAATTTCTTCGTAGGTGTGCAGGTATTTTGCATATATCTGTTTCAAACCAAAAAAAAGTAATATAAAAGGCTTTGATAACAACTTATAATCGTTGTCACTCTCAATAATTTATCCGAAACTCCTATTTTTTAAGCTATTGCATAGCTTTTATCGTGGGCTTTGAGCGCGGCGATCGAACCAAGAAATTCCGTAACGAAAAAAACCTCACAATCGTCTAACGTCGTTTCAGTTCGGTAGACTCCGGCACGGTGTTTGTGTGCGTGCGGTTAGACGTATTGTACGACTCTACGAAACTCGCACGAATCGAGACGAGCTGCTCCGAAATCGGACGATGCTATGCAATAGCTATACCGCGGCAGTCCCCGAGTGCCACACGTCTTTTTTGTTTCTTTGATACTCTTTTTGAGGGCCTTGTGAACTTCACTGTATACTTTAAAGGCTGATTAGTTTCTACAAAGATGTTTTGCAGGATTTGCAGACGCAAATTTTTTAATGGTCAACTCCCCCACAGTTCCGGTGATGATGACGAGGACTCCAAGCCATCAACGTATGTCAGTTAGAAAAAAAATTGCAACGTATGTCAGTTATAATTTTTTTTTCTATCTGACATACGTTGCAATTTTTAATTTCAGGTCTAGAAGCAATTTATTTGATATTTTTTTGGTTTCCCTTTATTCCTTGCAATACAATCTAATTTTTAATCAATGAGATTGCATTCTAAGATTGAAAATATAAACTATTAGTCATTTATCTTTTCAATTAACTTGGAATCGAGATAAGCATCGTTAATCGACCGATGGTGATAGTTTTATTTTTATAAAATCCAACAAAAGTTTATCAATTATATGCATTACATCGATAATACATTTTTTTGATATGTGTAAATCCCAGAAAAACGATTTGGCAGACGATAAATTACAGTCTGTTCATACAAGCGATTTTTTGGGCGATTTCACAGCGAGGCGATATAGCGCGTTTATATGTGCGATCGCTGCGATATCGCGGCGGTTACGCCTCATCTAACCTACTAGACTACAGGCCCGTGTTGAAAAAAATTTGGATCATTTGAACCACCAGATGACCTATGTAGAACCATATAAGAGCATGAAATAATAAGATTCAGCATTATTCCGTCACTTGTAAGCTGTCCAACTGAGTGCAGGTGAGAAAATTCTAAAGTACAGGTAGAGTTAGTATATTTTGGTCATATATTTTTGAATTTTTATCGCAGCGAGCGCGCGCGTGTACGTTGCGAGCTCGCCACGAGCCCACAATGGTAACCTTTAATGGCGCGAAACTTACTTAACGGTAAGGATACCCTCGTTGGCGAATCCGACTCGCACTTGGCCATTTTTTTCGCAAAAAGAGTACCGATCGAGTTTCTTGTCGGAGTCTTCTCGGTAGAATCGGCTTATTATTATTGATATGACGATTTATGAGTGCATGTAAATTGCCTATATAAATTAAGACATTTTGATTTTAAGCTATTGCATAGCTTTTATCGCGGGCTTTGAGCGCGGCGACCGAACCAAGAAATTCCGTAGCGAAAAAAACCTCACAATCGTCTAACGTCGTTTCAGTTCGGTAGACTTCGGCACGGTGTTTGTGTGCGTGCGGTTAGACGTATTGTACGACTCTACGAAACTCGCACGAATCGAGACGAGCTGCTCCGAAATCGGACGATGCTATGCAATAGCTATACCGCGGCAGTCCCCGATTGCCACACGTCTTTTTTTTTGTTTTTGTATCTGTCTGTGTATTAGTCAGTTGCTGGCCGCTGTTGACGGCCGTGTGTCCCATAACTTTGTGGAGTAACGTTGTGCGCAGGTCTCCTAATTTACTAATAAAAATCACTCTGGGGAAGCCGATAGATGCGATGCTATTTATAGAAAGGAAGCTACACTTATCCCATTTAGAATAACTGACAACTAATGCATTGAATGCACGTCGAATGTAGGTCATGACGTCAAGTATTAAACATTTTATTTCTATAGCAGTTATATAAAAAAGTATAAAAAAAAATTTATCATCTCCGGGATATTTACCATGTTTCCTTAAATATCGGGTCAACTGGTCAGTTGACTTGTGGCGCTTGCAACAGTGCCGAAATATCGGGTACTCGAGAGCCATCCGCTCCCCGCAAGCCCGGTGAAATATCCCGGAAGCCATCATCGTTATAACTGTAAATGTATAAACTAACTTTCCTTTCATGAATAAATAAATATTATTATTATATTATATTCAGTTTTCTTATGTTTCTAACCATGACAGTTTAAAGGTAATATATTACGAGTATAATTTAGTAACAACGAGTTCTAATGTCAATGTGACTAGGTTGACCTTTTTTACGTGACAAAAATGTTTAGCATTTCCTGAACTTAGAACGCAAGAAAAATAAATACTTAGGTACCAGCTATCTGCCTGCGACTCTGAGTGAATTCGTTTATTAATAAAATAGTGATTGTAGTGAACTCGTGAAGTAAGTCAAGAAGTAGCCTAAGTTCCTCTCTCAGGCTCTACACTATCTGTGCACTCAATCTTACTAATATTATAAAGCTGAAGAGTTTGTTTGTTTGAATGCGCTAATCTCAGGAACTACTGGTTCGAATCCAAAAAAAATTGTGTTGGATGGACCATTTATCGAGGAAGGCTTTAGGCTATAAAACATCATGCTGCGGCCAATAGGAGCAAAGAAACAATAGTAAATGTGTAAAAAACGGGAGAAATCGCGGACGAAGTCGCTGGCACAGCTAGTTTCTTATAAATAGTTTTGTAGCTACAACTGACGGAGAGGAATTTTTGCATATTTATAATAAAACTAAGGATTAAATTTCGAACTAAATCAGTCAATGTAAAAAAAATTCTAAAATTCCTATATTTTAAAGTATGTTTATGAATTTAGAACCTTTAGCTCTTAAGATGGTGCTCGTATCTATAAGCCAACGAGCTATAAAGACACCTTAGCGAAGCCGGAAACTAGTCTTTTAATAGACTAGGTGCGGTCAGTCATTGTTTGTGTTACAGGGCGCCTTATTAGTTAGTGCCCTTTCCAAGGTAGTTCACCTGTGGAAGTCATTTGACGGTCGCATTGGAGTAAATTTAATATAGGTACGTCAAAATAAATGCGACGAATATAAAGTATTTTTTTTTTTTTTTTTTTTTAATTTTTTTTTTTTATAAAGTGCTAACAAGATGACCTCACTCCACCTGATGGTAAGCGGTAGTGAGATCCAAATATGAGGTCGACAGGCACAATATACCATATAAAGTATTTGAAAATAAATATTTTGGTGTAAATAAATCCTGTTGGTACGGAATTTTTGAAAAATATCTATGCATAATTTTGATCTGCGAAAGGACAAAAAGGTAATTCACTACATTTCAGTTTAAATATAAATTGTTCATCAAAAACTTAGCCTACGCTTTCTTTTGCACAGTCAGCAACTTTCGAAACTTCAGGGTAAATAAAAGCTTAGAAAAACCACCCACCAAAACCCAGCAAAAGACGTTCA
Organism: Maruca vitrata; assembly: GCA_039566165.1. Taxonomy (NCBI): domain Eukaryota; kingdom Metazoa; phylum Arthropoda; class Insecta; order Lepidoptera; family Crambidae; genus Maruca; species Maruca vitrata. The sequence continues at coordinate 1,527,967 of CM076923.1, read as the reverse complement.
TAGAAATGAAGTCGTTCAAAGAAGCTTTAGCAGTAACTATTAGGTAATGGTTTCAGTAGAATACTAATGTCGTGTCATACTATATCACTATACTTATAGACGACAATATAGCCGAATTTAAAATCACAATACTGCGCAGAACGGCTGGTAGGATCTGGAAGCGAGTAGCCGAAGACAAACAGAAGTGGCGTGCATTTGGGGAGGTCTATGTCCAGGAGTGGACAGGAAAAGGCTGATGATGATGATGGTGAAAATCAAAATGGTACCACAAATTATTTTTTTCCACGACACCATCTTGGCTTGGATTAGCCTCTTCTTCATCACCGGACTTGCGGGGGAGCGGATAACTCCCACCTCTGAAGGATTTTTACAACATGAACTATTATTATATTCTATTAAATCTGTACCTTTCTTTCTTTCTTTCGCACAAAGTGCCGTGCTTGACCGTGGCCTCCGTATGCGCGTACGCATAATTTTTAATGTCATTGCTCTGCTATCACGAGCTCTCTTAATTATGTGGGACCTTCGTCGGCCTCGTTCATAATAGAACGAGACTGTGTTCCGTCTTTTTCTTGAGATAAATATTATGTACTGTAACGTGGATAAAGCTGGACTTATAATACATATGTTTTTAATGGAAAGTTTGCTTGTGTTATGTTGCAAAAGAAGTATTTTAACAGTAAATAATAGCTAGACTATTTGACCAAAATAACTTGTTTATGTTAAAATAAATTTCTTCATAATTAATTTAGTTATGTATGTAATAGAAAGAGAGAGAGACAAAGTACTCTAAGTACATAACCTACACGCAAAACCTACACAACCTGCAACATACAAAAACATTTTATAATATAAAGCTTATATCAATCTATTTTCACGATAGCTTATATAGCTTATATCAATCTATTTTCACGATCAGAGGGCCTACCATGAGTTGGCTATCGAAAACTTACTTACGTTAAAATCCTATCGAGTTGTTTTTTTCATACGGCCGATTTTAGTTCTTCGCGTAACCAGCGGCGCTGTACAAGTTATTTATAGACATATTTACGTAGGCGATATCGAGTGCGTAAGTTTTAAACTCATGGTAGCCCCACAGGTTTCGAAAAACAAAATAACTACGGTTTAACGTTAATCCAAGCAAATGTTTAAGACAGTGAACTCTATGTACCTACATAGGCATGCAAAAAGATGTGACAAAACCTAAAAACGACCAATTAATAGATAATATGTAACCTAGTTTATAGATAATATCAGTAGCAATTGTATAACAATACTATAGGATATGTCCACAGTCAGACAGTAGGTTGCATAAGGGGGCAGGTGTTAATCAAATGTCGGCTCAGAGCGGTCGAGTGTGAACCCCCCCTAACTGGATTAAGAGGATCAAGCTGAGATGTAAGAATGCATTTATGGATGAGCCTTTCTCATTTTGCAAGTAGAGCCCTGTTAGTATATAAGTTAGCATAAGATGCATATGATACACAATATAGTCCACTTTTTTTTATATTAAGCTAACAGGATGACCTCACTCCACCTGATGGTAGCTAAGCGGTAGTGAGATCCAAATATGAGGTCGACAGGCACAATATACCATACTGAGCCTGTCGCATTCACCCTGAAAGCCTGTTTAAAGAGGAGACCACTGCTGCGGCAAAAACGAGACAAGGCGCGGAGTCTCGCATTGGTATTAAGCTGTGCGGGTGTAGCTGTGTGTGTGTACTTATGTAAAGGTTCAGTTGTTTCCTTCCATACGCCCAGGTCCCATCCTTACAGCATGCAAACTACAGTACAAACAGACTCCGTAGCCAGGTTGGACGATGCAAGAATAATATTATGTTTAGGTGGAGGTTTACTGGACAGGAGGATCTCGCGTGCCTATGTGGTCTCTCACCACAGTCCATGGCTCACCTCACTTCATGCCGCGTGTCCTGACTCCTGCACCCAAACTGAGCTGATGGGCGCGTCAGCAAGCGAGGTCGGGGTGGCAGAATTCTGGGCCGAACTTAGGTATTTAAAGCGTTTTTCCATCGACACGAAAAGAACAAAAAGAACAGAGTACAAAAAATTGCGTCGATGGCCAAATGGTTAAGCTCGATGCTTTCCATACGAGAGCCAGAGCCAGTTGAAACCCAGCTCAATGCACCAATTTGTTTTCGAATTGGAAGTTCATAATATACATAAAATAAATAAAAATAAAAAATCATTTATTGTCTCAAAAAAAAAAATTGCAATTTACACATACATTATTAAGACACAAATTGTCAAGACAAACGGAGGAGGATGTACGATTATTCGACGCTCTTACGGCAAAGGCAAACATCGTGAGGAAACCTATGAAGAAATTGTGATGTCGACCAAACTGCACTTGGCCAGTGTGGTTGGCCTACCCTAAACGCAGATTAGGTTAGGCCTAGACTAGATTCATTATCATCAGCCCACTTCCGTCCACTGTTGGACATAGGCCTCCCCAAATTACTATTTTGATTGACTAGATTAGTTAATAAAAAGACGTGTGGCACTCGGGGACTGCCGCGGTAAAGCTATTGCATAGCATCGTCCGATTTCAGAGCAGCTCGTCTCGATTCGTGCGAGTTTCGTACTCGTACAATACGTCTAACCGCACGCACAAAACACCTTGCCGAAGTCTACCGAACTCAAACGACGTTAGACGATCGTGAGGCTTTTTCGTTACGGAATTTCTTGGTTCGGTCGCCGCGCTCAAAGCCCGCGATAAAAGCTATGCAATAGCTTAAAAAATCTTATCTCTAATCTTTTTCAGGATGCAAGATGTCCTTCTTCAAACTCGTAGCTGTAGGTTTTTGTATATGCGAAGATTTATTGAGTACATAAAGAGTGAAAAGTTAAAAACATACTTTTACTTTTATAATATTAGTAAGTAAAGATTTACATTGGCATGTCCATTCATTATTGGCTCCAGGGCGAGCCGGCAGACGGAGAGCCGTTGCCCCAGTTGCGCTCAATGACTCAATTACCGGGCCTATGGGCCTATACTACTGATTCACCTGTGATACCTATTTATGTTAAAGAAAACAAGTTTTCCGACCAAATATCGTCGTGATGGCCGATCTCAAAGATCAGGTGCCGTAGACAAGGTAACAATATCGATACGATAACGAAGTTCAAAAAGAATAAAATGTATGGGATTGAAATTAGACGCGATAAATCACGTGGTCAATCTTTTCGAACCTCGTTATCATTTCGATATGGTCACTTTGTCTAAGCCAGTAGCGCTACCATGAGTTAGCTATCGAAAACTTATGTTCGTTAAAAACAAAAAAAATGTTCTTTTCATTAGTATGAAAAAAACATTTTTTCACTAGCGATTTTAGTTCTTAGCATAACCACTGGGGGTGCTGTACATTTTTTCATAGACATTCTTACCATAGGCTTATCGAGTATGTCAATTTTAAATTCATGGTAGCGCTACTGCAAACTGCGCAGGATACCTTATAGAGTCTAGCCTCTCAATTCAGTGAGACGACAATCTATGACGTATGAGAGGTCAGGCAAAAGACCACCAGATTAACACACTTCCCTAGACATGGGCTATCAGTCATCCGCCAACTAATCAATGAAATCGTAAAAACATCGTCAACATTCATGATAATCTATTTATTACCTTCTAAGCTTTATGAACGGGATTGTACACAAAAAGTCTAAACAATATTTATGAAAATATTTTGTCAGTGTCCAGAAATGGCTCAATCGGTTTGGATGCGGTTTTCAGTAGTAATTTGTTTCATCTAAATCAGTTCATAAGTAAATAAATAAATAAATATCTGGGACATTTCCACACACGGTCATCTGACCCCAAACTAAGCAGAGCTTGTGCAATGGGCGTCAGATACTGATATACATACATATATATATATATTTATAAATACATACTTAAGTACATAATCACACCCAGACACGGAACAAACACCGATGTTCATCACACAAATATCTGTCCCGAGTGGGAATCGAACCCACGACTCTTGGAACCGCCAGCCAGGGTCACTAACCACTGTTCCACCGAGCCAGTCAAAAAAAAGTTATCTCAATTAACGATTTCATTTGGACAGAGTCGCGGGCGAAGCTAGTCTTATATAAAAAATGAAAAGTATAACTTAAATTATACGAATTACCTGAAATTATCTGAATTTAACACAATCGATAATTGTTTTTAGTTGATTTGCGTTTTCAGGTTTTTTCATGTTCCTTAATAAAACAAACATAAATGTGTGTCGGATGTTTCTTTATCACATAAATCATTCTCGTTTAAATTCGGAAATGACTTCGTCGTCATTATATTGAATATTTAAACCTATGTATTGCATAATCTCAATATTTAATTAGTTAAGACGAAGTCGTACTGTTCCTGCGGTCTAATCATAACCGCGGTAATTTATCTAACATAACCGTGGCATAAAATAGTGATGAAATAAATTAATTTCTCACATATCATAAAGGAGCTCTATATTTCATTTGAGAGAGTAATAAAAAAAATCATTGCAATAATAGTAACTTCTATCAGATTGCACGACGTATTATTAATTTCGTAAAATTATATTTATTCGGTGTTATATCAAAGTTTTGTCATAATTGTGTCAACTCAAATAAGTACTAAGTAATAATACTATATCTAGATCCTTTCGATATAAAAATAAAGGAACATATTTACAAAAACTAAGGTAGATATTTATTGAAGTTTGAGTATTCCCGAACAATCTGAATGTTATCTATAATGTTTAAAGACTTAAAAATATATATATAAAACTTTTATTAGTCAGTTAAGTGAGTTATGCTAATAATGGGGTTACATTAAATCATGTCATTGTCAAATATCGATCATTTTAGGTTATATTCGCATTTTAACGATAACGTTATAAACAAAAGAGGTTGTTAAATATATTATGGCACGTGCCGTTAAATATTAACTGACATGACAAATACCTTTTTGTTCTAATTATATTCGTAAATATAAAACGTAGTAAGTTTGTAGGAGTGGATGGATGGATGTACCTAAGTACCTATGTTTTTTATACTTTACACTCTAAAATCTACTGAACGGATTTTGATGAAACTTCACAATAATCGAATATTATAAAGCTGAACAGTTTGTTTGTTTGTTTGAACGCGCTAGTGATATATAATACTAGCTGTGCCAACGAATTCGTCCGCGTTCTCCCGTTTATTTAGACATTTTCCATTGTTTCTTGCCCCTATTAGTCGCAGCGTGATGTTTTATAGCATAAATTCTCGGTGAATAATCTAACACAAAAATGTTTTTTTCAATTTGAACCTGTAGTTCCTGAGATTAACGCGTTCAAAGAAACGAACAAACTCTTCAGCTTTATGATATTACTATCTGTGCCAGCTACTTAGGGTAGGCTTGCGCACCAGCAGTGGAGACGTGTATGGGCTGATGATGATGATGATGATGATCCACCAATCCGCACAACACGTATAATAATAATAATAATAAAATATATTTATTGACCACAAACAAAATAAGAAAACAACAAGGAACACAAACAACATTTATCCGTGGTCAACTAGGTCCCAGCCCCATATGCCTCAGCGACATGAAGCCGCTGTGGCGCTGGTATTCTGGCTGGAGCCTATTTAAGTGACGTTTACAAACATAAGAAAAACAAAATATTCAACAACAAATAAAAACAAAATATACATAATGTGCATTTTAATTCTTAAAAACGTCGACTTTGCTCTCTTCCGGTTGGTAGACGTCTAGCTTTATCCTGAAACACGTTAGTTCCCGAAATTAAAAGCAACATTAGCCTTATTATTCGTTTCCTTTAAATTTACCGAAAAAAATTTATATATTTTTATAATATTTTTTTTCTTTTGTCTTAAATTAATAAAGCACGTTTCTAACGAGTCAACATAAGTGGAAGTAATAAATAATACATACACTTACAAGTCAGTATTATGTAAATACAGGAAATCGTAATTTTGTATGATATATTGAATTAAAAGATTTACGGTTATTTAATTGCAACGAGTGTAATTATTGAGTTCATAAATGTCAATAGTTAAACGTAATATAAATAGATTGCAAAAAGTATTTTAATCTAAATTATCTCAATTTATATGTATTAAATATTGCCAAAGTTAATTAAGGATTATCATCGCAATAAAGATCGATTTGCGATTGATACTATTTTTAGAAACTTATCAAAAAATTATCACGTAGGTACTATGTTGTTTTATCGTTGATACGTCACGATGTTATAAATGACGGCTGCATTCCATTAAAATGAAAAATACACCGTGTTTGAGTGGTTGTTTTCCCGCAGCAAAAGAGCACAATAGATTTTCATGCGGCAAGCAGTACCTGAATACGTCACATCTTAAAAATCACCGATAGCTTCTCTCGTTTACGAGAGGGAAAATTATTATTTTGAAAATTCGAATCATTTTTTTTTTCAAGGAATAATTTTCATGATACGTTAGTATTACTGAAGGCGAATCGTTCTGCCACGGGAAAACAACCACTCAAATTTCACGGTGTATAAAACAATTTTGATAAAAGATGTCTTTTAAAAAAAATTGTGGTCGAAAAAGCACCAGTAGACCAATTTTGGAACAGTGGTCGTGACCGAGTTTTACTACCTACGGTTCCAAGAGTCGTAGGTTCGATTCGATTCGCCGGGACGAATATTTGTGTGAGGAACATCGGTGTTTGGTCCGTGTCTGGATGTGTTATTAAATATACTTATTATTTGTGTATCCACTGTTGAATCTGATACCCGTGCCACAAGTGTTTAAGCTACTTACCACGAGATCAGATCAATGTATGTGATGTTGTGAAATAATTATTAAGACCTTTATAAAATTAAGGTTATTATTATCTACTAAGATTGCAGTACATTGTAATTTGAGCCTGTAAGCATAAATATGTGCTTGATACTTGGTACCTTTGTTTTTATGAAGTAACTAATAAATTGGCAAGTAGGAGACATGTTACAATAAGACATGAAATGACAATATCAGATTATTTGAAAGGGATTTCGATTCGGTTACTTGAATATACCTATCTTGTATTGATATTTTTGTACTTCTACCGTATGTAAATGGTATCGAAATCGGTCTATCGTTTTAAAAGCTTGTGGCAAGACAAATATAAATAAAAAACATCAATGGCCGAGTGGTTAAGGTCGTTGCTTTTATTGCGAGAGGTCGCCAGTTCGAACCCCGCCACGGACCACTGTGTTTTTCAAATTTGAGATTCGACGTTTTAACGGTGAAGAAAAAAAACGTGAGGAAACTTTCACATCTACGAAGAAATTCTTACGTTGTGTAGTCAACCCACCCGCACTTGGCCAGCGTGGTTGACTAAGGCCTTATCGCTCTAGTTTAGGGTTGGCCCGTGCCCCAGCAATGGGGACGTGTATAGACTGATGATGAAGACAAATATTCCGACAAAATAACTTTCAAACTTAGCTGGGAAGGGCTTACTCACCAAAGAGGAACTCCATGTCGGAGATGCGTCGAATGAACGAGATTGTAGGAAAAGGGACATTGAGATCCTGCAAAGAATACAAGAGCAATACCATTTTCAGAACTTTTATTGCAATGTGGCTTGTGCTATGCCTTATAAATGTTTTCAGTCAAACTCACTGCTGTGCAAAATAGCTAGTGTTCTCATGAACAGGATAACACAAGTTTGAAGAAAATTGTGATGTTATCGGTAGATATCTATATCGGAAGATAACTATATCGGAAGTTATCCGATAGAATCGGAAGGTAAGTAAATACACTAGTAGAAAGTAACGGTACAATAACAGTAGGGTCTAGGGTTACTAACTAACTTCGGCTAACTTCGTCTTTCTGGTACACTTGGTTGTGGAATCATACTGACCGATATAACCCCTCCAACATCTTTGTAAATTTTAAAAAGAGGTGTAATAATAAGAGCTCTTTAGCATATAACTACCGATGCCCATTTTTAAACTGAGCTTTTAGCTTACATCTTCGGCTAAAACCTACTTGAAGTAGGTACCCATTGTGTAAAGATCTTGATCCATTCATCGTTCTTCATTCTGCATACATGCTCCGTACTACGCAAATCATATTACAGACTTACATTCATAAAATCTTACCTTTTTTCCCCAGAGGGGTAGGCAGAGATCACTACCTGCCATGTGCTACGGCTCTGCTACACCACTTTCGCTTGCATGTTCGTCGATCACGGGTACTTTAGATTTGGCCTTTACTTAACCTTTTATCTAAACTCTGTGTAATTGTAGTACACACACATTGTAATTTGAGCTAGTAAGTATTAATAATGTACTTGATAACCTTTGTTTTTATGAAGTAACTAATAAACGTTGTAGAAAATTATCTTGTTTTCATTCAGTGATATTATCTGCAATACCGTTAAAGTACTTGTAATATAATACATTTGTCTCTAAAATTAGTGGAAAAATCACTTTTAAAAAGTATATTGCCACTATATATACAACTAATAAATATACTAGGGGCCGTTACACTAGATGTACAACTTAATTTTTCCCGATGTTTCGACTTAGTTTTACAATTAAGGAGGTCAAAATTGGCCTGACCTGCTTCGAGAAGCCAGTGAGGTCGAGTAGAGAGTGAGGTCATCTTGTTGTTAGCCAATACATTTATAAAAAAGCAGAATAGTTCATTCAGTAAATTTGCAATATAAAAGTTTTCCATTTCTTCTATTTTCGTGTGTTGTGTAAAATTTCCTTCATAATTTTCTCTGCCGTCTCACGAACGCGTTGTAATCCTCTGCCTACATTACCGATCACCTTGAACCGTGTCACGATGCTTGATTAAATACGATATGGAGATAATTAATATTATCATGACCTGACGTACTAGGAGTTTCCATTTGGAATGAAACTTGAGTTACTCGTAAAAAGTTTTTAAATTTTTGTCTACATATACTTACTTAGATGTATGTATTATAGGCGTTCGAATGATTTCAGCCATGGCGGCCGATCCCAATTGAGATCAGCTAAGTGCGCAGGACATATTAGTGCACAAGTTTGCGCGCAAACACATGTGCACTCCATAGGGAATAGTCCCTTACTCTCAGAATCCAGTGAGACGGCAAACCAACATGCCCGATTTCCGAGGCACGGGCGTTCAACCGCCAACATTCCAACTCCTGTTCTGTAATTTCTTTACAGAAAAACTCACACAAATTTTGCCCAACTCCGGACTCGAACCGGGGACCTCTTGGTCCTTACGCAGCGCTTGTTTAATAGACCAACGAGGCAGTTCAGTTTTGGTTAAACGGTACGATAACCGTAAACGAATACGGTTTAATCGGTTAATGATATCTTTCTTACCATGTGTATAATGATATATAATGAAATACCTCCAAGTGTACTCAGTAGCCAAGATATCTCAATTTTTAAGTAGATTTTGATCGTTTGTAAATTAATTGTGTCTAAAGGATTTCTAATATTTATTCTGCTCATTTGCTACTCGTGTCTTCGTATTCTTTTAATGTTTTGTCTACAAACAAAGACAAGTTTGCCCACTTATCACCGGTGTTTATTTTGATTAAAATAAAAGAACGTCTATGGTACATTTATGTAGTGTATATTTTATGCTATAGGGTTTGCGAACTTACCAATTGACGCACAACTTAATCAAATATTCACTGCTTTATTAGCAAATTGCAAATAAATGAACAATATTTTTCAATCCATCTAAGAGCCCTTATAATACACACATCTAGCGTGCGTCATAAAGACGTTAAATTGTTAGTCCTGAGACTGAAGGCATATTTAAAAATGGGCATTTGGTAGCTGTATGAGAAAGGGTTGTTATTACTACTTTTTAAGCTATTGCATAGCTTTTATCGCGGGCTTTGAGCGCGGCGACCGAACCAAGAAATTCCGTAACGAAAATAACCTCACAATCGTCCAACGTCGTTTCAGTTCGGTAGGCTTCGGCACGGTGTTTGTGTGCGTGCGGTTAGACGTATTGTACGACTCTACGAAACTCGCACGAATCGAGACGAGCTGCTCCGAAATTGGACGATGCTATGCAATAGCTATACCGCGCCAGTCCCCGAGTGCCACACGTCTTTATATTTTTTTTTAATTTACAAAGACAATGTAGTGATTAAATCAGTTGTATGATTCCACAACCATAGCGAACAACTAAGTGTACCAGAAACACGAAGTTAGTCGATGCCCATTCTTAAACTGACTGGAACTAAGAGGTCGTAATACGCCTTGATCGTTTGTTGTAAAAGGTATAGTTTTGACTGAAACAATAGAGATTTATCAACGCCTGTGCATAAACAAACTCATACCATAGTCTCTCATACACAAGCCTCCTGCGTAGATAGATATCTTATCAATAAGCGCCATACATTTTAATTACCGTTTGACACGGCAGAGGGATCTTTATGTTTACTCTTTTCCCTATTATCAAAATATACATTCAAGATACTCCACGTTACAATACTTAGGCTAGTTTCATTGTCGTTGAGTTTATGTATAATAGGAATTATTTGGACATCACGTAACATACATACATACATAAAATCACGCCTTTTTCCCAGAGGGGTAGACAGAGATCACTTCCTGCCATGTGCTACGGTCCTGGCATACCTTTCGCTTCATCCACATTCATCAACCTCTTCATGCACGCTCGTCGATTACGGATACTTTTGATTTGACCTTTCTTTAAGATTTGACCTATTTGGTCATGAAAGGGTTTTCTTGGTCTTCCCCTGATACCTCCAATTACACCATTATATCATTAACATATTAGGTCCAAAATCGAATAACAATACGATTCCATATTGTTAATCATTCGGATAGTGAGCATCATGATACAAAAATTAAAAATCCTTTAATAAGGCGTCCGACCGATTTCAGCCGTGGCGGCCGATCTCAATTGAGATCAGCCAAGTGCGCAGGACATGTTACAGTGCACAAGTGTACGCGCAAACACAAGTGCACTCTCTATTCCCTTACTCTCATAGTTCGGTGAGACGGCAATCCGACATGACCGATGAGAGATCGGGCGCTCCGAGGCACGGGCGTTCAACCAACCAACCAACTTTCTAACTCCGGGCTGAGTAATTTCATTACAGAAAAACTCACACAAATTTTGCCCGACCCCGGACTCGAACCTCTCGGTCCTAACGCAGCACTTGCTACCAATAGACCAACGAGGCAGTTAAAAAAAATCCTTTAAAATACCACCAAATGCAAAAATCTGGGACCACTGTTATCCGGAATACGATATGAATGTGAATCAAATGTTTGGACACATATTAACTTGTCTAGTTTCGTAGAATTTAAATTTTCATAAGTATAGGTATATATATTATGCAACCATCACACTACTACGCTCTCGGCAGATGTTATCATAATTTGCTTAACAAAGCCGTCACAATATTTGCTGAGATAAATAATATAATGATAAGATGCTCATCTTTTTTATAAAAAGGGAATCTTTGTGATATGGTCTGGATTTGACATCGTGTGCAGTGTCAGGCTGCAAATTGATCAAGTCAAGTCGAAGCATAAAGTGTTCAAAGCGTGTTGTTCTTCTTTTTGATCAAGAAGACCATTGCACAACAAGATGACACAGAACAAAGGAGTGCCCTTTGAAGAGGCCTTGGATTTAACGGGTATGTCTTTTGGGACTATGTACAATTATTATGAAAAGTATACGCCTTTAGAAGCTTAATCGATTGCAAACTTAAAAATAGGTTTATGAATAGTTACGTCTAATATGACATGGAAATAAAAGAAAATAGAAGAGAAATTGTAATTTTTTACAAAATTATGCTCTGTTCTTTATTAAATAGTATATATCGTGAAATATAAGTGGTTGTTTTCCCATGGCAGAACGATTTTTAGAAATATTATCGAATCATGTAAATTATTCCGAGAAAAAACATTTTTTTTTAATACAAATTTTCCATCTCGGAAACGGGAGAAACTATCCTTCTTTTATATGATCTATACTTTTATGATTATAATCAGGTACTGCTTGCCGCAAGAAATCGATGCTTAAAGCTAAAGAAGCTCTAGGCCCTAAGGAATAAAGCGGTTCGAACGTGCTTTCGAGTTTCGCTTATACCTTTCATAAGACCGGCATTTATTGATTACAATAAAACAGAACTGCACAAATCTATTGTGCTACTAAGATGGAATCATTTTACTGCGGGAATACAACCACTAGAATTTCACGGTGTATAACGTAGAATGAGTAGGCACCCTTTTAAATCAGACCCGAAACGGTAACTTTACCATAATTATCCCACTATTTAAAAATATATTTACGTAGTTTCATTGATAAAATAAACAATATTTTGTACAACCCATGAAGAAATATCTACTTAAATCGGTTTTTAACTCCAATTATTTTAAATAAAAAGTTTGAAATAGACATAATATTAAAAGTAACATTGTGCACTACAAAATAAACGAAGACAAGGGTTCGCTAAAGCGGGACTTGCTTTGGTGACTTCATTAGGTCAGCGCACTCATCGCTCTAGCGCTAGAGTATTCTCTTGTTTTCCATTCTTTTTTAAAGTTTTTCTTTAAAAAAGAATGGAAAACAAGAAAATACTCTAGATACTCTTCTTTTAAATACTTATATTTATTTATTTATTTGGTAATTTTATAGGCCCTGGGTTTCATCTAGTACAGCCCTGATCTGTATGATTAAAAATATATTTCTATTTCCTTCGTATAAATCTTTTGTGCCCGACAGGATCTATAGTTTAACCTTACGTTTTAAGTAACACCTTTTGTAAATGATGGAAAAGCAATAAACATTTTGAGTTATGCCTTCAAACCACATCTCAGATGACAGGGGAGTAGCTGAAAACCAGTGTTGCCCGGAATCACACTCCTCAAGCATCATCAGCTGAGCTCCATCCCTTTGTATCATGCAACCTTAGAGTTTGAGTTAAAATTAATGGCAATCCTGTGTTTCCTCACCCAGGCTTCGGCAAGTTCAACATCATCACCTTCCTGCTGTGCAGCAGCGTGGTTCTGGCCATGGTGTTCGAGGTATTCTCCGTAGCCTTCCTGGTGCCGGCCAGCGCGTGTGAGCTGGTCACCACCAGCGCGCAGCAGGGACTGATGGCTGGCACGCCACTAGTGGGTAAGTCTGACATGTTCTTTGGTGTATTTGCTTTGTTTGGAGAAAAACATGCGTGTAAAAATATTGCAGCAAATTGTGCTCCCAAATTTCTGATGTAAGTGATTCTAATAAATTTTTGAGAAAATAAAGACGTTAGAAATCTGAAATTGTCCAGTAAACACCCACACCCAGTTCACCCGTGATCATGGCGCTCGCAACAGTGCCAAAATTTCGAGAGCTCATTAAAACAAAACAACACGCTAAATATCCCGGACATTTTCAGTTTCTTGATGTGTGTAACCATGACAGTTTATAATCAAAAAGATGTTTAAACCAGAAATAACTAATAATCTTCATGAGCAACTATTGTCATTCATCGCTCAATTGTAGGACAGGCCGAGGGACTTGAACTTATCCTAAACAAGGCCAAAAGGTATCTTATGTCCACTTATTAGAATATTGCCAACAATACGTACATTACAAAACCATATGACTCAATCATAAGCTATTAATTCTAATATATTATAAAAGAACAACTATTCAAGTTACTGGAGAATGCGGACGGCCCAAGAATCAACTAGACAAAGTTTATCATCATTCATCATTCTTCTGACACACGTGTTACTCGTATCCATTTGCCTTTCAAACTACCCATCGATAATATGTTAGTCTTTATTCCCCTCAGGTATAATCATGTTCTCTCATTTCTGGGGCTACCTCGCGGACACTCGCGGCAGAAGGACAGCACTCATCATCTCCATGTCCATCGCCCTCGTGGCAGGGGGTCTGGCTTCGCTGTCTCCTAATTGGATTTGGTTCTGCGTGCTCAAGCTGATTTCATCTGGCTCGTAAGTTTCATTCTTCTTTTCTTCTTAGTTTTGATTATACCTTTGATTAGATTGCAAATGTTCGGTATTTTTACTATTTTAGCGAATTCTCGGCATTTCAGGCACAGAATTTTCAGGCACTGTTGCAAGCGCCATGATAAATATGATGAGCTCGATATTATTTTATAGACCTTACGTTTCGAGCTCGTGGTAATAGACGCGCCGCTCCCAGCGCAAAATTAGTTTTATTTGGAATACCTAGTTTGACTTTAAATTTTGTTTCAGGGTCGCAGGAGGGTTCGCACTGTCGCTCACAATGCTTAGCGAGTGCAATCCGCGGAAAAAGCGTTTTATACTAATGGTACTAACTACGACTGTTTTTCTGGGAGGCAGTGGCGTGATGGCAGGTAAAAGAAAGTATTATAATAACATCCCAAACAAACACGATAAAATAATTAAGAGCAGATTATCAAACAAGCAAGTTTTGTACATGTTTAACATTAAAAATAATTGTATCCTAAAAATACAATCGCAATTATAGAAATGTTTAAATTTTTCAGTATCATCATGAGTATATGCAAAGTATTTGCTGTGTCTGAGATAATGCCACTCGTTTTTATCAAGATGCAACATCATTGTAGGCTCATTACGAAATACGTATTTACATAATGCCTAATCCAATATTTAGCCTACAGACATTTTCCAAGAGAAAAAAAGAGAATAACAATCTACTGAAGTATTTGTACACTCCAGTTTATTTATTTAGTTATATTATCGAAATGACACTTGACTACATTCGACCTATACAGACAGCGGTCTATCTGGTTTCCGTATTGCCGCTCATCAAAGAACTATGGCATTGTATTGTCAAAAATCGGGACAAAATCGGTAGACCTAAGGGACAATGTCTTCGAAATCGGGACGATCCCAAAATATTGGGACGGGTGGCAACTCTGGTGATAACAGATAGTGCAAATATCACTATATGTAGGTAGTTGTTTCGTATCTAAATAGTTCAAACATTTATCAGACCACATTTAAATATCTTGAGGTAATACGTGTACCAGTACAAATAACACTTTTTTTTTTCGATGATACAAATTCGATGGTTGTGTTTGTCCTAAAGATTTCTGTTATAAAATACAAACTTATATTATGATTGTTTAATATCTCTCATCATGAAAATGGACTACACATGACACAAACAGCACCAATTTTCTATGAACTCTGCTGACCACATAGCTTTTTCTCCACAGTACTCACCATCCCAGTACTCCCACTGACTTTCTCCTACTACGTGCCTGGCCTGGACATCCACTTCAACTCTTGGCGTCTTCTGGGCCTCATCTTCTGCTGCCCCTGTGGTCTCAGTCTGATCGGATTGTTCTTCATTTACGAGAGCCCTAAATTCCTCTTGAGCGTTGGTCAAGGAGAAAGAGCTTTGGAGATTCTCAGGAACATTTTTGTCATCAACAATAACAAAAGTGGGGATGAGTTTATGGTGAGTATATTTTTAGTGAGTGAGTTTGAAGTGAGATATTTTACTTAATTGATGACGAGTTGGAAGAGTTATATTTGATGGACTCAAAAGAAAAGATAAGGTAATATGTAGAGAATATAAAAAACATTATAAGAAATAAGAAAAACTGGAACAAAAAATGACTAACAATATTTGAAAAAGGATTAATGTTAACAATATTTTTAAAGCACTAGTGTAAGAGTTCTTATTTCTATTAAAATTTCTGCTATTTTCAGGTGAAGTATCTCACTTTGGAAGAAGGTAAGACTGAGAATCAGACGGCAGGATTCTGGACCTCACTGAAGTCTCAGACGCTACCCCTGTTCAAGCCACCACTACTCAAGAACACCATTTTACTCGCTTCTATTTTCGTCATCGTGTATATCTGGTACAGAATTTGATGAATATGATCATGGATTGCTGTGTATTTACCCAGCTTGGATAATATGTATTATTCTATTTAACCTCTTGTAAATCTTGATATTAAATTAGTGGTTCAAAGAAAATCTATTGAAATATTATGCGTCGATGGCCGAAGGGTTTAGGTCGTTGCTTACCATTTGAGGTCGCCAGTTCAAACCTCGCCACGTACCACTGTGTTTTCAAAATTAAATTCATAATATGATTGGCTGATAACCATAGTCTTATATGCAGTTTTGATGAAGGTGTTTATCTTGCTTCAGTATCAACCCCTACATGGTCTGGCTCCCATTCATCACTGACGGATTCATGCAGTCGGTGGAGAGAGGAGACGAGGGTCTGACTTTCTGCCAACGTCTATATGCTTCTCAAAATTCTACTAATGTAAAGGTAAGCATCAGAAATACCAGTATATTGGACAGTTTCTTCTCTTTTATAAGTATATTTTCCTGATTTCAAAAAGTACTAAGGATGAAGTTAAGCAAAAAAAAAGCAAATATTTTTTGGAGTAAAGCAAAAATTTCAAATCTGCAGTAAAAATAAATTATTAAAATAAGATGGCTGTAAATAAAAAAAGACATAATTTGACCGAGGAATTCCTTGAAGTTAATGACTTGGAAATTTGTTAAATTTTTGTCTGTATTCTGCTTTGCTTTTCATAATAAAATAACATTATGTTCCAGGTGGCCGATGACTGTTCTCTGAACAAGTACGGCATGATCATCACGTTCATCATTTACTCGATCCTGGCCGCGTTCAACGCGATCATATCCGTCATGCTGCAGTTCATCAACAGGAAAACGCTGTTCATCGTCTTACAGGTTATTCAACAATATATTATGACAATTGATTTGTTAAAACAGATTCAGCTGTAACGCTGTTGTATTAACAGTGACTGTACATTAAACATTGGTGTACTGTATCTGCTAGGACCTTGCATGGCTAACTTTAATGATACTATTTTAAAAAATGCGCCTCGTTATTTTCTTAGCTCCCGTCAAGTCCTCTTATTTAAGGTGCAATGACTTTCTTATTTTCTAGGCCCTCCTCAAATTCGGAACCCTATGCATTTTGAAACTCTTGTCACCCTATTTACGTTATCGATAACAAACCTCAGTGAATTTGGTTCTCAGTCAATTTTGTTTGCTCCAGCTGGTGATTGGAGTTGCTGGGCTGCTGATGAATCTGAGCACGTCGTGGCTGGTGGCGATGATTCTCTTCTTGGTGTACATCGCCGGCGTCATCAACTTCGGTTTCCTCACCACCTTCACTGTTGACGTCTTCCCGACTTATGTCAAGTGAGTGAGGCTGTGGTATTTCTGGACCTGTGGAACATTTGCTTTCAACGTCACCTGCGTGCTCGTGGTCTAAAAGACTAACGCTGCTCTTGGCAGCAACAGCCGGGTGTTATGAGTATACTATCAACTAAGGCTTCTATAAAGGCCCAAATGTTAGTTTGGGAAAAAAATATTAAAAAATGTTTTTAAATATCGCTACTTCAAGTAACAGTCAAATAAAAAATTTAAAGTGCATTTGCTCTCAAACTGATCTCGTTGAAAGTTTACTACAACGATCTTACTGATCAACTTCCAAACGTGAAAATCCTGATGGAAGTTCTGTATTTAATTCTTTATTTCTTGTACCTATTCAGACTTTTTATAGATATCAAAAGTAGCACATTAAATCTTTTGCTTTGGGCAGTAGTTATCTAAAATTGGCCTTATTTGGAAATATACAAAATTTAAAAAAAAATTGAAATGTTTGTGATGTCCCCAGGGCGATGGCGGTATGCCTGACGTTGATGATCGGCCGCGGCAGCGCCGTGTTCGGGATCAACCTGCTGAAGCGGATGCTGGACACCAACTGCGAGGCTTCCTTCTACATCTGCGGGTCCATCACTATTGGTATGTTCTTCTTTTTTTTCTTTTTCCACTAGCACTTTCCTAGTACTTATCCCTATTGGCGAAACAAGGATTCGAACTAGCACCTCAAGAGACAAAATGTTTAAGCTGTCTAAGAACGTCACTGATAGTTGATCAGATACTAAAACTTAGACAGTGTTCTACACTATGGACCAAGATCCCAGGGCTGCCAGACCTGGACCAAGGCCCTGGGATCTTACTCTACTATGAACGATACGGAAAATGTATTTATTAATACGAGTGAAATTTATGTGGCGTGAATTGTTTTGAAAAGTCCAAGTGTCGTTCGGATAATCTTTCTTCGCCGATAGTAATATTATGGAGGATATGATACGGATGTAATTTGACATTGAAAACTAAATACTCATATTCGTAGATAGTATACTCATAACACATATGTATATGAAATGTACATTATAAATTACAAGTAGAATACTACAGTGCCCTCTGCTTGAATTTTTTCGCATTGAATGTTAATACGCATTGGTTCTCACCGTATCACGTGGAACTAAACTCGTTTAACGCGATGTCAAGATACTCCGCTAGATGGATTCAGTTTATTTTATTTAATTGATATTATAAATCTTATCGGAAAAATAAACTCTAAGATTGCAAAAATGGGGACATATTACAATAACGTGTCTGTATTTTTATTATTCCGATAAGTTTTATCTGTCCATTTAAAAATCGCCACGAAATAAAATATGAAAAAAATTAACATGAATTAACAAATAGGTAGTTAGTAAGAAATAAATAGAAAATAAAAAAAAACTAAAACGTTTTTTTCGTTCGCAGTAGGGGGATTCCTCGGCTTCTTGCTGCCAAACGAAAAGAAACCGACTCAACGAAAATGTCCCGAAACTTAAAGGAAACCTCATCAGATCCTGGAACAAGAAAGACCAAGAAGAAGAAGGAATCAGTTCAGTTCACCAGCTGACATGATGGCTTTATTTGTGGCAACCACAGTTTCTGTGGTGTCTTCAATCGTGTGTCAACCCGCTTTGTTGTTGAATTGTTTTTGTTTGTTGAAACTTATAAAATGAATTGTTGTTGTTGTTGTTGAATATTAAATGGATTTGTATTCAGAAGTGTTTCATTTATTGCACGAACAACTTACAGATTTACATAAAAAAGAGAACAATTTTGGCCATATTATCGCAAAACTTTATCGTGAAAAGAGTAGTAAGCAACGATTGATATTATGGACAGAAGATTCTATTCGTGATATTAAATATTTTACATTTATTATATTACCAACCTTATTATACTAAATCATAGTTACCTTTTATAAGGCTTAAATTACTTTTATAATGACTTATAATATAATATAAATTATTTCGTGGGTAGATCAAAAATCTACCGACCGTCTTTTGTTAAATTTAGTAGGCATCACTTGTCAAATGAGGTCCGATCTGCCATTTCAATCGAAGTCCGGGCGGGGTGTAGGTCTTATGTTCATAGAATTATGTAAAAAGAAGTTATTTTACAAAGTTAAATCAATATGAAGTCTTTCCACAGGGTGTTGAGTATTTTTGTGTATGTGGTGGTAGTGTGTCCGGTGATTCAGGTAGTGTGCGAAGCGAGTCTGAAGGTCAAAGGACGATTTGGACCACGTGATGATGGTAAGGAATGATTTTTTTTTAACTTAACCCGTATCATCCCACTGCTGGGCAAAGGTCTCCTCCAAACCTGTCCACCGCTCTCTATCCAAGGCTAGCACTTACCAGCTCCTTGATAGCTGGACCAAATCGTCACACCATCTTTATTTAATGAAAATGTAGTAATGATTTATTTCAATAAAAAATAAAATTATCACGGAATTAGAACATTTTATGGAATCAGAATCTTTTTATCTGCTCGCATTGTTCGCTATTGGATATTGTAACCATAAGCATATTTAAACAATAGGTATATGACATCTAGCTAGAGGTTTCTGTAGCAAATATAGTTTTGTAAAAGACAAAACGTATGTGTTTGCCACGTAATCCTTACTTTCTTACTAATATTATAATTGCGAAAGTAACTCTGTCTGTCTGTATGTTACACTTTCACGCATAGAGTACTAAACCGATTTAAATGAAATTTGGTACCGATATAGGACATAGGCTACTTTTAAACCGACTGCGCTATAAAGAAGTAATCTTTTAACCGGTAACATATCTACGCGGACGAAGTCGCGGGCGGAAAGCAAGTTCAATATAAATAAATATACTAATATCGCATGTAGACCCATAAAGACTAATTTTAGTGTAATGGAACGCGAAAGTCTAAAATGTATGTGATGTTGTGCAATATTTATATTTATTGCTTAAGATTTTATACTGTCGCCGAGGATGCCACTCAAGTACGAGTGAACAGATAGTGCACCTGTGTTTGCGCACACACTTGTGCACATGTCCTGCACAATTTACTCATGTTGAGATAGGCCTCCATAGCCAAAATTCATTGGACATCTTGAAACTTAAAAGTCGTTATAAATAAAAAGTCTTTTTGGAACCAACTCAATCACCACCAGCTTAATTTTCTAATTCCTCTAAACAAAACTAGGTCGGTTGTTTTAAAAGAAAAAAAATGATTAAAGTTTTGTTAAAGCAATAGATCGGACGGCTACCACGGTTTATAAGATACAGCTTGGAGACAGACAGACGGATAGACTGACGGTGGAGGCTTAGTAAAACGGTCTCGTTATTTACCTTTTAGGTACGAAACCCTAAAAAATTATCGCTTTAAATAAAATTTCCGCAAAATGGGTCAGGATTCAGTTGAGTGGTCTGTGCTTGTGATGAAGTTATGTTTATATTTTGTGTCTTAATAAAAAAAATAAAGGAGTCCGACCGATTTCCGCCATGGCGGCCGATCCCAATTGAGATCAGCCAAGTGCGCAGGACATATTATAGTGCACAAGTGTGCGCGCAAACACAAGTGCACTCTCTATTCCCTTACTCTCATAATTCGGTGAGACGGCAATCCGACATGACCGATGAGAGATCGGGCGCAGGACCACCGGCTTAACGTGCTTTCCGAGGCACGGGCGTTCAACCGCCAACTTACGGGCTGAGTAATTTCATTACAGAAAAACTCACACAAATTTTGCCCGACCCCGGATTCGAACCGGGGACCTCTCGGTCCTAACGCAGCACTTGCTACCAATAGACCAACGAGGCAGTTAGTTAGTTGTGTCTTAATACTCCAGGGCACGCACACCAAGAGCCTCCATGCGCAGTGTGCCCCCGCCAGGGCCGCTGCGTGCCCCCAGTGCAGTGCCCCGCGCGGCTGAGACCCGGGGCCCTCACCCCCGCCTGCCATCTACAAGGGACAGGCCTGCTAGGGGTCTGCTGCAGCACTGGCAGCCACCATGCTGGTGAGTAAAGAGAGCAAGTGCCCCCAGTGCAGTGCCCCGCGCGGCTACGTTATGAGGCCCTCATATTTTTTTCTGACTGACGTACGATGATGGCTTGGATGGATCTCACCCCTAGGAATGAGGTTATGGAACTCATATACATACCATACCTAATTATGATCAAGTATTTGTGGAAGGGGGTAAAAGGCACAGTTTGTAGTATTAATTAAATATTTGTGTTTGTATTTGTTTTTTAAATTACCTAAACCCAAAAGTATACATGGTCAAATGTATTTTAACGATATATGAGTTTGAATAACACTTCTTCTTCTTACCATATCATCCTTTAGCGGAGTCAGACCACAAAGAACTTCGATCATCAGCTCCCAGGGTCGAAGACATTAAGTCAGCCCACCACTCCTCGAGGCAGAAGCTCCGGGAGTGGATGACCAGATCTGAGCGGCTGCTGGAAAAACCCCACCATGTCATAGTCAAGCCTGACTCACCAAGTTATGCGCATCATATGGTATGTCAAGCTAAGTTAATATAGTTGTACCAATGGGGGCTACCATGAGTTTAAAACTTACGCACTCGATATCGCCTACGTAAATATGTCTATGAAAAACTTGTACAGCGCCGCTGGTGGTTACGCGAAGAACTAAAATCGGCCGTATGAAAAAAACAACTCGATAGGTTTTTAACGTAAGTAAGTTTTCGATAGCCAACTCATGGTAGGCCCTCTGAATGACAAAAAATATTTTAAATGTTTTATTTTTTATTAAGCAGTAACAATTTGTGACTATTTTATGAAGAACATCTAATTGTCTTTCATATCATTCTTTTTATAATTCCGAG
Source organism: Maruca vitrata (assembly GCA_039566165.1). Lineage (NCBI taxonomy): Eukaryota > Metazoa > Arthropoda > Insecta > Lepidoptera > Crambidae > Maruca > Maruca vitrata. The sequence continues at coordinate 1,505,959 of CM076923.1, read as the reverse complement.
CCCTTGACGCGGGGCGTTAAGCGGCATCTATGCAGGCCTTATGGGTTAGAGCAACAGGCTCAATAGGTTATATCATGCCTTTCGACCACGTTTGTGGATTTCACGGCCGCTGACCAGTCAGAGATCAGTTGGAGTCCAACGTCTGTTACATAAAAAATCTTTATTAGACATACAAATTTGGAACTGGCTCGGTGGATAGTGACCGAGACCTAGAATACTACCTACGATTCCAAGAGTCGTGGGATCAATAAGGAAGATGCATAAACCGGCAAACTAGATTTTTTCAACAACTTATGCAAATGGGCTTCAAAATATAATATACTGTGAAAATGAAGTGGAAATCGGTTCAAAAACGAAGGCGTTTTATTAATTTATAGCTGTTTCACGCGGTTTCACCCGCGTCCCGAGGGAACTACTTCCCGTACCGGGATAAAATATAGCCTATGTTACTTTTGAATAATGCAGCTTTCTAATGGTGTAAAAATTATTGCAATCGGTCCAGTAGTTTTTGAGTTTATTCATTACAAACATACAAAAATACAAATATTTCCTCTTTATAATATTAGTGTAGATTAAGTTAATTTTCCATCTCTTTCTTACAAAATAGAGTTTTGTATGGATTGCATATGGCCGTAGTGTAATTTGACGTCACCTGACGTATCGGATCTCTCTGTCTACTCAGGAACTTTAAACAGGTAAGTATATCACTGCTGTCGTTAAAGTAAATTGAAAAATAAAATTATGTTCATATTTCTTCAATATTAAAGATTTATTTAGGATAATAAAAAAAATGTGTGCATATTCCCCATTCCCCCCAGGACAAAATTATTTGTGTGACGAACATCGGTGTTTGTTCCCTGTCTGGGTGTGTTATTAAAAATATTTCAGTATATTTGTGTATCCACTGTTGAATCTGATCTCTGTAACACAAGTGCTTGAGCTACTTACCACGGGATCAGATCAATGTATGTGATGTTGTAAAATATTTATTTATTAATTTTGTGTTCTAGTCTGTCATGACATACGACAAGCGAGCTGAAGAGCTTGGAAGAGGTGGACTCCTGAACCTGTTCACAGCACAAGAGCTGAAGGCTCGCCAGGCGCTGTCTGATGATGAACTGGCTCTAGGCTTCACTGGGCATACTGATGGTGAGATAAGTTTTTTTATTTTATTGTTTAGTCCAAATGGACTAAGTAGATACTAACTATTACATGCTGAATATGAATTTTTGTTCTGTAGCAATTTCATGATTATTTTGACTTTGAGCACTTTTGCAATGGACGCGAACTAACAATCAGAACAAAGTTGTATAGTTGACTTTATTTTACTAATTATACATGGATACTTACTTCCTGACGTTTCGACTGAATCATGTCGCGAGCGTGCAGTAAGTAGCTACGTATTTGCTACTCCTACCTCTAATATCGCGTGTAGACCCATAAAGACCAATATTTAGTGTAATGGAACGCAAAAGTCTAAAATCTTACGTAAAAGAAGACTTAACTTGAGCTTGTAATCCGGTCTATTAACTTATAGTAGTCCCAGAACGTTTCTCCTTTTCATTGACTTCTCCAATCAACCTCACTGAACTATTGTTTTCAGGTCCGTTCTGTCCTCCAGCGCCATCTTGTCCAAACCCGCCAAGCCGATTCAGGAGCATCGGCGGAGAGTGTAATAACGTTAAGTCCGCCTCCTGGGGCGCTGTCCACACCGGCTATGAGAGACTGCTGCCACCTGACTACAGTGATGGTAATATATGTATTTATTTAGTTATACATACATAAAATCACGCCTTCTTCCCTGAGGGGTAGGCAGAGATAATTTCCTGCCATGTGCTACGATCCTGGTACACCAATTTTGCTTCTTTCACATCCATTACATAAAATAAAATAATATACTCAACAGTAGAAATGATTTTATGTACAATGTGAGGGTGTAGCAAGTACATACATGACTTAAATCTAAATAGCTCTAAATCCTGCTCTGGAGGACATTGATTATTCTTTTTATATACCATTAGCTTTCCACCCGCGTAGAGACGTTTAAGGGGTAAAACATTACTTCTATATAATCGGTTAAAAAGTAGCTTATAAATGTCTTTTCTCTTCTCTCAGGCTATATCTTTACGGCTTTGGACTATATCTTTACTTAATTTCATTTAAATCTCTATTTATATGTATAAAATATAATATAAAGAAGGCGGGGCCTAACAGCGCGTCATCGTGACGTCACATGGCCCGATCGGAATGGTGGGGTCCGGCCGCCTGGGGCGCTGCGCGCGGGCACTAGCTCTCTTGGACGGCGGCATTCGGACGAGACGGACGTCTCTCTTAGGGTGTAAACAGATCAGTAGATCGTGTGGGTTTTTGTAATTAAGGTCTACTTACGGGCAGTTTACTCTTTCTTTTATTTAAATCAACTCCACTTCTGGTTTTCTAACAATATTTATATACTTTCCATTGTCTCCAGGAACCTGGGCCATGCGCACCTCCACCGTAGGTCTGCCGCTCCCCAGCGCCCGTGACGTCAGCCGCGCTCTAGTCCTGGACGCGAGCCACCCCAGCCCCACGCACAACCTGATGTTCATGCAGTTCGGCCAGTTCATCTCCCATGACACCACCGCTGGGGTCGTCTTTACTATTGGTGAGAACGTACTACCAGTCGACTTCATGGAGACCTAACGGAAGCTTATAGAATAAGAATAGAATAAGAATAAAAAATGTTTTTGACCACAAAATAAATATCTGGGACATTTCCACACACGGTCATCTGACCCCAAACCACAGATAACATAACTATACAGATACCCCATCCCATACATTAAAACGTAGACATCATAACTCGGGCATCTCGCGCGCCATGTCTGTTTTCCGTCTTGCACGCCAGATGTCGCTAGCGAGATCGAGCCATTCCCATCCAGTGTAAAAGCATGTCGAATAAGCACATCAAAAGATGTCGCTGTAAAGGCTCCCAAACAGCTTTACTAGTAGAGGAAGATCCCAGAGCTGCCAGACATCACTTATTTTCTAATGGACAAAATATATACGATTGAGTAGTGGTGGGGTGTACTATCATCATATGACTAGTTGCTACCTTGACCAGACGGCCATTTTTCAGATATCAACCAATCAAGGTACATAGAAACACTGCTCACCTCACTTAAATTCTGATGGCTGACTTTAACATATATTTCACACAATATCATTAAAAATCAGGTTTCATTACTCCCAGACACATGCGGTCGGCGGTTTTACCTTACAGACGCTTTAAAGCTATGAAAAAATTTATTAAGTTTACTTATTTTCTGATGCTTGATTTTTATACAGGGTGTAACAGGAGGGGTGGATCATCGTAAGTCAATCGATGGGGGACTTCAATACCTATCGATATAACCCCCATGTATGTTCAGCGATTTCCAATAGTTCCAAAGTTATTGTAAAGGAGGGAAGTAATTGAGTGGACTGTATTTTTATATAGGCGAATAAGTATAATCAATATTTAGGAAAGTACAGAGTTGTGCGGATGGGACGCGAGTGTCACGGAAGCCGCCGATGGTTGGAATGACGATTCGTTTTAGTTCGGCTTCGTTCGGCTCCGCGTCTGCCATCTCATGCGCCGGTCGGCGCGCCCGATGCTTGGACATCCTCCCGCCCGTTGACGTCTTCGAAGAGAAGAGGGAAAACGTTACTGCACCCCCTCGCGATGACGCCTCTCTTCGTCTTCAGGCCACGATTCGTGTCCAGCTCCAGCATAGGTCCGCAAGACACTACCTAGTGCCAAAACAAGAGGTGGAAGCGATTTCTCACGAATGAGGACGAGCATTCCATCCTTGAGCAGTCCGGAAGTGGCAGACCATTTCGTTTGTAGCTGAAGCAACGAAATATATTCATTAGGAAATCGCCAGAAATGTTGCTTGATGTAGTGGATCCAAGCAGCTGATGTTCTGAGCAGGAACCTGTGAAGACGGTACAGATGTGAGAGTTCGTCCAATTAAGAAACGAAAAGGCGTAAGGACGGACAAGTCAGACGGATCACAGGATAGAGGAGTCAGTGGACGGGAATAATCTGCTTCTATCTGACACAAACAGGTTGCTAGTTCTTGGTATGTGAAATGAGTGTGACCTAGCATCCTTTTAAAATGATGTTTGGTGGACTTTACAGCAGCTTCAGCCGTACCATTGAAAATAGGAAAATGAGGAGGAGCAAAAACAAATTTGACCCCTTACTGTGCCATTTCAGATGGTTGCATCAACATCAGAGTGGGTTACAATTGTCTGCAACATGTTATTGACTCCAATAAATAAAATACTGTACGAGACGTGAAGCGAATTGTGTCGGAATATAGTCAGATCGGTGACGAGCTCCAAATGAACAGCTTTAGTCGCATGACAGACAAAAATGCACAAATATAACTTTGTAAGCTTACAACCACGACCTTTCCGGTCAGCTATCAGTACTGGGCCAGCGTAGTCGACACTAAAATTAAACAAAAAACCGGCCAAGTGCGAGTCGGGCTCGCGCACAAAGGGTTCCGTAGCAGCAAATATAATAAAAATCAACCTATCTCAAAAACTATAAGAGATACTTTGATCAAACCAAAAATCGTTGAAAGAGTTAATTAGCATGCATCACCTCTATTTTTTTTAGAATTTTATACCCCGTAGTTATAAAAATAGAGGGAGGGGGACATACTTTTACGACTTTGAGAGCTGATATCTCAAAAACCGTTCACTTTAAGAAAAATGTTTTTTAGAAAACTTTATATCATTTTAAAAGACCTTTCCATTGATACCCCACACGGGTATGTACATCGAAAAAAAAAATTTCATCCCTCAGTTACATGTATGGGGGGCCCCACCCCCAATTCTTTTTTTTACTATTTAGTGTCATATTTTTGTAGCGGTTCATACAACACATATTCCTATCAAATTTCATCACTGTAGTACTTATAGTTTCCGAGTAAATCGGCTGTGACAGACGGACAGACGGACAGACGGACAGACGGACAGACGGACATGACGAAACTATAAGGGTTCCGTTTTTGCCATTTTGGCTACGGAACCCTAAAAAGGAATTCAAGACTTAGACATGAAAGTTGACCCATGTTTGGCTATACATATTTGTTTGCCAAAAGTAATTGTAATATAAATAATTGTAGTTAAATATTTGTTGCATTTGAAATAGTATTTTGATGAAATGGGTAAATTAGGGTTATTTAAATTATGAATTAAGCCTTTTTATAAGTTACTGCTCCTTGGGTTTAAATGAAATTAGAATTATAGAATAATAATGAAATTGATGATGAATATTATTAATAGATGAGTCATAATTATTTTTTAATTACGTAATATGATGATACTACTTCTGGTAGATTTTGTTTCGCGCTATTTGAGGGCATCTGAGGCAGCTAATTTTGTAACTTTACAAAAAACTACGAGCCGGCCACTATAAAGAAATAACACCGATAGAATCGGTCCTCGCCCCGCGAGAAACAAGGTCCGCCGGATTGTCCTTCGACGGAATGTACCTCCACTTATCACCGGTAGTGCATTCTTGTATTTTAATTGACTAGATGATGTCTTAGGACAGAATAGACGGCTAGCTGTAGGTATAGTTAGAGATTTCACTACCGTAGTACACAGTTTTGTACCTAACAACGCAGCACACAGCTCAAGGTGCGGTATAAATACCGCTTTAATAGGTGCTAAACGTTTTGTACATACTAAAAGTTGAGCATGAATAGACCCATCATTACGTGTAGATCGGAAATTCAAATTCTTCCGTTTGGATGCATTATAAGAAATATGCGATTCATGTTTTAAAACCAAGTTACAATGAACAGTATTTACTAATGAGGAAAGTATATCATCCTGGACCGTGGGCATTTGGCTATTATTATGCGATAATTTAGAAGAAGAAATTGGAGATGCGTTACAAACGTCATAATTATCGTCCTGATATGTATTTTCTTTAAAATTTAATTTGAGATTTTCATCTTGATATGGTAAGTGCTTGGAAGAAATGGGATCCAGTTCCCAAAATTTCGTCAGGTCTGGCCTATTGATGGACTCAACGAAGTTACAAAAATGTGAGCATACTTTAAGCGACGGACGAAGCTGAGAAACTGGACCCGACACTATCCAACCAAACTTGGTTTCACATAGCTTGGGCATGCGCTTGCCTAAGTCAATACTAGCAGTACCTATAATGCTCCAGAAGACTTCTGCGCCTAGAAGAATGTCGATTACAGAAGGAATATTAAATGAAGGGTCAGCTAAAGAAAGACTTGACGGAATAGGAATATTCTTTATGTCGACAAATGAAGAGGGCAAAAGCTTGGTGATTTCCGGTAATATAAGACAGTCTACATTCATGCTATAGTCCCCATTAGATGACTCAATGCTGAGCTTACAAGACTGTGTACTATAGGAAGACTGTTGGTTAATACCAGTAACATTGGAGGCACATTGACGTCGTGACAAACCCAGTTTGATGCAGAGGCTCTCCGTGATGAAGTTAGCCGTGCTGCCGTTGTCGAGCAGGACTCGAGCGGAGACTCTGTTGCCGCTGTTGTCCACCACCTTCACAATAGCTGTGGACAGCAATACATTGGATGTACTAGTATGGTGTGTAGTATCAGTGGCTAAGACGACACTATTAGAAGTGTCGATTGGCAAGGCTACACTATTTGAAGTTGAAGGCATGGGGTCTTGGTAAGGTTGCTCAACCGGTTCAACATGCAAGAGAGTGTTGTGTTTGGCCTTACAATATTTACAGCCTGACAATCGACACTTCTTGGTGATATGAGATGAGCGTAAACAATTAAGGCAGACCCTGAATTCCTTCGCTTTAAGGATACGTGACTCTGTAGGTAAATTTCTGAATGAATCACACATATATAGAAGATGATCATTAGAACATAAAGGACATTTATTGTATTTATTTTGTAAGTTAAAATAGTTAGGTTGTAAGTTTTTTATTATTTCCTTATTAGTGCTATTTTCTTTTGTATTTGTTAAAATGAAACTTTTTTGTCTATAATTTGCTTGATTGTTTGAAGTACTTTGATTTATTTCTAATGTTTCTAAAAGATCAGCCTTGTTACTAATAAATTCAAGAAATTTTGATAAAGTAAGTGACTCTGATAGTGTATTACGATACTCTTCCCATTTACGGCTGGTGGTTAAATCTAATTTTCGAGACATCATAAATATTATAAGAGTATCCCAATAGTCTGTAGGTTCATTTAATGTCTTAAGAGCTCGTATGTTTTTATTTATGACATCAATCAGACGTCTCAAAGAAGTGGAAGACTCTTTGAAGACAGGTTCAACATCCAACAGAGCCTGCACGTGATTGTTGACCAACAGTCGATTGTTGTTGTAGCGGTCACACAACAAGTCCCAAGCCATCAAGTAATTTTCAGCTTTGAAATCAATGTTTTTAATGATTTCTGATGCGCGACCTTTTAACGATGCTCGGAGATAATGGAACCTGTTTATGTTGTCGATACAATCACTATTGTGAATTAAAGATAAGAAAGTGTCTCTAAATTCTAACCAGCACTGGTAGCTACCATCGAATTGTGGTAAATCAATTTTTGGTAAGCGAACAAAGTTATGCTTAAACGATGCACCTGACTTAGCGTCCATTGCAGAGCTCGCCTCCGTACCCTCACGCTCAGCACCGCTGACCCTCAGCTGGCTGCGCGCCTTCGCGAGCAACGAGTGGTAACGCTCTTCAATTTGGTTTCGCTCCACGTACTCGTCGTCGGGCTCGTCTGAGGCTAACTCGATCTCGATCTGTAACGCGTCGAACAAATCGTATAAGGCCTCAAATTTGCTTAAGCGTCCTTCCAAATCAATCCGTTGAATTTCGGATAATTGGTTGAAGGAAGAAAGAGTAGTAAGGTTTTTTTCAAAATGGGTAAGCTTAGCTTTAATGCCACTACGCTGTTTCATTAATTTATTTAAGTCCATTTTGTACGTGTAGGTAGCAGAAATAATTAATAAAACGTAAGCAAAAGGACAGTTAATTTAGAAAAAAAGATAAACAGCTGACAAGGGGGCAATAAAATTGCAATTAATATGGGTCAATAGGCCATGAAGCACAGCTGATAAGCGCGAACAAAAGAAAGGTATGTTAACAAGCAAAAATATTGAATGACCGGCCGGGCGATAGGTACCTACGCCTAATAAGTCGTCGTACCGGTTTGATGCAATAAACGAATAAACGCTCGACAAAGCAAAAGGCAATTATGTAACACTTATTTATGTGGATTGGTGCTAACAAATACCTGATTGTGTCAAATATAAGCGAAAAGATGTATGGAAATTAAGAAAAAAAAATTACGAGTGCACTTTTAGCAAGAGAAATGATAGCAAAGGATGGAAATAATTGGAACGAACTCACAGAGATCCTTAACCGCTTCACAATGGGTCACTCCCCGAGGGCCACGTTCCCGGAGGGCCACGTCCCGGAGGGCCACGAATGATCAATAGAAAGCCCTTTCCTTTCTATTGGCCATTCGTGGCCCTCCGGGACGTGGCCCTCCGGGAACGTGGCCCTCGGGGAGTGACCCTTCACAATCACTTCTTCAAGTTGCAACGGCGATTTTCTTGACGATTCCAACTGCAATAGTGGCGGTAGACAAATCTCTGTCCGGTCAAAGTCCACTTCAACGGCCGTACGGTGACTTCCCAAATGATGAAAAACTTATTCTTCACTAGTAATTTAGTGGGAGAAGGACCATTGTAAAGGAGGGAAGTAATTGAGTGGACTGTATTTTTATATAGGCGAATAAGTGTAAGGTTCTTTTATTTACAATACTATTTCTAATTTTTATTAAAGACAGATTAAACGAAAAACAATAAACTAAATTTATAATGGGAAACATGAATTTCTAAAGTAGGAACACTGGGGAGTCGTGACGTCGGCTCGGCAGGTTGACTCGACACAGACGTTTACGAAGAGGCATAACGGTCGAATATAAAGTGTAAAGTGAACAAGTGAGTGAGAAATATATGGTTTGAACAATCCTAAAGCAGTTTTATTGGCGAGTACTTCTTATACTTCAGAAGTGGGATAACCGCGTAAGTAAATTAATAACCTTTTACCTTAAAAGTTTAGCTTTCTGTTACGCATGATATTTAACGATTGAACTGTGAACGGAAAGTCTAGTTCGGTTATTATGTTAGAAGATCTAGTATCTGACCTATATATCTACAAAATTTTGTTACAATCGCGATATTTCTAGATACTAAAATAGTGCAAAAAAGTACCGTCACAATTTTAAATAATATTTCTTAGAATTTTTGACCTTGGATGGACACGTTAACGATCACAGTTCATTTGGGTAAATAACTAATTAAGTTTACTTAATCCATTTTAGTCCTGATTTGTAAATATTGGTAGATAGTCTTTGTTTTTATTTGTCTGAATCAATACGAAAGTAATGATTACTTTAGAGATAGTAAGCAGGTTATTTGTTTTGTTTAAAGTAAAAGTAAAATGTAGTGTAATTAATGTAATGAAATGTATGAAAGCAATAATCCTGTCTACTGTGCAGAGGGTCGTGGGTTCGATTCCCGCCCAAGGCAAGCATTCATAAGACTATTATTATTTGTGTTTATACAGTATATAAATGTTATCACATTGTGTTTAACTGGCTCGGCGGAACAGTGGTTAGTGACCCAGCTTAACTACCTACGGTTCCAATAGTCGTGGGTTCGATTCCTACTCGGGACAGATATTTGTGTGACGAACACTGGTGTTTGTTTCGTGTCTGAGTGTATTATTAATATATTATAGTATATTTTGTGTATCCACTGTTGATTTTGATGCCCGTAACACAAGTGCTGAATCTATTTACCACAGGATCAGATCAATGTATGTGATGTTGTGAAATATATTAATTTATATGTATGCGTTAAACATTATTAAGAGAATATCACCACTTTGTAGTCTTGGCGGGCCTGCCTATGATTGTTACATTGGGGCCCGAATGATATAACTTGGGACTCCGTACAGCCCTGTTAATTGAGCTTTATTTGCTTTGTACAAACCTTTTGTATGACTTGTTGTAATTAATAACCTTATTTATGCTTTACTTTTGCCTTTCCCCTATGAGATGCGGAATGGAGAGAACAAGTCGTGAGCAAAGTCACCACCATAGATTGAGGACTCCACGACGAAGCAATAGCCGTGACCGGAGTCGCAGTCACCGGGATAGTCACAGCCGCTGTTTACGAGAACAAGAGCATCAACCATTGCGGGTTTCGGAAGATTTGAGAAGGGGGTATCCTGAGAATGAACAAGGTTCCTCCAGACCAAGTAGACCACGCAGCAGACACAATAGCCATCATCAAAGGCGCAGCAGAAGCCTGCGCGACCGGGAGGCACACCTAGAGCGTGAGAGGGAGCGCCTACGCCAACTGGAGCGCGCAGTTCAACAAGAACGTGACTTGGAGCTGCGGGGGTCGCGCAGCGGGCGATACGAGCGCCACACGCCAGCTAACCGCCGCGTGGACGACGAACCGTGTCCGGACAGCGAAGATCGAGACCACGGTGGACGGCGAGCGTCGAGACAGCAGGAGGGTCAACGGAATCACGACGCTAATTCCGGGCGTCGTTCAAGGTCATGTAGTCCATCATTTTCATCTAGAGATATTTTTAAGATTATAAAATCGCTTGGTTTTGCGCCGCAACCGTCAGAGCAGAGTACACATTCAAATAACAAACTTGATTATAAAAATATTTTACCGGAATTCGATCCATCCAATAAAAGTCAACGCATGGATGTATGGCTGAAGAAGGTCAACGAATGTGCCTCTGTTTACGGTTGGGACGACAAAACTACAATACATTTTTCCATGCAAAAACTGCAGGGACTGGCCAAAATCTGGTATCAGAGTTTGAGTACGATTCTTTTTACTTGGCCCGAATGGCAAGAGAAGCTTATTAAAGCTTTTCCGTGTGAACAGAATTATGGTCAGTCCCTGGAAGATATGTTGAGGCGTAGAACTAGATTTAATGAGCCTATTGAAAATTACTTTTACGAAAAACTCGCTCTTATTAATCAATGTGATATCACTGGCAAGCGTGCGGTGGATTGTATTATCCATGGCTTAAGCGACAAAACAATTAAATCTAGTGCCTTGGCGTTGCGGTGTACCGAGCCCGATCAGTTGCTACAGTTTTTACTTAGTCATAAGGAACACCCTTTTCAATCCGCATTTAGAAACAGAAATACTACAGAGAATTCAAACTTTTACGAAAACAAGCAACAGAGTCGAGTCAATAATAATAAATTTAACATTCATAGCGCGGGGCAATTTTGCTACAATTGTAAAGAAAAGGGGCATCTCTATATCAAATGTACCAAACCTTTACTTAAATGTGACTACTGTCAAAAGGTAGGTCATACGGTTGAACATTGTCGTGCTAAACCAGAGTCTCAGTCGGTAAAAGCTAATACTGTGCACAAAACAATGTGTATAACGAATTTGCAGCCAAATGATAAATTCATGAAGAAGGTTGTCATTAATGGCACATCATTGGATGCCTTTGTTGATTTCGGTAGCGAAGTCACATTAATTAAAGAATCCGTTATGACGAAGCTTGGGTACGAACATGATGGGGTGTCGTCAATAATGAAAGGTTTTGGAAATGCCCTTGTCCACTCCCTAGGTTCTGTGTCACTGACTTTATCAATTGATGGGGTTGCAGCAAACGTTATCTGTAAGGTTGTTGCCGATCGTTTACTGGATAAACCAGTGCTTATCGGTCAGACATATTCTGAACAACCACACATAGTTGTAGTTAAGGATACTAAAAAGTTGCAATTTCTTGATGTTGGCACGGAGATTCCTTGTTATTGTTATGAGGAAGATAAACAAGCCATTAGGGTTAGTGTGGTGGAGTTTACACGCCTTTACGGCTCTGCTAGCGTTAGGGCAGCGACGGAATCGGAATTAAGTGGATGTATTCTTCTAGAAACGAAAATAGTGGGAAAGCCTAATGAACAATATGTTATTCTCGGTGGTATTCATGAAGTTAAACAAGGTCGATGCAATATCACGGTAACACCGTGTTCTATTCCATGTTTGCTTCAAAAGAACTTTGTGTTTGCTCGTGCGGAAAGGATAGAACTTGTTAGGAGGGTAGAGACGGTTCCAACAAATCTAACTGACTGTGGGAAAGAAGTAGTGGATCAGTTTGACGAACAACAAGTCAAACTGGGTGATATGGTATCTGAACAGGACAGAACTAAGCTTTTCAAAATATTACATCGTTACAAACATTGTTTTGCCTTCGATTTAGCTGGATTAGGTTGTACGGATGTAACACAAATGCAGATAGAGTTGAACAGTGATCGCCCTGTTGTTTACCGTCCATATAGGCTTTCGCACCATGAGCGTGAGAAGGTTCGCAGTATGGTAGACGATATGTTAGAGGCGGGTATCATAAGGGAGTCGGTGTCGAATTATGCCAGTCCGATCATTCTGGTCCGCAAGAAGGATGGAAAGGTACGAATGTGCATCGATTACAGGATGCTCAATTCGATTACCGTAAAAGAAAGATACCCTATGCCAATCATCGAGGATGAGGTTTGTCGTTTAGCTGGGCAAGCATGGTTCATCACATTAGATTTGATGTCGGGCTACTACCAGGTGCCCATTGCAGACCAAAATAAGCACCTGACAGCGTTTGTTACCCCGGACGGGCAGTACGAATTTAATCGTATGCCGTTCGGGCTAGCAAACGCTCCCGCGGTATTTCAGAGAATGATGAACCGTGTATTAGGGCCGGTTCGGTTCCACGGGGCCACCGTGTACATTGATGATGTGCTTGTTTACGGCACGAATTCGGAGGAGGCACTTACAAGGTTGGAGGAGGTCTTACAGTTGTTAGACAGAGCTAATCTCAAGTTGAACTTATCGAAGTGTAGCTTCTTGCAAAACAAGATTGAGTATTTAGGATACGAAATAAGTTCAACGGGAATGAGACCTGGTGAAGCGAAAATCAGATCTGTGTCTGAATTTCCACAGCCTGAAAACGTCCATGCAGTGCGGCAATTCTTGGGACTAGTAAGCTACTTCAGAAAGTTCATTCAAGGCTTTGCTGAACTTGCCTCACCGCTTACAAGGCTCTTAAAAAGGATGTGAAATGGGATTGGCAAGATGCCCAGCAGAGGGCATTTGAGGAATTAAAATCTAGGTTGGTAACTAGGCCAGTTCTTGCGATATACAATCATGCCTCAGAAACTGAGCTCCATACGGATGCCAGTAGGCTAGGCATTGGTGGTATATTATTGCAACGACCTCATGGTAGCACGGAGGCTTTTAAACCTGTCGCGTACTACAGTCGACAAACCACTCCAGAAGAAAAGAACTTCCATTCGTACGAACTGGAGACCCTGGCCGTGGTTTGTGCGCTGAAAAAGTTCCGTGTGTTTTTACTGGGAAAAGATTTCAAAATCGTCACGGACTGTAGTGCTTTACGCTCTACGTTTCAAAAACGCGATTTGATTCCTCGAATAGCTCGCTGGTGGCTAGCGCTCCAGGAGTTTGACTGTACGGTTGAGTACAGAGCTGGCGGAAAAATGGCACATGCCGATGCTTTGTCACGAAATCCGGTTACAGAAGGGGAGGCGCTGAGTTCGGAGCGGTTTTCGTCTATTCTCGCCATCAGTGACGAGGACTGGCTCTTGACTTTGCAACTAGGTGATTCAGAGCTCGAAAGGATTCGGAATATCGTTAACACCAATTTGGACTCAAAGGGACTCGATTATATTCGTGAAAATTACGTCATTAAAGACAATAAATTGTTCAGATATCAGGACGGTGACAAAACTAGCATCAGGTGGGTAGTACCAAAGGGTGCGAGGTGGCAGGTGTGCAAAATGAACCACGACGACATCGGACATGTTGGCAGTGAGAAAACTCTAGAGCGCATAAAAAGGAACTATTGGTTCCCCAAAATGTCCCGATTCGTCAAAAAGTACGTGGCATCGTGCATTGATTGTACATATGCAAAGAAAACCTTCACGAACGAAGGGCTGCTGCATCCGATACCTAAAATTGAAATTCCCTTCCATACCTTGCACACCGATCATCTCGGGCCCTTTGTAAGGTCAAAGCGGGGAAATACTCATATACTTGTGACTGTTGATTCATTTACAAAATTCGTTTTTATTAAGGCCGTCAAAAATACCAATACTCAGAACGTAATTAAAGTACTTGAAGAGATATTTGATACTTTTAGGAATCCAGACCGAATCATAAGCGATCGCGGAAGTTGTTTCACTTCTCATGCTTTCAAAAGGTTTTGTTTGGACAGAGGTATCAAGCATGTGTTAAACGCGGTTGCGAGTCCAAGATCCAATGGCCAAGTGGAGCGATACAATCGCACTATCTTGGACTCACTAACTGCACAGAATTTAAGATGTGATGAGAAAGGCTGGGACAACCATTTAGGGCGAGTACAATGGGGCCTTAATAATACCTTACAAAAGACAATAGGTCGAGCTCCTGCTGAGGTTATGTTTGGGACCTTAATGAGTAGTGAGAGTAAGCCAACCTTAAACGAGGTAACCAATCTAACTCGTGCATCTTGTGACATATCATCTTTGCGCAAGGAGGTTAAAAATAAAATTGATAGGGAGCAAATTAAACAAAAAGAAAATTATGATATAGGACGTAGACCAGCGCGAACTTACAAAAATGGAGACTTAGTAAAGATAACTAAAACGGCATTCCAAAACGATGGCAAGAGCACTAAATTATTGCCGTCATATGAAGGTCCATTCAAAGTGGTAAAGGTTATGGGTAACGACCGCTATAAGGTTGCACCAATACCTGGTTTTGAAGGGATGAAGAATAAACGCAAAACGACTGTGGCATCTGATCGGATGAAGCCGTGGATACATATAGCTTCTCTAGAGTTGGATAGTGATGATATTAACATAATGGACTGCAAAAGCGATTTATCTGACGTAGATGAAAACTGAGAAATATAAATTAATATGAAATATTAAGAGGTTACATAAATATATAATTAGAGGCGTTTGGTAATTTCATGTGATTTTATGATATGTGTATCTGCAGAGAATGTTGTTATTGTTTCAGGTCGATCACGAGACTACGTGAGCGAGCGAGTTCGTGAATTGGCCTTTTCATTAATACTTAGAGAGAAGTAGACTAGAGCTGAGCGGGTTAAACACGAGACTACGTGAGCGAGCGAGTTCGTGATTTGGCCTTTTTCATGAAAACTTAGAGGGAAAGAGACTAGATTAAGAGATTAGCGAGTTAAACACGAGACTACGTGAGCGAGCGAGTTCGTGATTTAGCTGATATGTTATTATTAAGTCAGTCACAATACTTACTGAGCGAGGGAGTTTGTGTTCTGGCGTTATTTTGTAAATGTCACTAATTAGACAAAGAGATTCGGGTATGAGACTTCGTGAGCGAGCGGGTTCATACCTAGTTAATTAAGTGAGTGAATACATATATACATGTTATTGCTACAATTGAGATTTATGAGACTTCGTGAGCGAGCGGGTTCATAACTAGGTATTTAAGTGAGTGGATACATATATATATTATGTCATTGCTACAATTGAGATTTATGAGAAAATAATATAAACATTATGTAACCGGGTGAAAATTGTTTGACTGATTATATAGAATTTTAAAATTATGTAACTGGTTTACTTAAAGTCATGTTCAATATTCGTTGTGTATTTATGCATAAGAGTTGATTAGTAGTTAATGTTAATTAGTGATGTTCTCTACATAGTATAATTGTAAGTAAGGTAATAATTATAAGATCACTCGCGAAAAGAATGAATCCCGCCGAGGTTTCTTGCTTGTTCTTTTACTTGAGTTGGGTCGGTTAGGGTTGGAACAAGCGTAAACTTAGTCTAAGAGATATACCAGTAAAGTGATCTTCTGCTGTAGCGAGTCAATCAGCCGAGTGTAAGGTTTTCAACAGAGGCGTGTATGGGGCCATACACGTCATCAGGATGGTCGAGTGTAAGGTTCTTTTATTTACAATACTATTTCTAATTTTTATTAAAGACAGATTAAACGAAAAACAATAAACTAAATTTATAATGGGAAACATGAATTTCTAAAGTAGGAACACTGGGGAGTCGTGACGTCGGCTCGGCAGGTTGACTCGACACAGACGTTTACGAAGAGGCATAACGGTCGAATATAAAGTGTAAAGTGAACAAGTGAGTGAGAAATATATGGTTTGAACAATCCTAAAGCAGTTTTATTGGCGAGTACTTCTTATATAAGTATATTAATCTTTGGGAAAGTACAGAGTTGTGTGGATGGGACGCGAGTGTCACGGAAGCCGCCGATGGTTGGAATGACGATTCGTTTTAGTTCGGCTTCGTTCGGCTCCGCGTCTGCCATCTCATGCGCCGGTCGGCGCGCCCGATGCTTGGACAGTTATTGAGATTTTTGTGAATTTTTTGTAAGAAGCCGGAATTCAGTATAAAAGTCTTCACTGTAGCTTAACTACTGGACCTGCTTGCATGATTTTTTTTCTAGAAGTAGTTCAATAGTGGGTCTTTATAATTATGATACCGATTTGAGTCATAACCCTATCATATTGGAGTAAAAAAATAATTCTTCACAAAAGTTTCACGAATCGAATTGTGTCTACCAACTTTCAAAGCCTCCAGTGAAAAAAAAGTGCCTGTGTTTTTTTTCTAGAACTTATTTTAAAAACTACGTACATTCATGGATAGTATACCCTGAAAATTTCATACCGCTACTGCCAGAGCATCAAAAGGAAAAATGAACGCGAATGGCACAGGTGCCATAAATCAGTGTTTTTATTTTTCATGTAAAACTTTAATTTAAAAAATAAATCGATATGTTTCAGCAAATTTATGCTATGTTAGTAACATAAGTAGCAGTAATTTTACAGAATTGCAAATTAAAGGGGTGAAAATCAAACAAAGAAAATTTACATAATTTTTGTTAATAATTTTTTTTATAGTAAGTGTTCATAATGGGCATTATTATTGGCTATGCATAGCTTAGACCTTCTTAAAAAGCTTTTTTGGAGGTTGTGGAATGCTTCTTTTTTGTAAAATTTTTCAGGGGCCCAAATTGTGACCAGGCAAAATGTAGTAGTAGCATTTTGCAACATCCGAAAATCCTTTGTAAAAAGGTGTCGTACTCGTTTATGCATAGCCAATAATGGAGCCCATTATGAACACTTACTGTAAAAAAAATAATTAACAAAAATTATGTAAATTTTCTTTGTTTGATTTTCACCCCTTTAATTTGCAATTCTGTAAAATTACTGCTACTAATGTTACTAACATAGCATAAATTTGCTGAAACATATCGATTTATTTTTTAAATTAAAGATTTTCATGAAAAATAAAAACATTGATTTATGGCACCTGGGCCATTCGCGTTCAATTTTCGTTATGATGCTCTGGTAGTAGCGGTATGAAATGTTCAGGGTATACTATCCATGAATGTAGGTAGTTTTTAAAAGAAGTTCTAGAAAAAAAACACGGCACTTTTTTTTCACTGGAGGCTTTGAAAGTTGGTAGACACAATTCGATTCGTAAAACTTTTGTGAAGAATTATTTTTTTACTCCAATACGATAGGGTTATGACTCAAATCGGTATCGTAATTATGCAGACCCACTATTGAACTATTTCTAGAAAAAAAATCATGCAAGCAGGTCCAATAGTTAAGCTACAGTGAAGACTTTTATACTGAATTCCGGCTTCTTACAAAAATTTCACAAAAATCTCAATATCTTTGGAACTATTGAAAATCGCTGAACATACATGGGGGTTATATCGATAGGTATTGAAGTCCCCCATCGATTGACTTACGATGATCCACCCCTCCTGTTACACCCTGTATATGTTATTCAAACAACTATTTTAAAACGTTTTGCAAACGGACAGACCGATCCAAGGAGCCAAACATTCACCAGACGAAACTGTTTTAGAATTTTTTTTTATTGAATAAATTCAATAAAAAAACAGTTAAGTTTTTCTAATAAAATAGTTTGTAAGGTACAATTCTATAATTATTGCGGTCAGGTGAGCACTTTTCAGTTGTTTGAATAACATATATAAAAATCAAGCATCAGAAAATAAGTAAACTTAATAAATTTTTTCATAGCTTTAAAGCGTCTGTAAGGTAAAACCGCCGACCGCATTTGTCTGGGAGTAATGAATCCTGATTTTTAATGATATTGTGTGAAATATATGTTAAAATCAGCCATCAGAATTTAAGTGAGGTGAGCAGTGTTTCTATGTACCTTGATTGGTTGATATCTGAAAAATGGCCGTCTGGTCAAGGTAGCAACTAGTCATATGATGATAGTACACCCCACCACTACTCAATCGTATATATTTTGTCCATTAGAAAATAAGTGATGTCTGGCAGCTCTGGGATCTTGGACCATAGGGTCGCGGAACGATAATACGCACGCGCGAGTAACCGAACCTCACAAAAGAGCAGGGTTGCCTGCTTTAAGGAAAACGTCTCGCGCGCAAAATTCAAAGGACTGTCTACTGCGACATAGTGCGAAAGTGTACCAAAACAATATGTTAATGAAGTTGATATTGCTTCGAAGCTGCGTGTCACTTGTACAAAAGGTGTTGTGAGGGCCTTTTTCGATAGAACAATGATTGTTAGGTACATTATTTATTAGAACATTTTAATCAATTATTATTATTTTTAATTATTGTATTGAAACAGCTAAGATAATTATTAAATATTGAATTAATAAATATTATTATGTAAATTATAACATAACAATAATAATTTACTGATTTACATAACAATATTTATTAATTCAATATTGATGAGTCATTATTATTGACGTTTTAAATTAATAAAAACGTCAATAATAAAATAGCAGAGGGCGTGCCCTTAATACTTATTTTAATTTGTGTAGCAGCGCCGTGTGCGCGCGGCAACCCTCTAGAGTTTTAGAGCAAGCGCGGCCTGGTCGTCGTTATGCTATATCATCGCGCGCAAGTACATCGTGCCGCGCGAGAGGCGGATGAAACTTTAGGCTTTGTTAAAATGTATTTAAAATAAAGTTGTTATTTTATGATGCGTAGTGAACCATTGATTTAAATGAAATTGTAATAGTGATTTATGACAATGCAGCAATTCTAGAATGTACTTTAAACGAGAAGATACTTATAAGTTCACGATAGAAGAAATTCGAGTTATTGTGTTAAATAATATCTATATATCATGTAAAAATTATAAAAAAGTCGTGTGGCACTCGGAGACTGCCGCGGTAAAGCTATTGCATAGCATCGTCCGATTTCGGAGCAGCTCGTTTCGATTCGTGCGAGTTTCGTAGAGTCGTACAACACGTCATATCGCACGCACACCAACACCGTGCCGAAGTCTACCGAACTGAAACGAAGTTAGACGATTGTGAGTTTTTTTTGTTACGGAATTTCTTGGTCCGGTTGCCGCGCTCAAAGCCCGCGATAAAAGCTATGCAATAGCTTAATATGTATAATATTTCTTCTCTGGATGGCTGATTGGCTCGATGGCGTATTGGATAGTGCCCCTGTCTCATGCGTCAAGAGTCGTGGGACTCGTGGGTTCGATTCCCACTCGGGTCAAATATTTGTTTAATCGAACATCGTTTTTTGCGCCGTGTTTGGTGTGCTATTTATATACGTATTTTTAAGTTTATTTGTGATTTGTGATACGACTACTTACCACGGAATGAACACAATGAAAGTGATGTTGTATGATATTTATTTTACTTATTTGAAATATATATTTTTTGAGCAAAAACTCGAAAAATATTTAAAAAGATTTTTATGCTCAATTATTAATAGTTGAATATTTTTATTTGTTGTTTTAGTGCTATTTAAAGCTCTAATGTACGTATTTAAACGAGGACCCTTCGAGTTCAGGCGGGGTCAAGAATGCGAATTTTTTCCAATTTTTAAACTAGATAGTTGAATAGATTTTGTTGCGTTAGGGAATATTCATTCCTACAATTCGGAGAAATGTTACAAAATATTAATCTAAGGTAGAGATTAATCATTCTTGTAGTTGATAGTCAAGTAACTCTTATATTCGTGTCATATTATTTTCTTGTTTTAACAAAAGAAATTAAATAATCTAGAATTATAATTTATTTAATATAAAATATACGCGAACAACGCCATCTAGTTGATGACTGTCTGTTGTAATTTTTTTTACTAGATGGCGTTCTACCAAATAAGCACTCACGAAAACTAAAAATTTTATTGCAAATTTAAATTTATGAAAATATTCATCTAAAAGGGTTTTAATTTATTTGGTTATGTATTATTATATTTTTAAATACTAGCTTATATATTTTTAATGGTTGGATTTATCGTTTTCTGGGATTTGCATAATCATTATCAACGAATGAATACTCGTGTCGCCATCTATTGTAGTTTTTGGGAATATCATATTAAATGTATGGGATGAGACCCCATGCCCCAAACTAAGCAGAGCTTGTACTATGGGCGTCAAAGACTAATAAACATACATATATATATTTTTAAATACATACTTAAATACATAATCACACCCAGACACGGAACAAACACCGATGTTCATCACACAAATATTTATCCCGAGTGGGAATCGAACCCACGAATCTTGGAACCGCCAGCCAGGGTCACTAACCACTGTTCCACCGAGCCAGTCAAATAGAAAAAATAAATAACATAAAAACACAACATTGATTATGGATTCGTGGTTAAGTTGGTCCCAAGCTCAGCATATGCCTTAACGACAAGAAACCGCTGGGACGCTGGTGTCATCTTTCTTATTAGCTTATCATCCTCAGCCCATATACGTCCCCACTGCTGGGGCCTATCCTAAACTATGGCGATAAGTACAGTCAGCCACACTGGCCAAGTACGGGTTGGTCGACTACATAACCTCAGAATTTCTTCGTAGGTTTGCAGGTGTATATTATAATCATCGAAGCACTCCTGCATGAGTGTTACGATAAATTTATATTTATACACCGTTTAATTTTAGTGGTTGTTTTCCCGCAGTAAAATGATTCTATCTTAGTAGCACAATAGATTTGTGCAGTTCTTTTTTGTTAAAATCAATAAATGCCGGTTTTACGAAAGGTTTAACCGAAACTCGAAAGCACGTACGAACCGCTTTATGACTTAGGGTAGCAGTGCCTGATTACGTCACATCTTATAAAAGAACCACAGCTTCTCTCGTTTTCGAGTTGGAAAATTATTATTTTGAAAATTTGAAAAAAAAAAATTATTTCGATAAATTATTTGCATGATTCGATAGTATTACTAAAGGCAAAACGTTCTGCCACGGGAAAACAACCACTAAAATTTCACGGTGTATAATTTATAAAATGAAATTCAATCTTACTTCATTTAGCAATCGGTAGACTGACATAATTACTTCGATAATGTTGCCATGTTAACTGGTAAAAGTAGAGTTATGTTCTTAGAACTAATCAGTTCTAATTATAGTCATATCTGTGGCTAATGACTACGGAGTTAGATCAGAGGTAAAGGAAAACAGGATAGCAAGTGCTTGATTACATTTCAACTTGTGCAACATAAATTAGCAACGACTCGAAAGATACTTTGTAAGTGATGAGGAAAATTGCCATGTAAATCCCTCTAAAAGTATACTTTTATGTGACATAATTTTCAGGTGTAATTTGGAGGTAAGAAAGTATAGTGAGTAATTTAGAAAATCATATGTACGATTATTCAACGCTTTAATGGTAAAGGAAAACATCGTGAGGAAATCTGCACATCTAGGAAGAAATTCTAAGGTTATGTAGTCCGCACTTGGCCATCGTGGTAGACTAAGGCCTAATCGCCCTAGTTTAGGGTAGGCCCGTGCCCTAGCAGTGGGGACGTATACGGGGAGATGATCAAGTGACTATTTCCACGATTAAAACAACTGGACTGTGTAGTGGACATCATTTTACCCACAACAATTGCAATGTTAATTGTTCGTATGAGTGGCTGTAATATTTCCCAGAACACAAAATTATACTCTTTCTACAAATCTTATATTTTCATCCGCTTGGTTATCTGTACTTTACATTTACTCTGTAATTGTTTTGTAAAGTTTATTTACGTATATACTGAACCATATTGTAAAAAAGGTTTTAGCTTTTATTTCAAATCTTTTTTTTCCGGCGGGGCGTGAAACGGCATTTAAGTAGGTCTTCAGGGAGAGTGCGACAGGCTCAATATTGTCTATTGTGCCTGTCGACCTCATATGTGGATCTGACCACCGCTTATCATCAGTGAGGTCATTTTCTTAGCCTATTATAAAAATAAAAGCTTTAACCAGGTAACGGCAGCGCCATATCCTGCTGTTCGGAGTCCGGCGAGGAGTTCCTGCCAGCTGAGCTGCAGCACTGGGCCTGTGCCCCCATCGCCTCATCCCCCGAGGACGACTTCTACGGACAGTTCCGACACCAGTGCCTCAACATGGTCCGGACTCAACTGGCCCCTGCTAGCGACTGCACTGTGGGGTATGCTAAGCAGGTAAGGAGGAAGATAATGTTAGAGTGTCTCTATTTTGTGATAGAATATTGTGTGGCATGTAATTACAAAAAAAACGAACATTAGTAAATATTAGTCTTTATGGGTGGGTCTACACGGGATATAAGGAGTAGCAAATACGTAGCCATTTACTGCCCGACGTAATCATGGTCGCGAGCGAACTGAAATCGAACATTGTTCAACATGTTAGAGTTTATCGTACCTATTTGAACCTTTAGATTTCCATGTATCAAATACCTAATGAGATGTCTGTACCGAATAAACGATTATTATATTCAACAGAATGATGGTTAATATATGTATGAGAAATTCACTTGATGGCAATACGTAGGCGTGAGGTCCAACTGTCATATGATTTTTAACGTGACATTGACAGACATGTTAATATTCACCAATCATGCTGCAGGTAATTTCTCATACGCATTAACCCTCATTGCGTAAAAACATAAAAAGCTTACCCTGACTGATATTTGTGTCTGAGCCGGTAGAATAGACCGCGATCGACTTGGCAGATCTGTTACCAAGCATTCTAAGGCTTAAGTGAACAAAATTGCGTTATGGCTATACATCCTTACTAATAATATAAACGTGAAAGTTTGTAAGTATGTATGTATGGATGTATTGATGTTTGTTACTCTTTCACGCTCAAACTTCTGAACCGATTTTCATGAAATTTGGAATGATGGTAGCTGGCACTCTAGAATAACATATAGGCTACTTTTTTTTTTTAAATTCAACCCCCATGTTGTTAATTGGGGGGGTGAAAATTAGTATGGGAGAATTTTTACGTGTTTGTCGATTGTAATAAAACTTTGTATAGAGGTAGCTGGAACTCCGGACACCAGCGCTACTTTTTTAATTCGATTCCTATGGGGTTCATTGGAGGAGGGTGAAAATAAGTATTGGAGAATTTTCACATGTTTGTCGATTTTTATAAAACGTGGTATGGAGGTAGCTGGCTATTTTAATACATCATTGCTACTAAAACCCATTTATACGCGGACAAAGTTGCGGGTGGCCGCTAGTAACATATAATTTTATTTTTCATGTTTTAATTTCAGATGAATGGCGTCACTCACCATCCAGACTTATCCCAACTTTACGGTAGCTCCGAGGAAAGATTGGCGTTACTGCGAGGTCCTGGTGGTCTTTTGAAGACATTCTCAGACTACGGGAGGGAACTGCCTCCCCTAACGGAGAGGAAGGAGTGTCTGACGGTAAAGGAAGGAGCTGCTTGCTTTGAATCGGGTAAGTTCCTTTCTGGGGTCCCGTACCTTAAAAAACCGCGTTGCTTTAACAACAAATACTTAAAATTAAAAAACATATTTCATCTTTTTTAATAATTAATAACAAACGTGTTTTTTTTCATAATTGGTACAGAACGACTTTAACTTGGCTAGTTTTTATTTCTTATCCCCTGACGCAATAATAATGGCAAAAGTCTTATAAGCAGTCAATGCTATAATGTTTCTTTGTGTCTGCATCGTAGCTCACTAATATATGGATCCGTATATAATAATATGCGGATGCACCGACTAGGCTTCGGTTTTTTATTAGTGAGTGCTATTTTTACATTTACAGATCAACACCAAACATTTTGAAATCTCTCAAGATGCTTTCCTTTTTCCTCAGGAGACAGTCACGGCAACCAGATCATATCACTAACAGTGCTACACACGCTCTGGACCAGAGAGCACAACCGCGTGGCTCGAGCCTTAGGCCGGCTGAACCCTGGCTGGGACGAGGCCAGAGTCTTCTGGGAGACCAGGAGGATTCTACAGGCCGAGTTCCAGCACATCATCTATGGGGAGTGGCTGCCGTTGCTTTTAGGTAATGTGGAAACAGTCCTGTGACTAGACTTTTACGCGAACTTTCAAAACCAGTACCTTGGGGTGCACCCTTGGGAAATAAAACAAGATACTGGTCTGGTTATTTATGCGCCCCTCTAGGGTCGGCGCCCTGTGCCTGGGCACCACTGGCGCCGTCCTGGTTACGGCCCTGTGTGGAAATAGGGACATCCATGGTAACCAAATCATATCGCTCACATATCTTACCTTTTAGAGAGGACAGTGTGAACGGTTCATTTCAAATTATTAAAATAATGAAATCGTTCATTGGTAATTTATATCAAAGAACAATAGTGTTCTATATTTTTGTATTGGATTCTTTGGAATCTTTTGGGGTTAAAGAAGAACTTTATTTCTCATAAGAATTTTACATTCACTTACATGAGATTAAAATTTTAATACTTAAATCTATTTTAGGCTACTCGTAGTTGTAATTAGCGTAGGTACGAGTACATGGGCTTATGCAAGTAAAATGTTTTTAACATACTTCATTATATAAATCACTTCACATTCACATCACTTTTATTATGCAGTTACACTCAAGAACATCTTTAACCTACGTACAACCAGAAATTTTGGCGGTAGTACACTTTTCAAACAGATTTCTTTAAACGCCATTAGCCCCGCCCACTGGCCAATAGAAGAGCACTTAAAGAAAATCTGTCATAATCCAAGCAAAATCGTTCCAATAGTAGGAGGGCTAGCAAGAATTTTTTGGTAGGTATTTGAGGCAAGCTGAAAACTTATCCTGTACCACTCCTATTATATCCCAGTACGATACTGCAGACCTGGCTGGTGAGTAGCGGGGCTAAAGCAAACCCCCAAAAATATTTTTCATATTTTTATTTATAACTAAAAAATAAGACTCACTAAGACAAATTATTTCGATGGAACTTCTACCTGTCAGGTGAACTGACAAATTATATTTTTTTGGACTATAAAATATATTTTTAAATAAAAAAAATTGGGGGTTTGGTTTAGCCCCGGTACTCAGCCAGGTCTGCGGGTTTGTGTTGGGATATAATAGGAGAGGTACAGGACAAGTTTTCAGCATGCCTCAAATATCTACCAAAAAATAATCGCCAGCTCCTTGACCACAATTGGGCGGGGCTTGCTCTGACAGACGCGAAATTGCCAAGCGATTTTCACCTTATAGGTGGTCGACCGCCAGCGTTGCCGATAGTACACGTAGGTAGATTGACACTTTTGTATTAACCTTCTCTAACATCTGCACCGTTACTCCCTAAAGATAAGTTGTATTATTACATTAAGGTTTCTAAGTAAAATCACTCACAATATTCCATTAATTGTTTTCCTCGCGTTTTCACTCATTGACATTTTATTTGAAGCGGTCGGTTCTTAGCACACAGCAAAGTGGGATCAGTGACTCGCTAATACTGCAAACGCCTCAGGCCTGCTATTTAACAGTTCTAGTTTTCGGTTGCCAAGTAAAGGGTAAAATTTTGAAGAAGGGTCAAATCAAAAGTACCCGTTATCAACGAGCATTCATGAAGAGATTGATGGATATGAAAGAAGCGAAGTGTGTCAGGATCGTAGCACATGGCAGGAAGTGACACGTGTCTACCCCTCTGTAAAAAAAGGTGTGATTTTTTTATATATGTTTTTGGTTTTCAGGTCCGCAAACCATGCGAGCGTTTGGTTTAACCCCTTCGCCGGGCTACTCGTCAGCGTACGACCCGCACGTTAACCCGTCGCTCACCGCCGAGTTCGCGACGGGGGCCATGAGATTCGGCCATTCCGTGGTTGATGGGAAGATGATGTATGTTAATTTATTTCTTTGTTTTTGATCTGTATTTTGCGATTCAATTTGAGGTCGTCAACCTTTCAATGTCAGGTCGAGCTTTTAACTCGATTCACCATTGAACCTTGTTATGTGTAAAGTGATAGTTTTGCCACATATTTTTGGTACTGCACTTTGGTTTTCTTTAACGTCTTGTCTTACCGGATTATGCTAGTGAAAGTAGCAGTATTTTAGCACACTTTGGCTTATTTAAGATTAGTTATCCGATAATTCGGAAATACAACTGTCTATTAATTTAGAATTTGAAAACAGTTAGTTGTATCTAATGCTAATGTGTGTTACTGTTGGACTTTTTGGCTATTGCAGCCAATGGATTTTATAAAAATTTGTCATCATATTCTTACCCTTGTCCCACGCTAAGTAAGGTTGGCACAACGCGTCTTTTTTTCTATTTTGATCTATCATTAGTCAGATTCATGTCTGCTTATTTTACTCACATAATGTTTTTTTTATAATTTTTGTTATTTTGAAATCTTTGCCTAAAAGTAGGATGATAAAGATTAAGAAAAATAAATCATAACCCATATCCATGTCATCTTATAAAATTAGGCCTGCCCTAGTATCAACGATGAATTTCTTGTTTCTCCATCAGGCTCCCCAGCTCCAAGTCAGGAGGCGTCTACGAGACCATCTCGATACCTGAGGTGATGTTCCAGCCGTCGCGCTTGCGCCTGCGTCCATTCCTGGACCGGATGGTGGCCGGGCTCTCCTGGCAGCCCATGCAGTCCGTGGATCCTTTTGTTACTGAGGGGGTGAGTGGATTCATCATCATCGTCATCAGCCCATACATTTCCCCACTGCTGGGGCACGGGCCTACCCTAATCAAGGGCGGCAAGGGGCGGCAAGGCCCACCACCACACTGACCAAGTGCGGGTTGGTCGACTACACAAACTTAGAATTTCTGATTAGGTGTGCAGGTTTCCTCACGATATTTTCCTTTACGACTTCGCATCATCATGCATATATTTTTTTTTATATTATCGTTTAGGATGACTTTACTTCGCCTGATGGTAATCGGCTGTGAATTCCACATATGAGGTCGACAGACACAATAGAACCTTTTGAGCCTGTACTGTTAACACCTTGTAAGCCTGCATCGATGCTGCTTCAGGCTTCCTGAAAAACCCATATCTACTGTCTTTTCGTTTTGACTTAACCCTTTACGGCCACAATATTGCCATCAAAATACAAACCAGATTTACATTAGATTACGGTTCAAAGTCTATGAACATTTTGAATCAATACATTGGATAAAGGCTTTATGGGCTCGCGACAGATGAGGTATCTGGTTCTTCTTCGTGTCATCAGCAGCTCATGGGTGTTCGTTCAGATTTCCTCATCTTTAAAAGTAGCCAAGTTAATAAATCAGTGTCCTTTCTTTCCAGTTAACCCGCTACCTGTTCCACGGTGGTAACCCGTTCGGTCTGGACTTGGCGTCGATCAACATCCAGCGCGGTCGCGACTACGGCGTGCGAGCGTACAACGACTACCGGCGGCTGGTGGGACTGCCACCCTTCACAGACTTCAGTCAGTTCCCGCCCAATGTAAGTTACTAGATGGTATACAACAAAGTCGCTTAATCTGCTCCTATAACCCTATGTATGCTTAGAGCCATCCGCTCCCCCGCAAGTCTGGTGATGATGACGAGGCTAGGCCATCATCGTAAGTTAGTTAGGAAAAAAATATATATGTGTATGCTTAAATCATTAAAAACGCGACGGATTTTGATGCCTTTTTTAATAGACGAGAGAGACATTCAAGAAGGAAGAAGAAGAAGAAGCGGATTACTAGTAAATATCACAAACATCACACACATTTGAAGTAAAACAAATTGCACGCACGTGTTAAACATAATTATATAGAGACCCAAAGTTTTGAGTCTTTGCAAGGCTTGTGGCTTGTCTTACCGTGTCATCATCATCAGCATCATTAGACTTTTGTTAAATCCCACTGCTGGACATTCCGCCTTCTCCGATGCCTCATCGAACCTCCAACTCTTGGGACCGTAGCCAGGGTCACTGGTACACTGGGTAGTGAACCAATATTCCACCTTGCCAGTAAAACTGATGTAGACAGCGATCTGGGATCACTTAAGTTCAGACGCAAATCCTCTTTGAAGGTCTGCGGTTAGTTGCTGTCATCGCTTGATGGAAACAACAGTGGCATTATCGTAAAATTAACCATTTCATATAAAGAAATATCAATATAACAATGCAGGAACAAGTCATAAAGTGAGTAATAAAACAATTTTCTGTGTGTCATTCATAAATCATTATTATGCTTTGTTTTTCAATATGGATCGTAGATCTGTGTACCTGATAAGACGCCGTACAAATATATTTAATAGAACATTTTAGAATTTGTTTCTAAATGAAACTCGTTAATATCGGCATCCGAATTTACTAAGGATATTTGGAATTATGTGTAAGTTCTGTAAAATTTTACCAAAAATATGTTCTTACTTTATTATTCCTTTCTGTTAAACAGTACAAAACGTTTGTGTCGCTTGCAGGCAGCCAACCGCTTAGCATCGGTGTACCAGAGTCCAGAGGACATCGACCTCTGGGTGGGAGGATTGCTGGAGGAACCAGGAGAGGGCGTGGTGGGCGCCACCTTCGCGCACATCCTCGCTGACCAGTTCAGCAGGATCAAGAGGGGCGATCGGTACTTCTATGAGCACAGGCCTGAAGTCAATCCAGGAGCTTTTTTGCCTCGTGAGTATTTATTTATTTATGAATTTTAGCATACTTTCCTTAGGGGTGAGAGCCATCCGCTCTTCCGCAAGTCCGGTGATGATGACGGGGATATTCCAAGCCATCATCGTATGTCTGTTAGCACACGAAATATTAAAAGTAAAGACAGTTTTGATGTTGTCTGTACAAATACCTACTAGTCCAATATTTAGCAGTAGTACCTAAGTTAGTAGCTAGTAGTTATATTTACTTTGAATACAGTCCACTGACTGTATTCAAAGCTTTAATGTAAATTTTAAAATTGAACATACATACATACATACATACATACAATCACGCCTTTTTCCCAGAGGGGTAGGCAGAGATCACTTCCAGCGATCCACTTTTCACCTCTGTGGGAAACGTGACGTGACGGGTTGTGGACCACGTCGCCGCCATTCTGCCTTGTGCATTGTTTTAACAAGGTCATTGCGTTCCCACGAGTAGCAAGGTTATATGACGGGGGAAGGAAAAGAGGAGGAAGGATACTATCGCCTCGGATGATTTGGACTGAGTTGATAGTAGCTCGAGGAGCCGGGGCCGGCTTACCCGTATACCGTTCACTAACCACCGGACAGATAGTTGTGACTGGTATCCTCTGACTTTGAAAATTGAACCACCGGTCTTTTTATGTTATTGAAAATATTACTGGACTAGTCTAGTGAAAACATTTCATTATTGATACTTTAAATGATGTCTTTTACGTATGTTTCGGTAACTTGTACGATGAATGGAAATATTTATTATGTAATGAAGACACCAATCCAAAATAACGGACCACCATTTGTATCGATGCAGATCAACTGGCAGAAATCAAGAAAGTGACGCTGTCTCGTATCATTTGCGATAACAGGGATGGCATCGAGTTGTTGGCGCAGCCGCCCAACGCCTTCGCCAGGGCCGACCTCCCCGGGTATGTAAAAAAACCGGTCAAGTGCGAGTCGGACTCGCTCACGAAGGGTTCCGTACAATCATCTAAAATAGAAAATCTGTTTCTTTCTTTACTGTATTAAGACCGAGTAAAAAATTGCTTAAAAATTACGTTTGTTGTATGGGAACCCCCCTTAAATATTTACTTTATTTTTATTAATTTTTAGGTACGGAACCCTTAAAACTATGGTATGAAGATGACCGACCGATTTGGGCTATGGCGGTAAACCTCAATGGATATTAGCCAACTGCACAAAACTAGGCTGATCTCTGTTCTCCCTCAATCTCATAGTTAGGTGAGATAGCATTCAGATATTGACCAACAAGTTTAATGTGCTTTCCAAGGCACCAGCGGGCAACTGCCAAATTCCTAAATCCTTGACGAGTTATTTCTGATTGAGTACTAGCCCATACAACAAACGGAAATTAGAAAACTGTGCCCAATCTTAGAATAGAATATGAAAAATTTTATTGGATTTCTTTCTTTCAGAAATGAACCAGTGCCCTGCGACAGCCCTATTATACCGGCGATGGATATGAGTAGATTTAAAGAATTATAATAAAAATAAAATGAATAAAGAGATATGTCTATGGTAAGGTCTATGATAGTTTTAACTTTTGTCGACCTCGGTGTAGCCAGATTGCAAAGACTTTTAATCGATTAGTATTATCTCTTTTTTAATGCTAATTTACTTGTTTTAACTAAGCTAGATTCTCAACTCTATTGCCTATTGTAAAATTTGTATTTTTAACATTGCTGGTAGATAGTTGGAATTGGATAGTGTTCAATGTTAAGTACATTAAGTTTAAGTTTATCTGCATCTTCTTCTTGACTCTTCTATCTTCTAGGATGTTTATCTTCTTTCTTGTCTCTTCTATCAGTTCTGATTGTTACAATCGTTGCTTCTATTGCAAAAGCGATCTTGTTATTTTGATGATTATGCATGTTTTCACCTTTTACGATAGAATCAATATAATGTAAATGAATGATTATCTCCAATTGTATTTTGTTCAGTATGATTGATGACACATGTAATTTGGTTTAACACAAGTTATTTGGTGTTTTAAGATCTTTATTTTACGTAGCTATTACCTGTTTTCTGATCTCCGTTGGAGCCCGACCAATGACAGATTAGACTTCTAAATTAAACGCCCAATGAATTGTGTTTAAAACTAAGTTTCCGATAAATTGATTGATGATCCACCAATTATACTCTTAGCTTTTTTCAGTTCTGATATGCAGATGAAATTAAAATTAATATGGACAGAAAAGTACCTGATTCGATGTTTTTTACCAGAAAAAATCCACGAATTAGGAGTTTTATGGAGTTGCTTCAACAATGTTAAAAATATTTATTTTCAATATAAAAACAAAATTTATGAGAACGAGTAATTTAAGTAAAAAGCCTTTATTGTCACAGATGAAATGGTTGATACTAAAATATGTAATCAATACTTGTATATAGTGTGAATTTATATGATTTGATAATATAAATTGTTACATAATATTTAGGTTACAAATGTGAGTCATTAGTTTACCTATAATTTTATATTTTTGAAGAATAGGTATCCTTTTTAATTGATATACTTTTAAAATGTATGTAGTGTTATCAAATGTATTCCCCGAAAATGGATTCGAATTTAATTGCATGCACTTAATATGGTCTTGTGTTTCAGCATGATAATAGGTAAGTGGTAGTTTGGTAATTATTAGTTATATGTTCATTTTTTATTTGAATGTTAAGTACATTGATAATGTTTTAGTAATATTTTGTTGTGTAAATATATCAGTGTAATAGTATTTGTACTAATGAAAGAAAGTTAATTAAGTTCTTATTACTAGTGAAGGAAAATAAATGTAAATAAAAAAAATATTTTTTATTGTTAATTAAGTTATGGTCCGCGTATTTGTAATGTCATGGAATACTCGTGTTTCATGACAAAAATATTTAATGGAGCTCCATTGTAGTAAGTGTATTATTGAATTGATCAAATAAAATGTATACAATCGTGTATCTTTTTTTTTCTTCACACCAATTTGGTTTAGGTTGACAGACAAGGTTCATGATGACGTTCGCATAAATTAATCGATTAGTAAAAACTATACTTTGAGGATGAGTTAGCGATATTAGCGTTTTGTTGATGACACATACACATCCTTAGAACTTCTTGGTATGTGCGCAGGTTTCCCTAAAATATTTTTTATATAAGGCTAACAGGATGACCTCACTTCACCTGATGGTAAGCGGTAGTGAGATCCACTTATGGGGTCTGCAGTCGACAGACATAACAGATAGACATTAATTATGATGTTTTCTTTTACAGTTAAGGTGTCAAATAATCTACTAACACTATCTATAATATAAAAATGAATCGCTAAATGTGTTGGTAAGCGCATAACTCAACAACGGCTGAACCAATTTGACCAATTCTTTTTTAAAATGTTCGTTGAAGTTCAAGGATGGTTCTTACGGCGAGAAAAAATCTAATAATTGCCGGGAAAACCCTAAGAACAGCCCTTTTCTTTTTCACATTTTTTTGACAGGATGAAGTCTGTCGGGTCAGCTAGTTTTTCATAAAAGTTCTTGTGGTTAGTATTAAAGCAGACTAAATTTGCAACGAATGAAGAGCGTAATCTATAATTTCACATCCTTATGAGGAACGGATTGCATCGCTGGTACTAACAGCGATGCAATCCGTTCATATTCTATACACGGTGTCTATACATTCGTAGATCTGTCGGGTGACTTTCAAGTCCACGCGCCGGGTCAGATGTTTGTCCAATTAGAAAATTAAAGCCGTCGCTGGAAAACTTGCTGCCTTCAGCCGATGACAGCCGGCCAACTATTCTGATGGTTGCAATATAAACGTGTTCGTATACTTTCTCACAACTTCTTTTACTTTTGCATTCAGAAAGTTCTTCTAATGTTCAGAAAATCTGAAATAAAACTAATTTTATGGATTAAACTCGCGTGTATTGTTGTTCTAAACATATTATTTAGAGATCCGACGTTTTGAGCTCTTTACAGCGCTCTTGGTTACGGGCCGAGGGAGTCTGGTATCTGTTTAATCCGTAAAATTAGTTATATTTCATAGTGTAGTGTTCAGAAAATCTATTATTCATCACTGTCCAAAGGTAGGTTATATTTTTAAAATGATTTGTTTATCAATGATTCACCATCATCATCAGCCCATATACGTCACCACTGCTGGGGCACGGACCTTTCCTAAACTAGGGCGATAAGGCCTTAGTCAACCACGCTTGCAAGTTGGGGTTAATCGACACAACCCTAGAATTTCTTTGTTGGTGTGCAGGTTTCCTCACTATCAATGAGTATCCTTTTTTTTTCCTCATTGACTACGACAATGGAGTAGCCTTGTCATCATCGCTGGACTTGCAGGAGAGCGGATGGGTCTTAGTTACCCCTAAATTAGTATACAAAGACCTGGTTCTGCAAAGTGAATGGTAAGAATTAGCGTATGCAATGTAGTAATAATGTTCATAGCTCGTTATCAAAAAGATGACAACCACACCGATGTTATAACATACGATACTAAATGTTGGTAATTGTAAGTTTTAAAATAATAAAACGCACAATCTGCACGTGTATGAACTAAGTATTGATCAAAGTTCAAGCTGACTCTGCAGTTGTGATTCTCGGTGTACCTAAGTAACCAAAACAAATATCACTTGATCATGTTTCCTTATTTCCATTTTATTAGGTCACCTAATGCCACCTAATTTAATTATCTATAGCATATTAAATTGTAGGGGAGAGGGGGGCAGTTTTGAACATTTTTAAAACTTTGTCCTATATCTTAAAATTCTTTAGTTTTATATCGTTTTATAGTTTCGCAATGCTTAACCCGACCATTATGCCATAAAATTTCAGTATCATATGAAGAAGAATATTTAAGATATAGCCGTAATATCAATTATAATAGCAGTAGTCAACTGTTCAAATCTGCCCCACTCCTGGGGCAGCTTTGAATTCATATGGGGCAGTTTTGAACTATCCTTAAAAAATGAAATTTAATGACTTTTTATATTTTTTTTTATTAATTTTATTAAAAGAAAACAAATTAGAAACGATTGAGATCAAGTATCATTGCCACATTAGAAATTAAAAATGATAAAATAGTTCAATATGGTGATTGATGATGATTATGGGGCAGTTTTGAACTATCCTTAAAAAATGGATTTTTAATGACTTTTTATACTTTTTTATATTAATTTTATTAAAAGAAAACAAATTAGAAACGACTGAGATCAAGTATCATTGCCACATTAGAAATTAAAAATGATAAAATATGTACTAGGGAATAACAAACTTCTATTTAAATAATATTAATTAACATACGGAAACAAATAAAATTATTAATTAACATTATGAGGTCAATCAAAGGAAACCCAAAAATAAACGAGATATAAATAAAACTGCAGTCTTCATGTCTCATCAATTTCATTCTCTCTCTTTTTTTTATAGTTGGGTACCATTATTACCTTTAAATGAAAAAGATACAGATATTTATTCCTATTGAACATTACGCTAACAAATATATTCCATGTTAGAATAAAATAATAAAAAATAATGCATTATAACAATCTCAGTATTTAAGACTGAAGGTGGGGCAGTTTTAAACAATGTTCAAAACTGCCCCCTTTATTTTGTTCAAAGCTGCCCCAATGGTCCTTGAAAAACAAAAAACGTTTTCCTTCCAAATATTTTTTAAAATTGTTAGTAATATCTGCTTTATTGCGTGATATATGAAACCTTCTGACTAGAAAAGTAAAAAAACATTTCATTTGCCTTGAAATGAATCTCTGAGATCCTTACGCGCGAATTTCAAAAAGTGTAAAATTCAAACTCGTAAAAAAAAACTCCTCGTAACTCGTCGGCAAGCTGTCTAATGTGAGCAGTGATAAGTGACAGCTATGCGGGTTAATGTTACCACTACCCAAAAAAAAAACTACAAAAATTCTTTACATTAAAGCTTGTTAAATACACTTTTTCAAAGGTGCCCCTGTTCAAAGCTGCCCCCCTCTCCCCTAACTATTTTGTAATTCTATCTATGCTTTTGAACCAGCTGGTGCTTAGGTAAACTGTAAGCTATATTAAATTTACATGCCACTTATCAAACGCTTCTTGAGATTGTATTCTGTTAGTTGTGTTATGAACGTAATGGGCAAATATATTTAATTGTAGTACCTTCATCTGATGCAGGGTCTAAGTGAAATGTCCATATACTGAAAATCGACTCTCCTGCATTTAAAATTTCTCTACTTTACATTTTAGAATTACTGTGACCATAGTTCCTGAAAGATTTTTGTATTGGATGTCCTGTCCCTACATAGTCGTCATAATTTAAAACGTTTCCTATTCTCGATGCATATTGATTAGTCATCGCCGATGTTAAGCGTCTCATCATAGCGATTCTGAAACTAGTCCAATGACAATGTAGGTGTAAGCTTTGAACAAATTGGAAAGAATAAGTCTGCAAATAAACGCCATCAATTGATTGAGCGAATTAAACTATTGCGGGACTATTATCCTATTGAACACCAAGCTCGAAGCGGCGACAGGTTGGAAATGTGGAAACCAGTTGAACTTGCTAAAACTGCAGTAAAAGTTATAGGCAAAGTACTTATTTATTTTATTGATGTACTTACGACTTATGAGTAATAGTTATGTATGAGTAAATTTTATATTTCATCTTTCCTATTTCCTTCCTTGATTTCTCTCAATCGCAAACAAATTCTTCAAAACAAATTGTTTAATACTTGTATTCAATGTAATACTCAGATTTTAGTACATTACAGAAAAAAATAACAATATTACTGATGTTTATAGAAATAAATAAAAGACTTGAATCATCATCATCATCAGCCCATCGCAGTCCACTCATGGACTATCTTCGGCTACTGGAATGCCTATATATCCTTACTTCCTTACTAATATTATAAATCCGAAAGTAACTCTGTCTGTCTGTCTGTCTGTTACGCTTTCACGCATAGAGTACTGGACCGATTAAAATGAAATTGGGTACAGATATACTCCAGAGCCTAGGAAAGGTTATAGGTTACATTTTAACCGACTGCGCTATAAGGAAGTAATGTTTTACCCGTTAAACGTCTCTACGCGGACGAAGTCGCGGGCGGAAAGCTAATAGGTTATAAATCAAGCACTGTTGTTGACTGTGACACTGTGACCCTGGCTGGCGGATCCAAGAGGGTTTGATTCCCACTCGGGAAAACGTCGGTTAAACGTCTCTACGCGGACGAAGTCGTGGGCGGAAAGTAAGTATAGGATATTTTTTAAGAAGGTAACCATCTCCACCAAGTACCTAAAGTATGAAATCGGGATAAACGCTGACAAGATAACAAAGCATTGTAACAATAAAAGAAGCTCCGTTAGCAACAACAAAGCCTCAAGTTATTTTTAGTCGTCCAAAAATAAGCCAATAAGAATGCCCAGTCTCCTAAATAACGTCTTGCAAATCTGCGCTCGCGCATCAATGACAGCGGTTATTATAAATCCCGGTTGGAGGTGTTCCCGGAACTGAATCTCGGACCGGGCGCCGAAATCTCGTATTAAATAACATACTAGCTCTGCCAGCGACTTCGTCCGCATGTAAAGAGACTTAAGTAGCGCTACCATGAGTAAGCTATCGAAAACTTACGTACGTTAAAAACCTATCGAATTGTTTTTTTTATAGTACCGATTTTAGTTCTTAGCGTAACCGCTAGGGGCGCTGTACAAGTTTATCATAGACATAATTTACATAGGCGATATCGAGTATATCACTTTTAAAGTCATGGTAGCGCTACATGCAGCTGTTTTTAATATACCCGCACCTACAAACGTCAAGCAAGCGCTGAATGGCGCGTGATCTCGAAATTAAAACGGTTCATCATCATCATCATCAGCCCGTATACGTCCCCACTGCTGGGGCACAGGCCTACCCTAAACAAGGGCGATAAGGCCTTAGTCGACCACGCTGGCCAAGTGCGGGTTGGTAAAGCGGTTTGTCTGAGTTAATCTTAAAAGATAGATATTCTGTCCTAGACATTTTTTTTTAAAAGAAATAATTCTTTTACAAATAGTTTTTTTTGTATCTTGAACCGTTTTGAAGGCACGCAATGGAAGCCCTCAAAGATGAATAAATTTTCCCGTCTTTTACACAGTTTTTCACTATTACTTTGCTTCCTCGATAAATGGTCTATACCACACAAAATATATATTTTCAATTCAAACCAGTACCTAGTTCCTGAGATTAGCGCGTTCAAACAAACAAACAAACTCTTCAGCTTAATAATTATAAGTAGTAGATATGTATATTAATATATGAGTTGCGCGAAATTGGCTGATGTAACTTGAGGCAATTTGGCGATACTGGTTGTGGTACTTACTTTTTATCCTTATTGAATGAAGTACGGGTTTGGGAAGTAACTTGCAGAACGCAATTAAGTTCTTACGGGGCGTTTATTCTTAATTTTAGTGCGTGTGCGGCGGAGAAATTTGGTTTGCAATTTAATGAGACTTTTAAATCTCACATTTGGAGCATTTTAAGCATGTTATCTCGACTTTTAGTTCTAGTTAAAGAACTTAATTTTTCCAATAGAATTAAACATTCACTTACATGAGAATTTATAAAAACTAAATAAATTTAAAATTGGACAATTATTGTTGATATATATAACGAGATACTTAAATTGGTAGATATAAATAAATATTTATCTTACTTTAAACATAATAAAAATCTTATAAATAAAAATTAATTGCTGTTCGTTAGTCTGACTAAAACTCGAGAACGCGCGGACTGATTGAGGTAATTTTGGTTTTAAAATGTTCGTCGTAGTCCAGGGAAGGTTTCAATGAGAAAATATAGAAAAATAATCAGTATTGGCGGTATGAAATTCACCGCTACCTCTAGTTAACAAATACGAATCGGAGCCTAACTACCAGTAATAAATGTTGGTAACTTGATTGATTTCCACAGCGATGGGTTGGGGGACGTCTCTCTGGCCATCCTGTATCCTGTATACGTAGTACATATGTATATGTAAACTACATGTAGTCCTTCTATATTTATTCTTTCCAGTGTCAATGGACTTTGCTTACCACAAAGGAGAACGCATTCAATCGTACGTACATAGCAACGTCTAGGGCACATAATATGGTATATAGTCTATCCATATTTGGCCTCAGCAACAGACTCTAACCTCGTCGCTAGTCCCGGGCCGACAGCAGGCAAGTGTTTTGGGCGCGGGCCGCAAACACGCAAATTGGTTTGCCTACACTTCTGCGAATGTGATCGGTTCGACCAGTACGCTTAGATACAGAAGTGTTTTTGATTGGTTTTGTTTTAACTTTTATGAAAAAGCGTCGATGGCCGGGTGGTTTACGTTGTTGCTGGCCATGCGAGAGGTCGCCAGTTCAAACCTCGCCACGTAACACTGTGTTTGAAAAAAGAAATCACATGCACGCCCGACTGAAAAGGGATTTAAAGCTACAATCTTGAGCTATCGCGTCACGTTCTCAGTGAATGATTACTAGGTACTATTAACATTTTTAGTGTAGCATACACTAACAAGACGGTACCTTTTGTGTTATTTTTTAAATAATAGTTACACATTGGCATTCCATTTCACCTGACTTAAGTTAAAAAAAAGTAAAAAATGCTCAAATCAACCCTCAACTTATCAACTTACTGGCATCATAATTTGCATAAGCACTCACCAGGCAAGATATGGCAGCCAGAGCATGCATTAATTGAGGCGCTTAGGCAAGAGCTTTTTATTTCTGTAATTAGTCTTGTTCTTAGTTCAATATCTTGCTTAGGGATAATTTGTCTAATTCAAGGAAAATTAAATTGCCTGGCTTAAGCGACATTGTTATCTGGGTCAACTTTGCATAAAGCACCTATCTATATATTAATATATTGAACGCTACATTATTTAGACAGGGAATTCCCCGCGAAATAATCATAGTTCAGGTAAAGTTTATTTTCAATAAAAGTACAGTCACTAGCGAAAACTAAAGATCTATGTATTAAATTGCACATTTATGATAATTATGCAGTTAATCACTTATCGATAATTGCTAGGCTTTAAGTGTTTCTATCTGTTAAGTAGTTGCAACTTGATGCATTCTACAACCTTATTGGAACAGAGATGCGTACGACCCAGCTTTCATTACGGGAAAAATGATCTAGTGGACGCTAATCTAGGTTGTAGTAGAAATTATTTTACGCCTTAGTTATTTATTTATTTATTCATTTATTGCACACATAAAAGTACATTTTATAGCACTTTTTATGAACCCTGTAAGGGTGTAGCAATTGTCTTATATCTAGAGTTATACATATTAAAGTAGCTTAGCATAATTTTGGCTCACTTCTTTTACATATATTATTCTTCTTATAATCTAACTTAGTATTCATATTTATTTATTGCTCATATAAAATAACATAAACTTAACAGTAAATATGACTTTATGTAGGTGACTTCATGTATATATATATATTATGTATATATTATAGTTTATCACAGAGTAAGCTAGATGAAC
Source organism: Maruca vitrata (assembly GCA_039566165.1). Classification (NCBI taxonomy): domain Eukaryota; kingdom Metazoa; phylum Arthropoda; class Insecta; order Lepidoptera; family Crambidae; genus Maruca; species Maruca vitrata. Next base: position 1,466,484 of record CM076923.1, on the reverse strand, counting down.
TTAAACGTGAATGAAATATCCAATAAAGAGAATTGCAATTTTTTGGGTTTGTAACGGGAATTCTGTGAAGTCATAATATCTTTTATTATTTTTTATATTCTAGATTTACCCAGCACGAAAGTGTACACTTTATATTACCATTTGATCAAAAACGTAATTTTATAATAAATAATTTTAATAATCGACTCGAATTATATAAACCAAAGTAACACTTTTGTGCGCGAGTGTGCAAGTTCAAAGTCAAGGCGCGCCACGCGTTATGGCATGTTGGCGGATGATTTACGGCTTCTGTGACCGCCTGTACTCGGGTTCATTACAATGCGGTGACCATTCTTCATATACGATAACTTAGGATATGTGTAACAAGGTGTTAAGTAATACATTTTTAATCAAATTCAGAACACTTGATACCTTTGGCGGAGTAATGTGCTAAACAAATTTGAATGTGTCCTCGGTTCGAAAAGGACAACATTAAAAAAGGGAAGAGGTTTTGAAACAGTTGAGATACTTGTTTTATTAATATTGTAAGCAACTTAACAACAACTAAACTGCCCCGTTGGTCTATAGGTGCTGGCTGGGAGTTTTTTATTAGAGTCCAGTATCATTTCTAGGCGTTGTCGCTAATCAATAATTCCAATATATCAATCATCATCATCATCATCAGCCCATATACGTCCCCACTACTGGACACGGGCATACCCTAAGCTAGGGCGGTAAGGCCTTAGTCAACCACGCTGGCTAAGTGCGGGTTGGTCGACTACACAATCTAAGAATCTCTTGGTAGGTTTCCTCACGATGTTTTCCTTCACGGTTATAAAGTCGAATAATCGTATATATGAATTTCAAATTTGAAAAACACAGTGGTACATAGCGGGGTATAAACTGGCGACCTCTCGCATGGCAAGAAACGACCTGAACCATTCGGCCATCGACGCTTTTTTTTTATATCAATACAACCTATTAAAATCATGAAGTGATAAACTATTAGAAAAGTCTTTAAGTGTTCGTATATGTTGGTGTCAGTAGCATATCGCCCCGCGATTTCTATAGCGGTGCGCATTGACCTGCGGCCAACATCCACTTTATGAACCTTATGTGTTTATCCCTAGGTCTGGAACTTTAAGGCTTTGTACTAAGTTTGTATACTTAGCGTATTGTAAGTGCAAACTAATGGTGTATTTTTTCCCTAATAGACCCTTTTGAAGGCTCGTCACCCTGAAGGTTAGCTAAGATGAAGAAAAACATGAGCTGGTATTTGAGATTTACGCTCTCTAATTAATAATAAATTAATATACTTAGTCTTCTTCTTCTTATCGAATGGTTGAAAAACAACCTGGTGTCAGAGTTTAAACCGCCCGTAGGCCTTGACATGGCTTCACACACCGAAGAAAAATCTCTCAGGTGTGCTGGTTTCCTCACGATGTTTTCCTTCACCGTTAAAGCGTCAAATGATGGTACATATGAATTTCAAATTTGAAAAACACATTGGTACCTGGCGGGGTTTGAACTGGCGACCTCTCGCATGGCAAGCAACAACCTTAACCACTCGGCCATCGACGCTTTTTAATTAATATAGTAATAAAACCGTTTAAAAATATTTTATTTCCATTTTCAATTATCTACATGCGTAACAAAAACTTTTTGCGATATGCATTTTTAAACTCTACAGCCCGATACAGGTTGAGTCGAAGGAATCATTTCTCCGGGCGTTATTTCATATCTTACCGTTATTGTAATTCGTTATCGAAAGGCAGATATTATTGTTATGGTTTTGAATAATGCATGTCATTTCTGCAGAGCCCCGTTATAATAAGGGAAGTTATGAAGCGACAATATGTGTAACAGCTCTGGCGACTTACTGTTACTTACGGTTACTGACTGACTTACTTTAATTAAGACATCTTCTTTTTGATTGTAGGAAACTGACAAAAGATGATGGCTTGGTAGCCTCGTCATCATCAACGGACTTGCGAGGGAGCCCCTAATAATTTAGACACCATTTTGTTAGAATTATACAACACTAGTGACCCGCCCTCGCTTCGCTTCGGGTAAATTTTACATACAAACCTTCCTTAAGAATCACTCTATCTATTAAAAAAAACCGCATCAAAATCCTTTGCGTAGTTTTAAAGATCTAAGCATACATACGGACATACAGCGAAAGCAACTTTGTTTTATACTATGTATTGATGATATATCGTTTGATTTCCGAAGTAACTTGCTTAAGCACTTGTTTTACAGATATCAGAAACAGTGGTAAATACATATATACTTGAGTATATAAATAACATACTCAGACCGTAACAAACAACGATGTCCGTGACACAGATATTTATATTCCAGAGTTTTTTAGCTTAGGTTCTGCCAGAATAACTGCACATGCTGAGGCAGAACCTATTGATCACCTTAATTATATGTGTGTTTTTTCAATAATGTAAGTGTGTTATCAATAAATGTTTACTTTCTTTCTTTACTTAGTGGGAATTGAACTCACGACTTATGCTCCCAACAATCTCGTCTCTGAGCTTATCGTAGCAACCTGTAATTAATACAGTACGATATCTTGTGCACTTAATGTTATGTAATTTTAATTTTAAGGTGTATAGTAATTTTGGTGGTTTTTTCAAATAAAAAAAATAAAGAGACAGAGACACTATACAGGACAGTTAATATGTTAGATGCATTTCACCAGAAAACGACCCATAAACAAAACTGTCCTGTCCTATTTACATTATTTTCATCAACTTCCTCAAACTTATTCCTTCGAAAACCAATTAAAAATGCAGAAGATCCTAATCGCCAATAAAAACCCGGTCGCTTTCGGAACCACGGTCCATGAAATAAAACTAAATTGACACACGTCATGCCAAATTAGTGTTTAACACTATAAAAATACAGGTCAGATGAGGAAAAAGCGGTTTGATCGCAAGAAATGGCTAATTGCTTGTCTACAATTTAGAGATGGGTAAAAAAAGTGTAGGTACTAATGCTTCAGTGGGCGCTAATAACATGTTCGGAACTGTTACTTCCGATTGAACAAACTGGCTTTAAAGCGCCTTTTTGACCTAATAGCAAAGGGTATTATAGTATGTAAAACTTAATACATAATTGAAGAACTAAAAAAATAACTTAGGTAATACATAAAGATGTCGAGTTAAAAAAATCCTTTATTTTTATTGCAATTTACATGGCAGCACGAATCGTATTTAATTAGTAATTAATAATTAGATGATTCTACCACCGGTTTGGAGTGCCCGAATCTACCGACAAGAATTCTGTAAGAAACTCGATATTTACTCTTTTTACACATTTTTAAAAGCCTGAGTCAGACTCGCGAAGTATTTTCCGTATAATCTTGTAGGTTTTCTAATAATATTAGTTGTAAAAGCCATTAATATTTGGTATAAATTTGTTGCTATTCTTAAGGTAATAAGAGATTGGTAACTGAACTCACACTACATTAACATTCAGCCAATTAGTAAAGAAAGAAGGATTGTTTCAAAAAAATATTATAATAATCTCTACTAATAGCGATAAGATCGCCAATTTTTTTTATTTTGTTACTAGCTGTGCTAGCGACTATATCATCATCTTAGGTATTTTAAGAATGTTTAATTCCTTAACCCAGTCAAACATGCATTGCCGTTGTTTGTTAATACAATAGAAAGGTATCATGCAAATACTTACATGATATCATTCTCGGGATTTCCACAAAACCTTTAAGTGCCGGAACGGAATTCAAGAGGAGCCCCTATGTTCATGACACGATTATTAATTTGCTAACTACCTCGACTCTAACTGATCTGGAGTTACTGTACATAAGTAACTATAACCACGCGATTACTATGCAAATTCTGTGAATAATTCAAAGAAAATAACTGTTTTCTAGGGTGATCCAATTAGACTTGATAATCTAATTTTCAGGACGCTTCGTTTACTGAACTTCGACTGAACGTCGGTTGACTGGCTCGGTGGAACAGTGGTTAGTGACCCAGGTTTACTACCTACGGTTCCAAGAGTCGTGGGTTCGATTCCCACTCGGGACAAATATTTGTGTGACGAACATCGGTGTTTGTTCCGTGTCTGAGTGTGTTATTAAATATATTTAAGTATATGTATTTGTGTATCCACTGTCGTTTCTGATTTCCGTAACACAAGTGCTTAAGCTACTTACCATGAGATCAGATCGATGTATGTGATGTTGTGAGATATTTATTTTATTTTATTTAACTGCCTCTTTGGTCTATTGGTACCTAGCACTAGCACGTGTTGCTTTTTTTCTTTTCCTAACTGACATAGTACGATGATGGCTTGGAGTAGCCTCGTCATCATCACCGGCCTTGCGGGGGAGCAGATGGCTCTCACCCCTTTAGCAAGCGTTGCGTATGGGCCGACAGGTACCCGGTTCGAGGGCAGTGCGGGCAAAATTTTAGTTATTCTATGAAGGCATTAGTTAACTATCAGGAAGTTGGCGGATGCGCGCCCATGCCTCGGATCGGAAAGTACGTTAACAAGTCAATCAAGACGGACTGCCGTCTTACCGAACTTAGGGAGTGAGGGCACAGAGAGTGCACTTGTGTTGGCGCGCACTATTGTGCACTACAAGATACCCTGCGTATTTGACTGATCTCTACTGAGATCGGTCGCAAAGGCCCAAATCGATCGGACATCTTACTTCCAAGACAAAGAACTGACGAGAGGGTTTGAATTCCGTGCCGTTTGGTATGGAATTGTATAATTGGAGAATAGATAGATAATAATATTTTAAATAAGGCCTTTTGTCCACATAAAATGTGCGTCGTACCAAGAACACACGATGAGCGGTTGTCGCAGGTCAGTCCCGTGGATATAGTTTTAAAGTTTTCTGCTCAAGAAGCAAGCGTTCGTCTTGTTAGTCTATGGAGAATATTATGTAATTTAGACTTTCGCGTTCCATTACACTAAAATTAGTCTTTATGGGTCTACACGCGATATTAGGAGTAGCAAATTACATAGCTACTTACCTACTGCCCGACGTTTCGACTGGGTTACACCAATCGTGGTCGCGGGCGAACTGAATGTATGGGGAATATTACTCTGTCACAATTTCATAATGGAACATTATGTATACGTACGCTAAATACATTGTGAAATGAATTTATATTTAAGTTCGTGAATTTGCGAAAAAAAAAATTTTATCAATGTACTGTATGTACTCGTATGTCATATTGCAACGTTCAAACAGCCAACAAGTGTAACGTTCGCAATTTTGGCTCAACGGCGAAACGATATACACATATCGATCAAGTTTATCAAAGGCTTCAAAGCTACATAAAAAGCTAAAATCATTAACAGTCTCCATTGTCGAAAGCGTGCTGATGACGTGGACAATATGCCTAAGCTATAGTTGGCACCACCTCACTGTGACGTACCTACTTGTAAATCCACGTATGTACGGCAGATCATAAGGATAATCTGGGTATTCTGCTCCGTAATATCACAGTACTCAGTTTTTACAGCTAGTGCGTTATATAGGTGTTATGATTCCAAAACGATTTTGGACAATTTAAGCGTAATTTGGGTGTATTCGATTTTTTACGGTTTCTCCAAAGGCATTTATCATCGCATCATACTTATGTACCAATTTGAGTAAGCTTGTAGGTAAAGACGTATGGATTTTTATGGCTTTTTTGATCGTAATGTATTAATTAATAACATTTCTAGCATTTGTTCAACTTGCAGCCTCGAGCAGTATTTCATAATGTTGTTTAATGCGTAAACTTCTTTCCCTCAAAGCGATGTCGCTAGAAGCCTACCATGTCCTCTTATTGTCTTTTATATCAGTGTTTTATTTACAGCTATCGACGAGCGAGCTACTATCGACTCAGTCAAAAGCATCCGAGGCGATAGTATCCTTCCTCCCTTTTCCTTCCCCCGTCATATATCCTTGTTACTCGTGGGAACGCAATGACCTTGTTAAAACAATGCACAAGGCAGAATGGCGGCGACGTGGTCCACAACCCGTCACGTCACGTTTCCCACAGAGGTGAAAAGTGGATCGCTGGAAGTGATCGTGATTGTATGTATGTTTTATTTACATCGATTCAAGTGTTTTGGCGCGGCGATATCGCGGCGTGATCGCGGCGAGCTCGCGACGATATCGCGGCGTGCACGCTGCCGAGGCATTAAAAATCTCTTTCCTGTCTGTAGGTATGATTGAATGTCTTCCTGTGGAAAACTAAATTCGTTTTGGGAATTCAACTCAGTTCCAAACAAAACTAGACCAAATCCAAAACATTCAATTGTAATAATAACCCTCGTTAAAAATCAGGTAAACACCAATTACTCAATAATCAGTCTCTTGTTCGTTGACATCTAAATAGCGGGTCAATTCCGGAAAATGTGATGTAGGTTGGCAATTATTTTATTTTTATCACAACAATGCTTTGTATGACTAAAATACGATTGTAAACAATGACCTGTAAATAGATGTCCTTGACTAATTTAAGTATATCTGCGTCCTATGTATCTGAATTTTTTTTTGTTTTTTTTTTTATAATAGGCAAACAAGATGACCACACTCCGCCTGATGGTAAGCGGTAGTGAGATCCAAATATGAGGTCGACAGGCACAATAGATCATATTACGCCTGTCGCACTCACCCTGAAGGCCTGCTTAAATGCCGTTTCACGACCCGCCTGAAGAGCCCGGGATCATAGGAGGGAGGGAAAACATGAGCTGGAAGGGCATTCCATGCCTTAATGGCACGGGGCAGAAATGAAGATGAATTTGATTTGATGTATTTTATATGTTTTTATCCGGTTATAAAGCGTTCCATTACACTAAAAACTACATATTATTGGAAAAATGAATACTTACATCCGGTTACCATGCTGTTTTATTTTAAAGAGCTCCCGATATTTCGGCACGTTTGCAAGCAATATAAATAAATCAACATGGTAAATATCCGTGACATATTCAGTTTTCTAATGTGTGTAACATCATCATCATTATCATCAGCATGGGCTGATGATAATGAAGGCATGCCCCAGCAGTGGGGACGTATATGGATACGTCCCCACTGCTGGGGCATGCCTGCCCTAAACTGGGGCGATAACATTCTACAATTATACATTATTTATTTTGTCGTCACGTTATAAAACAGTAACTAATACATAGCTTCTTATTTTGTGTTTGTAGCAATTGTGTAACGGATATCAGAATCAACAGTGGATACACAAATATACTTTAATATACACCGTGAAATTTTAGTGGTTGTTTTCCCGCAGTAAAATGATTCTATCTTAGTAGTACATAAGGTGTGTGCAGTTCTTTTTTGGTAAAATCAATAAATGCCGGTTTTACGAAAGGTTAAACCGTAACTCGAAAACACGTTCGAACCGCTTTATGGCTTAGGGTGTAGAGCTTCTTTAGCTTTAAGCATCGATTCCATGCGGCAAGCAGTGCCTGAATACGTCACATCTTCAAAAACAACGATAGCTTATCTCGTTTTCGTTCATTCGAAAAAAAATTTTTTTTTTTCGACGAATAATTTGCATGATTCGATAGTATTATTAAAGGCAAATCGTTCTGCCACGGGAAAACAACCACTAAAATTTCACGGTGTATAATAACACACCCAGACACGGAAGAGTCTGGAACTGGACTCCGACATTCGTTTCTTCACCGAACTGCTAACCGACGGAACATTTCGTATATCGCCGCTTCGCCAACAGAACCTTTCGCCTGCGTACGATTCGTCGACAGCACCGCTCGTCATCAGACCTTTCGCCTTCGAACGATTCACTAAGCGATTCGTCGTCAATTAACTATTCCTCTTGAAAAATATTCAAATAAAGTTATTATGCAGATTTCTGAAATTTAGCACTAAGGATACATAAAGTAATATTTAGTTACTTACTTTACTGTACTTTTTCCTTTATAAACAAAAACCGTACAGTGCGGATTTACTTGTATAAATTACCTTTAACGTAGAACTTTTTTTTTGAAGCAGGTTTAAATACAGAAACCTTCTCCGAAATGTGAAAAATGTTCTTCTGCAAACAGGGTAATCTGAAAACCTCCTTTTTGAAATCTCAAAAGATTTATTTTGATCAAATTACTATTCAAATCATCGAAATTAAAAGTACCTATTTTAATATTTTATGTGATTAATTACTTTATAAATCCCTCGTGCTAAATTAAATATTTTTCAAGAGAAATGGTTAATCGACGACGAATCGCTTAGTGAATCGTTCGAAGGCGAAAGGTCTGATGACGAGCGGTGCTGTCGACGAATCGTACGCAGGCGAAAGGTTCTGTTGGCGAAGCGGCGATATACGAAATGTTCTGTCGGTTAGCAGTTCGGTGAAGAAACGAATGTCGGAGTCCAGTTCCAGACTCGAACAAATATCGATGTTCGTCACACAAATATTTGTCCCGGATGGGAATCGAACGACTTTTGGAACCGTAGGTAGTGGACCTGGGTCACTAACCACTGTTCCACCGAGCCAGTTATTATAAATTTAAGGTCTCAGTGTGAATATTTTTAAACAGCGAAAAATGCATTTGCATAAGGCTACTCACACTCCAAAATTGACGTTCTTTTACCCCCGCCTTAAGTAAAAAAAAAGTAATATTCTTTTGCTGGTACTTCCCGCATCCGTTAAGTTTCGACCTTCAATTAAAGCGGTTATTAGAAGCTCGCCGGTTGTTATTGCGTTGCAGTGAAATGCATTTAATGGGTGTCTCGGGCCGAGTGAAAGTGCAGTGGACTGATTGCAGACGAGTCTTGCCGCCTCGGCCGATGCCATGGAGTCTTATGCACTGGAATTGCATATTCTATATATCATCATCAGCTATCAGCCTATATAGGTACACTGCTGGGGCTAACCTAAACTAGGGCGATAAGGATAATTGATGAAAGGTCAACCACGCTGGCCAAGTGCGAGTTGGCAAAAAAATTCTTCGCAGGTGTGCAGGTTTCTTCAGGATGTTTTCCTTCACAGTTAAAGCGTCGAATTTTCGTACATGAATTTCAAACTTGAAAACACAGTGTTAAGTGGTGGGGTTTGAACTGGCGATATCTCGCGTGGCAAGCACCGATCTGAACCACTCGGCCATCGTCGATACTTTGTACCCAATAAGCCCACTGACAGCTGCTGTCATTTTCATAGAATTTAATAGAAACTGACTTGAAACTCTTCTGACTTCTGAAAAGAAGACAATGTACCCAACATTGTCTTCTTTTTGGGGTTCCGTGACCTAAGGGTAAAAACGGGACCGTATTATTAAGAATTCGCTGTTCGTCCGTCCGTCTGTCACTAGGCTGTTACTCGGTAAAAACGGTGCTAGCTACACAGTTTAAATTTATAGATATGATACTAACAAGATATAAACAGCAAATATTATAATTTAAGGGGGTTACAACAAACATGATTTTTTAGACTTCGGCACGGTGTTTGTGTGCGTGCGGTTAGACGTATTGTACGACTCTACGAAACTCGCACGAATCGAGACGAGCTGCTCCGAAATCGGACGATGCTATGCAATAGCTATATACCGCGGCAGTCCCCGAGTGCCACACGTCTTTTTATTTCAATATTGGTACTGAACTAATCGTACATCGTATCGATAATAGTAGGTACTAGTACTAGCTACCTATTTAAAAATAACTGTCAGTTTTCCAATTCAGTTGACAGACTTCAGAACCTAGATAATAATGAGTGATTTACGGTTGTTATGTTTTATGCATGTATTGTTAGTGTGTCAAATTTAAATAAATAATTAAAAGACAGACTATCTGAAAACCGGGTTTCTTGCCCGACCCGAGAATCAAACCCAGAACCTATCTCAATAAGCTTCATTACCGCCAATAAATCAACTAAGCATACAGTGCCAGCGCGTAGGGCATCCTGTTTTTAATAAATCGGTGGCCGGTTGATAGATGGCTCATGATACTAGGGTAGGTACAGATTGCGTATCTGGACTCAATCTGTTAATGCATAAGAAATTAATTATGTATTACGTGAACTGGGGCTGCTATGATATACTACACATACTTATTTCGTAATTGATAAATGTGTACCCATAAACTTATTGTATTTACCACAGAAAACAAAATAAAAATGTTGAAAATGTAAAAAAAGTTAACAAATGGATGGTCCGTTGATATGTTGGGCATAGAACACAGTCAAAAGCTTTTTAAGACTCAGATATGGATGTTTTTCAGAGTAAAAAGCTTTTACAGATAATATATTTTTCATTGTATAGAAAAAACCGTTTAGGTACGGTAACCCTTAAAATAATGACTGCGATGAATCAATAACAAAATGGGTCCAAATTAGGTGATCTTATTGCTATAACATACTCAAAATTATAACATACTGTTTAGTCAGTAAGTTAGTTCATAGTAAAATATAGGACACTTATCTTTTGCTTTTTCAAATGATTGAAAATTGACAAAATTATAGATCATCAAACTTCTGGAGTGGAGGCGTGTGTCGTCATTCCTAAAGAAAAAGTGTACCATCTTCTTCTTCTTCTTCTTCAGCATATTTGTGTCCACTGCTGGACGTATGCCTCATGTAGGGACTTCCACTTAGGTCTTGAAGCAGCGATTCTGCTCAAGGTCGGCCCTGCCGTCTTTTTAATATCGTCCGACCATCTGTACCTGTGCTGTCTGTACCATATAATATCACTATTAATTCTGTAACTGTAACATAAGTGCTTAAACTTACCATGGGATCGGATTTATTTAATAATGTTGTTATATTTATTTATTTATATAGTGACGTTATTAAAAGCTTCTTAGCACCATATCTTTGTCTTTTGTTGTCTGTGAAATATAATAAAAAAATGACGTGTGGCACTCGGGGACTGCCGCGGTATAGCTGTTGCATAGCATCGTCCGATTTCGGAGCAGCTCGTCTCGATTCGTGCGAGTTTCTTAGAGTCGTACAATACGTCTAACCGCACGCACACAAACACCGTGCCGAAGTCTACCGAACTGAAACGACGTTAGACGATTGTGAGGTTTTTTTCGTTACGGAATTTCTTGGTTCGGTCGCCGCGCTCAAAGCCCGCGATAAAAGCTATGCAATAGCTCAAAATACGGGTACAATATTTTTAAATAATCTTACGATCCCATAGTTAGATAAATAGTTTTTTTTAGTCGTCGAGCCATTATGGATTTTTTGCTGAGTGAGGAACGAAATCCTCAAAGCAATAAATATCCCTTAACAATAAAACTTCAAGGGCGACTAACCGTTGTTTGCGTTCCTTCGAGGAACTACAGGATAGCGCATTGTATCCGAAGAACCCTCACTAAATAATAATATTTCACAACATCACAGAAAATTACCCGACCCCGAGGTAAGTAGCTTAACAACCTGTGTTACGGATATCAGAAACGACAGTGGATACACAAATAAACTTAAATATATTTAATATCACACCCAGACACGAAACAAACACCGATGTTCGTCACACAAATTTCGTCATTTGTCCCGAGTGGGAATCGAACCCACGACTCTTGGAACCGTAGGTAGTAAACCTTGGTCACTAACCACTGTTCCACCGAGCCAGTCAAACAAACTTAAATACCTATATAAATAAATAAATCACCCAGATAACTACCGATGCGGTGGAACAGTTATAAACACCGATGTTTGTCACACAAATATTTGTCCCGAGTGAGAATCGAACCGACGACTCTTGGAACCGCCAGTCAGGGTCACTATTCCACCGAGCCACTCAAATGTGAAAGTGATTCTGACAATTCGCGATCAACACGCTGTGCGACAATATTTGATATCCTTACTAATATTATAAATGAGAAAGTAACTGTGGAGCTTTCACGTGATAGCTGCAGAACCGATTTGAATGAAATTTGGTAGACAGTTAGTCTAAAGCCTAAGAACGGACACAGTCTACTACGCAATAAGGGTAATACGCAAACTTGCAATTGCCTCTTGTGATTTGCAAATTTACAGTAGTATAATGTTTTGAGGTACCTGTTTAAAAAATCGATTACCTAAACTTGACTAATTGTCTCAATTTCGTCAGTTTATAGAAAAATCAGTTGGGATCAAAACTAAGGTAACACTATATCAGGAAACCTGAACTAGTATGAAAAGAGTACACTATAAGAACAACTAACATTAGTAAAAAAGATTTTAAGATTAACTATCACAGTCTTCCCTTGTATGGTAAAAATATAGACCCAATATTATTTTTTTGTTACTGTAAATAAAACACAAATTGCAAAAATATGTTTTATGGATACTATTTATTTGCTAGTATACTGTTCTTGAAATAGCAGGAATGACCGAGCAGGATATTCCGACCGAATTACAGGAAGAGTCACTAAAGGCAAGCACAGCATTGCGAAAATCCTAACCCTTTTTTGCCTTTAAATTCAAGGAACGGTGAAGAAAAACCATTGGTACAAAGTACCGTGACGCGACTTTTCCAGCCTGGCTCTCGGGCAAGCTTCGCATTCCTGTAACATGTTATAGCATGTTGTAGGGTGGCTGGTCGGATGGTCGCCAGTTCACTCCGCGCCTCTTTGAGCGATCAACGCGTGCTTCTGATGGACCAACCGATCGGAAAAACTAAGATTAAAATCGCAGTACCGTTTCGTGCCATATAGTTCGCGATGGTGTGTAAAGTAGTGCCGAAGATCGGTAGCCGTGAGTAGTTTTTTTTTTTCTTTGGAAATTATTGTTTACCTTGCGGAACAAAAATTTTTTTTAAAAATTTAGCTTATATTTTTTTTATATGCTTTGCAAATATGCGGTTAAAGCTAGTGTTCAAGTTACACAAATAAATTGATTTTCTCACAAATTAAAACCCGGTACAAAGATCTTCATGAAAGTTTCTGCTTTCATTTTAAGATTTTGAGTATATTGTTTGAGTATGTAATTTGCATAATTTGAGGGATACCTATAGATTCATCGAAAATTAATATTTAAATAACATTTTTATGAAAGTAACGTTTAAATAATTATTTCAAACTAGTGGTCCCGGCGAATTTCATACCGCCAATACTGATTCTTTTTCTATATTTTCTCTCATTGAAACCTTCCCTGGACTACGACGAACATTTTAAAACTAAAATTACCTAAATCGGTCCGGGCGTTCTCGAGTTTTAGTCAGACTAACGAACAGCAATTCATTTTTATTTATAAAAAGAAGAAGATCAGAACTTTATAATTATTATTGATAACTGTTTCTCGAAACTCAACTATTATGGAATTACTTCACAAATTCATCTCAAACAAACGAATCTGTCTTCTTTGTAATACTAGTACCGATAATCTTACATAATGTAAGTGTTTGTTATATGGAAGTAATTATTACTATTATTATAACCTTACAGTCGGCTAAATACCTCGACGAGTCCATTATTATGATTGAAATTGCAATTAAAACTATTGACTCGGAAAATGTAAAGCACATTATATAATGTTATTAATTAATCAATCATTAAAAGCAAACAGTTTATCGTTTTTACCGCTTTACGATCGATTTATTTGAAGGAAAATTTAACATTTCTAGTAATTAAAATTTTAAATGAAAGAATGTTATTATGCGATATTTTCTTTTTTGTAAACGTTATATTTGGCTAACATTGGAATATTTTTAAAGAAAGGTAATAGTTATTGGTTTATTCGTAGGTAATCAATGTTTAAATCTAAAACTAAATGACTGGCTCGGTGGATCAGTGGTTAGTGACCCTGGTTGGCGGTTCCAAGAAGTTCGTGGGTTCGATTCCCACTCGGTACAAATATTAGTGTGATGCAACATCGGTGATTGTTCCGTGTCTGGGTGTGATTATGTATTTAAAAATATATATGTATGTATATCAGTCTCTGACGCCCATAGTACAAGCTCTGCTTAGTTTGGAGTCAGATGATCGTGTGTGGAAATGTCCCAGATATTTATTTCTGTGTCTGGACTTGGTGGAATTTGAAGTTAGAAATATGGTTTGTAAACTAGATTTCAGATGTCTTATTTTAAATACCCGTCTTCATAATGTCACTAAAACACGTTATTTTCAAAATTAAAATCGAGACTGATTGTTTTTTTTTGGCTATTCGATTGCGGGCTCACCAGATTACGAGAGATAGAAAATATATCATAGAAAGATATTAATGTGGTTTTCAATTGACACAGACACAAATCCCCATTTTATTTTAAATTTCAGCAACACATAGAGGGACAGGAAATGAACAACAAGAGGCGCAATCGCAGGAAGTGGCAGACTATGAAACAGCGTTGGACACAGCTGGTAAGAACATTTAAAACTTGTCCGAAATATTACAAGACTTTCACATAAGTACTTTATACATCATCAGCCCATATACGTCCCCACTGCTGGGGCACGGGTCTACCCTAAACTACGGCGATCAGGCCTTAGTCAACCACGCTGGCCAAGTGCGGGTTGGTCGACTACACAACCTTAGAATTTCTTCATAGGTGTGCAGGTTTCCTCACGATGTTCACAAGACTATTATGTTAATAATCCTATAAATGGATTAAAGAAGAAAGGTACTTTCTTAGTTACGTGGGATCCATCCGCTCCCCTGCAAGTCCGGTGATGATAACCAGGCTTCTCCAAGCCATCATCGTATCTCATTTAGGAAAAAAAAAGTTTGATTTAATGTTAAAAGAATCAGCAGGATGTCTTATTTAAAAGAGTAAGATTGGATTAGTTTATAATTATTAGACCGAATGTAAATGTGAACATCATATAAATAATATTTAAAAGTATACACACGCACATTACTGGTCTCTAAAGATTTGCATGGCATGAAACGTTTGAGTATAAGAAACATAAGTAACATCTAACGTATCTGAAAATGTGACTGTGTGTACTTTTTTTGAGTAAAATGTAACGCCTGTTAAAAAATAACACAGTTTTTTTTTTCAAATTTAGCTTCTTAAGAGCTTAGTCAGCAATGCGTTAGTAGCATTTGATTCAATCCGTATTAGATCAAGTCGTTGTTGTCGTTCGTTTACCGAACAAACACCTACA
This sequence comes from Maruca vitrata, assembly GCA_039566165.1. Lineage (NCBI taxonomy): Eukaryota > Metazoa > Arthropoda > Insecta > Lepidoptera > Crambidae > Maruca > Maruca vitrata. The sequence continues at coordinate 1,451,465 of CM076923.1, read as the reverse complement.
CGTGACGTAGGTACTGACAATACGCGTGCCACCCGCTCCACCCGCGACATTATCAGAACAATCCGACGGGTTATCTCAGCCGTCGTGCGATAATCGCTAGGCCTACGTGTGGCCAAGATTTTTGCGGTGAAAACGTGCCCACTGCATTCTGCATCGCATGCCGTTGTGACGTCACGCGTGTCTCATGTGCTAGCGACGTTTCACGTTTTTTGTGTCGGGAATTCTTTCACTATTATGTTGTAATGTTTATTTTGCTGTTAATGTCACTTGCTGCAAATAAAACATTTTATTTTCGGTGCGTGTTATTGCTATGTATTGTAAATAGGATCGAGCCTATGTTGGTCCTTGTGAAACGCCGCTATCATTTCGATGTTATTTCCTCGTTTCGTTTCGTTATTAGAAAATCTTTTAATAATTAAAAATACGATATTAATTTATAATATTCAACCATTATCTTATAAACCTCAGTTATTATACTAGTGTTTAATTTTTTTTAGATATTCCTTTTAATACTAAGTAAAACTAAGTAAATTGATGGTCCCATGTAAAATGTAATATCCTAAACTTATTATTCGGCATTTCATATCCACTCCGTACTGAATGATTCATGTCCTTATTCAAACATCGATTTCCTTTGTCTGGTTAATCTTAATTAGTATCTTTTGATTCATCTCCGCGATTAGTTGAACTGTTATGAAATACATTAGTGTGTAATATCCCTACGGTCAGAGAGGTAATGTTATTGATTGTCGCAGGTGTAACTCCAAATATTATCGCCGTTTACAATAATCACCTTTGTTATGCAAAAACATAGTTATTCACATGTCATTGTGTGCATAGCTCTTTGTAGGATTCTGAACTGGGTCCGGTGTAACCCATAGAAAGTGTTTTTTGTCGTCTGTTTTAAATTTTACTTCCTTTATCACTACATAGTATAAAACAAAGTCGCTTTCCGCGTCTGTATGTACGTGTGTTACAATGTATGCTTAAATCTCCAAAAGTATGGAACGGATTTTGAAAGTTTTTTTTTTTAAATAGATTCAAGAGGAAGGTTTTTATGTACAATATGTTACATATTGCTGTTTTAGTTATTTTATATTGTTCCATGCATGATAACAACAACAACAAAAAAGAAGAACAAATAACCATCATCTAGTAAACAGAACAATTCGCATTTCTCGCAAATAACTATCCACGTGTGAGTCCACACGAAATTTGTTTACACAACATTCCAAATTATTGTATCTACGTGTATAAATCGTATCGGAGGAAATTCTCCGCTTCGGCGGCTAACGATGTTGTCTTATCGTTATTTCGCTAGCCTTTCTACTAGTAACTACTGTAAACATTATTTGACTGCGAACGAGGGCTGAGTGTAAGGCTATGTTTGCTATAGGTACCTAGCCTAGACCTTGCCCTTTCTTACAAGTGGCAAAGTGAAGGACTATTTTTATCGGCTGTTTGTTGGTTGAACTTACCAGGCTACACGAGGATATTGAAGTGAAATCTTTACATTGGGACGTGATAGTTTCGAAATGCTACGCAAAGTAATTTGTGTTTCTTTAGATCCACAATCCGCGACCCGAAATTGTCTTAACTGAAATTTAAATAGACATCGCTGTACTCTTAATTTTCAAAAGACCAAAGTCAGAGTTTTTCTTTTAAGAAATTACTCAGCCCGGTCTCTGGAAGTTGGCACACCACGGCCCGTGCTTCAGAAAGCACGTTAAGCCAGTGGCCCTGCACCAGATCTCTAATCGGTTATGACAGATTACTATCTGACCGACCTATGAGAGAGCCTTTGCACACTCTTGTGCATTAAGTATAATTTTCTGCACCATAAGTTGATCTCCTTCATGATCGGCTGCCATGGCTAAAATCCTTACCTTATTTACCTTTACCATGCGGACAACTGGCTACCAGTGGCACAGGATCGGCCTAGGTGGAGGTCCTTATTATCGGAGGCCATGACTCGTTTTGGGTCGTTGCGCCAATCTAGTTAGATTTTTTATCCTTTTTTTTAATTCATTTTTTTCTTCATACAGGCTATGGCGCTTTCAGCCGGAGTGCGCTGGGCGCGTGCGCTTGCGCATTCTTCACGACCGGCGTCGAGAACTGCGTCATGTCATACGTGCTGCCCGCGGCCAAGTGCGATCTGGCCCTAACCACCTACCAGGCCGGGCTCATCAACATGGCTTTCATGAGTGGTGAGTACAGCATCAACATCTTTTTCTTTTCCTAACTGACTTACATGATGGTTTGGAGTAGCATTGTCATCACCACCGGACTTGCGAGGGATCGGATGGCTCTCACCCCTAAATCGTCATCATCATCATCAGCCCATGTACGTCGCCACTGCTGGGACACGAGTCTAGCCTTAACTAGGGCGATCAGGTCTCAGTCAACCACGCTGGTCAATTAGGGGTTGGTCAGTCGACCAACCCCATCGAAAACATCGAATAATCGTACGTATGAATTTCAAATTTGGAAAACACATTGGTACGTGGCGGGGTTTGAAGAGGCGACCTCTCGCATGTGCAAGCAACGACCTTAACCACTCGGCCATCGACGCTTTTTTGTCTTTGTGTCTCTGATCGGGGTTTATTCTTGTGTACAAGTCTCGAAAATATTTTTTTTTATTAAAGAATACTCATTGGATATAGTTATTACGTTCCAGTTGAATACGTATGAATGGAAGATATTAAGTAAAAAAAATACAATAATGCGCTGTAGCGAATGGAATATTCAAACTTTAAACAACATGTTTCTGTTTTAACAATTCATTGCACGTTTTAATAATAGGTATTTAACATGATCACCCAAAAATAAAACGTATTAAACAGGAAGATCGATTTATTGCTGTTATAATTTGTACTGTACACCCGGAAAGAATAGCTCGAATCATCGCATCATCACACTCCTATCATCATCGGTATTAGCATCTATCGAATTGACACAACAATTGTGTTTACACAAGAATTATCGAGTCATCAAATTACGCCACAATGGTCAAAATATGGTTAGTCGTCTTTTTGGTAAGATGATTTCAATCAGTTGTTTTTTGTTTTACCTTCAAGATGGTTACTTACTTGTAAAGTGCGTAAGTAGTAGTTAAGTAAGTAGTTAAAATAATTCGATAATATCTATGCAAAATCAAAATAACTAACTAACTAGGTTGGCGCAACGATAATGAGTCTTGACCTCCGATAATAAGCTCCTCCATCTAGGCCGGTCCTGCGCCACTTCCCGGAAGTCGACATGGAGTTCGTGGAGATCCTTCACAACCTCGTCCTCCCAGCGGAAATCAAAATACACCGTGAAATTTTAGTGGTTGTTTTCCCGTGGCAGAACGATTTGCCTTTAGTAATACTATCGAATCATGCAAATAATTACTCGAAAAAAAAAATTTTTTTTCTCAAATTTTCAAAATAATAATTTTCCAACTCGAAAACGAGAGAAGCTATCGTTCTTTTATAAGATGTGACGTAATCAGGTACTGCTTGCCGCATGAAATCGATGCTTAAAGCTGAAGAAGCTCGACACCCTAAGTCATAAAGCGGTTCGAACGTGCTTTCAAGTTTCGGTTAAACCTTTCGTAAAACCGGCATTTATTGATTTTAACAAAAAAGAACTGCACAAATCTATTGTACTACTTAGTTAGAATCATTTTACTGCGGGAAAACAACCACTAAAATTTCACGGTGTAGTGCATAGAAATTTAATAGGCTTGTAAAATGAATATCTAGTCTAGCTAGACGATTCGATATTTTAAAAAGTATTTTTCTGTTGAATAGTATACAAATAAAAATTGCATAACGTTTAGTAAAAAATGCATAAATGCTGTGTTTAAAAGCCTAAGTATACTTTATAACATGGTCTTGCCCCATTCATGGTAGGCTCTAATTTGTTCCTACCGATACTATTCGTTCTTCAGTTGATAAAATTATATTTAGCAGGTGTTAGCGCCAGTAAAACAAACAGTTATTACGCTTTTTATCCAAAAGTTAACTTATGTCATCGCCCGATACGACGCAGTTCTTAGAATGTCGTATGGACATGGTTAGAGTTAACTACGCAAATTGTCTACTCTGATAAATCGGTATCGGAATAAGTAGTTAAGATTCCGATTTCTTCAATTGGAGGGTTTCTGAAGACACCTTCTTTGAATGTAGAATTACTAATGGGATTCGTAACTTTCCCTTGTTTCAGAAAGATTTTTCCCTCTTCTTACATTGTGATCTCACGTCTTTCTGGCGTTCTGGGGTCTTATAACGACCTCTTTATTTCAGTCAATTGAAAAATGGGCATCGGTAGATGTATGAAAAAAAAATATATAAATTAAGTTGGGTTTGATTGGATTGATGAGGTCATAATATGATCTGTATGATTTCACAACGATAGCGCACAACGAAGTGTACCAGAAACACGAAGTTAGTAGATGCCAATTTTTAAGCTGGCTGGAATTAAGAGGTTGTAATTCAGCCCCAGATTCGGAAAATCTATGCTTACTGTCAATCTTTGAGGGCAAAAAAGAGGTAGAGTATCTTTTCCAAATTCGAATCTAAATCCGAAGCGTTGTGAAACGTTGCTGGAATCTCCTGTCCTGCTCCTGGTCCACTATTTCTTCAATGATTCCTATATTATTTTTATCTTTTATGGTCTCCAGGTGGCGTAGCGAGCGCATTCTTCTGGGGCATCGTGGGTGACGTGGTGGGGCGGCGGAACGTGCTGAGTGGAACCCTGCTCCTCAACTCACTCCTCACGTTGACGCAGAGCATGGTCACCGACTATCGGCTGCTCTTGGCAGCGAGGACTATCAATGGGTTCCTTATAGGTTAGTAGGGGTTTTATTTTTTATAAAAGGCCAATAAGACGTCTTCACTTCACCCAAAGGTAAGCGATAGTAAGATCCACATATGAGGTCAACTGGCACAATAGACCATCCTGAAGGTCATCCTGCCGCACTCATCCTGAAGGCCTGCTTAAATGCCGTTTCACGTCCCGCCTGAAGAGCCCGAGATCAAGGGAGGGATAACATGAGCTGGCATTCTGGAAGAAAAGGTGGGAGACATTTTGTCGACCGGTTGCTGTTACCACCATACAGTTGTGTAAAACCCGCCAAGTGACTCTGACCTCTTTCGGTCAGGTCGCGTTCCGGGATCAGCACTGTACGATCCGAGCCAGGGGGGACCATTGTTGCGGCAAGCGCCGGACCAGTGGAGTCTTAGCGGCGGTATTGTGCGGGCGGAGCGGGTCAGCCCGCCGGTGCGGGGGCCCTTCCGTCCGGCGGACTGGCCAACTCCGACCCGCACAGCTCAATACCAATGCGAGACTCCACGCCTTGTCTCGTTCTTGCCGCAGCAGTGGTCTCCTTTTTCACGGCTTTCAGGGTGAGTGCGACAGGCTCAATATGGTATATTGTGCCTGTCGACCTCATATTTGGATCTCACTACCGCCTACCATCAGGTGGAGTGAGGTCATCTTGTTAGCCTTTTATAAAAAAAAAAAGAGGAACTAAACCTCTTGGTCCGTGCTACCAGCGCCTGCATAGTATGTGGATGGAAGCGTTGTCCAGCACGTGTCACGGATCATTCGTAATATTTTTTTAAATTATTTTTTATCCCAACACGTTTACTTGTTTCAGGAGGCCCGTCAACCCTCGTGTTCCCGTACTTATCAGACCTGGTAGGGGCAAAGAAGAGACAGTTCTACCTGAACATCACCGGGATGAGCTTCGTTGGAGCCTGGCTCATACTACCAGGTAACCTAGGAACTGAGTTATTGAATCGATATGGACTGGGAGCTAATGCGATTATATAGTAATATGGCGTCCGACCGATGTCAGCCATGGCGGCCGATCTCAATTGAGGTCAGCCAAGTGCACAGGATATATTATAGTGCAGAAGTGTGCGCGCAAACGCAAGTGGACTCTCTATTCCCTTACTCCCATAATTCGGTGAGACGGCAATCCGACATGACCGATGAGAGATCGGGCGCAGGACCACTGGCTTAACGTGCTTTCCGAGGCACGGGCGTTCAACCGCCAACTTCCTAACTCCGGGCTGAGTAATTTCATTACAGAAAAACTCACACAAATTTTGCCCGACCCCGGACTCGAACCAGGGACCTCTCGGTCCTAACACAGCACTTGCTTGGTAGCAATAATCAATGTGTGGTACTAATAATCTACTGCCTCGTTGGTCTATTGGTATAGACCAACGAGGCAGTAGATTATTAGTAGGTACCACACATGTTGCTACTAACACTAAGAGCAGTTTCGCTAATTATGACGTAGTGATAACAAAATATAACGGAAAGCTAATGTCAATAAACATTGAGTTAACTAACGAAAAATCTCAGGTTTACCTATCTCTTAATGGTTTATTCTCAAAAGTGGTTTGGTCTGGTGCCTGCTCAGGCTATTGATTGCTTTTTATTAGAATGTTTTAAAGAATCAAGAAAGAGTAGGTACAATAGTACAGTTGAAAAGGTTTGCCGTACTAGATTTCGTCGAAATCACTGACTAATTAAATCGAGACACTAGGTATCTAGGTGCAAAGCTTATTCAGTAGGTCATGATTAATCTCTCAAGCTGGTGCTACGTTGGTACGTATGTATAATCGTCATCATCTATTTATCTATAGATAGAATAAAAGTTTAAAGAATCGAAAAATTTTAGGAGAAGGGTCGCCCCTATTTATTTCGTTATAAAATATAATATTTCTTTGATAAAGGTAAAATATAAACTAAAACAATGATTTTGGTGATTTTTGGCAGTTTTTGCGTTTATGCACGCTAATCTCAGAAACGGCTAATCCGATCTAGGATGTGATTTTCAGGCAGGCTCTGCTTAACATTTAATGTTTTTTCGTGTCAATAGGTCCGTAAATAAAAAAAGTTATGCTAATTTAAAGAATCTCGTCGAACTTGCATTGCGTTTAGGTATAAAAAAGATCGTCGAGAAGTCTCTTTTCCACGCGGACGAAGTCGCTGACACAGCTAGTTGTGTTTGTCGGTCAACCGTGGTGACATGTCTACCTTTTTTGCATGCCAATCGATGCGCATGTCAACTTGTTAACCGGTGCGTTTAGATCTACCATTCAGATTTGCTTAACGGTTCCTAAATAGCTTACGCGTGAGTTGATTGATGCAAAATAAATAGCAGGAAAGGTGCATAGTTTGCGCAGGTCTTGAGTGCTATTCTATTAATGACTTCTTGAATTAATAAGAAGTCTAATTTTAAACTGTCATGGTTACACACATTAGAAAACTGGAACTGTCCGGGATATAGGTTCACCCGTGATCACGATCATGGCGCTTGCAACAGTGCCGAAATATCGGGAGCTCATTAAAACAAAACAACATGGTTAATATCCCAAGACAACAAATCTACAGAAGACTCAATTTTAAAACTTACACAGAATATCACAAAATTTACGGATAGGGGAGAAAAGTGTATTGCGGTTTTCATCGATTTGCAAAAGGCGTTCGATACAGTTTCAATTCCAATACTGCTAAATAGGCTACAAAACATGGGTATCAGAGGAAATGTCCTATCGTGGTTCAAGAGTTACTTGACTGAGAGGGTTCAATGCGTCAGGGTTGATAAATACGTTAGCACAAATCAATCCTGCTCATTTGGTGTCCCACAGGGGAGTACTCTTGGGCCTACACTGTTTTTAACCTATATCAACCAGCTTTGTGAACTCAATCTTGACGGCGCTGACATCACCATGTACGCTGATGACACAGCGCTTCTGTTCCATGGCAAAAATTGGTATGACACCAAACTTTTAGCTGAAAAAGGTCTACGTGAGGTAGCGAAGTGGCTTGAAAACAGTCTTTTATCTTTAAATGCTTCTAAAACCACATACCTCTGCTTCAGCAAGACTAAGGTATCAAGTCCACCGAGTGATCTTAATTTACGTATACACGCGGATAAATGCAACGCAAACGTCCAACTCAGTCAAACAACCTGTGAATGCCCCATGCTCATAAAGTCTAAGACGGTTAAATACTTGGGAATTGCAGTAGACGATAAATTGCAATGGGCGCCTCATATCAACACTTTATCCAACAGATTAAGAAAAATTTATATACGTTTTCAAAGCACTGCGAACTATTATAACTGACACTAAATTTTTATTAAAAATTTACAGCGCACTTTGCCAATCCGTAATTAGTTACGGTATTTGTGCATGGGGTGGAGCAGGTAAAACGTACCTCATCGAAGCTGAAAGAGCCCAACGCGTAGTTTTGAAGGTGCTCCTTTCTCTGCCTTTTAGAGAACCTACTACATTGGTTTATGAAAGAGCACAGGTTCTTAGTGTCCGAAAACTATTCATTTACCAATGTATAAGAAGGTTCCACAGAAATTCTACAGCTTTCTTACAGGACAGTCGATCACATAAAAGGCGGATTAGACAGGACACATATACAGTTCCTAAAACGTATAGTGCGTTCGCTAGGAGGCACTTTTACTACGCGGCACCATTTTTATATAATAAATTAAATAAGCTATGTGAAACTAAAAAATACACAAATCATCAATTAAAGATAGAGGTTATCAATTGGCTAAAGGATTGCGACTACGAGGCAACTGAATCCCTATTTAAATAATAAAAACAATAATATTATAAGTAATAGCTACAATTTAAATATTATAAAAAGACCATCCACACATTATACACCATTAGCATATACACCCACTCTCACACATACACATACACACATTACACAATCATACTCACTCTATCACACTTACACACGCATAATACATACATACATACGATGATGAAATTTCATTAATTTGTTAATTTTCAATGTCAGGCAGCGAATTACATAAAATACTGTACAGTTATTGGGTACCACCAATAGCTTTCTTCTGTTACTCCATTTATGATATTTTTCGTATTTATTTTTTCTCTTTTTTAATAGATTGTATCTCAACAAACCATAATATTGTGTCAATGATAGGAAGGTACTGGCTTCTGTAACACAGGTTCTCCTATTTCAGAAGTCAGGGCTACATTAATGTTTGTATTGGTGTTTGTTTCAATAAAAAACTTTTTCATTTTCATTTTTCATCCCGGATAGTTTCAGTTTTCTAATTTGAAGTCTCCGGCAATTGGAGTTTCTATCAAAAGAATCCGAGGTATCCCCGAACAATAAAGTTAGGTAGTACTCAATAACTTACACAGTAAGATTATGCACACCACTAATTAAGGCGTAAAGCATGTTCTTTACCGTCATACAACCATTTTGAGTGTAATGAAATTCATAACTGTACTTTTCAATTATTTACGAGTGCCATACTCTGACATTCTAATAATTATAATTTGATGCCTCCCACGCTGTGCTCTTACTGTCTGTATACTTAGCATTTTTTGCGGTACTTCAAATACTAGACGAGACCTACTTTTGGTAATTTGATATGTCAATATGTCATATCAAGACCCAGATGCGCGACATATAATGGTCTCCCGTTACCACGATCTTAGTCGACCATTTAGGTCGAATCGTCGGGCATAAATAAATTTATCCAAAAAAATATTCTTCCAGTGGGGACCATGAGTTTAAAACTTACGCACTCGATATCGCCTACGTAATTATGTTTATGAAAAACTTGTACAGCGCCGCTGGTGGTTAAGAGAACAACTAAAATCGGCCGTATAAAAAAAAACTCGATAGGTTTTTAACGTAAGTATGTTTTCGATAGCCAACTGATGGTAGGCCCTCAGATCGGTATTGTTCGCGAAGATAATAAACAGTATTATGTAAAATATTTCATAGCATGTCCCCAATATAGTTAAAATCCGTTAAAAGCTATAAAATTAGAATTGCAGTTTCTTGTCATACAACAATAAAATCTGTGGATTTTGGTCAAAATAAAATAAAATAAACCCTTTTTTCCCAGCGATCGCCTGGCTAGTGGTCCCGTTCAAGTCCCCTGACGCTGACACATTCCTACCGCTCTACTCATGGAGGCTATACCTTGCCTTGGGAAGCATCCCGGGCTTCGTCAGCGGTTTATGGATGCTGACGCTGCCGGAGAGCCCTCGTTTGCTGACGGACACCAACAGGAGCGAGAAAGCGCTCAAAGTACTCGCTCAGATACACAAGAAGAACCATACTAAAGGGGCTGAGTTCAAGGTGGGTGGATCAGATTATTTAGAATATTATTAGAATTATTCACCACTTGCAAATACACTACACACTCATTTTACACACTCACACGTTATTAAGACTAAAACACTACATAACCAACTTCTACAGTTCAAACTTATATATAGCAAATACTTTCTACTAAGTAAAAATGCTCATAAAAATGATGAAATTAGTAATGTCTTTCTGGCAGCATTGTATTTATTTAATTATAACAATCATAAAACGTCATTCCACTTAATCATTAGTATGCGTCAAAGTTATCTATATATTACCTAAATATGATAAATAGAAATTCTATAGCCGTAGAATTGGACTCATTTTCTGCTGCTCTGGCATACAAATGCGACACTGAAACTTGTGACTCATACATTAAAAAGAAAAATAAATCCCTAAATATTATTTGTCAAAATATAAGAAGCATATATAAAAATATAGATAATTTCATAGCACAAGTAACTCGATTCAATACAGAATTTGACATCTTCGTACTTACGGAATGCTGGCTTAATGCTTACAAAAACATACCCGACTTACCAAACTACTGTTCATATGTTTCCCGCAAATGTTTAAATCAGAACGATGGTATAGTTATATATATTAAAAAAGATATAAAATGTACGGTGAGTGAACCAGAACCAGTTGGTGGAAATTTTCTCACATTGAAAATAAATCCTGATATATTTATTTTAGCCACATACAGATCGCCATCCTTTCAGAATGTTGATAGTTTTCTAAATTCAATAGACACCATATTACGACCCGTCAATTCCAAAAATGTGATGCTTGTTGGCGACATAAATATCGACATTAAAATTAATAATATCGATAGGCATAGTGCTTCATATCTTGATCTTACTGCGGAATTGGGTCTACTTCCAGGTCACTCTTTTCCCACTAGGCTTAATAATTGCCTCGATCATGTAATGCTGAGGACAGTTGTGAGAGCTACTGTGTTCGTCATCGAGACTACAGTTACAGATCACGATTCTGTCGTGGTGAATCTGCCACTAACATACAACATTAGGCCTAGAACCAAAAGTTATAAGAGAATCAACTTTAGTGGTGCAACTGACTATCTTAGGGAGGTGGATTTCTCTTTTATTGATCTATCATCCGACGCGAATACGGCCGCTTTACGATTTGTCGAGATTCTGACTTCAGCTATAACCACCAACACTGCTATTGTCCAAATTTCAAGTCGAAAAAGATTGCTAAAGCCCTGGATGACACCAGGCCTATTAAGATGCACTAAACATAGGGATAAACTCTGCAAAAAATTTAAAAAAGATCCTGAAAACTACATCCTTGAAGTATCGTATAAACGTTACCGAAGTTTTTGTAATAATATTTTACGAAAAACCAGGGAAAACTACGAAAAGTACCAAATAAATACGGCAAAAAACAATAAAGAAATCTGGAACGCCATAAAAACAGTAGTCGACTTTTCGAAACCCAAATCAACCGCATCTGAACTTCTATCATCTGAGGACACAGCTGAAAACGATATTGAAACGATTAACGAGTATTTTTCTAATATAGGTAAAAACCTAGCTGACGTCATTAACCAGACGACAGAAAGTCCTTATGCGATGTCCAACATGAGTGCTCCCGTTTTGAATTCTATGATTCTAATTCCCCCAGATGAAGCCGAAGTTGAATCTGTTATAATGAATTTAAAGAATGACAGCGCTACAGGCTGGGACTGTATACCGACAAAGTTCTTGAAATTAGCGAGAAGTACCATAATTCCACCCCTAACGAACCTAATCAATATGTGTTTTAACCAAGGAGTATTCCCAAAAGTATTTAAAAGGTCGTTAATTACGCCCGTCCACAAGGGTGGATCTCGAAGTGACGTGTCAAACTATAGGCCTATATCAGTTTTATCATCTCTATCTAAAGTTGTGGAAAAGGTACTTAATAATCGGTTGGTGTCATTCCTTGAACAAAATTCTATTTTATCCGATTCCCAATTTGGTTTTAGACCCGGTAAAAGCACTGATGATGCCGTAAGTCAACTCACTGAGTGCATTACTAAAAATACGGATTCGGGAAACAAATGTTTAGGGGTCTTCCTTGATTTAGCCAAGGCGTTTGACACGGTGTCGATTTCTACACTTGTGGACAAATTGAATCACATAGGTATTCGTGGCAATGTTTTAAGCATATTTGAAAACTTTTTAACCGATCGCACTCAACAAGTCAAAATTGATGACCACCTGAGCACGGACGCCCCAGTAACCTATGGAGTGCCACAAGGCAGTATTCTTGGTCCAAGCCTCTTTCTTGTGTACATAAATGACTTATGTCAGCAAAAACTATTTAATGGTAAAATATTTACTTATGCCGATGATACTGCATTGGTCTTTTATGGTAAATCATGGGAGGAGGTACAGCGTACTGCCAACATAGGTTTAAATAAAATATGGCATTGGCTTAGGAAAAACTTCCTAACGCTCAACGTCAACAAAAGTACCTTCATTCAATTTTCATTCGCGCACACTGCTCCACCGGAACTTAAACTACAGGCTCATTCTTGCACCGGTTCAAAAGATTCCACAAACTGCACATGTTTAAGTCTAACAAGATCGACAAACGTAAAATATCTTGGTATAATCTTAGACGAAAAACTAAACTGGCGTTCCCACATTAACATTTTGACTTCCCGAACTAGAAAACTTATTTGGATTTTCAAGAAATTAAGGCATGTAACAAATTTTGAGCTCATTCGACAAGTGTACTACGCAATAGTGCAGTCAATTTTGAGTTACTGTGTGGGGGTGTGGGGTGGTGCCTGTAAAACGACCTTGATTGTCTTGGAACGGGCTCAGCGATCGCTTCTGAAAGTAATGGCCTTCAGTCCATACAGATTCTCTACAAAACTTCTTTACGAAAAGTGTGGAGTCTTATCTATCCGTTGTCTGTATGTATTGAATGTCATTATGAAGCAGCACAAAATTACTCCATTGTACAAACATAACGCACGTAAAAAACCCCGTACTATTAGAAATGTTATAAACCCCATAAAAACTCGTACAGCTTCTGCAAAACGACAACAATGTAGTATGAGCATACATTTATATAATAAAATAAATAAGATCCTTAACATTCATCATTTAAATGGCTTTGAAGTTAAACATAAATGTAAAAGTTGGTTACTTACATTAGATTATTTTGAAACTGAAAAACTGCTAACAACTACATAACAAAACACTTGCACACACACATTCATACACAAACACATAACACATTCATACACAAACACATAATCACTTATATACACAAAACATGTTATAAGGTATATAATTAGGATTTCATATAAATATTGTATTGTATTATATTCAGCTTAATAATGACTTAATTGTAACATGAAACTTTAAATTATGAAACAGAAGAGGGAGTGAGCACTGATTACTGTACTACAGGCATGTACCTGACACGGGAATCAGGGTTTCGTCATTACTTTGTACAATGTTTTATGTCAATAAAGTTTATTATTATTATTATTTTGTGTATATATTGTAAATATATTCTCCCTTTTTGAAGGGGTTCATTTCAATTTTGCGGCCTTTGGGCAAGCAAAATTGAAAGTTTATGTACTTGACTCTAAATCTAATTGTAAAAATTTTCGGACAATTCGGCATGTGTTAAGGATTGCAGCTTTTTGGAGGGTAATATAGGTGTACTTTGGAAGGTTTAAATTCTGTAGACTAATGTGTAATTGCTTGGGTATGACTCCGGTGGTGGACACAACTATTGGAACTATAGTTACCTGGTTCATCTTCCATACTCGTTTAATTTGGTCTTGTAATTCGGTATATTTTCTTACTTTCTCTACTATTGTGGACTGAATATTGTTAGTATTAGGGACTGCTATATCTATTATGTAAGTGTGTTTTTTATGTTTATCTACAAGAGTTATGTCAGGCCTGTTGTTGTATATTGTGTTGTCGGTGAGAATTGTGCGATCATAATATAGTTTATAATTAGAATTTTCTAACACATGTTGTGGGACGTATTTGTAGTAGGGAGTATGTAAGTCGTTATTTAATTTGTGTTTTTGTACTAGTTTTTGATGAATTATATTAGCAAGTTGGTTGTGTCTGTAGGTATAATCATTCTGGGTTAGTGTGATGCATGCTCCTGTTATGTGTTGAATTGTTTCTGGTTTGTTATTACATTTTCTGCAGAGATCATTTTGAAGAGAACGGTCTTTTAAAATATACTTTCTGTAATTTTTTGTGTTTATCACTTGGTCTTGTATGGCAATCGCAAATCCTTCAGTCTCTGGAAATAGATCTCCTGATTCAAGCCACTTATTAGAAGCCTCCTTGTCGACATGGGCTTGGTCCAGATCGTGAGGGTGTCGGCCATGCAATTCTTTTTCCTTTCCATCTTCGATGCTTTTTCTTCTTTTCTTTCGGTTTTATCAATTGGTTCTACTTCTGTATTTATGCTTATTGGGGTATGATTATTATCTATTGCAACTATTGTTTTATGAAGAGTACTGTTATTTTGTTTATCTTTGAAAAAATCTCTTAAGTTAGTTATTTGTGTATTGTGTAAATGTATTATTTCTATAAGACCTCTTCCACCTTCCTTCCTTGGTAACGTTATTCGCTCTATTGCTGATTTCGGATGATGATGTCTATGTTGTGTAAGAGTTGTCCTTGTTTTAATTTCTAACTTATGTAATTCTGTCTTCGACCATTTAATGACACCAAAGGAGTAAGTGAGCACTGGTATTGCGTAAGTATTGATAGCTTTAAAGAGATTTTTACCTGATAACTGTTTTTTGCAAAGTGAATGAATTCTATTGTAGTATTCTGATTTTAATTGGTTCCTGATTGATATATGTTCAATAAGAAGAGATTGTTTGTAACCCAAGTATTTATATAATTCGCCTTTTTTCATAGCTTCTATACATTCTGTTTCTCCAATTGTGTAATTACCATCAATAATCTTGCCTTTTAGTATGTTGAGCTTTTTACATTTCTCTAACCCTAAATCCATTCTGATGTCACGAGAAAATGTGGTAGTTAAATCCAATAGTTCAGTCATGTTAGTTTCTTTACTTGCGTATAGTTTCAAATCATCCATGTAAAGCAAATGGGATAGTTGGTGGATGGTGCGTCTGTTATTTTTAATTTCAAAGCCTAATTTACAATTATTTAGTTCGTTTGAGAGTGGATAGGCAAAACCATAGCGGGCTCAAAATTATTATTAATATCCTGTATTGAGACTATTCTAGGTTTTGAGAGGGCTTACATTATAGGTTTATGTTAGCCCTTGAAATAGGTTTTCTTGCTAGAGCTAGCAATTGCTAGCTCTAGCAAGAAAACCTATTTCTCGGAAATCAAGGTTGTAGCTGCTTAGCTCTTCTTAAATTGTTATGGTATTCTGAACATTTTTATCTTGGCTCTCTTTCTTTTGATTTTAATTATCGTTATTTTTAATAGTAGTAAATATAGTATATGGTACTTTTTGCTATGGCACACCCAGACTGTATGACTTGGCTCATTTATAATGTAGGTATAACATGATGGTTCGTTTAAAAAGAGCGACTATCGAGTTTCTTGCCGGAGTCTTGTCGGTAGAATCGGCGTTCCGAACCGGTGGTAGAATCTTATTATTACTAATGTGCGTGGAAATTGCCTATATAAATAAAGACATTTTGATTTTGAAAATATGTCAATCCATCCAGTTTTGAGAAAAATATGGCCAATAATTTGCCTCTAAATCGAATTGCAGATAAAGAAGTTAATACAAGAAGATATCTTTGTGGCGAAGACCCTCGGCGGTGAAGAGAATAGGACTAAGGAACTGTTCATGGGAGTGCTGAAGGACCTCAAGATGTTTGTCTCCAAGACCTATGCGTTCAAGTCCAGTCTGATCCTGTTCGTCTTCTTCGCTAATATGGCTGCGTGAGTATTTTTAATTTGTTAACTTTGATGCATTTTGTTTCAGGACTTGGAACCTGTTTACGTAAACAATATATTTTCATTCTATTTAATGCTCGATTAAAAGTTAATGAAAATAATTATTGAAGTTCTTTAAAATGTACAATAATAGGGTATTTGACATTTTTTTTATTTTGATATAGTTGGATGGACCACTCGAATACAAAGACACTGTTGAAAGTATCACTTTGATATCTCGATAACTCGACGAGATATTACAATTTTAGTTGCACATTGAGCTCAAAAACGCTCCATACAAACGTCCACTGGCGTGTGACGTCACACGCTTGTTCCTTGTATGCAGCGCCTAGGAAGTTTGTTAGGCAGGTTCTTCAAAAATTGCGTTTATGGATATGTTTTCATAATAAAAGATGTTACTATATAATTCCACCCAAGTTTAAGCGTCTTTTGCTGTCTCTTTCGCCAAAAATTCAATTTTCGATTTAATAAATAATATTGATTTGCTTAAATCTTACTGCTTATCATAGAAATGGCAAGCATGACAACCACAGTCAAATACCCTATTGGGTGTAGCATTTGTTGTCGTGGTTTTGTTTGATTTTACTTGTAATTGATGCTTGTATGTACAATGTAATAACGATAAACGTTTCGTTTGCAAGCTTCAAATCTAGTTATGCCCGGCACTGTTCAAAGCGAGTGATAGAATGCATCTTTTAAATGTGCAATTATGAGGTATACTGTCATTACAAAAACGGACGTTATCTTTTCAGTGGTTTCGGCCTAAATCTTTGGATCCCGGAACTGCTCCTTCGGATGCAAGGCAAGGAGTGCAAGTACGTCCGGCTGAACGCGTTACCAGAGAACGCGAAGCTGGTCAACGCCACAGAGGCGACGAGGATCTTCGACAGCCGGGAAGTAGCTGGGTCCAACAACAGCTTCCAGGAAATAGCTGGAGTGGAACCCTGTATTAGTGACATTCATAACGATGTGAGTTGGGGTATTTGGTCTTTGGAATTGCTTGCTTACTCTATAAGTAAATTTGCCTTTGACGCGGTGTTTATGTCGCAGTCATCTGGTTAAATCAGCGATTTGATTGGATCACTAGCGCGTTCATTGAATGACGACGTTCAATTGAATGACTAGGTCGAATGTTGAATGAACAATCCTCACTCAACGTCCAACAAGTTAGCGGATTGAAACATAGCCCGTTGTAGATAGCGGACCTAAAATCAGTCAGGTGATTGTAATTTAGTTCATTTCTTTTCCACTGCGGCTTTAGTGCTCGTCAAAACAAAGATGGCGTCAAACAGCTGGTACAGATCTAATCGAATAGCACTGGGTTGATAAAAAAATTATGGCAAAACTGCCTGGTTATTAAGGTGTGTTATGTCATGTCCTCATTTTTTAATCTAAAGTTAGTTATGTTTTAAGTTGCGAACTTATGGTCACGCTAAGCAAACATTACAAAGCCAGCTTTATCTCATTCAACGACTACGCTAAATGACGTTCAGTCAAGATGTTGAACGTTATATTCAACATCTTCACGAGTTGTCCTTTAGTCATTCAATTAAGCGTCGTCATTCAATGAACGCGCTAGTGATCCAATCAAATCGCTGATTTAACCAGATGACTGCGACATTTATAAGAATAGACCATAAAATATCGGATCAAGTAGGTATTTGAATATCGGGTTATTTTTTAATGTTTTCCTAGGGATTAAAATCTAAGCATCATTTATTACGCTTTGATTAATTTTTTTGTGACACAGTCTATTAGTTTAACTACGAACATAAGATAAATCTAGCGTGTTTTTTTGCTCTCACAACAGTTGGTTCATCGGTCATGTTGGATTGCGCGTCTCAACGTATTATTAGAGTATGGGAATAGAGAGTGCACTTCTGTTTGCGCGCAGAATTGTGCACTATAATATGTCTACTACACTTGGCTGATCTCAAGTGAGATCGGCCACCATGGCTCAAATCGGTCGGGACGCCTTATACTTACCTTCATTGTCAATGCCTATTATCATCATCATCATTATCATCATCAGCCCATCCCTGTCCATTGCTGGACATAGGCCTCCCCAATGACTGTTATTTTACGAGTTAATTCTGCCCCAGGTATTCACATCAGGCTTAATCGTCGGTGCATGCTGCGTGCTAGGCAACGCAGCATGCGCGCTACTCTGCGCTCGCGGCGGCGCGCGCGGCGTCCGCAGTTCCGCAGCGGCATGCGCGCTCACATGCGCGTTGGCTTGCGCGTTCCTCGCTGCGTCTGCGTGCGCGTGCGCGGAGAACAACAAGATGGCGGTCGCTGCCGCTGCGGCGTTGAACGCGGCTTCGCTGAACGGGAATGTGCTGTTGATTCGGTTGTTGCTGCACGCGTTGCCGGCTAAGCTCAGGTAAAGATTTTAAACGCTTGAGTATGTTTTGAAAAACTTAGAGTACGTACGATGTTTGTCATTTGCGATCCTGTAGTTTTAATGGGTCTACGGTAGCTCTTTACGTAGTTTTTTAAAACTGAAGCGACCGAATTTTTGGTCGTATGGTTAAATTACGGTATCCTTGTTTTTTTTTGTCGCGGTGAAATGGGTTACGCACCGTCACTGGGAAAGGGGGTTCTCTCCCGGCGACTAAGAAAAGATGATAAATGCCAATCACTGCTCCTGGGCGAAGTACAATGACAAGGGGGTCTACCGACTAAAACACCGCGGTATACCTCATCGCCTTGACGGAGTCGTGGTTCTTTGGCTTAGCCCTTAACGGTATCCTAATTTTACTGAGGTATTTATAATAAAGCGTGTAACTTATTTAATAGGAGCTCATGCGCTCTATCTTGCTCTTACTCTATGTACGGTTATTATTCTACCCTTATAACTAACTCTGGTACTCTCTACAATATCTATTTAGATATTAAGACAATCAGTTCTCTTCACTGTCGCTGCGCAAGACCCTATATAGATACTCCCGCTTTATACTCCGGTAAAGTTTTAATTTTTTTTTACGTTTACTTTCCAGTGGTCTGGGTGTGTGTTGGGGGGCGTGGTGGGGGCGCGCGGGAGGCGTTGCCTCCAACCTGGCTGTGGGGGTCCTGCTGGACTACTCCTGTCCTGCCCCCTTTATTGCTGTAGCCGCTTTATTATTAGGTGAGCCACAATCCTTACTAATATTATAAATGCGAAAGTAACTCTGTCTGTCTGTTACGCTTTCACGCATAGAGTACTGAACCGATTTAAATGAAATTTGGTACAGATATAGTGCAGAGCCTGAGAAATAATTCAGGCTACTTTTAATCGACTGCGCTATAAAGAAGTAATGTTTTACCCGTTAAACATCTCTACGCGAATGAAGTCGCGGGTGGTAAGCTAGTAATCTATAAACTACTCTATAATCTGTTGACCCGTGATGATGGCGCTTGCAACGGTGCTGAAATATCAGGAGCTAGTTAATATAAAACAACATGGTAAGTATCCCGGAAATGTAATAAAGTTAATTGTGCTACTTTTACCATGAACGTTGAACAAGTACCATAAATGCTTATTTAAAAAACAAAGAAATGTGTCGTAATAATACCGTAGGTGCATATGCAGTGAGGATAGATATAATATTTTAGTAATTACAGACTTTTGCGCTATTGTCAAGTTGTGAATTCACAACAATCACTCTTTAGACCGTAAAAAAAATTATTAAAAAAGAAATAACCTACCTGCAACATGATTGCAATTTAGTTACTTCACTTTTGCTATAGTTGTATATAAGGCGTTTTATTATTTTACCCGATATTCCAAACGGTTCACTTTTGGTCAACCCAACCTGCAAAGATCACACGAGGTCAAAGGTCACAATGACCTCCAGAGGTCGCGGCCAAAAGTTTAATTTCGCCTAATAACAGAGCAAACATAAGCTCAAGGGTCAAAGCAATCTATCTAAATCGAAGGGACACGTTGACGGCTTCCCAATATGGAAGGTGTATGTTTTGTCTATGGAAAGTAGATGCAAACAATAAACTAAGTGTGTGGCACTTCTTTCTATGAATATGACATACATTCATTCATTCATTCATTTTCAGACATTGTCTTACTACTTACTATCATTCGGACATATTTTTTAACTGTGCTTCCTACTACTAGTTCTTGATAAAATTAAAATGTCAAATCTTACCTACTCTACGTCAGGTAGAGTGAGGTCATTTTGTTAGCAAAGCAAAGAAATAGAGTCTAATACTTGTTCGTAATGTTATTTTGTTCCTATAAATAAACATTTGGATTTTGCATTGAAATTGGCACTGATATAAATCTCCATTATTTTTGCGATGGAGCCCATAGACCAAAAAAGTTCTGTATTGAACTTGGCTCTCCTTTTTTAAACTTATGTATGTAGTGGTATTTTGGCATTATTTCCGGGTATTAACATGTGACGATTTGAACTTGTCTTTTTTTATTTATTTGAGATTTGTACTGCTGTGCACTGCGTGCTCTTCCTGATAAGGCATCTGCGGAAGACCAGAGCTTCGCGAGCGAATGCCTTTTCAGTTACCATTGCACATGCACATTGATGTTTCTTGTTTATTTTGAACTAGCTTTCCGCCCGCGACTTCGTCCGCGTAGAGACGTTTAACGGGTAAAACATTACTTCTTTATAGCGCAGTCGGTTAAAAAGTATCCTTTCCTAGGCTCTAGACTATATCTGTACCAAATTTCGTTCAAATCGGTTCAGTAGGTACTCTATGCGTGAAAGCTTAACAGACAGACAGACAGACAGAGTTACTTTCGCATTTATAATATTAGTAAGGAATTGTTTAATAATTGTAATTTAGTAACCGCATAAAATATTTTTCTTCTTTCTTTTCTTTAAATAGCATTAAAAACCACAAATAAATTTTCAGTGTCAATCGGTGCCATCTTGGTAATAAAAATAGACGATCAACAACCACAGCAAGAGGAAGAAGAGAATGATCAAGAGAAGAACACGGGCCTGGACAGATATATATCTACTCACATGTAGACATATGTACTACAGTGCCAAGCGATAATCCACGCTAATATCTTAGCCAGAAGGGACGAATTCGTTTCTCGAAGTTCAACTTTTTATGAGGCATTTACTGACCTGGTGCCAATTTTTTTTTTTACAAGTTATGCTTTGAATGTTTCAGTCTGAAAGTTTAAATGAGTTGGTAACTTAATCGTGTAGTCTCCTGTATTTCAGAAATTAATATATTCCGGAAACTAACAGCATTATGTGCAAGAAATTTAGATAGATCGGAATAGACTGACATGTTTTTGTTTGAGAAAGAAGGCCTATCAAGAATTATCAGTAATGGAATGGAATAGAGGCCAACTCAAAATAAAATAAATACCAATAATCGCATTTTCATAAATTTGAAACTGTAGCGTAGTATATTATTATAAGTAATAGTGATTCTATTGAAATTTGTAGCATTTTGAACTCCAAAACAATCGGTTTGAAAAAATAATTGCGTAAGTACCGAGAAAGAGTGGCTTCTCAGTTTAAGCCACAACTTGTGCACACCGTGAATTTTCAGTGGTTGTTTTCCCGTAGCAGATCGATTTACTTTTAGTAGTACTATCAAATTATGCTAATTATTTCTTGAAAATCATTTTTTTTAATTAAAAAAAACTAATCATCCAATTCGAAAGCGTGAGACTCGAGTTCTTATAAGTTATGTGACGTAATCAGGTACTTGCTTGCCACATAATCGATAATATTAAAGCTCAAGAAACTCTAAGCCTTAAGTACCTAATAAAACGGTTCGTGCCTGCTTTCGAGTTGCGTTTATCCCTTTCGTAAAACCAGTGTCATCCCTTTCCCAAAATCAATAAGATTGAAATAAAAAAAAAACTGCACATATCTATTTTACTACCAAGATAATAATCATTTTACTGCGGGAAAACATTTTACTGCGAGAAAACAACAACTAAAATTTCACGGTGTATATGAAAAAATGGTACTAGTTTGTTTATAAATTCATTATTATGTCCTATTTGACTAGTGAATGGCTTATGTATTGACCGTCACACTAGTACAGACTGACATTAACTAGTACATCGATATGTAAGTAAGACTGGTGTGTGGATGGTGGGTGAGCGAAATACTAGTCCAAAATGAACTAGTATTCGTGTAGTAGTTTACCCATTATATTTATTGTGCCTTAAAGCTTTGCGAGATAATCCAATGCACAAAATATCAGTTCCTTTTAATTGTAAGGATGAAATATAATTTTGTAATAAGTAGCTAAAAATGTCATACCTAATTATTGTTATATTTCTGTTCTCAATTTTTATACTATTTACTAAATGTTAAACTGAAGCAAAAATTAGATTAGCTATTTTGATAATGATGCATGAACAAATTGCATGATCTCTAATTGTTAAATTCAAACATGAATTATTATAAATAAAAGAGCTTATATTTCAATATAAAATATCGCATATATTTTAATGTCGCAAAATTAAAACGAAACTTTTATAACAAAAAAATAATAAAGTATTGATAATATTTTACAAACTATAAAGTTAACAAAAAACATTGTATACAATCTATTTTTGGTAAATTGTAAAAAATATACATACATACTTAAATATCATCCGAACTGTGATTTGAAAAAGCGTATAGGCAACTAAACTTAATTAATTATTCTAAGATAAGGTATGTTTTATATGTTAGCTGTAAGTAAATAAAGTTCAATTAAGTATTTATTCGTAATTTTGCCTTTAATTTAAGTATAACATAAGTTGTAAAACAGCTAACTATTGACTTGTACCAACCTACTTAAAGTACAGGATCAGTTTCTTGGCATTAGGTAAAAATAAGTTGGTAATTTCAGGGCAGGATAAGATATCTACTTAGCTTTTTTTCATTCTAATTTCCACAACGACCTTACTTATGACGTCTTATTTTAATTTTATAAAATTAAAAGCAGATCGAACTAACGATTTCGTCTCATAATACTAGATTCTACAAAAACCACAAGCGAATTATGATATCTATACGTTATTGTCCACACAAGGTATTTAAGACTGTGAATCTGTCCATTTACAAAATTATAAAAAAAAACAGCTTTCCTATCGATTTCAGCGACAGTAAACAACCATTATAAAAATGCCTTTTTCCAATTCAATCAATTAGTCAAATCAGCTAGTACAATAAATCTAAAACTAATAATAGTATTCTAAAATCACAGACAATTTCATTTCATGTTTATCTTAAACGTAAGGAGGATCACTTAACCCTGTTAAATGTTCGTTGATTTCACAGGAGCTTTGTCAGGTGGGAGGAACCAAGCCGCCAATACACTGCCTGAAAGTTTAATTAAAAAAAAAAATTGCAAAGTACGTAAATTGTTAACACTGATGAATTGAACCAGTGACATGACATGGAGTAGCATGGAGCATCGAGCATTAAGCTAATCAGTTGTACACCACACAAAATGTGTGCGAAATCGAAAAAAAAGAACTTAAGTCTTTTGCAGAGTATATTGAAAAATTAATCACACACATTGTGTGTAATAACTAACTTATTGAAATCTATTCTTCTGCAAATAGTGCGATTATTTTTCAGCTTAATTAAAAAGCTTTCTATTATTTTTATTGCTTGGCTTTCGTGTTGTTGACAGTAAAACAGTATGAAATAGTTTTTAATATGAGGAGTGCAAGGGTGGCTCCAAATGGTTAGTGTAATATTACACACGGTGGGGCTCGCCAGTTCTGTTTCTTGAACTTGGCTTGACACGCTACCGGGTCTAGATATACTACCAGATTATTTTAGTAGGTAAGTTGACCTAGAGCTACGGATATTATATGATAAATGACACTTACTCATGACAAGCAACGACCACATGTAGAAGGTGAGCTGGCAGTAGTTGAAGATGAGGTTTCCAACCAGGTTGATGCCAATGAAGGTACTCGTCCGACCCACCATGATGCTAAGGCACGCCACCATACCTCTGAAGATAATCAAAATAATAATAGTTATATTTCGGATCATCCTTTGCACATACATCATTCTTATCAATCAAATATTACTCATTAGAAAACTGAAACTATCCGGGATATTTACAAGCAAGCGGCATGATGAAGTTCACCCGTGATCATGGCGTTTGCAACAGTGCCGAAATATCGGGAGCTCATTAAACAAAACAACATGGTAAATATCCCGGACAGTTTCAGTTTTCTAATGTGTGTAACCATGACAGATTAAAATCAATTATCACTCGTTAAGATATAGGACCCAAAGGCAGAAGAAACCCAAACCGTTTTCCAAGGGTCTGCACGTGATATTAGGCCTAGTAAATACATAGCTACTTACTGCCCGACCTTTCGCCTGGGTTACACCAATCATGGTCGCGAGCAAACTGTAAGTAGCTACTCGTATGTATTTGCTACTTCTAATCCTAAGACCTATAAAGACAAGATCGACGATATAATAATTTATGATTTTATTCCCATATTCATTTCGTTGATGATGTTTGAGCTAAAACCTGGAAATTTCATTAGAAAAGACAGATATATTGCATGATAGACAAACAGAAATTATAAATTTTAAAATTGGAAAAATTCACATGCCCATCTGTACGGGGACTTGAACCACATCGGTCTTTAGTAATCGCGGCTACTGCTCTAACCTTTATGTTACCCAGGCGTTATGTCGTTATTGTGAATTACTTATCTATTCCCGTAAGCGACGGGCAATAGCGGTGTTATTACTGTTCCAATTTTAAAATTTCCATTTCAGCTCAAAAAAGCACTATAACCATCAACACATCTATTGAAAATCTTACCTATAAGAAGTAGGATACAAATCGACGAAGTACGACGCCAGAATGCCCATTCCGAGACACGTGCAAGTGAATACCACGAAGAAGAACACACTGGACATGGCTTCCGGGGTCACGTTGAGGATGATCCCTGACGCAGCGGACAGGGACAGAATGCAGATCAGCACCGCCTTCCGACGGTTCGGGAGGTAAGAGATGACGAAGTTGAAGAACGAGAAGACGGATTGCGAAGCGATCAGCGTCAGCATTACGTTCTTTTCGATTGTTCCCACGCATATCTCTGGTGTCTGGAAGTAGATGAGGATGTATTTATAAATGAATTGCACTTCATTGTACTACATAATACGGTTCAAGGCGGTTTCTTACAACAAAATATGTTTATAGAACCTGTTAGGCACATGAATATAAAAGAGGGGCGTGAAAGAAACATTAGTCGTATCGTGTAAAATACAGTATCGTGTGAAATACAGAAAGACTACACCCACAGAAGTGTAGATTTCCTGTATTACAAAATTCCTTCCAGCTTTATACAATTAGAAAAACACAACGCTTGCCAGATTCAAACGCTTTGCACAAGCTTCGATGGTAATTCCATCTATTGCCAAAAAGTAAAACAAAAAGACAAGTGGACTGTAAAGGGAGGATATTATCAGGCACTGGTTGAAAGTGTTTTGCTGCTGGAAGTGAAAATACATTTTGATAGTCGAGATATAGGACAGTGGAGTATTCTGGATTTCTGGATGGCGACGTAAATATGTTTTCTTACACATTTATTTATTTATTCAGTTTAGAAGTCCCCTTATTATTTTATAACAGAAGTCGTTTCTTCAGACCCTAGAAAACGCCATCTAGCGAAAGAAGTTTGCACTTTCTGTGAACTGACAGATAATGATCGACTATGTTTATGTGTAAAACGTTCATTAATACCAAAAATTATAGGTATTTCATTCTAGTGTTTCATGTTTTCAACACCAATGAGATAAAGTAAATAAAAATAATTTGAAATATAACCCGAAGATTATCTGTATGTAAAATACAGATAATCTTCGGGTAAACTAACTAAACATACATTACCTACCTACATTAATTAGTATGGTATTTCTTATTTGCCTTAAGTTTCAAACGTCATCTACTTGTCCAGTCTTGGAATGTTCGTGTCAGTATTCCCCACTCAATGTCGTCAACGTAAAACTTACAAATTCATTATAGTGGAATGACACAATTTTCCGTATATTCGATATGTGGGAAAGTCCATAGAAAATATATCTAGATAAAGTTTATCTAAAGTATAAAACTCACTAGATATAATTATTTCTAACACATTTAAACATTGTGAGTTGTAACTTTTAATTCCACTAATATAGAAATCTACTAGCGGCCGCCCGCGACATCGTCCACGTGAAATAGTGAATTTTGCCAGTAATGATTTATTAAAATAGCCTTGTAAAATTTGCTATTTATTAGTGAAAATCCCGTTGAAATTTGTCGAACCGTTTCGGAGACTAGCGAGAAAAAAAATGTATTTTTGTTATTGGTGCCCGATATAGATTCATACCCATTTAGTAAAAAGTCGTTATTTTAATATTACAAACAGACACTTCAATTTTATTTAGTTGTATAGATACGTCTCTCGTACGAATACATATACAAGATTGCAAATTCATGCCAAATGGCGCATGAAATTAGTCTACAGACATTATAGGTAAAATTTGTATTCCAATTCGCCGGGACCACTAGGGTCCCGGCGAATGTCATACCGCCAATACTGATTATTTTTCAATATTTTCTCATTGAAACTTTCTCTGGACTACGACGAACTTTTAAAACCAAAACCAGGTACCTAAATCGGTCCGGGCGTTCTCGAGTTTTAGTCAGACTAACGAACAGCAATTCATCTTTATTTATAAGAATAATAATATAATAATAATAATAAAAATCATTTATTTTTCTCTCCACAATAATAATAGGACAAGTTGATACAAGTGTTCTTAGTGCTAAATTATACAGTGCAAGTTAGTGGCCTATATCCTTGTGAGAGACTGGTGCCTGTGGGAGGTTTTAGAAAAACCTGTAGTACTGGTCACCAGGGCCCTCCCGCGGAAGTTGGGCAATTAACCTTATACAAGTGGTTGACAAATAAAGATATGTTAAATTAACAATTAGGTAAAAAGTTTAAACAAGAAAGAGGATATTACCCAGTTGGGTTTTCTTAAATGCTAAGGTGTGTTGTGGGTTGTGTGTGTGAGTGAGGTTTGTGAGTGTGTGTAAGGATATGTATGTAAATGTGTTTGATGTTAAGAGTGTGTCGGTGTGAGCAAGGGTGTGTCCCTATGTGTGTTTGTGTTTGCGTGAGTAAGTGAGTTATGTAGAGCAGGATGTTTTTAGTTAGTTAATTAATTATTTAAGTAATTCTAGGATCTTCTCAGTCTCTTCGTAATTTAAAGTTTTAAGGTATGCTATGGTTTTCTTTTTACATTGGAATTTATTTAAGGGATATATGTTTAATTTTTTGTTTAATTTGTTGTACAGGTGAGGACCGAGGAATGTAAACGTCTTTTGACAAAGAGCGGTGTTTCTTTTTTTTGAGAAGCACACTGAAAATTTTCTCCGTTTACCTTCGACACCACGAGGGTTATAGTCAAGCTGGGCATGTTGTTTGGTGATGGTATGAAGGATAAACGTTTGCCTGATTGTTAAGAGGTCCCAGAATTTGTACAGTTCGAAAGTAGGTGATCGAAAGGGCAGGCCAGCACTGACTTTTAGTACTGCTCGGTGTGCTCTCTCAGCCTCGATGAGGAAAGTTTTAGCTGAGCCTCCCCAATTTAATATGCAGTAGTTTACAAGAGACTGACAGAGAGCGAATAATGCCATTCTAATGACAGAGCGGTCGGCCAGGTTTCTGAGACATTTAACAAGGTTTATTTATAAGAAGAAGAAGATGACGTAGATTGTCTTTTTGAAATTCGATTTTTTTGTGGCATAAAGTAAGTTTTGAGATTAACTTACAATGGCAGTAAGAGTAGCATTAGTAGACGTGGCGTTAGCAACGGCAACAAGTTTAGGCGACTGGGTGGAGATTAGGGCACAGACGTTGCCCATGGAAGCACCTCCTGACTCCAGGGACAGCCTGATGATGTTCAGGATGTGCGGCAGCCATACCAGGAAGCTGTTGTTACTGGAAATAAAAAAGAACAGTTGGCGGACTTTTATTAACTTGCAAGTGTTAGGGATGACATTAAAACGATAACCCTGTAATGTATAATCTTTAAAAATTAATATAGAGATACGAGATACGTGTGGAGGCGTCTTTTGTTGTATATTTTATTACGCTGCGTTATTATTTTTTTTTATGTTTTACAACATCACATACTCATCATCTGATCTCGATTGAAATATAAAGCTGAAGAGCTTTTTTGTTTGTTTGAACGCGCTAATCTCAGGATCTACGGGTTCGACTTGAAAAATGGTTTATCCATCACTATTTTTTTGTTGGATAGACCATTTATCGAGGAAGGTTTTAGCTACATAACATCCAACGCTGCGACCAATAGGAGCAAAGAAACAGTAGAAATGTGAAAAACGCGGTCGTAGTCGCTGGCATAGCTAGTGTCAATAATATAATAATGACGTACACAATGGCGTAAATATCCGTTGAAGCCCATGGCAAAATTCATATTGTTTTTACACAATGTGTATGTGTGTTAGGAGTTGAGCTTCTCCTCTGACCGGGGGCAAAATCAAAATCAAAATCAAAAATCAAAATCAAAATTGTTTTATTCGCTTGTAAATCGGGTAGGTTACAGTATTGTGTAGATGTTAATTAAAATTAAAGTAGCTTAAAACCTACAATGTTCCAACTCCAACCAAAAACAATGGGGCAACTTCCAGCTGAGGGCCCGTGGTATTTTACCGACTTGCCAGCCTTTACTTACGCCACTGGACGTACCAGATCCAGTATTCGAGTATAGTTTCCGTGGTTTTCGTTTCTTAAAAACACTCGTTGCAGCATTTTTGTGTCGAGTGTCACTGGCCCTAGAACATTTGCCATGACAGCTATTCTTAGTATCTGACATGTAAGCCACGTGGCTGATGAGGCTTTTTATTTGTTTAGAACCACCGATCTCAGCGATTCAAAACCTTGGATTGGTATAGATCCAGTACGCAGCCCATCGTACGTTTGACTGACTCTTTGAAAGTGGTTAGTTACCCTGGCTGGCAGTTCCAAGAGTTGTCAGTTTGATTCCCACTCGGGAAAAATAAGTGTCTGGGTGTGAATATGTATCTAGTTGTGTATTTATAAATATCTATGTATGTATATCAGTCTCTGATGCCCATAGTACAAGCTCTGGTTAGTTTGGGGTCAGATGACCGTGTGTGGAAATGCCCCAGATATTTATCATCATGTCGAAGTCTATATCAACAAATCGAAGAGTGCTGCACCTGCACAATTACATAATAGGCCATAAAACCTGTTCTCACGTGATGTACACGACGAAGACGATGTAGAACAGCTGCAGTGTCCTCCAGAGGTATGGTGCGCGGAACAGGGGCGCACTCTGCTCGTACATCGCTCTGATGAGGGTTGACTCCTTCCTCACTGACGCTTCGTCCAGCTTCAGGGATTTCACCTGGAACAGAAGAAGGTAGGGGGTTGAGCTTTTTGGAATGTCTTTTAGGCTGCAAGTGAAACTGTGTTACAGAACCGGATACGAAATAATTAGATAACGTTGTGGTATTAAGAATTGAAGATGAATTGAAGATGTAGTGACTAAGGTTGAGAAAGGTATGCTTCTTAGATAGTTTGGTCATGAGGATGAATAAAAGGAATATATAGAGGAAATATAAATGAAAATGTCGACAGGGGAAGGCCATGACCAAATGGGAAAAAAATTTAAGAAGGGTCAAATCAAAAGTGCCCGTAATCGACGACCATGTATGAAGAGATTGATGGATGTGAAAGAAGCAAAAGTGGTACGCCAGGATCATAGCACATGTAAGGAAGTGATCTCTGCCTACCCCTCTGGGAAAAAGGCGTGATTTTATGAATGTATGTATGTTTCAGGCTGCAAACTGCATGCATGCGGTGGTGGTGGTGGTGGTGGCGACAGCACCATATATTTCTATCGGTAATCGGCGGTGGCGGTAGCTACCGCCATCGCTAGCGGATTTGTCCAGTTATAGCCTCACAATTTATTAGACAATCAAATACCGATACAATGAAATACATAATTTGAAAATTAGCGACAATTGCGCACGCTTGATAATAAATTCGAAATTTTTATACAATGTTTGAAATTAAGACCTGGTTCACAAAGCTCAAATATATAATTATTGTTTCTGCAGTATTTGACCGTTAGTAAAACTGTGTAAAATACACAGTGAAAATTTAATATGTGGTGAGTGTTCAAGAGCCAATATCGAGTAATAGAATTTATAATTTATTGTAGTCCATAAAGGTAATTTTATTTTGAATTTATCGTCAAATAATTTCTATGCATATCAAGTCAGGAATTTTACATTATTCTTGACATGTGAATCTATAAAAGCAATTTATCAGTGGCATACAATAATGCCTTGTTATTATCGTACAGTGATGGAGTGTGTAAGGCCTGTTCGTCCTAGTTTAGGGTAGGCCCGTGCCCCAGCAGTGGATACGTATATAGGCTGATAATGATGATAGAGCTCACCTCATATTCCGCCTTAGAACCTCGATGATTGATGCTGTACATGGACCTCAGTACATCCAAAGACTCCTCCGTCCTGCCACAGTTGGCAAGGAACTTCGGGGACTCGTGGAAGAAGTAGATGGCGATGGCTCCCAGCCCCGACGGGACAGCCAGGACGATGGTGAGCAGCCGCCAGGGTCGGAAGACCATGCCGAACCAGATGTCCACTTCGAAGTCCAGTTTTAGCGTCGGGTAGGTTAGCACTGGGAACGATTAGACAAGACAGACATTAGATTGTAGGGGTTGGATTTCCATTACATTTACAATGGATGGGACCTATCACTTTATGTAGTTCTGAGTGTGCAATCCAACCAACACAAAAGTCTTTTGAAGACGGCTAAAACACAATGTACTTGCTATTATTATTATGATACGTTAGTCCCATTATAAGAAGCAACATGTTATAATTACTTTACACTCCGGGGTAAAAACTAGGATATGTTCTGTAGAATAGACGTAACAAGACAGACACAGGCTCAGACTTCTGGGATCGGCTTATCCGAAACCAGAAGAATACAGGCACCTCTGACCCAAGGACATTATTTTTCATTAATGCATTTGGGGCATCTTCAGGGAGTAGGTGTATAAAGGTAGGAGACACAAAGATCCCTGAGGGTCGACGTGAACCGGTTAGACGGTCCCCACTTTATGATAAGATAAGGCGTTCTTTCTACGATGTTGTCGTTGTAAGACGTAGTGACAAACGCATAGTATTATAGCATTTTGATGAAGAGTAAAAAAATAAAGTATTCTAAACTTACTCCCAGCAGCAGCTGGTGACAATAGTATGAGGCAGGTCATCATCAGCATGTATTTGCTCCTCACTCTTTGGATACAGGACTCTCCGACCAGCGTGTATGTTGCTGAGTTGGCAGCGCAAGAACTAGAAAATACAAAAAGAAATCTTATGATCGAGTTCGAACTGGATTCAAAGCCAATGTGGAATGAATTTGGTTTTCAGAATTCACAAAGTGGGAACCCCAGGTGACTTTAGCGTATTCATGGATTCAATGTAAGACAGTAACACTAAATAGCTGGTTGTGCTCCACTATATTTTTGTAGTTTGAGATCGTTTTTGTAGTGGCTATGGTATTATCTATACTAATATTATAAAGCTGAAGAGTTTGTTTGTTTGTTTGATTGTTTGTTTGTTTGTTTGTTTGAACGCGCTAATCTCAGGAACTACTGGTTCTAATTGAAAAAATCTTTTTGTGTTGTTTAAAACATTTATCGAGGAAGGCTTTAGGCTATATAACATCACGCTGCGACCAATAGGAGCAAAGATACAATGGAAAATGTGTCAAAAACGGGGGAAAACGCGAACGAAGTCGCTGGCACAGCTAGTATTTTATATGCAGACCGATAGAGCATAAAATACATATGATCAATGCATCATTCTCCTTATAGGTACTAACTATTACTGTAGATAATTGCTTTATATCGATTTATCGCCCTTATGCAATGAGTTGGAGTCATATCGGTTCAACTATGTATGTTACTAAGAGCAGACTCGAACTATATCAGTCTGTATTCAGCAGCAATTAGTCGTGTGACGTAGACCGAGCCATCTGTCTGGGCGAGTGGTGACGTCACGTCGAGAAAATGACGTTCAAAGACGCGCGTGAATGAGCCGATTTGGCACGAGGGCATAAGATTTGACCGGAGATTTATTGAAAACAAAGAAATTAAGCTTTTACATTCTCTTTGTTGGACTAAATTGAGCTGAGGACTGATTGAGACCACACCAAATACGAGTGGAAAAACAGCTAGGGCTTGACTGTTCTATTAAGGATTAAAATCCATATATACGTAAGTATGGTACAATCAGTAAAAAATGTGGTCTACCATCCCACGGTTGAGATTCGTTTGAACGTCAAGAAACAACAAGGTAAATTTTCCCTGGCAATAAGATTGTGTCAGTGACTATTGTCAATCTTAGCGAAAGTAACATCTCGCAGAAACTTTTGTCAAAAGTGGTAGACCACTCTCTTGGCTGACTGTACTTACATACAAATTAATATCAATATTGTACTGATGAGGTTTTGTATTGACCATTGCGTACCATAAACATTTGTTTGGTTTTTTACAAAGAGATATAATATTAATGATTATCTAATTTGTTTTCTGAAATATTTTAGGACACTTCAGCTATAAATATACGACCTTCTTATCTATTTCGATTAGTTGCCATCGAGATGAAAATGTTGGCGCATTTTTTTTTATTTACATAACATTTCATGTCATGCTCGTGTGGCATCTGTTTGTGTCAACAATGTTCGCTCTTCATTCGTATTAATTATAGATCCCGCACGTGTAGTTTGCGACACGGGTCATATTAATTGGTCTTTTAGTTACTGTGATAATTGATGGAAGGGAAATAGAAGACGGAAGAATCGACATGAGCCAGAGGCATTTAAAGAGTCTGAACTTGGAACTGTTGACCATGACGGCTAAATAGGCTACTGGTGCAAAGGGCAGGACCTTTTAACCATTGGGTTCTTTGAGTAATGGCCTTACGATTGATATGGTGGTCTAGCTCCTGTAAGATTACCAAATATGTGATGTTATAAAAATAATAAACTTCGGTTTTCAATTTGAGTTGATTCAGAACTTGAGTTGAGTTAAAGATATCATAAACAGCAGCGTAAAACACAATAAAAATGCATAAAAAATATCTTCAGAACCAGACGCGGAAAAAATACAGATGTCATAACACAAATATTTGTCCCAGGGCCAGTATATGCTAGTAAAGTTTTCACGTATTTGAGTGGCGGTATGGTATTTAGACATAAGATAAGCAGTACCTTAGCCTCTAGCTCTGATCAGGCGTAAGTCGTTAAAAACAAAAGATCATCATTCTCGCTCAGTGGAACAGTGGTTAGTGACCCAGGTTCACTAACCACGGTTCCAAGAGTCGTGGGTTCGATTCCCACCCGGGACAAATATTTGTGTGACGAACATCGGTGTTTGTTCCATGTCTGGGTGTGTTATTAAATATATTTAAGTATTTTGTGGACTGTTGATTCTGATATTTGTAACACAAGTGCTTTAGCTACTTACCACGAGATCAGATCAATGTATGTGAGGTAGTGTAATATTCATATTTATTTACTAACCCGCATTTGGCCAGGGTGGTTGACTAAGGTCTTACTGCCTTAGTTTAGGGAAGGCCCTGTGAGTGGTGGTTAAATATTGAGACATTAGAAAAGCAGTGCCGAATCCTAAAACTTAGGCGTAAGACCTCAAAACAAAGGAGCATCCTGCTTAAAAGACCGTCATACTCACAAGCAAGGTACCCGCACTTGGCCAGCGTGGTCGACTAAGGCCTTATCGCCCTAGTTTAGGGTAGGCCCGTGCCCCAGCAGTGGGGACGTATATGGGCTGATGATGATGATGATGACTCACAAGCAAACAGCGAAGAACTTGACCACTCCCAGCACGATCCAATTGGGACAGATGCTGCAGAGGCAGGAGAGCACGAAGCCGACTTGCATGCACACCACCAGGGTGAACTTGCGACCGCGCGTGTCCGAAATGTACCCCCACAGGTACGACACGAACAGGATTCCTGTAAAAGTGGTCAAGTCGAGATTAGCTAATGTAGTTAGTCAGTAGCGTAAATACGATGAGAACTAGACCAATTTTATCGAAAGTTTATGTGTTACAACGCCCTAGGACGCCTGTGAAAGTGGGCAAAACGGGATTAGCTATCGTGTCCTGTGGCGTTAAAAATTTCATGTTCAATAAAACATCGAATTTTCTCCAATAGATTTTTTCTAATATATTGTTTCTGGTGTATTTGTCCATTTAGCTAGACCAGAGACCAAAAATCCGTTTCTACAACATAATTTTATAGCCGACGAAAGTATGATGACCAGGTAAGTATCAGAGCATTATTCAGTTTTCGTCATCCCCACAAGGCTTTTTTTTGACTCTGTAAAAAGTCTAACGCAACGTCACCACTTTTCTCTTGCGGTGGTGTGTCGCACTACCCGGCGACTAGCAAGAAGATGGTAAATGACAGTCACTGCTCCTAGGCAAAGAGGTCTCTAAGCCGCATACTCATGCGGCTTAGACACCGGAAAGTCCGACACACCACCTGGTAATAACCCCCCTTCCCGATGAATAACGGTACGCATTGAGTTAAAGAAATTACCACGCTGGCCAAGAGTATGTTGGTCGAAGTTATACATTCTTGGAAATATTATCTTTCTAGCCGTAGAATTACTTATGATTCACAACTGCCACATATCCGACCGAAAGTCGAGTATACCATCTGTGGAACGCGTGATACTCAACAAATGTTTTGTATTCGTACTGACCTATAAAAGGCACAGAGGTGAGTATCCCCTTCCGGGTGACGTTGAGGTCGAGGTCACAGGCCGCTGTCACCACCAGGCTGAAGCCGAACATGTCCACACCGATGGCCAGCAGGATAAGCGAACACGTCGCAAGGAGCAGAATGTTGTAGAGGCCATTGCCTGGAACAATGCAAATGATGATGGTTTAAATAAAAAAAAACACCGATAAAAAACAAAAATAAACATATCAAAAGTAGTATTGTCTATTTTTATTTTAGTGGAGTCATTGAAGCATTTTAGGTCCGAATTTTTTTACTGTGAACCGATTGGCATGAAATTTTGGATTTAGGTCCATATTACCCTTAATATCAAAAGTGAAAATGATTTGTACCCCGCAACCACCCTGGGGGTGGTTGCTGACCCTTCTCGGCGGTGGATGGTTTTTTTTTTAAATAACCTCAGATATCGATAGAAGGCCTAATTTTAAGCAAAAATCATTTGAAAAGTTTTTCGAAAAATCCAATAAAATTCAAGTAATTGGCCATTGAAAATTCGCAATTTTTGCACGTTTTTCATCGGTTTTTAGCAAATATCTCCAAAAATATACGATCTATCGAAAATTTTCCAAAAACAAAATTGGAGCAGGTAAAAAAATGAACAATTTGAATATTTACAAGTATTCTATGTGCAATATTAAGCTCAAAGTCGTTTTTCACTTTGTCTGAACTTTTATCGATGTGGTCAATGCCATCTAGCGGCGAGGAAATGCATTTTATGCGTTCTAATAAAAAAGGGTTTTGTAGCCTCTAAAATAAGCTTTAAAACGAGTACTATTTAAAGTCTTTTGCACCTAAAATAAGTGAGCTGTATTGCAAATAAGCGGAGCATCTAAGGTTTTTTCTCCGAAATCAATGGGTTTCATAAGTGCCATTTCCACCCAAATTTAAATTAATCGTATTCCGTCTAGAAATATCATTATAATAAAGAGTTTGATGGATTGTATCAGTTTGGATGCTTCAGGATACATATTGTTCAAAAAAGTCTCGATAAAGAAAATAATAAAAATTTCAATTTTTTAAAAATCCCTCCTTTCTTTCATAATATCTCAAAAATTACGACAGATACGTATAAAAATGTAGACATAAAAAAAATTGGTATTTTTCTAACAAACAATTTGGTTTTTTTGCTTTTTCTATCAAACAAAAATTTACGGAGATATGATTGTTTAAAGATCGCGTGGCAGCGCAATCACAGCCTCTCTTAAGCCCTTTAACCCTTCCCCGTTTGTGTAAAGTGTTCTTTACTACATATTGCAATACAGGATGTTGTAGCTCTCTTAATCACCTTTACAATGGTAATTTACAAATTGTGATAGCAAATAAATTTATGGAGTTATAGTCCAAAAACGTATCATATATTTTTCTACTCAGTTTTCTTTTTCTACTGAACATTTTCGGGGTGTGAATATTTGGAGCAACGTAAAAGTACGCAGTATATATAGTGTAATAGAGACCCAAAACTACTGTTATGTGTGTAAATATACATAACTAGCTGTGCTCGCGACTTTATTCGCGTGAATTATAGGATTTTACATCCAAAGTTTTTTCCCAATAACTCCCGTTCTCGTATGAATTTTGCAATATCGCGTTGCAAGTAAGCTTCACGTTCATTAGAGTACCTGCATGCAAAATTTCAATCATTTATCTTAGGCGGTTTAAATTTTTTCATACAAAGATTTTTCAAGGTTTCAAGGGGTCGTTTTTAAGGTTTTAAGGGATAGTTACATGGGTTGAAAGGGGCTTAAAGTGTCATAATTATTATAGAGAATATAAAATATTACTTTTACTCTATACTTACATCTTTTTATGTCATACCAAAGTATTTCGTTGTGATTTTCAATTTAAGGGTTGTTTGCAAGGGTTGTAAGATATTCAAGGGGTTGAAAATGATTTTAATAAGAGGTAATTGTGTTAGAAAACACTTTACCATTTTACCACTTATTATTAGACATGTTTTCTAGCGATAAAATAGCTCAATGTAAATTTTTCCATTAAGGGTTCGTTTTCACCCTTTAAAAATAATTGGCGGGGTTCAGATCATTTTCACTTTTGAAGTTAAGGGTAATATGAGACTAAATAAAAAAAATTCATTCAAATCGGTACACAGTAAAAAAAATCGGAGGTTTGACCGTATTTTACGCTTCAATGACTGCACTATTTGCGCAAGCACTACAACACAAGACTACAAGACAAGACTTAGTCTTAACCGTGACCACGAGCGCTGTAAAGAGCTCGAAACGTCGGATCTCTAAATAATGTTTAGAATACCAATACACGCGAGTTAAATCCGTAAAATTAGTTTTATTTCAAATATCAAAAGTAAACAATAAATATGTATTTTATAGTGTCGAGGATTTTGAAAATTTTTTAATTCAATTTTTATTTCACTCTTTTTAAAGTAGATATATTAATATTGTGATGTACAAGTCTTTCATTTGATACCCGACTTTGAGCATATTTGCAAACACTTAAATTTTATTTTTTTGTATAGATAAATAGTTTAGATATTTATATGTCGGACTGTCTTGTAGCTAGTGTGAAATATTATACATTATTCTGCCGCGGGCAGAAACTATTGTATCAATAAATATTTGTCTTTATGGGTCTACACGCGTTATTAGGAGTAGCAAATACATAGCTACTTACTGCCCGACGTTTCGACTGGGTTACACCAATCGTGGTCGCGAGCGAACTGAAGTTGACCCGTAAAGACAAATATTTAGTGTAATGGAACGCGAAAGTCTAAAATCATACATATTGTATCAATTATGCCATATTACCTGTATGAATCTGTATTTTTTTACTGTAAACTTGTTTGTCTGTGTGATTATAATAAAGATTATTATTATTATATTATTATTATTATATCATTGAAATAGGTATATGTATATAGGATGACAAATTTCAGTTTCTGTTTACTCAAGTTTGTTTTCAGCTAAAAGTAATTCAAAGAACTACAACTGTTCCATTAATTGATTTCTAGAAAATTATACGTGTTAATAATGTATGTTTATTAACATAATTTACATACAGTATTCTCATTAATGCTATACGTTTAGTTGTGCAGGTTAAAATAAAAGTATATCATCACATACTATGCTATGAAAGAATTTGCGTTACGGGTATCAGAAACACATATTATACTTAAACAGAGAAATTACCGCTAAACGTCCTTAATCCTTACTAAGATTATAAATGCGAAAGTAACTCTGTCTGTCTGTTACGCTTTCACGCATAGCATACTGAACCGATTGAAATGAAATTTGGTACAGATATAGTCCAGAGCCTGAGAAAGGACATAGGCTACTTTTTACCCGACTACGCTTTAAAGAAGTAATGTTTGACCCGTTAAACGTCTCTACGCGGACGGAGTTGCGGGCGGAAACTTAGTATATAAAAATGGTTATTGAATCATGTAACATTATTTATTACAGCATTCATATATAATTTTCAGTGTTACAAAACACCTTTATAAATAAAGAAAGTAAATGAAAATGCAAGACTCTTATGCATAATATAATTCATTACTTATTTTACATATTCATTTGAATGGAAAATACTTTAAAGGTTATAATGAAAGCAAAATTGGGATCGAATTTTGATATTTTTTAATATCTAGCGCCCGCCGACGACTTTGTCTGCGCAGAAATGTTTTAGCAGCAATGATTTATTAAAAAAGCCTTTACTATACCTTGTAAAATTAGCTATTTATTAGTAAAAGGCATGTCAAAATTGGTCCAGCCATTTTGGAGAATATTTTTTTTTTACTATGTTTTTAATTTTTTTATTATGTTTTTAATTTTTTTTCATTGTTTTTAATGCTATTAAAGCTCAACGTAAATTTAAAATTTGAAAAATATTTATTTTATTTTAATATTAAACAGACACTTCAATTTTATTAAGTTGTATGGATTTGTTATTTTACTTGATTCATTGATTTAAAAAAAGAAGTATTAGGATATTTACTCAGAATATAGCAGATAGTAACAAGATAATATCTGGATTAACTGGCCCGGTAGAACAGTGGTTATTGAACCTGGTAAAGGTCCCAAGACTCGTAGGTTCGGTCGCCACCCGGGACAAACATTTGTGTTTGTGCCGTGTCTGGGTGTGAATGTATATTCACAAATATCTATGTTTATCAGTCAACGCCCTTATTATACGTCCTGCTTACTTACTTTGGGTGGTTTGGGATCAGATGGGCATGCGTGGCTATGCCAAACATAAAAAAAAGATCGCGGAGAAAGACCGCGTCTCGGCAAACGTAGTGTAGGACGCCCGCAGGCCAGGTGGTGTGACGATCTGCGCAGGACGGCTGGTAGGAGCTGGATGCGAGTGGCCGAGGATAGAGTGAAGTGGCGTGCATTTGGAGAGGCCTATGTCCAGCAGTGGACTGAAATGGGCTGATGATGATAAAAGAGAAAAAAGAAACATACTAAGGATCAAAAGTAGTTGGCAATCTATTTTTGGCGTTGATCGTAGGTAAATATAAGTTACATTCACAATTACGCGACACACCTTTAGAACAAAGCAAGCAACAACAATAGCAGTCTGATTAACAGCTGTTCTACAAACAAACAGACAAGTCATTGGAGACAATTTCGCGTAATGAGTAAAAGGCGTAATGAAAACAAATAGTATTAAATAACTATTCAGTTATAACCTATTTTGTTGGTAGCGAAGCGTCTTCGAACTTCATTATGCGTGGATGGGTGACCGCGGTTAAAGATAACTGACTTATCTGCCCTCTAATTACAATATTTATAGAAACATATTTAACATATAGTTAGTCAAATAATACAAAAAAAAGGATGTGCCATCCTAACATCACAACCCAATCCTCACTAATATTTTAAATAAATAAATAATAAATATTTCACAACATCACATACATTGATCTGATCCCGTGGTAATTAGCTTAAGCACTTGTGTTACAGGTATCAGAATCAACAGTGGATACACAAATATACTTAAATATATTTAATAATACACCCAGACACGGACCAACACCGATGTTCGTCACACAAATATTTGTTCCTAGTGGGAATCGAACCCACGACTCTTGGAACCGTAGGTTATGAACCTGAGTCACTAACCACTGTTCCACCGAGTCAGTCATACACACAATATGTTTATGTATACTAACAATATATACCATGTTTTATGCAAAATTATTCTATGCTATTTTATTCTCTATTCTATACTATAATTATAAAACCACCACATAACCTATCTTAGGGTTTATCACTTTGTATAATTTTCCATTGTTGTAGTTTATTTTTGTGGCAAATGGTTTGTCAATATAGTCTATCATAAACACTCATATATTCTTAGAAACCGCAGTTCTTGGTATTTCAAGTTTCAACAGCTGATTCGAAATAATGTCATCAAAGAATTATGAATACATTCAAATGAATTAAAAGTGAGTAAGTAATTACCACGGCTCATGTCATTATTATGTAACTCTCTTGTATTTCCGTAGCTGTATCTTTACATACTTACTATATTATGTATATAACATAGGTATATATGTATACTTAGTAACAGCCAAAACATAGGTATATACTTGTAATTAAAATTCTTAATACTTACTCTTGAATTAAATTACTTATGTAATCAAAATTATTATCGACGTTAAGAGTGTCTTCTTACAAGTACGTCGGTTTATGTATTAAGAAAGAATTTGTATGTAACTAAAATTTGTTGAATAATTTAAGGAATACATACATAGAATCACGCCTTCTTCCCAGAGGGGTAGGCATAGATCACTTCCTGCCATGTGCTACGCTCCCGGCACACCACTTTCGCTTCTTCCACATCCATCAACCTCTTCAACCGCTTCGCTTGGAGTATATCATACATAAAAACCATCCTTTGTCTATTAAAAAAAAAACAATCAAAATCCGTAGCGTAGTTTTAAAGATTTAAGCATACAGACAGACGTGGTAAGCGATTTTGCTTCATACTATGTGATACGGAAAAATTATTAATTTTCTCAACATTTGTCAATTACTATCTTTACTAATCTTTATTTATATCTTAATTATATACAATTCTTCAGTATGTGTGTATGTAATTGAACTCCACCTAAACGGCTTGACCGATGTAAATTAATTTTTATGTATGCGTTTGAGTGGCGCCCTGGATTTACTAGTCTATACTAATATTATAAAGCTGAAGAGTTTGTTAGTTTGTTTGTTTGAACGCGCTAATCTCAGGAACTACTGGTTCGATTTGAAAAAATATTTTTGCGTTGTGTAGACCATTTATCGAGGAAGGCTTTAGGCTATATAACATCACGCTGCGACCAATAGGAGCAAAGATACAATGGAAAATGTGTAAAAAACGGGGGAAACGCGAACGAAGTCGCTGGCACAGCTAGTCTTTTATAAAGCTGAAGCGTTTGTTTGAACGCGACAATCTAATGAACTACTGGTTCGAATTAAAAATCTTGTTCTGTGTAGGGTGGACAATTTAACGAGGAAGGCTTTAGGCTATATAACATCACGCTGCGACCAATAGGAGCAAAGAAACAATGGAAAATATGTAAAAAAAAACGGGGGAAAACGCGAACGAAGTCGCTGGCACAGCTAGTTATAGACAAAGACGGAAACCGCGTATAAACTACTAAGCATTTTTATATAAACAGGAAAATGGTCTTATTGTTTATATTTCACTGGGAAATTTTCTCGCAAAGAAACACCATAACGGGAAGAATAATCAAAAAACTTAAATTATAATCGTAATACACAAATAGTCATGAACAAGAATAAATCCCCCCCACATATCAAAACATTCAGAAAAATCGTTAGGGCCGTTTCCGAGATGACATGCTTTTTCAAGCAAGCAGCGCCATCTGCCGGGCTCATTTGCGAAACTAAACCATCCAGGGCGCCACTTCTTCTTATCGTATGGTTGATGAACAACCTGGTGTCAGAGTTTTTAAACCGCCCGTAGGCCTCTGACATGGCTTCACACACCGTTGAAAAATTTCTCAGATGTACTGGTTTCCTTACGATGTTTTCCTTCAACGTTAAAGCGTCGAATGATGGTACATATGAATTTCAAATTTGAAAAACACATTGGTACTTGGCGGGGTTTGAAGTGGCGACCTCTCGCATCGCAAGCAACAACCTTAACCACTCGGCCGACGCTTACAAGGGCGCCACTCAAACGCATACAGAAAAAATCGTTTAAATCCGTCAAGCCGTTTAGGTGGAGTTCAATTACATACACACGTAGGTACAGCAGAATAGAGTAGTTTCCTAAGGAATCCTTCGCGCGGAATGTACGTACGCACATTTTCAGAATGCCCGCGACGAATTTGGTATTCAGTTTTTATTCGGATTGTTTTTTATTGTTTGTATGAGGTAAACAAATTTTAATTTGTGTACAGATACAATTGAATCATTCAAAGCGTCGATGGCCGAGTGGTTTAGGTCGTTGCTTGCCATGCTAGAGGTCGCCAGTTCAAACCCCGCTACTTACCACTGTGCTTTTCAAATTCATATGTACGATTACTCGACGCTTTAACGGTGAAGGAAAACATCGTGAGGAATCCTGCACACCTAGGAATAACAGATTTTGATGTATTTTTTTTTAATAGATACAGGGATTCAAGTGGGAGGTTTTTATGTAAAATTCACCCGAAGCGAAAGCGAAGAGACAAGTGCAGTAGCGCTACCATGAGTTTAAAAGTGACAGACTCGATATCGCCTATGTAAATAGTCTATGAAAAACTTAGCCTAGCGGTTACGCTAAGAACTAAAATCGGTAGTATGAAAAAAACAATTCGATAAGTTTTTAACGTACGTTAGTTTTCGATAACTAACTCATGATACCACTAGTTAAATATAAATTACTCATTTGACTTTCAAGCTTGAATCATAAACTTATGTCATAGAAAAAATAATCTGTCATATATTATCCTGGCTACTTTTCACGGCATTAGTGATATGCAATGAAACGCAAATTAAATCAGAAATTATCGACGCATTTGTCTCGCAAATCGAAATTACTTTGATAAATAACAAAAAGAACGTCTAGACGATGAGTTATCACTGTAAATTAACTTTTAAGCAAACCGTTTTAATTAACCTTTGTTGTTTTAGTTTTATCACAAAATGTAACGATTTTTTAAACGTTAATAAAGCAACAATAGAAAGTCACCCAACCCGCACTTGGCCAGCGTGGTTGACTAAGGCCTGATCACTCTTACAGGGCGGAACGCTGGTGGCGTTGTGGTAGTTGGGCTATGCTAGGAACCATAACGTCGCTAAGGCGATGAGGTACGCCGCGGAGTTTAGTGGGTACACCCCTGGGCATTGCACCTTAGCTCAGGAGCAGCTGCCGGTTTTCCATCTCCGCAACGGCAGCCGGGAGTCCCACACACCACCTTGGGTAAACCCCTGCCCAAGGTGACGGTGCATCAAGCATTCTCCGCGTTAAAAAAAAGGCCTTATCTCTCTAGCTGGTTTAGTGTTGGCCCGTGCCCCAGTAGCGGGGACGTATAGATGAAACGGATTAATAACTAAATATGTGAACAACAAAAATGTATGTCTAACTTCTTAATAAAGGTAACCCGGGCGTTATTTTCGGACCTATAACCCACCTGCGGACACTCATGAAACTAGTTAGCGTATGTTAGATATTAATACTATCCAAAAGCATGGGTCGGATTTTTAAAACTATTGGGAAAAAAAAAATTAAAACCACAAAAAAAAATTATAAATCGATATCTCAGTCAACAGATTTGTTTTTCTTTGTTTTATAGTGTTTATTTCTAAGGTGATCCAATTTTCACCAGATCAGGTTCTGATAAAGGACTCCAGGAGTACCTAGTTTAGGGTAAACCGTTGCCCCAGCTGTGGGGACATATTATAGTCCGATGAGGGCGACTCGTTATATGTTATCGGAGTCAATGTCTTATATGGAAATAAGCATGTTTCATAATGAAACGAAATAAATAGGTATTTAACTGCTTAAGTAGAATCTTCATCCTAATAAACAACTATTATGAAGTCAATAATAAATTAAAAATTTAATGACGTTCTTCTACGGATAACAACTTAATCAAAAACTCAACTCAAAAACAGTGAACTCAGACATACCTACATCAAAATACAGTTAGAGTACTTACCTATTAATTAATTTTCTTATCATAATACTATGTCGATGATTTTAACTCATTGCACAACGATGTAAATATATTTTTAGATACTTCACTCAATTTGAGTATTTTCTATTTAATAATTTTGGTTCAGTTACCAGGTATTCACTTACAGTAATTGAAAAGCGGGGCCTAGATACATTATGTAATTTTAAAAATTATGAAAAAATAAAACCACTTCTACACACGTATTTTTACTACCATTTTACGCATGCAATAGTATTTTTGCGCAAAACTTTTCTTAAGTCCGTTACAAGCTCTTAAAAAGCCTGTTTTATATCAACCTTTACCATAAGCGTGCAATAAATAAATACATACAATACAAGTAGTCGATTCTGAGAAATCACAATAATCCCTGACTCGCCACAAAACAACATACAACTTGCAAATTTCCCGCACTGAAAATTACCACTTTATTTTGGAAAATAAAAGAGAAATTACCGGTTTTCTCCAGCGCCTCCTCGAAGTTTGTGGGGGCTTCCGATTTCGGGTCGTCGGCGGCCATGGCTATAGTGTCGCGTAATGTCGCGTTATGTCGCGTTGAGTCGCGTTGTGTCGCGTATCGCGCGGAGCGATAGGTCTTGTCGCGCTTCTGAGCGTGTACTGAACAAAAGCTCGAAGGCTGGGCTACACTGAACTGAGGAATGACGCACACTGGGTAATACATACGCTAATGTGCGGTGGCGGTTCCCAAGTAGAAAAAAAATATTCAAACGTTG
The DNA here is from genome assembly GCA_039566165.1 of Maruca vitrata. NCBI lineage: Eukaryota > Metazoa > Arthropoda > Insecta > Lepidoptera > Crambidae > Maruca > Maruca vitrata. Next base: position 1,406,610 of record CM076923.1, on the reverse strand, counting down.
ATCGATTAGGTATGCTTTTTTCCCCTTACACTTCTTAGTTACTTAATAGGACTTTATTAAAGTTTTAATGCGTTCAGGAGAAGTGTGATTAAAGAAAAAATACTTACTTTTAATTAGTGCTAAAACATATTATAGGTAGCTAATATTTTAAGTAGGTATCTGGCAAAATTAAAACCTGAAAAGTCTGTAGATAATGTACAAAATATTTATTTTTCGTATAAGTATGAAATTATTACCGTCTCAGTATACGGCATTACTAAATGAAAGAGTATTACTGAATGTTTAACGTGAAACAATAACAAAAATAACATTTATACGTATTATTTGTGAACCTTGAATAATTGTTGATAGGTGTATTTTAATGTGCGTTATGCATTATCTTCTTGTAAAATGAAATTCAGCTATTTGTTATCTACTAGATGATTAATTAATAAGTGCCCCATTACAAATAAGAACATTTACAATTACACGTGCTTGTGACGTATCTCCTTCACATTCAATGATAACTTTGTATCATTGTGAGTGTATTGAATTATTTCAATAGATTTACATATAATTTTTTCCAAAACAAAAATTTATACTTGTAATAAGGTAAAATGTTATCAAACTTTAATTACAGTCAAATGAAACCAAGGTTGTTAGAATAGTGCGTCGGTAAGTTCCAATATAAAAAAATATTTTTCCCAAATGAAAATAAAATGCGTTTTTTTGGTAACGTTTGTAGCCATCCAGTATGAGCTGTTCTTTACACATGCGTAGATGTGTTTTTCAGTTCGGAATAACTGTCTAAGTCGTTTCATAATCCCGCACACAGTATACATTGAGAGTTTGATTCAACTATCCCTTATCACAATAGTAGAATAAGCATTAATGGATGTGGAAACTACAGCAAGCAGAATCGTGACAACTATGGCAGTATGCCAAATAGGAACAAAATCGCTCACAAGGCCAGTGTCATAGATTAATACTAGGTATACAGAGAGACTATGTTGACTACTATGACTGCTCCGTGGAACAGTAGTTAGTGACCCTGCCTGGCGATTCCAAGAGTCGTGAGTTCGATTGCCACTCGGGACAAATATTTATAAGTAAATAAATAAATAAATATTACACAACGTCACATACATTAATCAGATCCCGTGGTAAGTAGCTTAAGCACTTGTGTTACGGAAATCAGGATCAACAGTGGATACACAAATAAACTTAAATATATTTAATAATACACCCAGACACGGAACAAACACCGATGTTCGTCACACAAATATTTGTCCCGATTGGGAATCGAACCCACGACTCTTGGAACCGTAGGTAGTGAACCTGGGTCACTAACCACTGTTCCACTGAGCCAGTCAAAACGGAATGTTATTTATTATGATCGATATCCAATCGAATTGACACAGTTAATGCTCCAAATCACAGTACTTAATATGACCATTTTATTTTTGGGCCCTAACGCCTATGCGAAAAAGACTTGTTGAGTTTTTTTTCACAAATCACTTTAAATACCCATGCACCGAACAAACACCGATGTTTGTCTCACAAATCCTTACTAATATTATAGATGCGAAAGTAACTATGTCTGTCTGTCTGTTACGCTTTCACGCATAGAGTACTGAATCGACTTAAACGAAATTTGGTACAGATATAGTCCAGAGCCTAGGAAAGGATATAGGTTACTTTTTAACCGACTGCGCTATAAAGAAGTAATGTTTTACCCGTTATACGTCTCTACGCGGACGAAGTCGCGGGCGGAAAGCTAGTATTAAATATATGGGGTAATGTTACAAAAGCATGTGTTGAATAAATAGAGCCATCTGTATTTCATTGATTCGTGACCGTGAGAAGGCGAACGAAATAAACGAACATATTATATATGTAAGAGTATATAGGTGCGAGTATATAGTAAGAAGAAAGTACTATTATGATGTTTACATCCAAACGGTCAGATATTAATAGCGTGATCTCACGAGAATCGCCTTTGTTGGGGAATGGAGTAAGCAAGACTTCTGACTTATGACTTCTTCAGCAAAATTCGGGAAGCGAATAATATTTCTTATTTTTGAGCATATTGCAACAATTGTTATTATGAACAATTCTTCTTAGGAATTAAGTAGGACAGCTAAGTGTCATTGTATACTTTTATGACTATTATTGACTGGCTCGGTGGAACAGTGGTTAGTGAGTGACCCTGACTGGTTCCAAGTGTCGTGGGCTCGATTCCCACCCGGGACAAATATTGTTTAGTGTGTTTGTTCCGTGTCTGGGTGTGTTCATATATTTAAGAATGTATTTATGTGTTCATATATTTAAGAATATATTATGTATGTATATTAGTCTCTGACGCCCATAGTACAAGTTCCTCTTAGTTAGACGGTCGTATGTGGAAATGTCCCAGATAAATAAAGTTGTATCTGGATACTATTGTTTTGTTTATTTCGAATTGAAGCAAATATTTGGATTCAAGCACTTACTTACTTTATTATCGAAGTTAATACGCGAATCCTCGACCTTCCATCTCGGTTCTGACTTTCTTCGGATCTGGCCACAGCCACAGGAGCAAAGCTGATCCTAGGACATAAAGACTACACATTAGTCCTATTCTGGTAACCTAACTAAATAAATAAATATCATACAACATTTACAAGAACTATTCAGATTGCAAAATACGTTGTTTTAGCACTTCTATTACGGATATCAGGAACAAGTGTGGTATACACATATAATTAAAAATATAAATAATTACACTAATATTTATCACATACAAGTGACCCATAATTTCACATATTAAGTTTTTATAACATTTTGTAAAATCATGGGCTAATAAAGAATCTATTTAAAAAAACCGCATCAAAATACGTTGCGTAGTTTAAAAGATTTTTAAGCATACATAGGAAAAAAGGGACATAGAAAGCGACTTTTTTATATATTATGTAGTAATATACATCATGACTAGGAATCGAACCTACTTCTCTTGGCGCAAGACGGGGGCACTATCCATTCCGCCATAAAGACACTCTAATTAATTAAATTAATTGACTAAACACTTTATTCGAAGGATCTTCCTTCTGGCACTAAAATTAGTTCCCGATGTTATGTTATGACAAATATCTACTGACCTTCATAACCTAATCGGGATATCAGACCGATTGTAAACCTCTAGAAAATCATATACATATGATTTACGACATTTGCGTTCTTTCTTAAATTATAATTAAATGGTCTTATCGCGATAAATACAGTAGCAAATGCATGACTACATACTGCCTAACGCTTCAACTAGGTTACACCAATCATGGTTGAAAGTAAACTATGCTATGCTGCCCTAGCTATTAATTTGGTATTTACCGCTTTTTTAACATCAAATTGAACTGATCCCGTGGTAAGTAGCTTAAGAACTGGTGTTACAGATATCAGATCAGAATCAGAATCAGAATCAACATTGGATACTCAAATATACTTAAATATTTTTAATAACACACCCAGTCTCGGAACAAACACCGATGTTCGTTACACAAATATTTGTCCCGGGTGGGAATCGAACCCACGACTCTTTGAACCGTAGGTAATGAGCCTGGGTCACTAACCATTGTTCCACCGAGCCAATCAATCGAGTTTTAATGCGCAAAAACTATTATAAATTTTAAATCACAAAATCATGACCGAAATCACTATTCTAATCGTGCAGGTTTTCTTCAGTATGTTTTCCCACAATATCATGAAGACTAGCGTTTACCACGTACAATCGAATCAACTGAAGCGTGACACATTTCCTTAATAAGTATTTTGTTTAAAACTGATAATACATATTCCAACTATGTTTTATTTTTTATGAAAGGATGACCACACTCCATCCACCTGATGGTAAGCGGAAGTAAGATCCACAGGCACAATAGACCTTGTTGAGTCTGTCGCACTCACCCTGAAGGCCTTATGTATTAGACGCTATAAACTGAAACCAAAATGCGTCAATACGACTACTACTTATCTGTTACTAATAAAATGATAACAAAAGTTAGTTATATTATTTGTTGTTAATCGCTACGTAGAGTTCTAATGACTAATAAGTAATTAAGTATTGTGTATTATTTGCGCGAATACTACTCATTTGAAATTAAACTTATATTTTTATTATTACTGTTTTTAATGCTATTAAAGCTTAATGTAAATTTAAAATTTGAAAAAAAAAAATCATGACCCCGCCTGAACGCGGACTTGAAATTGGGTAAAAAGTGATGAAATTCGCATTGGTAACTCAACACCTGCATAGCTCAGTTGGTTAGAGCATCCAACGAGATATCGGAATAAAACTTATTCTACGGATTAAACTCACGTAAATTATTATTCTAAACATAATATTTAGAAACCCGACGTTTCGAGCTCTTTACAGCGCTTGTGGTCACAGGCAAGGCTAAAGATGACAGTAGTCTTTATAAGAAAGTTAAATAAGTAATTTGTTACTTCCCAATTTTAAATTAATAAATTCGTAATAAGGAAATTAATCGTTTAAATTCGTTTCGTAAAAATTCGTTCTATTTACAATTTACATTAATTAGGAAGTTGCCTGAAGAGACAGGCTTCTATCGGTTAGTTTGTAATTAAGAAAATTGTGTCACTTATCGGAATCGTATTATTTAAAATGATAATTTTACATGATCAAATTGACCTGAAATAATATTCACCAAGTTTATTGACGCTGATAAATTCTGGCTCTCAATCAAAGTGTAGGTGCATTCAATCAATTCGCGCGGTTGATCGCTGAAAGGGTAATGTGCAATCGAGGATGTTTAGGTCATTTGGTGTTTGACAGCATTTTGTACATTGTTGCCACATTAATTTTGTTGGAGGACTATGACTAGCTAGAAGTTTTGTTTTTATATTTTTGGGGCAAAGATAATTTAAAAGTTCAGTTCAGTTCGCTTGCAACCATGATTGGTGTAACCCAGTCGAAATGTCGGGCAGTAAGTAGCTATGTATTCATCATCATCATCATCATCAGCCCATATACATCCACACTGCTAGAGCACGAGCCTACTCTAAACTTACGGCGCTAAATTCAACCACGCTGGCCAATGTATAATTGCTACTCCTAATATAGCGTGTAGACCCATAAAGACTAATATTGAAGATAAATTTTAATATTATTTTTAGGGATATTTACGCGAAATTAAGGGTAGCAAATATATTGCCACTTACTGCCCCAAGTTTCGACTGGATTGCACCAGTTATGGTGCTACTCCTAATATCGCGTAATGATCCATTAAAACCACTATTTATTGTTATAGAACACGATAGTCTCTAAAATGTTTTGTATTATAAAGTTTTTTATCTACATACAACAGTCAATCTTTATGAAGATTAGCCAACTGTAAAAAATATTAAGTAATCAGATGATTTCCGAGTCACTTACAATCTTCTGAAATCCGTGTGCTATTTCGAACCTCAAAAGGCTCGGGAATATACATAGAGATCTAAAACGATGCCTTAGACTGAAAAGCTCGTAAGTGCAAAATTTCACGGCGCGAGGTTTTCTTCCCAGATAAAAAAAATAAGAGAATTTGAAACAAATGAAATTGAAGCAAATGCTTTTCCGATCTTCACTTTAAGGTGACGTAAATTTTCAACTAATAGACCAACAAAGCATTAAAGTAAAACTGCCTATGCTTAACTAACTACTTACTTACGAACTGACGTACAAAAAGTACTTAATTCAAGTAATACCTGCAGTCCCTACAGAGATAAGGCAGATCATCAGCGTGCAGGAGGTCTGGAGTCCGACCCCGATCAGATTGGCTCCGACTGCCGCACCCAATCTCCCAGACATGTAGAGAGTACATAGAGCTAGGGCTCTGAAATTAATTACAATCATCCATAATATTGAGATCCTGGACGAAATAACAATATCAAAACGATAAAGAAGTTTGAAAGAATTTAACGCGAAACGTATTAGATTGACCACGCGATTTATCGACCATTTTCCTAATGTCGATCCCATACATTTTATTATTATCTAACTTCGTTATCGTTGTGATATTGTTACTTTGTCTACGGTACCAGCAGTACCCGAGAAGGCGCAGAAATGACCAAAAAATATCTTAAATTTGAAAAACGGAAAAAATTATATTGTTCCACTGTTCACAGGGGATTTGCCATGGGTTCAAGTTGAACCGTGCTCCATCGGCGGCTGAAATAGTCCCAGTGGCGTAACTATACCATCTGGGTCCCGTGGCAAATTCTTTTAATGGGACTTTAAACACATAGCAACACTGGCATCTCCTAAGGAGCTGCTATTTCTGAGCTCGTTGCATTTCCGGCCGGGGCCCCACATAGGTCGGGGGCTCGTTGGATTTTACCAGCTCTGCCACTCTAGATAGGTAGTTATGCCACAGAATAGTCCTGTCCACCAGAACCTGGTAGAAGATTACCTGACACTAGTAGGGAAAACTTCGACGGAGATGGCAGCGAGTACGGAAGCCACGCAGCCACTGCTCACGCCCATGATGAAGAACAGAATCCCGAGGATCGGCTGCGGCATCACCGAGGACAGCAGCAGCAGTGTGCAGCACAGCACCAGGACCGACCCTGATTAAGTAAAAAATTAAATCATACATCTTCCAAACGCACATACTAGTACAAATCATCCTCCAAACCACTGCCGCCCTAGTTTAGTGCCCTTTGCCCCAGCAGTGGGGACGTATATGGGCTGATGATAATGATGATCCTCCAAACATAACACACATATTGCTGATTTTATGCACTTAAGCATAGCGAATATCAGGATGCTAATAAGCAATAAAGTGTTAACCCTCACGACCGTTGTTTTGAGAAAAACTTTTGCAGAAGGTTCATTAAGTGATGTTTTAAATCAAAACATCAAAACCTTAGAATTTGAATTTTTGTGGGTTTACAAATTATTGCATAATTATAAATTTACCTAAAAAGATGAAAACACACCCAGACACTAAACACAACAAACACCAAAGTAAACCACAGAAATATTTGCCCCGACTGGGGATGGATCCCATGACTCTTGTTGATACGACATTGATATGTAGTGAAAATTTAAAGGCAATAAGCAAGACATTACTTTTTACCACATTTGATTAAAATGGATGTAAATTTGAAATATTATCATCATTCATGTGCCACATTCTTCGTCATGTTAAAAAAATTCGCCATAAATTATGTAGTTGAGACAAGTAGAAGTAATTCTATAACGGGGCATGTTATGGTTTAATCAAGTTGTTTTCGCACGCTAACACTTGCATTGTTAATGAATTTGTTTTCCAATGTACTAGTGAATGAAGACGCATCATAATTTATAATTGTGAATAACTTTTTCGTAAATCAGAGGAATCATTATGAATTTTACCTTTCAAGAAACTATTAAACACTAACCATAAATTACAAAACAAAAATAAATTTTGTAAAAAGTTGGTGCTAGAAAGAAGGCACCACGAAATCGGTTCACCCATTTCTAAACTGCGGATACAATAGAGGTTACCCCTTACGGGAGAATAGTCATCAAGTCTCTCCACTACACCTTGAAATATGCTGTACTTTATTCTTCCAACGTAATATTTGGTTTGGTCTGGTATACATGTTTCGGTCCCACCCAGCACACATACTCGAGCGAGCATCAGCGATTTATTTTGTTAAGATATCTTATAAATGATAACAAATTTTGAGACAGAATCAGCAATACAACGCAATGTTGCAATTATCTGCGAACGGACGGACGCGATATCTGTCACGATCATGTGTGCGGTGTGGTGCGACCCTGTGATGAGACCTGAAGACCAACTAGTTTTTTTTTTTAATAAATAAATCACTTACAATAGACGGAAATCTTGCTGTATTTACGCATGAGTAGTCCCAGGGAGATGTAGACGCTGCCAGCTGTAAAGCCCATGCAAATGGCCGCTAGGTACGTCAACGGATTTATCTTCTTCACCTGACAGGTCCCGTTCAGCTGTTCCAGCTAATCGGAGAAGAAATCAGGCAGATTAGCCTTTGCCTGAAAAGTCTAACTACCGTAAGATTTTAGACTTTCGGTATCCATTACACTAGATATTAGTCTTTTATGGGTTTACACGCGATATCAGTCGTGGGCGATCATGATTGGTGTGACCCAGTCGAAACATCGCGCAGTAAGTAGCTATGTACATTTTACTACTCCTAATATCGCGTATATACCCAAAAAGACTAATATTTAGGTCCAACTAACACTGAAACGACAACGTTTCTACTACATTTAATCAAAATTTTAATGGTGATTTTGTTTCTGAACTTACTTTGCTTCAAGTAGAACAAAGTCATCTAATTGTCTTTTCCGTTTTCGGGCGTTACTGTTCGTTCACGTTAGCAACTTTCATCTACAGGTTAACCAATCTAACCTCAAATTGCAGTATTACGACCTGATATTTGACTGATTTTACAGTAAATTTGAGCAAATTAGTTAAGCTTAGCAACGGAACTATGGTACCTACAAATTACTAAACAGGTGTTTTCTCGAGATATGTGCAAAGCTATTTTTTAATGTTTTAATGTTTACCATGACATTGCATGTCAAATTGTAGCGCCTGAAAGTCGTTGTAAGTATTCTTGCAGAAACTATGATTAATAATGACGCAACAAATAGCTCTGTTGCAAAATAGCCAGCGTCTTTGATCGTGAATGTTTTCAATGTGAATTTTATTTTTTATTATTATTGATATTCAATGGTGGTGGTATTTTTAAATGCGGTTTTATTTTATTATATTGCTGTTTGTCAAAAAATACCTTTCGTTTTCATTGCTACTTTGAATTCTAATAAAAAATAAACAAAAAATAAATGTAACTGGTCTGATCACAAAAAAATCAAAAGCGAAGCTTTTTTTTTTTAAATTGAGTCAACCGTTCTTATGCGTACAAGTTTAGTTTCTTACCACCTCGATAGCGTATCTGTCCATGAGCACATCACACATACTCCTGGATAGATGGATGTGGTCCACCATCTCGTTGAGCACAAACGGCATCCAAGTGTACAGACCGCTGGACCTGCGCAGGCGACGGGCAATAATAATAAAAAAACGTTTACTTATTCATAAATCTTACACATACGTTGCTTATAAACTAAAAGAAAAGAGAGCAAAAGGAAACATCTCTGCATGGCTTATCTAGGAAACTAGATAATGACGTTTTTCAGATGTTCCTGTGCTGTAAATTTTGCAAATCGTTCTGCAATTGACTCTGTGTTCTCACCGGGAGATGAATTTGATATAATAGGCCGGTTGACTCTTAGTGAGTCACCTGAATTTTAGCAATGATTGATTGTGGCAAGTTTCAGTGACAAGACTGTAAGGCTAAAGTCCTTGGACCACATGACATTACTAACCATGTAATAGTGAATATTTACTAATGAGAAGTAAATTGGTAAATTATAATGGTAGTACTACGGAAGAAAATATTAAATGTCCCATAAAAAAAAACTAGTTTAAATTAATTTTATTTCAAATGTCCCATAGTTTATAATAGTATTATCAATAAAACTCAAGTCTTTTCTACGTTGTATCCCTTTAGTTGAAACAAAAGTTATCTGTTTTGTTATCCAAAGTCTGTATAATTTATTGGAGACATAGTGGTGCAGAACCTTATATATTGCAATCAATGCTACTCAAGCCAATAAACAATTTTGGGCCAATGATTCATTGAGAGTGGAACATTACAGATGTCTCGATCGGTCTGGATGGTTCTGTCACCATGATGGGTGAGAAGATTTGTATGGGTCCATTTCATTTATACTAACCAACGTGTTTATAGTGTATATTATGTAGGTATGCTAGCTACTTTGTCGCTTTTACACATTTTTCATTGTTTCTTTGCTCCTATTGGTCGCAGCGTGATATTATATAGCCTAAAGCCTTCCTCAATAAATGATATAAGTGCCTGAGATAAGTGCGTTCAAAGAAACTCTTCAGCTTAATAATATTAGTAGAGATTATACTTAGTTCATTTTTAGTACCTACTAACGGACTCAAATGTACTTCTCAGTTTTTGGATGTACCATTAATTATGTACATACTTGTCATAGTTATGATCAAACTTGTTACATTCAGGTAATCACGATAAAACATACCTTTTCCAAGCAAAACAAATAGTGACCATCTACACCCTGATTGGTTGACTTATTACTTAATAGTCCGGTCAATTTAGACCAAAAAATGAGAGTGAAGTTGCATAAAGTCCCAACAAGCTGAATTGTAGTGAAAATCAGCTTGTTGGGACCATATCTTTAAAAATTCAGCTTGTTGGGACTTTATGTAACTTGGAATGTCTAAATTGACCGGACTATAAATATTTTTTTAAATATGAATATCGAAGAACTATAAATAACACCGAAGTCATAAAGTATCAAAGCTAAAAATAGCTGCAGGGAATGTTAGCTGTAAGCGTTATCCTATCGCAACTTATTAAAGCGAGTAAGTAACTATTAAATTTAGTTCAATGGTTTTATGAATGAACCTCAATTCCTTCGGTTATCTAAATTGGTTGTTAATGTTCGGTGACTAAAAATAATTTGTGTAAGGCCATTGGAACAAGAGCAATCAATGGCATCTCACAAGGTATTGATTGTAAAAGCTATGTAAACCTTTTAATAACTTCTGACTGGCTCAGTGTGTGGTTTGTAAAGCTGCCTGGTGGTTTCAAGGTTCGATTCCCATCCGGGACAAATATTATTTTGTGTGATGAACGGTGTCTGTTCCATGTCTGGGTGTGAATATGTTTTTAAGAATATATTTATGTATTTATGTCAGTCTCTGGAGATCACACAACAGGCACTGCTTAGTTTGAGGTCAGATGACCATGTGGGAATGTCCCAGATATTTCTTAATTTTTAAAAGTGCTATCGAGGAAATGGGTACATAAAGTACTCGTAATAAATGCCAATGCTAATACGAGTAAAAAATAACTCTGATTCGAATGCTAAGAGTAATGATTAAGGACTACACTCATTACTTCTTAACCTTTTAACGCACATAACCTGTTGAAATTTTGCATTGGGTTTTATGCTTATGTCAAGTGAATAAGGTCCAGAATTAGGTGCGGATATATTTCCTTTTGTGAAATATCGGATTAATTAATAAAAGAGTTAGCTAAGCAAAGACGGCAATCATGACGGATGGTTATCATCGGACTTGCGGAAGAGAGGATGAGAACCATCCGCTGCCCCGCAAGTCCGGTGATGATGACAAAGCTACTGCAAGCCATCATCGTAAGCAAGTTAGAAAAAAAAAGATTACTTACTTCATAAACACCATGAACATGGAAAAGTGTGAGATGAGAATACAGCGTCGCAACGGTGCCCTCGTCAGCTGCTTAAAGTCGTGGAATGCTTTGCAGAAGCCACGTTGCTGGCTCACGACTGATATTATGTTTATTGATTTGATCTACAAAAAATACGTGTTTTGCTTTACTATGCAATGAGTAGACAGCTAATACTTGGATACTATTATTTTATTATACACGTATATATTGGTAAATAGTGGACATACCAGCGGATACGTCCACAATAGCTTTGGACCACAGTTAGACAAAGGCTGGAGGTGATCTTCAAAAGGGTCAGGGCTGAATATCCCTGGAATGTCGCTTATCGCCTAGACCTATATTTTTTGATCAACCATTCGATCTTATCATCATTTTTTATGGTGTATCAGATTTCTTGTAATGTGGCTATCTAGAGATATCTATAGATATAACTCCCCTCCCCCATCTCAGTACCCCTCTCGGTGCGCCCATGCCCTCAAACCAATCTTGGCAATGCAAGTTGCAAGTTTAAGAACTGGGTAATAATGAAAATCTTACAGGATAATCCTCCACCTTCTTATCCCTATGGTTCCACGCGTAGATCTTCGCCAGGACAGGCAATGCCGCCATCTGGCCCTTAGCGGAGTACAAATACCGGGGGCTCTCAGGTAGGAACAGCAGGATGCTGGCTGCCAGCAGGCCAGGAGTGCACCAAGACCAGATGAAGCACCGCCAGGGTACTACCAGCACGCTGCCCAGGTGGAACGACCACTCCCCGGAGAGGATTAACCAGCCCAGGACTGCAATGATGGTAGTATCTTATCTTATACCTTAGGGCCGACAATACAGACAGCTTCAAGCAGTCAGGACTGGCTGCTTGAAGCTGCGACTGCATAGTAAACTACTGGTTCTACGTAAACAGAGCAGCTTTTTTTCTCGAGCAGTCGTGACTGCTCCGAGCAGTCGTGACTGCTCCGAGCAGTTAGCAGCACGATGAAATCTCAAGCAGTCGCCAGGCATAAGCTATTGACTATGACTGCAAGAGCGGTCCGTGTATGTTGATAACTGGCTAACTGCTCGAGCGGTCCGTGTATGGCGGGCCATAGGTATCTTTTGTGTTACCCCTACCTCTCTACATCTACTCCCTAAAGATCGAGAACATAGTGCAATAATGTTCCAGGGTTTGAGGTGCCTGTATTCTTATGGTTTCAGATAGGCCATTCCCAGAAGTCTGAGCTTATGTCTGGCCAGTGAGTGACGTTATACGGGTAGCAGAGGTAATAAAACATAACAATATAGGTTAAAGTCTACAGTTATTGTCCGTTACATAAGTTCATTCTTGAATGTGCCAATTTTTTTCTAGGCTAGTGATGTAGGCTAGTGGAGTTGGCACCCGCCAAAGAAAAGGCTCGTAATTTGGATTTACTGGGAATTATACTTTTAAATTAGGGCCGCATACTACTTTAGTTTATGTACTATGCTCCCCTATATTCTAACTAAGTATACTTTACCCGGCTAGGGGTGTGAGCCTTCAGCTCCCCCGCCAGCCCGGTGAAGTTGTAGAAGCCATCTTAGGCTTACAGCTTAGTCCTTTCGAAAAAAAAAAAAAACTATACCCGGATCCTCTACCTCTCTTTACGTTCGTGGTTGCAGAAATATTCGAAGGAGTCGCGAGAGGATTTTTAAGGACCCGTGGTGTCTTTTACCAAATAAAAAATACTTACCTGGAAGCACAATGAATGCAAGTGCCATGAACGTAGAACCATATGCAATGGCTGAAGACCGTTTTGCGTCCGAATGCATCTCGCCAAGGTAGGCGTACGATGTTGCGCTGGAGGCAGACAATCTGCAAGAATTAACATCCATGGTAATATAATGCTTATACTTTTTTAGGGCTTTATACCTACATCTGCCGCTCTCCGAACCTTAAGCAGTAATCTATATAACTCAAAGGCTGACTGACTTAGTGATCTATAAACGTAAAGCCCAAACCACTGAACGGATCGAGCTGAAATCAGGCATGCAGGTAGATGTATTGACGTAGGCATCCGCTAAGAAAGATTACCCGAAGCGAAGCGAGTGTGAGTCACTCACTAGTATTAATTAAAGCTTGTAAAAATGAAGTCGCGCGAGTCGGATTTGTGCTCTATTCTTTTAATTTATATTTATATTTTACATACATACATACATAAAATCACGCCTTTTTCCCAGAGGGGTAGGCAGAGATCACTTCCAGCGATCCACTTTTCACCTCTGTGGGAAACGTGACGTCACGGGTTGTGGACCACGTCGACGCCATTCTGCCTTGTGCATTGTTTTAACAAGGTCATTGCGTTTCCACGAGTAGCAAGGATATATGACGGGGGAAGGAAAAGGGAGGAAGATGATTTGGACTGAGTTGATAGTAGCTCGAGGAGCCGGGGTCGCTTACCCGTATACCGTTCACCAACCACCGCACAGATAGTTGTGACTGGTATCCCCTGACTGATTAAAATTTTATATTTTAAGTCTTCAAATTATAAATTATTCTATTTAAGTAACAGGTACATTTTCCAAACCTGTGATTGCCGTTTATATCGAGAAAAATCCCACGCTTGTTCCATAGAAGCCCCTAATTTTTATACTCATAGATACTTACCTACTTACTTTACTACCACATATAAATGTAAATATATTGATCATTGGTCTCTTACGGGCTTTAGGTGGCCTGGGTGGCCAGGTTAATGCATCACTTTCTTATGAGCAATTAAAAACAAAACTTTGAATTAATATTGATATATTTATGCAAACTATTTGAAAACGCCGGTAGCGCACGTAGCCCCCGCGAACCTAAAGTAGGTTGAATAAATACGACGTATCCGTGTCAAGATTGTTCTTGTGTACACGCAAATGTGTAGATAGTGCACTTTGCTCGTACCTGTCAATCAGGCGTTCGTTATTAATAAGAGAACAGAGCATTAGCATTTGAGGTAAATAATGTATTTTTGTACACATTTTGTTGAGTGAATGTTTTAAAAGTAAATAGTGGGGGTATGATACTCGTAGCTAACTGTGGTCGAAACTAAATCTTAGAGACTTGAGAGAGAAATGTTCTTAGATAGCAGGGGAATAAAATGAGTTTTTATTTTGCCTTGAAAGCAGATCGATTACAGTAACAATTATGTAAGTTTCAACTTAAAATAACTAGATTCTCTTATAAACGAAAACAAAAGCTAGTTCAGTTAAATTAAAACTTACCTCCAATGACAGTTAAAGAGGGTTTTCTCACAACTAAATTATCTCAAGCTACGCTGAAACTTCGGATCTCTAAATAATATGTTTAGAATAATAATAAACGCGAGTTTAATCCGTAAAATTAGTTTTATTTGAAATGTGTAGTGTTCGCGCAAATAATTAGACAATAGCTCAAGCTACGTTCTTGTAAGTGGCTATGGATTACGTAATTCTCCTTAAGTACTCACAAGCATCCAGTGAGGATCCTAAGCGCGAGGAAGGTCCAGAACTGGTAGGAGAGCGAGGAGGCGAAGGAGACCACGGAGCCGACCAGGATTGCCGGCAACATCACCGCGCGCCGCCCGTACCGGTCGCTCAGGTAGCCCCACATTATCGCCGTACCAAATATACCTGGAGGAAAGAGCGTAAGGCAGAGACTCCACCAAAACGGAGACTTGACTGGCTCGGTGGAACAGTGGTTAGTGAACCTGGCTGGCGGTTCCAAGAGTCGTGGGTTCGACTAAGAAAAAAACAATTCGATAGGTTTTTAACGTACGTAAGTTTTCGATAGCTAACTCATGGTAGCTCTACTGAGCTGCGTTACTTCAGTCGCGTAAAATGCACTACATTCGACTTAAGAGGTAGTGTTAGGACAAAATAACTATTGTATTTTAAATGCGTTATTACACATATATGACACAACTTCGTACTGGAACCCCGGTCAAGCTGCACTACGCTTCTGCATACAAACATAATTAAATAAAGGCGTCCGACCGATTTCAGCCATGGCGGCCGATCTCAATTGAGATCAACCAAGTGCGCATGACATATTATAGTGCACAAGTGTGCGCGCAAACACAAGTGCACTCTCTATTCCCTTACTCTCATAATTCGGTGAGACGGCAATCCGACATGACCGATGAGAAGAGACGATCACAAACCTATGAAAGCCGCCGCGTTGACCATCCCCTTCTCCGTAGAAGTGAGACCGAGATCGCATTCCGCAGCGGTGATGACGTAGCCGATGCCCAGCGACTCCATCATGGTGTAGAGCAGCAGCAGCCCGCACGTCACCAGCACCACCTTGTTGAAGCGGCCATGACCTGGTGATGAGGAAATCCATCAATTAAGAATGTCCATTGCCCATCACACTTATGTGTGAGAGCCATCCGCTCCCCTGCAAGTCTCGTGATTAGGGGTGAGAGCCATCCGCACCCCCCAAGGCCAGTGATGATGACGAGGCTACTCCAAGCTCGTATGTCAGGTAGGAAAAAAATTGTCCTTTACACGCATATCCTAGCTAGGACATTCGTGTTTTTCACAAAAACTGGGTCATGCATCCAGCCTTATTTACAATGTTTTCTGACGTTCAGGTTCTGCAAATCTCTTTCCAATAAATTGCTAAGGTTAAGAAAGAGATTAAGATTATTTTCCGAATTTAGATACGTGAAATGTGGTTAACCCGCCTGCAGACATAGCAACCAAGCTTAATTAGAGAGCAAACAATTACTGAAGTTTTCCACGTATTTCGACTATCATAAATAAATAACAAGGCACAAACATTGCTCCATCATCAACATCATTTATTTGAAGATATTTTTTTGTATATTCATAACATGAATGATGGTCCCGGATGGGTCTCTAGGAGTACCGGATGGGTCTCTAGACCCGTCGGGGACAACTTTCACAGGTATAAGTTTCCGGGTAAGATAGTAATCTAACCCGGAAACTTATACCTGTGAAAGCTTTCCAAGAGTAAAGATTGCGACTGTGGATTGCGTTACCTAGGAATAGGCCAATGAAGACCATTTTTGTTTGGGGTAGGAATGCAGAATTTTTTTACTATTAAATAACGATAATCGAAAGAAATATATAGAGAAAGTATAAATGGAAATGTCGACAGGGGAAGTCCAAGAAAGACAGGTCACTTTCCTGACCAAATAGGTCACATCTTGAAGAAAGGTCAAATCAAAAGTCCCCGAAATCGACCAGCGTGCATGGCGAGGTTGATAGATATTGAAGAAGCAAAAGTGGTGTGCCAGGACCGTAGCACATGGCAGGAAGTGATCTCTGCCTACCCCCCTGGGAAAAGACGTGATACTATGTATGTATTAAAACTCTTACCGGTCTCGTTAAACGCTTCCTCAAATGTTGTCATGAGATTGTGAATTCATCCATTTCATTTTAAAACATTCCCATACTTCGTAATGATCATCTTTGACAATTTACCACAGTTCTGACAGGACCATAGAACAGAAAGAATGAACCATAGATTTGAATCAAGACCTTAGTTAATCTATTAACCTCTTTAGTCATATCTACAACATAATGACAGGCTCATAAGCATTCCTTTTAAAATGCCGAAACAAAAAATAATCAAGACATCTCAACACTAAAAATTTGGAGTGTAAGGAAATAATATTCCGATGTTTTTAGGTTTGATATATGACCTAAAACAGGCAACTATGATAAATCCTCCTAGGGCTAGGATCCTATTAGGGCATTGTCCTAACGAGATAAAGAGCCCAAAAAAAGTACTAGTTCCTGATTCTAGGTAAATTAATGAGTCACGTAGGTCAATGAACCTCTAAATACATCAGCGATCAAAACTGACCGACAAAGATCATTCGGATAGCAATCAATTATAAACCATATTGCATTGGATTAAGTTTGAATTTCTTTGCCTAATTTAGACCTAAAACTTTGATGAATAATAAGACCACCGAGTTCAATAAATACTTCCTTTGACTAATTACATAACTGTTCTTTGAATAGAGTTAGATGCTCAAATTGTAGGAGAGGATAAACTGTATCTGATTCCCGGCCCACCGTGCAGTACACATCAAATAGGATTAAAATAATCCTGAATTCACAATCAAAAGGATTGTACTATTTTACATTTTTTACGAGTAGGTTCTGTGCCTGTCTTTTGACTTCACAATTATTTATATATACAGGCCTTTACATGTATAACAGATGATTCTTGTAGCAATAATTAAGAATCTAAATATATATAATTCAAAGGTGACTGACTGACCGACATAGTGATCTATCAACACACAGTCCAAACCAGTGGACGGATCGGGCTGAAATGTGGCATGTAGCCACCATGTAGTTACCGGAAGCAAAGTGAGAGCGGGGTACTAGTATACAAATAAAACCTGATCGCCGTAGTCTAGGGTAGGCCCCAGCAGTGTGGACGTATATGGGCCTATGATGATGTATATCATCATGGCAGCAAGCAGTTACCATACCATACTTACCTACCGTCTTGATTTTTATTTAAAACGTCTATTTATCAAATTCTCGGTGTATCTTTGTCTTGAAGTTATGTAATTTAACTGCCTGTATTTTTTTGTACATTCTATTTTGTTATGTCTCAGACAAACATAGGGCAAGAAATGCAAACTGATTAAGTAATCAAGTAATAACTAGGTATTTGAGTGCGATGACTCTGTTACGACTTTCTTTAATCTTAATGATTCAATTATGCCTTAATGTATTACGATCACTGCTTTATTCATTAAAAATACTTTTATAGGAAAAAGAAAATTCAATGAAATTGTCATTTTGTCCATATCTTGCATCATTGCATTGGGCTATCAGAGCGTATGAATTTGTCATACTTAGTTCTATTTAATTAGAGACACGTAGTGATAATATTCTCTTTGATTAGAGATAGATCTAGGTCTAATATCTGAACAGGCAATCCTTACCCTTATATTGATAGCGTTTGATGTTGATGTGTTTTAACATTTTTAACAACTTTTATTCGACGCTCTTACAGTGAAGGAAATCATCGTGAGGTAACCTGCACGCCTGAAAAGAAATTTTGAGGTCATGTAAAGGCCTGATCGCCCTAGTGTATTTAGTGTAGAGTCGTGCCCCTCTATATGGGCTGATGATGAAGATACCCTCATGCAGCAGCCAAGACAATACGCCTGTTAACCATGATGTCGTCAGGCCTGAGTAAAGAATTATAGTGCCCAGTAGCTTAAGCTCCTCTTAAAGTACCTACCCTAAAATAAAACCTATCTTACGGGTCCGTAAAATTAGTTTTATTTACGGCGAATTTCATACCGCCAATACTGATTCTTTTTCTATATTTTTTCATTGAAACCTTCCCTGGACTACGACGAACATTTTAAAACCAAAATTACCTAAATCGGTCCGGGCGTTCACGAGTTTTAGTCAGACTAACGCACAGCAATTCATTTTTAGGTATTTATAAGAGAAGATGTGTAGAGTTCACGCGAATGATAGACAATACTACGTATCTGTCTGGTTACAGTTTGAAACACAACAAAAGTAAAGAATTAAAATCGCGTGTATTATGATTATTTATCATAAACATTATTATGTTGAGACCCGACGTTTCGCTTTATTCCAAACCTGAAAAACCTGACTTGGTTGTGGGTTTGGTAGAAATTTCAATAAAGTCTTGATATTAATAGCGAAATCTATTCATTTATATTTTTCAAAATGTTGATTTTTTTTCCTTCTTTCTGTGCTCCTATTCCTAGGTTCCAAACATTGCAGCCAGCAATGTTTTGGAACCTAATGGCTTCCTCGATAAATTTCAATTCGAACTAGTAGTCAAAGATAATATAATCACTACGTTTTACTAGTAGTTCCCGAGATAAGTGCGTTCAAACAAACAAACTTTGCAGCTTCATAATATGAGTATAGATTATAATATTAGTATAGATCTGTAGTGTTATCGTAAACAATAGCCAAAACTACACATTGAAGATATAAAATTATTGGTTAGCTTACTCAAAACACAGTAAACCCACAATACGCTACGCAGATTAAATTTTATCATATTTTGTACTGCAATGACCTCTGGTCACAGATTATAGAGTGATTTTAGCTGAGAGTAAAATACACAGTCGATTAAACATGTATTGTTGTCAAGCATCGGTTTATTTGATTATATTATTTAATTGTGAACGTACTGTTACGATAGTACGCTAGATAAACGGCTAGAATATTTGTATTATTTTGTTTATAGTAAAGAAATATACATCGTCTGTGAATTTGAACTGTGTGGTTATTGAAACAGCCTGGCTACGGACGGACGGACAGACTGACGGACGGACAGCCAAGCCTTAGCTGCTGGCTTGGTGTGAGGTGACGCACGTTTGGGCGCGATTCCCAGAAGGACGGGTGTTCAAATCCCCGGCCGGGAGTTTTTCCGATTTTCAAAGTATTTAAGTGGAAGCTTTAGCACTTAAAAAATTTAAATTTTCATCTAATAATAGTTGAATTGACTAAGGCCTTGTAGCCCTAGTATAAGGTAGGCCCGTGCCCCTTTATTAATTATTTTCGCGGTGAATGCTTTTCGCACCATCACTGGGAGAGCGGGGTTCTCTCCCAGTGGTGTGTCGGACTCCCCAGCGGCTGGCGAGGAGATGGTAAATGCCAGCCGCGGCTCCTGGGCGAGGTGCAATACCCAGGGGGTTTACCAACTAAAACACCGCGGTGTACCTCGTCGCCGTTTGGCGGCGTCATGGGACTCTGACCCAGTCTTCTACTGCCACGTCGCCACCGGCGATCGCCCAAAACAGGCCCTACGTAGCCCAGTGCCCCTCCAGCGGGAACGTATATGGGCTGATGATGATGAATAGTTCAGGTGTTCTTCCCCGTGTCATTAAGGCATGGAATGCACTTCCAGCTAACGTTTTCCCTCCTTCTATTCAGGCGGGGAGTGAAACGGCGTTTAAGCAGGCCTTCAAGGTGAGTGGCCGGCTCAATATGGTCTGTTAAATCTACCTAGAAACTCATTATGTGAATCTCACTACCGCTTATCACCAGCCAGGTTATCCTGTTAGCCAATCAAAGGGAAAAAAGGGTGTAGTTACAGATGTCATTGTAAAAAAATTATGTGCGATTATTTTTCTCATAGCTGAACCAAATCGTTCCGCTTCCTTTTCTTGGGCCTTCCTCTTTGGCGAATACCGCCCTCTGGTTCCCATTTTTTTTTATTAAGTTTAAAAATCTGTAATAATAAATACCTTTCCCCATACCACCCCAGTAAATATCGTAATCGTGTCGCTAACTGTACACATATTGATAACGAAACAAAATGATTGACATAATAGTATTAAACGTCCAGTCCGTTGATAATTTAAAGTGATATGAACTAAATTCAACAAGGAAGTGTACGGTGATACAATGTTTTGTTTAAGTTGATTTAACTTATTTATTTATTTCTTGTATACTAAACAAATATTTTATTTACATAATAAACAAATATTTGGGACACGGCCGACTAACCCAAACTAAGCAAAGGTTATACAATGGTTGTCTTTATTATACGTAAACCTATACAGATATTAATCCTTACTAATATTATAAATGCGAAAGTAACTCTGTCTGTCTGTCTGTTACGCTTTCACGCATAGAGTACTGAACCGATTTAAACGAAATTTGGTACAGATATAGTCCAGAGCCCAGGAAAGGATATAGGCTACTTTTTAACCGACTGCGCTATAAAGAAGTAATGTTTTACCCGTTAAACGTCTCTACGCGGACGAAGTCGCGGGCGGAAAGCTAGTTGTTTATAGTTACATACATTCTTAAATATATTCACGCCCAGATACGGAATGAACACAAAATGTTAATTATATGAATGTTTGTCCCGGGTGGGAATCGAACTCACAAATCTTGGAACCGTAGCCAGGGTTACTAAAATCAATTACATCGAAAAAAAAAATACCGTAAAGCGGCCAAGTGTGAGTTGGACTCTCCTATGAAGGGTTTCGTGGCAGCAAGTAACATATTATAAAAGACTAGCTGTTTCACGCGGTTTCACCCGCGTCCCGAGGGAACTACTTCCCGTACCGGGATAAAATATAGCCTATGTTACTTCTAAATAATGCAGCTTTCAAAAATGATTGCAATCGGCCCAGTAGTTTTTGAGTTTATTCATTACCTACAAACATACAAAAATACAAATATTTCCTCTTTATAATATTAGTGTAGATTTTGGAGTTCGTTGTAACTTCGATTAATATAGTAATTTTTTTATTTTTTATTTAGCCTGTTCTGTCCCACTGCTGGGCAAAGGCCTCCCCTAACTCACTCCAAAGCAATATAGTAATAAGTAAATTAATGTTTAAGATTTATGACGTACTAGAGGACGCCCGCGACTTTGTCTGCGTAAAATCTGATGTTAGATGTCTTTTGATTGTAGAACCTGACCGTGTATTCCCGCTGTACCCGCAAGCCTAGTCCCCCCTCCATACCAAGTTTTATAAAAATCTATAAACACGTAAAAGTATAATAATAATAAATACAAATTTTCAGCCCTCAATGACCGCCATGGAGGTTGAATTAAAAAAAAATAGCGCTGGTGTCTCTCCGGAGTGCCAGCTACTTACATACAAAGTTTTATAAAAATCGTCAAACACGTAAAATTCTAATTTTCACCCACCCAATTAACCTCATGGGGGTTGAATTTTGAAAAAAAAAGCCCAGCCTATATGATATTCCAGAGTGCCAACTACCATCATACCAAATTTCATGAAAATCGGTTCAGACGTTTGAGCGTGAAAGAGTAACAAACATCCATCCATCCATCCATACTCACAAACTTTCACGTTTATAATATTAGTAAGGATAGTAAGGATTAAAAAAATACAGTAAATATAATATTTTTTATCGTTTTTTTTTTATTTCGGAATAAGGAGCTTAGGTTATCTACATAAATTCATTATGCTGTAGCAATTAATATTATGTAGTATCTCATATAATCTCTATACCTTTGATCCGATTTTAGCCGAGTATATGACTGGCTTATACCTATCTGATAAACACGTCGTATTTTCACCAACAAGCCTAAGGATAAAACTTCCGTCATTTGTAGTTAGGACACATTTTTTATTGCTGTTTCAGGTGTGAAGCCATAAAACGTACGTCACTATTTTTATACCGGAGAAAAATTTCCGAATGTTACGAATAAACTCGAGAAATAAAGAAAAAAATAAGAAAACTGATCTCACACACACACACATAAAAAAAATTGGCGGTATATAACTTACTGAAACCAAATAGTTATTAAATGTGCAAATGAAGTAATTTACACAAGTTTGTGTTTATTTACACTTACGATGGCGATGCTACGAGTAATATGTTACAAAGAATGAAATGGAGACTCAGTGCCTGATCACACTTATCGATTTTTGGGCGATTTCGATCGCCGCGATATAATAATAATCATAAATCCTCAATCCTCAATTTTAATCCTCATTTGGATCTCACTAACGCTTACTATCAGGTGGAGAGAGGTCATCTTGTTAGCTATTTATTAAAAATAAAAAAATAATGAGAAAAAGTCTCAAATATTTAGTCGATAACATTGCATAGAGGATTAGAGATAGGTAATATTAATAGCTAATTTTAAATTGCAAAACATACTATGTACTACCGACTGTAAATAAGAAACCAGCGGAGGTTCGTCACCTTACTGTATTTATAACAATAATACAATAAATAGTACATATTTTTTTATTAGTTTATCGACATGTTTTGTAAATACATATTTTAATCTAATCTTTAATCACCCATTGCATATAAATAATACAAAAAAAAAAACAACACCTGGCAAAGACTTTGTTTAAGTGGGATCTTGTCTACAAAACATGTTTAAACTTTTTATAAATTCAATAGGTACTTTTATAAACCCATAACTTTTTCTTCTTCTTATCGTATGGTTGATGAACAACCTGGTGTCAGAGTTTTTAAACCGCCCGTAGGCCTCTGACATGGCTTCACACACCATAGAAAAATCTCTCAGGCGTGCTGGTTTCCTCACGATGTTTTAGTTCACCGTTAAAGCGTCGACTGATGGTACATATGAATTTCAAATTTGAAAAACACATTGGTACCTGGCAGGGTTTGAACTGGCGACCTCTCGCATGGCAAGCAACGACCTTAACCACTCGGCTATCGACGCTTTTTTAACCCATAACTAAAACAACTCGATTCAACTAAAGGCTATCCCAATGTCAAAATCTTAAAAGACATAAATATTAAGACCTTATTTAGGGAGGTAAATTAAATTTGTAATGGTGATTGGTAATGCTATAAATTCGAAAAACAATACTTTGGCATGGACACTACAAGCAAGCTCACTTTAATACCTTTTAAATATATTTTACTTCATCAAATATATCGTTAGTTATGATGCAGTAGCAGAGGTAATTAATTATTAAAATTATAATGACGCGATTTAAATGAGGAAAAAATTGTACCTAGGTATATAGGTACGAAATATTTTTTTCATTTTTATGATTTTAATTTAGAACAAATTGATAAATCATTTGTAACGTTCAATATTCCACACATTATTGATATATATTGATATATTACACACACTCTACACATAATGCCCGAATGTGTTATATTCATTTGATGTGATTATATGTAATATTTTTATTGAACTAATGTAGCTTAAACTGCCATGTATTAAAAACCTTATATTCCAAAACCAAAACCGATCCGAAGATTTTAACCCGTACTTACCTTGCGAACAAAAGACTGTATCTCTTCTTATGACATTAAAATTAAATTTTAACGACAATGTACTAACACTACTTATCTATACTAATATTATAAAGAGGAAAGATTTGTATTTTTGTATTTTTGTATGTTTGTTATGAATAAACTCAAAAACTACTGGACCGATTAAAATAATTTTTTCACCATTAGAAAGCTGCATTATTCAGAAGTAACATAGGCTATATTATATTCTTAAAAAAATTAGGGATCCTTACTAAAATTCCAATAATGTAACCCAAGGTGTAAAAAATAGACCTGAAAAATTCCTTACGTCGCTTGCGCTGCGAAAACTATTGAAGATAGAACAAAACCATTTACCAAGACTTTGCAGAAGAAATCATTATCTACAAAAAGTGTCGCAACAGCATGTCTAAATATTATAGTTATGTCACAGCAAGCGGTTTTTTATTCCAAAAATTTAATTTATATGCCGCCGCTTGAAAGTGCTCCTTATTTGTACCTTGGTATTAATCCTTAAAAAAATAAGTTACTTTATATTCAAGACGGCTTCAATACCTTTTTACAATTTTTTGAATTATTCAATTCGGACATTTAATTCGGAAGATATCACGAGTTTAAAAATGCAAGTATTAGAAAAAAGTCGCGTGGTTGCCGACATCGCGCGGTCATCTAGCCAGCATGCGATGTAGGCTCCATGTAAGCGTCACTGGGGTTCTGGGGTCAATGTAATATGTAATATAATAATATTATAAAGAGGAAAGGTTTGATTTTTTGTTTGTTTGTTTGTTTGTTTGTTTCGAATAGGCTCCGAAACTACTGCACTGATTTGAAAACATCTTTCACTGTTGGAAAGCTACACTATCCCTGAGTGTCATAGGCTTTTTTTAGATAAAAAAAAAATAGATTTCTCTTACGGGGTTAAAATATATTACATAGAGATAGAGATATCCCCGAAGCGAAGCGAGGGCGGGTCGCTAGTGACATTATATTTTTAACGGCGGAGTCCCTACAGTTTTGGCATTAAATAGTTTGAAGCACATTGTGTGAGTAATAAATAATCTATCACAGTGAAACTAAGAGGTCTAGTTCCTCTTTTCTGCCACGTGTCATTAAGGCATGGAATGCCCTTCCAGCTCGTGTTTTCCCTACCTCCTATGATCCCGGGCTCTTCAGGCGGGGCGTGAAGCGACGTTTAAGCAGGCCTTCAGGGTGAGTGCAACAGGATCAATATGGTCCCTTGTGCCTGTCGACCTCATATTTGGATCTCACTACCGCTTACCATCATTGTTAGCATATTATAAAAAAAACAATACGCGCGACGAATGTTCGATTAGCCGGCTGTTATCATCGTGTATGAGTTCACACGATTGGTGACTTGCGCGTGCGCATCCGTCTGTACTGTAGTGCTACCAGTTGCTATATCGATAGTTCACTTTTTCGCTAGCGACCATGATTGGTGTAACCCAGTCAAAACGTCGGACAGTAAGTAGCCATGTAATTGCTACTCCTAATATCGCGTGTAGGCCCATAAAAACTAATATTTAGATCGATAGTTCACATTCGATAAATTCTGGTAGGAGCTGTAACGGTACCATGAGTTTAAAAGTGACAGACTCGACATCGCCTATGTAAATATGTCTATGAAAAACTTGTACGGCGCCCCTAGCGGTTACGCTAAGAACTAAAATTCTTAGTACCTATGAAAAAAACAATTCGATAGGTTTTTAAAGTACGTAAATATTCAAAAGCGTACTTATGGTAGCGCTACTGGTAGGAGACAGATGCGATTGGTCGAAGATAGACGGGTGTCGACAGCATTGGGGGAGGAAGAAGACCAAGAGTGGACTGTGATGAACCGATGATGATGATGACAGTCGTTAATTACACACGTTGCACTCGTGTGTAACTGCCGTTATCTGGGTCCATTATAATTTATTATTTCATATTCCGTTATTTTAGTCGTATTTGGCGTTATGCTATTAATTGCAACAGTAATGAATTGTGTAATTTATAGCCTCTTGTGTCATTAATGAAACTAAATTGTTTTTAGATGTTATGTGCAGTGTAAGTTAAGGTTAGGTAATCGCTTGGAAAATAATATTGCAATTTTCTGGTCTTTGAACTTAAAGATAAAATTACTCTTAATTGCACTTGCAGAAATAAAATATACAGTTAAAATAAAACCTCACTACTTGGTAATCGATGAGACGAGAAGCGAACTATGGGAATTTAATATTAGATGATTATATTAACATCAGGTGGTGGTTTCGACCAAATCTCCCTTATTCAATCATCACAACAATACTACTTAGGTATAAACTCAAAGTCAAAGTATTTATTGCAAACTAAGTGTCAATAGATCTTACAGTAACATAAGCTTAAAAACTTAGTTGCATTTTCCAGGCACTGCAACATGAGGCTAAGATATTGAACATAACATAACTTATTATTAAATATAAAACATTAAGACGGATCATATTTTCTAAGTTTACAGAATATTTCTACTCTTATAACATATTTATATCTATGTATTTAACTACCATACCTCTATCGATAATTACCTTCAAGGCCTCACTACCTATACTATCGACAAACAATTTACATCGCAAATACAACTCACTATATTTAGTACCCGCTCGGCAGCTGCGCGTACCGCGCGCACGGCCCAGTTTTTTCCTTGTCCCATTTTACATTTGAATGAAACTATACATTTCAAACGATTTTACACTCTATACCTTTCTGGTATAGCTAATTTTCGTTTAACGCCGATAATGTTGTGAAGTTTACCTGTGTGTATCATTATTTTGTGTCAAAATGAAGAAGGAATTCGAAAAGTCGGCGTCCGAATATGAGAGGAGTCGTGAAGATGATGAAATGTTCTTTGAAGACGCTTTCGAGTTGGTTGGTGAGTTCGATATTTAGTTTAATTCAGTAGCGATAAAGTCTTTATGAAGATAATAATGTAGTAATACACTTTAACTATTTGGATCCCGTTCACATACCATACTTATCCCACCGTTTTCGGACAAAAAAAAAGGACGCAAGTCCATATTAATCTACCTACCTGGCAAAGTGCCAAGGTAAACCATAAAATTTGGTAATTTTAAATAATGATATTTAAGTGATAGTGTAAATAAGTGACAACATAATACAACAAAAATAATATTAAAATATTTACTATCAGCCTTTATCTTGCAGGGTAAAACGTGATCTTCAACATTTCAGTTAAAATAAAAAACTTCGTGACCAAGTTTTTTTTTATTTCAATATTAACTGCAGTGTATTAGCGATCATTAACTCCAATTGTACAGATTTAACCTACTTCTTTTTTAAGTTAAGTAGGTGTATTTAGAGTGCATTTGAGGTTAATAAGTGTAGGCAGGTACCCACAATTACCTATTAGGTATTCATAAGACAGATAATGAAAGTTTCTCATTGACAAAATATGAACAGATAATTTTAAATGATTACCTACTGGAAAAAAGGTAAATAATGTAATTGCGGAGTTTCTAGCAAGAGTCTTCACGGTGGACTAACCATATTATGCTACAATGAATATTAAACAGGTATGACGATTGTTAATGCGGTTGTAAAATAAACTATGTAAACAGACTTTGTATGTGAGTTGATTGAATAAAAGATAATTCGTTGAGATATTGTAGACTGGCTCGGTGGAACAGTGGGCAGGGACCCTGCGGCTACGGCTCCGTGAGTCGTGGGTTCAATTCCCGCCCGGGACAAAAAATTGTGTGACCTATCGATGTACGGCATACACATTCACCGTGTTTGGGTGTGTTTTTACATATATTTAAGTATATATGTCGCAGTCATCTGGTTAAATCAGCGATTTGATTGGATCACTAGCGCGTTCATTGAATGACGACGTTCAATTGAATGACTAAAGGACAACTCGTGAAGTTGTTGAATCTAACGTTCAACATCTTGACTGAACGTCATTTAGCGTAGTCGTTGAATGAGATATAGCTGACTTTGTTATGTTTGATTAGGGTAACCTAACCGTAAAAATAGGAAGGGTGAAAGGGTAATAGTTCGCAACTCAAAAGATAACTAACGTTAGATTAAAAAAATGCGGACATGACACAACAGACCTTATTAACCAGCCAGTTTTGCCAGAATTTTTTCTTTTAAAGTAGCCGGCGACAGCGTATTAATCGGTACATCCATGCTGTCTCAATTTTTTTACGAATAAGTCACTTTAAATATCAACTTCACTCAAAAAAGTATCAACACAGTGCTATTCGATTATATCTGTACCAGCTGTTGGCGCCATCTTTGTTTTGATAAGCACTAATGCCGCAGTGGAATAAAAACGAACTAAATTACAATCACCTGACTGATTTTACATCCGCTATGTTCAAAGGGCTATGTTTCAATCCGCTAACTTGTTGGACGTTGAGTGAGGATAGTTCATTCAACGTTCGACCTAGTCATTCAATTGAACGTCGTCATTTAATGAACGCGCTAGTGATCCAATCAAATCGCTGATTCAACCAGATGACTGCGACATATATATAATGTGTGTGTACACATTGTTGTTTTGATATCCGTAACAATAATGATTAAGTAACTTATTTCGGAATTAAATGTATGTGATGTTGTGTGACATTTAATTATTTATATTCCTAATATAATGCTTGTTTTTTTTTTGCCCTAAATGCTAGCATTATTCTGATTTCTCATACGTAGTTCCTAGTAGACATATGCATAAGAAGGTAGTGCATATGCGAGATTTGTATTAAATTCAATCTTTATCAACTAAAACATCTGACCAAACACTAAACGCAATACACTCTGACGCATTTATCCAATACAATGTACAAAATCTTCAAGATAAACACATGATATTTTTTGCACATAAAAACAAAAACAGATCTGTCGTTACCAACAAGGATAGGCGAATTTATCGCTTTTATATGGCAATGGCAATATAGTCTTGCCCGTGACCACGAGCGCTGTAAAAATAAAGAGCCCGAAACGTCGGGTCTCTAAATAATATGTTTAGAATAGCAATACACGTGAGTTTAATTTAACAAAAATCACGCCTTTTTCCCAGAGGGGTAGGCAGAGATCATTTCCAGCGATCCACTTTTCACCTTTGTGGGAAACGTGACATGACGGGTTGTGGCCACAGACCAGGTCGCCGCCATTCTGCCTTGTGCATTGTTTTAACAAGATCATTGCGTTCCCACGAGTAGCAAGGATGTATGACGGGGGAAGGATACTATCGCCTCGGATGATTTGGACTGAAACTTAGTTTTATTTAACAAATACCAACTTTGACTGGTAATGCAGTGATTGAACCGGCGATTCTTTTAATTGTGTGCGGCATGCAATACGCTTAACTGGTTTCGTACTTCCTTGGGACATATGGTTTGCATCATAACAAGATGCACTCTTTGGTTAGATGCAATCACTAATAATAATGATAAATATAAACAACATCACGTACCTCCATTGTTATGATTCCGAAATAAGTTGCTAAAGCACTTGCGTTACGGATATCAGAAACAAAAGTGGATTTCGCAAGTAGACTTATCAATATTTAAATGACACACCCAGACATGGAACACGCACCGATGTTCAACAAAGAAATATCTGTCCCGAGTGGGAATCGAACCCATAACTCCCTCGCTCCCTGCGCGCAAGAGGCAATAAATAATTTTAAAAAAATTATTGGCGCCGCTAGTGTGCTTATTGTTACAGCCTTAACGCAAGCATTTATTGATAACCTATTTATGAGGACAATAAATTTATTGCAATTTTTCATTTGGGTTGCCTAAAAAGCAAAAAATATTAAATATTGGTCTTTTATACACGCGTTATTAGGAGTAGCAAATTACATAGCTACTTACTGCCCGACGTTTCGACTGGGTTACACCAATCATGGTCGCGAGCAAACTGAACTGAAGTAAAAAACCGGCCAAGTGCGAGTCGGGCTCGCGCACAAAGGGTTCCGTAGCAGCAAATATAATAAAAATCAACCTATCTCAAAAACTATAAGAGATACTTTGATCAAACCAAAAATCGTTGAAAGAGTTAATTAGCATGCATCACCTCTATTTTTTTTAGAATTTTATACCCCGTAGTTATAAAAATAGAGGGGGGACATACTTTTACGACTTTGAGAGCTGATATCTCAAAAACCGTTCACTTTAAGAAAAATGTTTTTTAGAAAACTTTATATCATTTTAAAAGACCTTTCCATTGATACCCCACACGGGTATGTACATCGAAAAAAAAAATTTCATCCCTCAGTTACATGTATGGGGGGCCCCACCCCCAATTCTTTTTTTTACTATTTAGTGTCATATTTTTGTAGCGGTTCATACAACACATATTCCCATCGAATTTCATCACTGTAGTACTTATAGTTTCCGAGTAAATCGGCTGTGACAGACGGACAGACGGACAGACGGACAGACGGACATGACGAAACTATAAGGGTTCCGTTTTTGCCATTTTGGCTACGGAACCCTAAAAATGCCTCTAAACCACTTGTGACTCAAGCAATCTTGTGACTCTTTTAACTCATATTGGACTAAGTTTAAAGGTATTACTGCACTAGGAAAACAAAGTTTGCTTTCAGACTTTCGCGATCCATTACACTAAATATTACTCTTTATGGGTCTACACGCGATATTAGGAGTAGCAAATACATAGCTACTTACTGCCCGACGTTTATTGTATTTGGTGCTCCTAATGTCGCGTGTAGACCTATAAAGACTAATATTTAAAACAAAGTTTGGTTTAGGGCCTAGGGTTGCCAACTTTATTTAACAGAAATAAAGTATATCTGACTTTAAACGAGGTAAATAAAGAGTACGGACCTACAAAAAAGAGTATCATTTATTTTTTACTTTAAAACAGTAAATAGTCGACTTTTTTGTTCTGATTCAGGATTTTTGCATATTATTACAGATGTGCACTAGTTTTAGCAAATATTTCGTAAAAGAGTATTTTTGCGTACTTTATTAGTGTGATAGATTATAGAGTACGCCTACATGATATAGAGGACGATACTCTATTTTAGAGTACGGTTGGCAACCCTATTAGGGCCGCTCAAAAAAGGCGCCACTTCCCATATAAAATCCGGCATTATCCTTTGATTTTTTTACATAACTACCGGCTGCGCACGACATCGTCTGCGTGGAAATGGTTTTGGCAGCAATTTATTTAAATAGCCTTTAATGCACGATAATTAGCTATTTATTAGTGAAAGTCCCGTTAAAATTGGTCCAGCCGTTTTGGAGATTAGCGAGAATAAACAGACAGACAGAGAGACAAAATATTTTATTTGGTATTTAGTAATTGGTACCCGATTGAATCACATTTAGCAAAAAAAGTCGTCATTTTAATGACGACACACTCAAAATTTATTTAGTTGTATCTAGACACGCGGTAGCGTGTTAAGCCAAGTTCAAGAAACAGAACTGGCGAGCCGCACCGTGTGTAATATTACACGAACCATTTGGAACCACTTTTGAACCCCTCATAAATCAAAAACTATTTCACATAAACGTATCAAATTTGGCTCATATATTGTGACTTGCGAGATAAATATGTGTTCTAAATTTCATAAGCTTATCTCAAACAGTTATTTAGATATTAATGTCCAAAAATCCTCATTTTTATCATTGACTGACTGACAGATCAAAATTCTAACCCAGTTCCAAATGACCTAGAGAGTTAAAATTTGGTATGCAGATAGGTAATTACATAAATACAAAGGAATAAATAAAAAACTGGCAATTTTTTTATAATTAGGTTAGGTTCTATTATGAACGCTTAACATAAATACCTAATTAGTGCCTGATCACGCCTATATACCGGGGAAGGCAGAGCACTAAGTTTATATTTAGGTATACTTACTTATTTACAATTAAGAGTAGGTACTTATAGTCGGTTTTCATATTTATTACTTAGGGTAGGTACCTACATAAAGTCTAGTTTTAGTTTTGAATTTGTCCTTTTCAAAGGACCTACGGCGTTACGATGATATATACTTTTCTACAAAAAGTAATGATATCCAATCAAAAACATAAATGTGAAATGAGAGCCAAGTTCAATATTATGATAATTGCCTTGGTTGTTGACTTCAACGACAAAAGAAGTGAGATCTAAATGGGTGCCAAGTTCAATGGTCAAGTTCAATGGTCAGGCCCAGAAATTTATTTATAAGTAACACTATAACATACCTATCATATCTTCTTATAACATAAGATAATGTATGGTGGTAGCCTATGAAGGTCTGTCTTGGCTAATTTTCATATATGAATTATAGCCGTCGCAAGTTCTAAGCCTGCAAGTATTTGTCGGATTTTATTTTATAATTCCGAAAATTTGGATTGTTGTTAGAAACTAGCGAGCGAACATAATAATACGTTGGTAGGTTTATAGAAACTAGCCAAGACAGACCTTCATAGGCTACCACCATACATTATCTTATGTTATAAGAAGATATGATAGGTATGTTATAGTGTTACTTATAAATAAATTTCTGGGTTGACCATTGAACTTGGCACCCATTTAGATCTCACTTCTTTTGTCGTTGAAGTCAACAACCAAGGCAATTATCATAATATTGAACTTGGCTCTCATTTCACATTTATGTTTTTGATTGGATAGATACTACACTAGACTATGCTAACTATGCAAACGCCAGTGTCTATTTTTAGACACTGGCGTTTGCATAGTTTTTTAATTACTAGGTACCTAGTTAATAATTACATGTAAATTTAAAATTTGAATAAAACATTAAAAACAAAAAAAATATTACATGTGTTTAGTACAAGAGTAAAATACTAATACTGCACCGGCCGACAATTTGGGTCACACTTTCTAAGTTGCAAACGGCGAGAGTCAATTGTGAATGGACATTTTAAACACTCTATTATCATCCCCGATGTTTATTGCCATAGAAAAAACCGGCCAAGTGCGAGTCGGGCTCGCGCACAAAGGGTTCCGTAGCAGCAAATATAATAAAAATCAACCTATCTCAAAAACTATAAGAGATACTTTGATCAAACCAAAAATCGTTGAAAGAGTTAATTAGCATGCATCACCTCTATTTTTTTTAGAATTTTATACCCCGTAGTTATAAAAATAGAGGGGGGGGGACATACTTTTTACGACTTTGAGAGCTGATATCTCAAAAACCGTTCACTTTAAGAAAAATGTTTTTTAGAAAACTTTATATCATTTTAAAAGACCTTTCCATTGATACCCCACACGGGTATGTACATCGAAAAAAAAAATTTCATCCCTCAGTTACATGTATGGGGGGCCCCACCCCCAATTCTTTTTTTTACTATTTAGTGTCATATTTTTGTAGCGGTTCATACAACACATATTCCCATCAAATTTCATCACTGTAGTACTTATAGTTTCCGAGTAAATCGGCTGTGACAGACGGACAGACGGACAGACGGACAGACGGACAGACGGACATGACGAAACTATAAGGGTTCCGTTTTTGCCATTTTGGCTACGGAACCCTAAAAAGAAGATATTGTCTAGTATGCCAAAGTCTAGTTAAACGTTAAACTAGATTTGAATGAAACGATATGTATCCTTTATGTTGAGTCTGGAAGACTATTGTTTTGACAATTCAGAGCTCGACGTACCTAGGAAGAAAAGAAGTAAGACAAGTGTTCGGCTCGACGTAACGGAACTCGACATTAAGGGAATAGGCATACAAAAAAAAAGAATGAAACTACGACACGTGTTAATTGAGTGTTGACTCAATGAGCCGTTTAAACGTTTTTGTCCTTGACTTGTTACTAGTTGCTTTATATTTTTAAAACTTAATTAAAATTAATAATAGAACTGTTTCTAGGAACTATGTTCTAGAAATACACATAGGTTCATCTCTCAATATCATAGTAATTCGACTGCCTCGTGGTATATTTTTACCAATCGCTAAAGATCGAGAGGTTCCCGGTTCGAGTCAGGGGTCGAGCAAAATTTGTGTGAGTTTTTCTGGCAAGATTACTCAGCCCGGTACCAGGATGATGGTGTATGCATGCCCGTGCCTCAGAAAGCACGTTAAGCCGGTGGTCCTGCGCCCGATGTCTCATCGGTCATGTTGGTATGCCGTTTCGCCGCACTATGAGATTAAGAGTGAACTTGTGTTTGCGTGCAAATTTTTGCACTATAAATGTCCTGGGCAGCTAATCTCATTTGAGATCGGCCTAAATCGGTCGGAGATCTATTCATAAAAGTATCAAACATGCAAGAAATACAAAAATCTAATGGGCCAGTAGTTGTTTAAAAGGATTAGAAGACATAAAAGCCATTGAACTAAATGTATCATATACACGATTAGTCTAAATAAGATCCCGTGTTTAAGCTTCAAGCTTCATACAACAAGCTATTAAGCCAATTACTTGGCATTTTGGTTTCTGGGCCATTGACTTCGACGCTGAAGTAATGGTAAATTAGGCTAAATTGGAGGGACTGGCATTTAAGATAAGAAAGTGAAGCATTACAATGACAGTGATTAATAGCTATGATGTAATTATTTATTTAGATTGGCTCGGTGGAAACAGTGGTTAGTGACCCTGGCTGGCCGTTCCAAGTGTCGGGTTCGATTCCCACTCGGGACAAATATTTGTGTGATGAACATCGGTGTTTCTTCCATGTCTGGGTGTGATCATGTATTAAATTTATAAACTAGATGGCAAGACGTAGACGTAAGGTCTAACTGCTACGTGATAAGTGAATATTGACATGTCAGTCAATGTCACGTCAAAAATGACCAATCATGCTGTTCTCATGCCTTCATATTGCCATCTATCGAATTTCTCATATGCGAAAACCCCCATTGTATGTAGCTCATCAATCTATCCTTTTCAGGTCACGGCCGCTTCAACTACCTGGTACTCCTGACCAGCGGGTTGATCCTTCTCAACGTTTCCATGGAGTCCGTGGGCATGAGCTACGTGGTGACCGCGGCGGAGTGTGACCTTCAACTCTCCAGCCAGGAGAAGGGGCTTGTCTCTGCTGCTGCTTTCATCGGTACGTTTGATCTTAAGGTCCTGAGAAGCGTCGATGGCCGAGTGGTTAAGGTCGTTGCTTGCCATGCGAGAGGTCGCCAGTTCGAACCCCGCCAGGTACCAATGTGTTTTTCCAATTTGAAATTCATATGTACCATCATTCGTCGCTTTAACGGTGAAGGAAAACATCGTGAGGGAACCAGCACACCTGAGAAATTTTTCAACGGTGTGTGAAGCCATGTCAGAGGCCTACGGGCTGTTTAAAAACTCTGACACCAGGTTGTTTATCAACCATACGTTAAGAAGAAGAAGGTCCTGACGTCCACATCTGAAGTCGACAGCCCGAGAAGCTTGCCTTGCCTTGCCTTCATCGGTATGTTTAAACATTTTCATTAAGGTCCTTAGGTCCATCCATCTATCATTCATCCATCCACATGTGAGGTCGATAGCCACAAAAAAGAGCTGGGGCCCTCCCTCGTTGAAGGCCTGCTGAAATGCTGTTTCTCGTCCCACCTATAAAGTCGGGATTCGATGGATGGAAACACGCGAGTTTGAACAACATTTTAAGGCAGGATATTGTCTGGAGCGTTTATCTATCTTCTTCCTTTTTTGTTCCTTACTGGCTACTCCAAGCTGAGGGGTTGGAGTAGCTTTTTCATCATCATCGGACTTGCGGGGAGCGGGTGGCTCTCATCCCTATTGTCTTTCGTACTAGATTCGTAGTCTTCCGTGACCACAAGCCTGTCAAGAGCCTAAACTGATGATCTCTAAATAATTATAATCCAATTAATGTCAAATGTATTGTGTTCACGTAAATGATAGACAAAATCTTCACAAAAAAAAAATGAAATGGGACATGGAAAATTATATAGGTTACGACAATCTTTAATTTCAGACGTTTAATATATGCTTAATAGTAAATTCTTCATACCTGCTATCTCTGTAGACTAGATACCTAATAATAATATTTCTCAGTAGTTTTGACGACAGCAATACAGACTTTGTGTAATCGTGGGCTAAATTGTTTTGTTGTCTGGAATGTAGACAGATAAGTCGTAAAGTATTTACTCATCCTAGTAGATATTAACCAGACTTTGCTTAGCAAAGACCTTGTGCTTAATGATTGAATCATCGACCATGCTAAGTCAATTTTATAATCTGTGGTTAAGTAAGGGCATTACATTATACTACAAAATTCTCATGATGTAAGAGACTTTGTGTAACATAATGGATTTCAAAATATTCTGTACCAGTGTTTTTCTTGTTGGTTCTCCTAATAATAAATAATAAATAAATATCAAAAACATAGATTTAAGTACCCAACACAGATTTTCATTATGTAACAGATTTCGAACATATCACGTTAAAGTAACTAACGGTTTAATGACTGTCAATAGTATTCATATTAATGAACCTAGTTGCGTAATTTAACACTTCTTCCCACGCATTGATGGCTTCCAAGAACCCATTGAAAGATAAGGTTCATTAGTTAATCTGCCAAACACAAAGGTTTAATAAGAAGAGCGGAAATTATTTTTACATACCAGGAACAATTACACCAAGAAAGTGTTGCCATAAAAATATCTTGTACCCTAATCTATCTTTCTCCTCTATAATATTATCCACGCATTTGATTAAAGTAATCAATTTAATCCGTAAAATTTTATTAATTTTACCGATTAAACTGATTATTCTAAACATTATTCTTTCGAGACAATTTAGGTCTCCCGTGATCACGAGTCTGTAAAGAGTTCGAAACGTCACATCTAGTCTAATAGGGGTAAGAGCCATCCGCTTCCGACCAAGTCTGGTGATGATGACGAGGCTACTAAGCCATCATCGTTAGTCAGTTAGGAAAAAAAGGTAGGTAAGAAGAAAACGCCTGATCTAGTATAGATAGAATGATAATATAATTATGTTTATGATCAAATTATGCGCGAGTTAAATACGTCAGATGAAGTGTGGTATTGGGTGTAGATAGTAGGTGAGATTTATTAAACTACTAAGCTTTGTATTACGTATAGCTGTTTCACGCGGTTTCACCCGCGTCCCGAGGGAACTACTTCCCGTACCGGGATAAAATAAAGCCTATGTTACTTCTGAATAATGCAGCTTTTTAATGGTGTAAAAAATTTTGCAATCGGACCAGTAGTTTTTGAGTTTATTCATTACAAACATACAAAAATACAAATGTTTCCTCTTTATAATATTAGAGTAGAAGAGTAGATGTAGATATCGCATTTTCCCCTACTCTCTTACTAGTGACCCACCCTCGCTTCAATTTGGGTATTTTTATACATATAAACTACTACTACTCTCCAATCCCCATACCTATTAAAAAACCGCTCATAATCCGTTGTGTAGTTATAAAGATTTAAGCATACATAGGTACAGACAGACGCGGGAAGCGACTTTGTTTATACACCGTGAAATTTTAGTGGTGATATTGTCCGTGGCAGAACGATTTGCCTTTAGTAATACCGTGCGAAGTGGAGAGTTAGGAGTAGGAAAGCGGACCCCGGGCTCCGCAAGGATGCAACCGGGAAAACGCAAAGATGATGATGATGTAGTGATATTGTCAACTGCCTCGTTGGTCTATTGGTAGCAAGCGCTGCGTAAGAACCGAGGGGTCCCCGGTTCGAGTACGGGGTCGGGCAAGATATGTGTGAGTTTTACTAAAATTACTCAGCTCGGAGTTAGGAAGTTGGCGGTTGAACGCCCGTGCGTCGGAAAGCACGTTAAGCCGGTGGTCCTGCGCCTGATCTCTCATCGGTCATGTCGGATTGCCGTCTCACCAAATTATGAGAGTAAGGGAATAGAGAGTGCACTTGTGTTTGCGCGCACACTTGTGCACTATAATATGTCCTGCGCACTTGGCTGATCTCAGTTGAGATCGGCCGCCATGGCTGAAATCGGTCGGACGCCTTATAGTGATATTTCTCTTTGCTCACTCTCTTCTTTCCCTATTCCAGGTATCATCAGCACATCTTTCCTCTGGGGCTACCTGGGTGACCGCCTGGGCCGGCGGGCCGTGATGCTGCCAGCCTTGGTGGCTTCCGCTGTGTTCTCCATCGCCTCCTCCTTCTCTTACAACGTATGGATGCTATTGGTGCTGAGGATACTCACAGGTTGCTTGTAAGTGTCCAGCTTTACAACTAAACTATTCAAGATTTTAGACTTTCTCGCGTTCCATCACACTAAATATGGGATTTATGGGTTTACACGCGATATAAGCAGTAGTAAATACATAGCTATATACTACCCGACGTTTCGACTGGGTTACACCAATCCTGGTTGCGAGCGCACTGGCGCGGCCCGTCTTCTTCGCGACCATGATTAGGGTAAACCAGTGTACCCCAATGTATTTGCTACTCGTAATATCGCGTGTAGACCCATAAAGACTAATATTTAACAAAAAAAAATATTCGTGTCGGAAACGGACTTTTAAGGTTATGCATTGATGCTCTTGTTCTTTACAGTAACGATTGGCAATGACTGAGTATAGTTTTTCCGAATCCGGACGTCAGAAAGACATTGTGATTGGATCTGCTAGGTTTGACTTAGTGGACCCACCCACATATTACCCCCCTCCCGGTACCACTGTGTTTTCAACCTTGAAATTCTTCTGTAAGATTATTCGACGCTTTAACTGCAAAGGAATAACATCGTGAGGAAACCTGCAGCACACCTGTGAAGAAATTCTAAAGTTGTGTAGTCGACCAATCCACACTTGGCTAGGGTGGTGGACTAAGGCCAGATCGCTAATCCTGCCAAACCCTAGTTGAGAGTAGGATCGTACCCCAGCAGTGGGGACGTATGTGGGCTGATACTTATAAAATACTAGCTGTGCCAGCGACTTCGTACGCGTTTCCCCCGTTTTTTACACATTTTCCATTGTATCTTTGCTCCTATTGGTCGCAGCGTGATGTTATATAGCCTAAAGCCTTCCTCGATAAATGGTCTATACAACGCAAAAAGAACTTTTTCAAATCGAACTAGTAGTTCCTGAGCTTAGCGCGTTCAAACAAACAAACAAACAAACAAACTCTTCAGCTATATTATAATATTAGTATAGATGATGGGACCTAGTTGATTACTGATCTATGTTGTGTTTTGTCAATAAATATTATTTATTATTATTAAAAAGTTAATTTAATTGTTTATCTCCAGAGTATCAGCATCAAGTGCCACAGTATACGCCTACCTTGGGGAGATGCACATGGCCAGCAGACGAGCCTCTGCCATCGCCTGGGGATCTGTCTTCATATCGTTCTCCTTCATTACTTTACCAGGTAGGTGCCGAGAAACCTTCAACGTAATAGATACAGATTTTTTCCAAATCTTATAGGCAGTGGTGTAACTATACCATTTGGGGCCCGTGGCGAATTCCTTTCTGGCTAGCTGCAAAAATAGGACATCAGACTAGCTCGGTGGAACAGTGGTTAGTGACCCTGCCTGGCGGTTCCAAGAGTCGTGGGTTCGATTCCCACTCGGGACAAATATTTGTGTGATGAACATCGTGTATGTGTGATGTATCGTCTATGTATGTATAACAGTCTCTTACGCTGATAGTACAAGCTCTACTTAGTTTGGGGTCATGTGATATCCCACTTACAAATGCCATATGCAATTATTATAAATCCATTATGTGATAAGCACAATGTAGAAACAAGTATATAATATTTAACCACAGATTACCTAATGTATCCAGCTATACTGAATCGGGTCCAGGATAATAATTTATTAGTAGGTAATTAAGCAATATTATAATCAGAATAATACAGTGCACTTTAGTACCTAACAAAGTATTGTACATAAACGTAGTTAATGAGAGTGTGAGAAATTCATTTAATGGCAATACGTAAGCGTGAGGTCCAACTGTAGTATGTTTGGATATTTTGACGAGACATTGATAGACTGTCAATATTCACCAATCACTTAGCAGTTAGATCACATTTCAAAGTCTTGCCAACTAAATAATATTTAAAATTTGAAAAAATCGCATTCATCACCCCTGATCGGGGACTTGAACCACCGGACCTTCTGATATCGCGTTGGATGATCTTTCCTCTGAGCTATCCAGGCGTTGAGTCACCAATGCGAATTCTTCTATCATCTTTAACCGTTAGCCACGGGTGGCGCCACCACCGGTAGTGATCAAACACTATCGGTCCGTAAATATTTATTTAACGCTAAACAAAAAACATCGTGAGGCGCACACCTAGGAAGAATTCCTAAGATTGTGTACTCTTAGGCCTGATGGCCCTAGTTTAGGGCAGGTCCGTGCCCCGACAGTGGGGATGTATGTGGGCTGATGATAATGATGAGTTTAGAATAGAATAGAATAGAAAACGTTTATTGACCACATAACATACACAAATAGGTATACAACAGATTATATGAAAACAAAATACAAAACTTAAGCAAAAACACACATATATGAAGGACAAAAGAAGTACAAAAAATTAACACGAACAGATAAGAACAGGATGTGGTCAACGAGGTACAGGCCTCAGCATGTGCTACATCAGCCTGAGGGCAGCTGCAGCGCTGGTATTCTGGCCGTACCCCGAGTGACATAATATACTAAGTTAAAAAAAAAAAAATAATAATACTATCATAAATAATAAAACAATAAATAATAATAATACACACATTTAAAATTACATATAAATACGTTTACGGGTGATAGAACGATAGGCAAAGTTACTTTTGCACTTATAATAATATTAAGTAGGCTGTACCTAATCATATCTGTGTTCTGTATGTAAAATACGTAGGCTAGCTAATCATTTGACCGTCTCAACTCAATAGGTCAATCGCGGGACGATAGTTCAGTATCAACGATTCAGTTAACTGCTTTATTGCGTTATCGGATACGCAATGTCAAATAATATGATACAATAGGATCAGGGCTAACGCAGGAGTCAAGTACATTGTCAATGCTGACTGAGTGCGAGGATAAGTGGTTAAAGACTTATTATTTAAGATAGAAGTTTTGCTGCTATCTAATGAACTAAGATCTTAAGATCATGAGGCCGATCACCAGCACAATGGACCGACCAACTTGAGAACATGATCATCATCATCAACCCATTCCTGTCCACTGCTGGAAATATGCCTCCCCTAATGCACGCCACTTCTATCTCCTCGGCCACTCGCATCCAGCTCCTACTAGCCGTCCTGAACCAAATTCCACGAGGTAGTGAGGTGTGCAGTAGACTTCACTCATATGAAGACCATCAACCATGATCATTAGTCATGATGGATACGACCAAGAAGAGATATAATCAATAGCTGTAGTACTTAATAATTATTATAATAATTATTGATGACCAAGACATTTATGAAAATTTAGGTATAGAAGAAAGTAACCATAGAAATGTATGAAACATTTACAGACTTTCTTATTCATTTACAAATGAGTATCCAAAGGTTCAAAAAAATTACACAGGTATGGAAAAGCAAGATTTTAAGCATCGAAAAGATGTACATTATGTTGTAATAATCACATTGATAACAACAGCAATTTATATAATAACAAACTTATCACTAAAAATGTGTTTTTGTTATTAATTGTTCTCGTAATTAGTTACGTTATGCACGTTACTGACATTAACACAGAATTTCAAATATTTGAAATATGTTAAAAAGTTGCTTACTTTTTAGGAAAATATTTATGCTCTTAAATAATCATTCACCCATTGAACTACCCATGTACCTACATATTATGGACTGATGCTTAAGTGCTGTTATATCCTCGAGAGTTTTCAAGTCTGTTAAGCCGTCAAATGTCAATTAATCTAGCCCTAGAGTTATCGCTGCTTTCACATGTCCAAACGCACATAAGCTACACTGAAAATTAACCTAACCTAACCTTAAAATTTTATCTATCATGTCAAATTCTTAAAAAATCAAATAATTTGGGACTCTCCATAAACGGCAACCTGGCCTCAAAATGAGAAGCTTGTACTATCTATGGTGGTCAAAGATGTGATGGGAATCGAACCCTCAACTCTCAAAACCGTGGCCAATAACTAACGTGGTCAATAACTAACCATTATTCCACCGCCAGTCAAATCAAAATATCTCGATTTTCGTTCCAGGTTTAGCCTGGATAATAATCCCTGGCAAGTGGTTTTTCTCCCTGGGTATCGTGACCATGGTCCCTTGGAGGGCTTTCATCTGGTCCTGGTGCGCGCCAGGGTTGGCTGCAGCAGCTCTGCTGCTGGTGCTGCCGGAGAGTCCAAGGTTTCTCCTGTCTTCGAAGGGACCTGATGCGGCCTTGCCTGTTCTGGCGAAGATGTACGCGTGGAACCAGGGAACTGCACCTTACAATTACCCAGTAAGTCTTTAACTTTGGATTTGGTTGGAAAAAAGACACATTCCCAGTCAACTCAACTCGATTTCTTCAATTATTTGAACAGTTACAGAGTACAGATCTTCTGAATAATTATGGTTCGTCTTTTTCCAATAAATCCGATCACAATTGCTATTTCCAGAAATAGTCATCATCGGACATAATAAGTCTTTGCTGGGTAATGGTAAATTTGAGGTCAAGAAAAGGACAAATTAAGATAACCGGTAAATGTATAAAACTGTACATTTGAGATTTTATAATACCATCGTATTCCTCTTGGAGATGTATAAAAAGATCTTACAATAATAGGTATAATTGGTCAAGATATGGATGTCTCCGTGGACTCGAAGGTCGATTAAATAAGTACAGCAGTGAATCATATTTTTTTTTTCAGGTGAAGAAAATAGTGACTGGCAGCGTAGAAGCCAACAAGTCGGGAGGCTTCGCGGGCGCGCTCAAGAACTTCTCTCTGATCTTCAAGCCTCCTCTGCTGCGTTGTGTCGTCATCTCCCACGTCTCTATGTTCGCTGTGTTCATGCTGTAAGTGTTTCTTAGTGAATATTTCTTTCTTTTTATGTGTAATAACAAATACAAGGTGCCTTTGTGCCATATTGTCGAATTATTCTTTAGCAGATATTTCAATCTATAAAAACACCACTCTTACTATTTTTGGGCAAAAGCCCACGTGGAGCACAGTAGCGGGCAGTCCGGAATTATATGTAGTAGTAGAATAGAGTTTTTCCTAGTGTACGTGTGTACCCATTGTTAATTAATAAGCGATATGGAGGAGGGGTGCGGTGTGTCTTTAAAGATTGAACAATCTTTACTTTCTTGGTGTAAAGACGAGATATCTGAAATTTGAATTTAAGCTATAATGAGCACTACATTTTGTACAATATAAGAAACAGGTATTTACCTACTACTTTGATTGAATATTTCAGATCGAGCGGTCTGTACATGTGGGTCCCAGATATCTTGAACAACATACTGAAGAACACGAGTGAACAGAGTGTAACAATATGCAGCATCATACAAGAGAAGATTAGAAAACACATGAACCAGACGGTAAGCAAAAGTAAAGTAGATATTGGTAAAGTTTAAACTGTTACGTTTAAAAGAATGTTTACCATTTATTAGTGCTATAGCTAAAGCATGCATCTGTTCTCAAAAACATGTAGAAAATGAGAAAAATAAAAAGAAAAAAATAAACTTTTACACTATAACTTTACTGTCAACTTATAACATTTCAAATTCAACATATTTGACACAATTTATATGTTTTAAAAGCTTGTCGCGAGATTTAAGTACTCGTATTTACTTTCTTAGTTTAAAATTTTTAATAGGCAGGTATTTTAAAACTTGCTTTTAAAATTACGAGTAGGTACTTAAATCTCGCGACAAGCTTTTAAAACATATAAATTGTGTCAAATATGTTGAATTTGAAATGTTATAAGTTGACAGTAAAGTTATAGTGTAAAAGTTTATTTTTTTCTTTTAGCGCATTTAAATAAAAGCTTGTTTTTAAAGATTTTTTTACCTTAATTTATTTTATACTTTTTAGTTTTCACCTTGTAAGTTCCTAAGTCTGTTCATCTCATTCAACGCATCATTATTGCAAGGTCGTTTGCCAGTTAATTTTGAACAATCCAACTCTTCAATTAGACCCTGGTTACCATCTAGC
This sequence comes from Maruca vitrata, assembly GCA_039566165.1. NCBI lineage: Eukaryota > Metazoa > Arthropoda > Insecta > Lepidoptera > Crambidae > Maruca > Maruca vitrata. Next base: position 1,362,533 of record CM076923.1, on the reverse strand, counting down.
ATCTAAGTACTCATCTAGGCGAATCAAACGAGCCCAAACTCGATGGGGTTGTGTCGTTTAAGTACTGAGTTCCTTTGGCTGTCTTCCGGCTCCATCATCAGACCCTGGTTACCATCTAGCATCTAAGTACTCATCTAGGCGAATCAAACGAGCCCAAACTCGATTTGGTTGTGTCGTTTAAGTACTGAGTTCCTTTGGCTGTCTTCCGGCTCCATCATCAGACCTTGGTTACTATCTAGCACCAAAGTACTCATCTAGTCGAATGAAATGAGCCCAAACTCGATGTGGTTATGTTATTTAATTACTGAGTTGCTATGGCTATCTTCCGACTTCATCATCAGATCAGCTCCATGTCATAATAATATTGCATTGTCATCGGATATACACGTGCATGCAAAATTTCAGCTCAATCGGTTGAGGGCAAGTGCCTTAAAATTGAGTTATAAAATTCCACCCGAACACACAAACATACATACATACATTGCAAGTTAAATAAAAGCTTGTAAAATTACTGCTCCAGTATAAAGCTACTGGTATTAGTGTATTGAAATGCACGTCAAGACACGATTTTCAGAAGGGCATGGGTTAAAATACCCGAGGTGGAGCTTTTACCTGATGAACTACGGTCAATACCACATTTATTATATCTTTCCTTGAAGATGAAGCAAGACCATCAGTTTCTCACTCATGTTTATGAATTTTTCAGCTGTCAACAACAGCCGAAGAATGTACTTCAGATGTGTCAGTAGGGGTGTTCCCCATATCGATGGCCATGGGAGCTGTCTTCGCACTCACCTACCTGGCAATCGGTGTTTTCATCAACAAGATCGGAAAGAAGACTTTATACTGTGAGTATTGGTCGATAGAATACCTCAATTTAGGGGTGAGAGCCATCCGCTCCCCGCAAATCCGATGATGAAGACGAGGCTACTCCAAGCCATCATCGTATGTCAGTTAGGAAAAAAAAGCCTATGAAACCTATTTTACGGATTAAACTCGCGTGTATTGTTATTCCAACCATATTATTTAGAGACCCGACGTTTCGAAGCTCTTTACAGCGCTCTTGGTCACGGGCAAGACAACCAGGCAATACTATGAATGCCTCAATGTTCAATCTTTTAAGCACTATGAGAGTGAACCACCTTGACTGTACCTACCTGTTCCTGGTAGGTAGCTTGTGTTTTCGCGCAAACTTGTGCAGTAAATACGTCTATCTGAGTTTATTAACCTCCATGGAGATTAGCTACTATCCGGTTAGCTACTAAACCGGTTCGACAAGATTATTATTTATTGTTCAAATGGTACCTACCTATTATAATATAGTTTCAGAGTTAATCAGCGAGACACAATTACATTGTCCACTTATCATTACTATTGCGTAAATACGGAATTTATTGATGTAATTATGCGTATTATGTCCTACTGACGCATGTTATCTACAACAAGGGCGTATGTCGAACGACTACAGTGACAACTCGAACTTGCGTTACAATTGCTCTCAAAGACTCTGTTCCTTTATACAGAAAGCCATACAAATTCTTATTCTTCTTCAATAGATACCTAATCGGTATTCAGTGAATTAAGTCTTGTTTTAAAAAACTTCTTTTACCTATGTCTAAGGGTCAGCTGTGTGGATTAAACCCAGATTCATACAAAATTGATTCGTGGTGCAGAGTTTTCTGCCCGTGTCAGCGTAAAAAAGTGTTGACCCTAATACCTATTCCCTTTACCATGATGATATCCTGGTAATGCTTCTTCTACCAGGTGATATAATGCTGGTGTGCGGCGTGGCAACAGTCCAGACATTGCTTTTACATACCTGAGCACATACCTTAGCTTGATGTTGATGATATAGTGTTCTCTACCGTCTCTTTGATGGGGAATGCTCTGAAGAGCTATTTCAGCTAGTCCCTCCCTCCCCTTTCCACCCCCGAACGACACGTGCTGGACAGTACTGCCATCCACAGACAATGCATGGGCTGTTGGCTTGGACCTTTAAGGTTTAGTTCCTCTTTTCAGCCACGTGCCATTAAGGCATGGAATGCCCTTCCAGCTCATGTTTTCCCTCCCTCCTATGATCCCGGGCTCTTCAGGCGGGGCGTGAAACGGCATTTAAGCAGACCTTCAGGGTGAGTGCGACAGGCTTAATATGGTCTATTGTGCCTGTCGATCTCGTATGTGGATCTCGCTACCGCTTACCGTCAGGTGGAGTAATGTTATCCTGTTAGCCTTTTGTAAAAAAAATCTGTTATCCTCCAGGTGGTATAATGCTGGTGTGTGGTGTGACGACGATCTCGGCGGCGTTCGTGCCGCAGGGCGCCGCGGCCACCGCTCTTCTCATCGTCGCTCTGTGTTCGGGCTGCGCAGCCTCCATCTTGGCCGCCATTGCTGTCGATGTGTTCCCCACTTGTATGCGGTGAGTGCAACGTAATTTTTCTTGGCTCATTAGCGTAGCGTATTGGTTGATGCGAAAATAATTTATTTTTTCAATAAAATAATAATAAAAAACAAATATTACACAAACAAATATTACAAACAAAGGGACAAATATTTGTGTGACGAACATCGGTGTTTGTTCCGTGTCTGGGTGTGTTATTAAATATATTTAAGTTTATTTGTGTATCCACTGTTGATTCTGATATCTGTAACACAAGTGCTTTAGCTACTTACCACGGAATCAGATCAATGTATGTGATGTTGTGAAATATTTATTTATTTATTTATTATAATTTTCTAACAATATCGAAATTATTTATTCCGATACCGAAATAAGCTGCGTAAGTTCTCTGTCTGATAAAAATGCCAGTAAGTACGGTAGGTTATTCAAATAGATAAAATAAATTTAAAAATTTTAAGTGCTAAAGCTTGCACTAACTGTTGATGGTAATATGCGGAAAAAAACGACGGCTTCAATAGCTGTTAGTTGGTGTAATGGTTCGCACGTCTGGAAGCGAATCCCGTTCGTCCCGTTTTTCAAAATATTAAATACAGGACGAATATTTAAGTACATATTCGTCCTGAGTGTCCTCAAAATCCAACTAGCAAATTCACCATCAATATAGTTCAGATTAATTAAGATTGAATTGCAGAGAACCAATATATTACTAATACGTTAAAGATGAGGATGACGTCGAAAGGCAAAATATTCTCTTGAGCCTGTCGCGCTCACCCAGAAGGCCTGCTTAGATGCCGTCCAGGTATGAAGTAATTCTTCGATATCACTGTTTTACCATGCTCTTATTTACTTCCAGAGCGATGGCCATGTGCGTGATGTACATGGTAGGTCGGACGGGCGCCGCGGTGGGCTCGTACCTGCTTGGGGCTACCCTTAACACCCACTGCCTGACTGCCTTCAGTGTGTTCGGCTTCATCACTGCCGGTGAGAACGTTTTACATATTATGAACTACTTCTCTGATGCTGTCAACCTGAATTGGAGTGTCATTGTGCATGACATTATTCCACGATTGAACGGTGGAGGAAAACATCGTAAGGAAACCTGCACACCTACGAAGAAATTCTTAAGTTGTGTGGTCAACCAACCCGCTCTTAGCCACGGTGGTTGACTAAGGCCTTGACTCATGCCCAGCAGTGGGGACATATAAAGGCTGATGATGATGATGATGACTAAGTCTAGTGTGCTATTTTTTTCCATTTTAGTTTGTTCTTAGCTATCCGTCGCCATTGTACTTAAGATTATTCTACACCTGGCCTAGACGGTGAAACCTCGAGAATTCCACTAGAAGTTTGCCACTTGATTGAAATAGATGCTATCCCTCAGGTCCCATAGGTCTTTGTTATTTAGGTCAATTTAGAAAGTATTTTTTGCCAAATCTATGCGTCCACTTAATTATTGCGTATTATGTAATTATATGTATTTTTTTGCAGGGTCAACCCTTCTGATGTTGTTCTGGCCAAAACCAGAGGAGGTTCGAGAGAAGATGGAAGAGAAAGGCCTCACATATTGAGATTGTTCACAGTTAGGCTACCTAATTAGTTAAGTTGCATTTCTTACTGATACAAATGTGTATCGCATTGAAGGATTTAAAGGATGTGGAGCATTTTACGGAAATAATGCATTTTTTACATTTCGAGTAAAGCTGGTAATTTATTTAAATGTTTTGTTCACTTTTTGGAGTGATAATGATGGTGGGTATATTGCATAGGGAAATAGAAGCATATATTTAAAGGTACGTCATAATTCTGCAGTACCATGACCTTAATAACATAACGTGCGGGCCACAAAGTCAACCCCTGTTTTTAGGGGAGTTATGATTAATAAGGCGAAATAACGTCACATTATGTCATATTTTCATGCCCTTTTTATCACCATTTTATTTTCATCGAGAGGCTTTACCAAATCACCAGAAAACCCACCACTTGAGACCATGGATGATATTACTTAAGCTGCCACTATCCTTGAGACAATTTTCCTATTGTCTAGTGAGAACTAGGTATTTATTAGAGTAGAATAAAGGTTATTAGTGTATAATGAAGTGATAGTTTTAAGAGGAAATGTGTGGTCTTTATTATTGAGACTGATTTTAAGAATAGCTCATTGCCGTTAATTTTTACAAATGTTTTGTATGTCAGATTTAATCAGGTATTGAATTATTGTAATAATATAATATATTTATGTTCAGCCTAAATAGAGTGTCCGTTGTATTTTTTATTAAGAATGTGAAATCAAATAAACGGCTGGAATTTCTACATTTTAGTTTTTTACTGCCATCTAGCGATACCATTAAAATTCTTTACACTTGTCGTGCTTTTCGTCAACGCTTTTTGGTGAAATAAGTTTGTAGTTGTTACAAAAATCCTTCGATAGATGGCGTGAAGTGTCTTCATTTTAGTTTTTGCTAGATGCGCTATTGGTCCAAGATCCCAGAGCTGCCAGACATCACTTATTTTCTAATGGACAAAATATATACGATTGAGTAGTGTTGGGGTGTACTATCATCATATGACTAGTTGCTACCTTGACCAGACGGCCATTTTTCAGATATCAACCAATCAAGGTACATAGAAACACTGCTCACCTCACTTAAATACTGATGGCTGATTTTAACATATATTTCACACAATATCATTAAAAATCAGGATTCATTACTCCCAGACACATGCGGTCGGCGGTTTTTCCTTACAGACGCTTTAAAGCTATGAAAAAAATTTTACTTTTACTTGTTTTCTGATGCTTGATTTTTATATATGTTATTCAAACAACTAAAAAGTGCTCATCTGACCGCAATAATTATAGAATTGTACCTTACAAACTATTTTATTAGAAAAACTTAACTAAATTCAATTTAAAAAAAAATCTAAAACAGTTGGGTCTGGTGAATGTTTGGCCCCTTGGATCGGTCTGTCCGTTTGCAAAACGTTTTAAAATAGTTGTTTGAATAACATATATAAAAATCAAGCATCACAAAATAAGTAAAATTAAGTAAAAGTAAAAATTTTTTCATAGCTTTAAAGCGTCTGTAAGGTAAAACCGCCGACCGCATGTGTCTGGGAGTAATAAAACCTGATTTTTAATGATATTGTGTGAAATATATGTTAAAATCAGCCATCAGATTTTAAGTGAGGTGAGCAGTGTTTCTATGTACCTTGATTGGTTGATATCTGAAAAATGGCCGTCTGGTCAAGGTAGCAACTAGTCATATGATGATAGTACACTAGGGATTGCAATCCGGCGTCATTTTCAGTCCGGCCGGATTCGACCGGATTCCCATCAATTAAAGATGTTTTTCGCTTATTAGTACAAAATAAATGAGTTAATCAAGTGTCACTGCACTTATATGTAGGTAGAGTATAGTAATTTATAAAAATAAATCACAAATATAGAAAATTAATTTTATTTTAATCATTTTTATTAAAATTTTGTAGTGTAGGTAACTAGTAATAATTAAACGACGTAACGAGTAGCTCAGCCTTTCTAGATTTCACTTTCACAGATAGATCAATTTATAAGTAACAATATTCATTATCAAGTAACTATAATATCTAAAATAGATACATACAATTGACCTTACGAAATTAACTGGAATGAGACAAACAAGTCTTATAGGTATTTATGATTATGATTATCATAATAGAATAATGAATCTGTCGAACGAATGAATGGAAAAAATTATCACAATAATGAGTTAACTCTTTGGTACTGGCAAAGCGACTGGGCGACGATGGACTCGCACGCATGAACACTACGCACAACGCATTTAAAAGTACCTACTCATGCAACAGCTATAATATTTTCCCACAAAATGCTATCACCGGATCCGGTCTCCGGATCCGATATATTGATGCCGGATCCGCCGGATTACCGGATCCGTTTTTCCGGATTGCAATCCCTAAGTACACCCCACCACTACTCAATCGTATATATTTTGTCCATTAGAAAATAAGTGATGTCTGGCGGCTCTGGGATCTTCCTCTATATATCTGTATGCAATGCAATATTCAGAAAAAGTTTTAATTGTTTAATCGATTAATATTAAATCGATTTCGAACGATTTTAAATAATTATTTTCACATTCAAATTGTTAAATTTAAAAGGATATCAAAATACATTTGCTACAATTTTTTTTTATTTGATTCCCTTCAGATTTCAAATTTTAGCTTGTCCAATGATTCATATTCATATTCGCATTTTATCTCATAGAATAGGGTAGTTTCCTATTTTTTTATTTTGATACAGATGGATGAACCACACAATTGCAAATGTACTGTTAAAAGAATGGTTTGATATTTGGAAAACTCCCGGAGATATTACAATTTCAATAGCACATTATTTGGGCGAGCTCAAAACGCTTCATACAAATGTCACAGCGAGCTATGACGTCACCGCTTGTGATATTGTATGCATATCGTAAGAACTTTGTTCCGCAGCTATATCAAATGTTGCGTTTACGAATATGTGTTCATAGGGAAAGTAACTACTAATTTTGTAGTTTATAAGATGGCATAGTTATTTTGGAAAATTTTCGCACTTTTGAAATAGACTTTCCCACCCAACTTCAAATGTCTATTATTGTCTCATTTCGTCAGAAATTTTAAATTCGATTTGACTAATGGTATTCATTTACCTATAACTTACTGTTAATTGTGAAATTTTATGTAAAATCAGACTTAGGAAACTACCGTATTGCTTTTAATTTGAACTGCTAACTAGCATATCTTACCTAATGCTTAAATTTATTTAAATTGGTTTAGTAGTTATAGACACAGAAAAAGATTAACTTTCGCATTTATGCCATTTAAGTTCTTACTAATTTTAAATTAAAAAGAGGATGGTAATTAATAGCCTACTATACGACCTGTCTTAACTAAGTACATAGTTATTTCACTGCATAACCACTTAGTTTGCATTTGCCTTCGTTCGTCCTGGGCTTAGTGAGGCGTGAACAAAGGGCTCCAAAAAATATATAACTGTCATTAGAATTCCTCAAAAACAATCGGAAGGGTTGAAGGTGACAAATGTGTGTGTCATTATTTAGCGATCAAGATAATCGCTATCTGATCCAATTGCCGTTGGCTCGCGTCTATTTGAGCTCGTTAGCCACCTGCAAAAAAGAGGTGTTGAGTTTGACACGATTTTAAATTGACTGTTACGACAGTCTACCGACCCAATGATGGTTGACGCTTTCTCAAAAAAAGTTGGAATCTGAGAAAAAAATACGAGAAAAGTTGGTAATAAGATTGCCTACTACGTCTTTACCTGTACCCTCGTTTAGTAACGCCTATCTATCTAGTTAAGGTTTCAGGTCAATTTTGAATTAGGTGTAGGTAAATCCTAAATCTCAACGACATGCGACGAGCGTGCATGAAGAGGTTGGTGAATGTGGATGAAGCGAAAGTGGTGTGCCAGGACCGTAGCACATGGCAGGAAGTGATCTCTGCCTACCCCTCTGGGGAGAAGGCGTGATTTTATGTATGTATGCATGTCTAAATCTCAAACTTTATACTTAAAGCTATAAAACATTCGGGTTTTAAACTTATTTAAACTTAAATACTTTTAAACATTGGTACCCAATATTAAGTATCAAATTGTTTTATTTTTTGTGTCCTTTAATTTAATAAGTAAAATTTTTTATATCTATTTACAGATCTATTATCAATATTTAAGTACAGGTATTTGGTGATTTGGTTAATTGTAGATGGATTTGTCAGCCTCGTTGGTCTATCAATATTAACTATACTTCAGTGCATCGAGATTAACACCAAATATAAACAAAATGCTCTAACACTACACCCCTCGAAGCGACCTCATAGCCACGGGCGAAATTTAGAGCTTCCACTAAAAAAACTTGGTCAATCATCGGTCCCGGGATGTTGTGATAAACATTTTATGGGGAAATAATAGCGGCTAGATATCACTGTGAAAAAACACATACAAAAAAGGGACAGGTAGGGATATTAAGGCTGTATCGAGTTCGGTTCCGATGAGATTCGCTGCCTTCTAAAGTTGTGTCAACGACAAGCTGGATTTGTTTTGCATTGTGACTCTTGATGGATCATAGTAACTACTTATGTTACTACTACTACTGCTTACTATTGGGTATGAGCTTTACAATATAATAGGGACGTGGATATTGACACAGTAATATTGGCACTGTATAAACTGTACCAACTTTGTATTTGAATTCAAACAATATGATATATAAATTTCAATTTAATTTTTCATTTTAGGCACACTTGGTAAAGTGGCGTGTAAAACTTGGCAAGTACACAAGTCATAAGTATAACATTTAAGCCCCATGAAAAAGGTCTTTGTTTTCCACGACAATAGAAAATTATGCCTAAGTCTTGTTCATCTACTATCCTGCGCCAGATATTTTTTTTAATGCTGATCTACAAGTAGATTTTCCACAAGTTGATCAATTTAATATTTCATCATAATAACTTTACACCCTGGATACTCCATAGCGAACCAAGGAACATGTTGGTCGTCGGTTGGCTAATTAAAATAATTTTACAGCACAGGGGTGCACTACCGATCGTACGTTACCGTTTACCCTTCAATTTGTGGAGTCATATTCTGTCATTACAAACGACCCCAACTATTTTCCACTCGAAAAGCAAAATTGATGAAAATCGTTAATGTGGTACTTATTAAAAAGTTCCGCTCTGTACCGGAAGAAAATGTTATTTGTCTCAAACTTTAACGATTCACATGCTTATTTAAAGCTAAATTAAAATCGGTCACCCTGATGATCATAATACCTGATACATTTGTAGAGTTAACTTACCCAGCCAAACCTTTTCCAGATAACCTTTTGATTTATATTTTAGAAAGCTTAGACGAAAATCGAATTTCAAGTCGAAATAATAATCTTGATAGACTCGATTAATATAGAGTATGAATACCGGAATACTACCCATAGGGACTCCCTATACAGTGGAGCTGCGACGGTATCGGGCAATATGTTCGACCTTGATGACTTGTTGACTTTTGATGTTATTGAATAGATTTATTATACCTAGCCTTAAGGCTAAAAAGCATTTAGAGCTTAAGCTCTGGGCCCCGGAAAAATGACATAAATTTTTATTTATGCAGATAAACAAGTTTGTGAAAAGCTGGAATATTTGATTAAAGCTGGAATATTACTCGATAAACGAAAATCTGAAATTAAGTAATTCCGGAATTGGTTTTTTTATTGAAATATCTTTATTTTCGTTTCCCAAATAATTGTACCTAATGTAAATATTTTTTTTTTCACGTTTGTTTTGTGACGTATTTTCTAATGGATCGCCATCAATATTACAATCTAGTCTTAGAAGACCAATAAGTAATTTATATTCTAACTTAAGCTGCTAAATAAGTCACCATTTATACAACTTTGATTCCGTTCTAACAACATTGATAGATTAATATTATTAAGTTTACACGCTTCATGCAAGTAATCGCTGACTACTTTCTACCACGAAAAAGTTTAATTGAAAAATCTTCTCTTTCACAATCGAAATGAAACAAAGATAACTATTTTTTTTTATTGTTCTCTCGCACGTGGGGCTCAGGTGGGCATGACACGTGTAACGGCCGCTCCATATGCCACCGATTCGACTCCCGGTCCGGCCAATTAACTATTGCCGTGTTTTTGTTATATTAACTCTGGTCACCGATAGGGGATTGTTATTGCAAAATTTTTGTCAATGTATAGGGTGGTAGGTATAGGTATACCTGCTGACTATGGTAAGCTTAAACTGGAATACCTCCAAGAAAAGAACAGTGCCTGAAAGATGTTTTTACAAGTCGTGTTTTATATTATCTTGTTGATTATAGAAAATAAAAAGATATAGAACTGAAAATACCTTTGGGATATAAGTAATACGGAAAAAGGGGTAAAAGTAGTTTACTATTAGTACACGGGAAGCTAATGAAAAAAAAAATTATATAGTTATTAAAGACAGACGAAAAATCCTGTGTTCACCTGTCATGTGTTTGATAGCTTCTTCGTTTTGACCTATCAAGATTTTTGCTTCTATCTTTGAATTTATTTTTAAGTAGGAAATTTAACTACGTCGTCAAATTATAATATTTACCCCTTATGGTTAGGCTCCCCTAAAACAGACCATGCTGGCCGGACCGCCCACGCATTTGCTCTCACGCATGACCTGACGCAATTGGTACTCCAGCCCACCCGGATGCCTGATATTGTCGGTCAAGCGCCCTCCTTGTTGGACCTTCTGCTGACGAGCCACCCATCCGGGTACCTAGTGTCGGTTTGTGCCCCGCTGGGGTCCTCCGACCACTGCCTGGTGGGTGCAACAGTGCCATGCACCGCTCCCCCACAACCCGTGGAGGTGACGCGGAGACTGTGGCGCTACTCGTCGGCAGATTGGGATGGTATGCGTGAATACTTCGCATCCATCCCTTGGGGGCAGAGCTGCTTTGGAGGAAGTGATCCCACGGAGTGTGCAGCGGCTATTGCGGGTGAGATCAGTCTTGGAATGGAGTATTACATTCCATTTACTGATGTCACCTGCGGTCGCAAAGATGATCTCTGGTTCAGTCGTGAGTGCGCCGCAGCCGTTGAACTGAAACGGACGGCGTACCGCAACTGGGCCAGGGCTCATGCACTTGGGGATCCTAATATTGCCTCGATTAAAGCAGCCTACAACAAAGCCACCAAGGCCACCAAAAGGGCATACAACAGAGCAGATGCCCAGCGAGTTGCACGTGTTGGCCAGGACCTTATTAGGCATCCCACGGGTAGCCGCTCCTTTTGGCGCCTGGCTAAACATGTGCAATCCAACTTCTGTCTGCCTTCGCTGCCCCCGCTGAAATATCCTGACGGTTCGCTAGCTCATCAACCGCAGGAGAAGGCAGATCTGCTTGCCAATCTTTTTGCGGCCAATTCCTGCATCGATGACGGTGGAGCACAGCCGCCTAAAATTCCACATTGCGGTGCACATATGCCTGAGATCCGAATCAGGCAATGTGATGTACGTGCTGAGTTGCAATCACTTGATGTAAGGAAAGCTAGTGGCCCGGACGGTATTCCAGCGTTAGTACTCCAAATTTGCGCAGCGGAGTTGTCTCCAGTACTCACACGCCTGTACCGCCTCTCTTATACCTCGGGCATCGTGCCCCGGGCTTGGAAGGAGGCGAATGTTCAACCTGTACCCAAAAAAGGGACAGGTCCGATCCTGCCAACTACCGGCCCATAGCTATAACCTCAGTACTGGGTAAGGTGTTTGAGCGGATAATTAACGCCCAGCTCATCCGCTACCTAGAGGATCACTCGCTGCTGCATGACCGTCAATACGGTTTTAGACCAAAACGGTCCACGGGTGATCTTCTAGCGTACGTTTCGCACCTCTGGGGGAGGCTATGGAGAAGCATGGCGAATCTATGGCAGTTAGCCTTGATATCGCTAAAGCGTTTGACCGTGTATGGCATCGTTCGCTTCTCTCCAAGCTCCCGGCATACGGTCTGCCACCTCGCTTGTGCGAATGGGTTGCGGGATTTTTGGAGGGGCGCAGGATTCGTGTCCTTTGTGACGGACGCACTTCTTGTTTCCACCCAATAAATTCCGGTGTACCTCAAGGTTCCGTTTTGTCGCCGACATTGTTTCTGCTGCATATCAATGACATGTTGTCACTAGGCAACATTCATTGCTATGCGGATGACAGCACTGTCCACGCACGTTATTTCGGAAGACCTGGGGTAAAGCAGACCGAAACCGAGGAAAAGAGGAACCTTCTTGTCGCCGAGCTTGACGGGGTCTTGGACCGCATTTCCGAATGGGGCTCATGCAATCTTGTCGAGTTCAATGCCAAGAAGACACAGGTGTGTGTTTTTTCTAGTAAAGTGTCTCCTTTCCTTTCCCATCCTACTCTTCAGAGCACCCCCTTACCAATACAGGATAGCCTTAGCATCCTTGGCATGGATGTTCGCCGCGACCTAAACCAGCGGGATTACATCGAGAGCGTCATTAGAACAGCCTCCCGCAAACTGGGGATCCTGAACAGAGTGCGGCGATTTTTCACACCGGTGCAACTCTGCCTTCTTTATAAGGCACAAGTTCGCCCATGTGTGGAATATTGCTGTCACCTCTGGGATGGCTCCGCAAAATACTTGCTCGACGCCCTCGATAGGTTGCAGCGACGTGCTATCCGTATTGTCGGTGATGTAGAGGTGTCCGAGATCTTAGAGCCTCTCCAGCTACGTAGAGACATTGCCGGTCTAAGTGTTCTCTACCGTCTCTATAATGGGGAATGCTCTGAAGAGCTATTCCAGCTAGTCCCTCCCTCCCCTTTCCACTCCCGAACGACACGTGCTGGACAGCGCTGCCATCCACATACAATGCAGGCGCTGGTGGCTCGGACAAAGAGGTTTAGCTCCTCATTTCTGCCCCGTGCCATTAAGGCATGGAATGCCCTTCCAGCTCATGTTTTCCCTCCCTCCTATGATCCCGGGCTCTTCAGGCGGGGCGTGAAACGGCATTTAAGCAGGCCTTCAGGGTGAGTGCGACAGGCTCAATACGATCTATTGTGCCTGTCGACCTCATATTTGGATCTCACTACCGCTTACCATCAGGTGGAGTGAGGTCATCTTGTTAGCCTTTTTATAAAAAAAAAAAAAAAAAAAAATGCTTCAATTCAAAAGAGTTTCCACAAGGGCAGAGGGCGCACCCTCGACACATCTGCCCGATGCTATCACTAACTCACAACGTATATGTCACGGGCGTTGAACACAGATTATCATATAAACGGTATTGCACACCCGGTATAGTTGTATAGGAATGTTGACCCGACAGCTATGCTCAATGGGGATTTAACCTTAATTAAATTGGGTTACTTTAGGACTGGGTATTCATTATTAGATAAAGTACTTTTACATATAACTTACTTTTTATATAAGTAAGTTGTTTAAGCTCTTATGATACGGATATCAGAAACAACAGAGGTAAACATTTAGCATCTATCTATAATATAAAAAAACCGGCCAAGTGCGAGTCGGGCTCGCGCACAAAGGGTTCCGTAGCAGCAAATATAATAATAGTATATTTTTTGATCTATCTTATAAGGTTCAGCCATCGTTTTCAGTGTAAGCACAATAACTTAACCAAAATTACAGTTAAATCAACCTATCTCAAAAACTATAAGAGATACTTTGATCAAACCAAAAATCGTTGAAAGAGTTAATTAGCATGCATCACCTCTATTTTTTTTATAATTTTATACCCCGTAGTTATAAAAATAGAGGGGGGACATACTTTACGACTTTGAGAGCTGATATCTCAAAAACCGTTCACTTTAAGAAAAATGTTTTTTAGAAAACTTTATATCATTTTAAAAGACCTTTCCATTGATACCCCACACGGGTATGTACATCGAAAAAAAAAATTTCATCCCTCAGTTACATGTATGGGGGGCCCCACCCCAATTCTTTTTACTATTTAGTGTCATATTTTTGTAGCGGTTCATACAACACATATTCCCATCAAATTTCATCACTGTAGTACTTATAGTTTCCGAGTAAATCGGCTGTGACAGACGGACAGACGGACAGACGGACATGACGAAACTATAAGGGTTCCGTTTTTGCCATTTTGGCTACGGAACCCTAAAAATGAATCGCAAAATGTGTTGGTAAGCGCATAACTCAACAACGCCTGAACCAATTTGGCCAATTCTTTTTTTTAAATGTTCGTTGAAGTCCAAGGTTGGTTTTACGGCTAGAAAAAATCGAATAATTGCCGGGAAAACCCTAAAAACCGCCCTTTTCTTTTTCACATTTTTTTGACAGGACGAAGTCTGTCGGGTCGGCTATACTTCAATAAAATTATCAATAATACTGAGTGTGTTATCACGGGACAGTCATAAACAAAATTGTCAATCCTATTCTCATATAAGTGTATGAAATTCATGTACCTATTTTAAGAGAAATAAACTCAAGTTACAATCACACAGCAATATAAAATCAACTCAGTCAATGTCCTGATATTCATCTCTCGAATTGTACGTCATAAAGATAACAATGAATGGAAGAAATTTCTCGAAATCTCACATAAAACTGTAATGATCGATGATGAAATTGGTTAATTTGGATATGAAATAAACTTCAACTACTAACATTTGTTTACAAATCGAACTTAAAGATAATTGAAGAAATTTATTTTATTAATGTTAAAAACTTTTTATATTGTATTGCACAATTCACGTTGCAAACAGCCCATTAACGATGCTACGAAGTAAACACTAAAGAACACACCAAATTGCCTTAATTTTCCCATAGAGCACGGGGGTGGCATGATGGCAAGGTCACGCTTCGTGAACGTGCCTTATGGGAAAGTCGAACAAGACGGACAGACAGACAGGTGGTGCGGTTCCCACGGCACAATTAGCCCCGGCTTACTGCAAAGTATTTGCATATCAAGTGCAGTTCACTGGATAACGGTGTGGTAATGGTAGATAGATGACTAAATTATTCTTAGAATTCAAACTATCTACTTAATATTTACCACTTAATTTTAACTATAAAAAGCATCTACTACAATGATTCCAACTGTATTTACGTACAAGTAGCTGTAATAGAATCTTACTCCCCGCGACAGTTTACGTTTAACAATAGGTTTTCCAACAGTGAAATTTGTACTTTTTCCTCGATATTAGTACCAAAAATTACTTTCCCTGATTTTTGTATAAAGGGAAAGTTATTTTCGTATACGTTATGGCATTCTTAAATTTTGCACTAGTACAAAGTATAAGTAGTACACGTGTAGCTAAGGCACTGATTCAAATACCTAGAATATTTCTTCAAATATGTTTCTCACATGGCAAATTTCTTAGAGTCCAACTCCTCCTAAGAAACAAATGTGGCCGAATCCCCAGATTACTTTCCACCAAATAACGCTCAAAATTTCGAAAGCAATCAAGCTCTTAGCCAAATAACAGTGATCTCAATCTCAACACTCAAGGCGCCGATCGAGCCTCCTCAGTAATCGATTAAACAAACATCCGCTGGAATAGCCTTCGCGCCATAAATCATCCACTCCTGATTGGCTGGGCAAAGATTACACAATCGCAGAGGGGACAATAATAACTAACTGGTACCAAAAGTTCATTAATCAGTTCATACTCGTAGAAGTAGACGTAATAGGATTCGAGGGTCACGTTGTTAAAATGTGAACTATGATATTGTAAACCTGTTCAGGATAGTAAATTCTAAGACATTGGCCTTCCAATTTAGCTGTAAGGCTAAATGATCTAGTTTGAAATGATTAAAAAAACACCTTAAAAGTGTCCCATTATTTCAAAAGCAATTATTATTTGCATAATAAAAACCGTGTTCAGTTCAAGAGAGATATTTAATTACAGCTCGGTGATACACTCACTGCGCTTAGGGGGATCAAGAACCAAGAAACAAGGAAATAGTTTCAGCCGAGGTGGAGGAACTTATTATCGGAGGCCAAGACTCAATTTAGGTCATTGCACACAATCTAGTCAGTTTATTTTTTTGTATGGCCTCTAAATGTAGTGATGTCATTGTGTAGGTAGGTGACAACAAGTTCAAAGTATGAATAGTCCTCTCTGTACATTTCCGGTGTCGTGGCAAACCACCAATCGGTGATAGACTAAAAGAGGTAGACCAACCTACAGTAACTGTAGGTACATAAGTACTTGTGTTTTGGTTTCTGACATTCTCCTCATACCAAAAGTTGTTTGATTTCCTAGGACAAGGAATATACTGTCTAGTTAGTTAGTACATATTTGTGTATACGAATGGTGATGTAAGCGTGTAGGTAGATGACACCAAGTTCCAAGTATGAATAGTCCACTCTGTACATTTCCGGTGACTGCTCCCGCGCCTCCATTTCGCACCAATCAAACGGGATCGGTGCTATATCGCTGCGCCTGCACAGGCGGCGGATGCGCGCCGATTGGGCGACGAATCGCTAACGTCATATAATGTGGGAATAACCGTAATTGCTTTATGCGATGCTTCCTTCTTACTTGTCGAATTCGGGAGTATGGTGGATTATTTATTGAGTGGTAGACTGAAAATCTTTTAATAATATTATGTTGGTGACTGTACATAAGTATTTAGTGTTTTCGTTTCAGATATTGTCCTCATACCAAATATTGTTGGATTTCTTAGGACAAGATATATACTGGGTACTTTATAAAGATTTAGAGAGATGAAGGACTGAAAATCAGCGCTTCGCAGGATATCTGTTCTGCGTGAGCACAAGCTGAGTCATGTCCTTTTGCTCATATGATTTTGTTTTTTTTCTCTAAATTGTTTGCAAATTGTCTCTTTTTTTATATTAATTGTATTTTTCTGTTTTTTTTTCTGTAATTTTTGCAAAATTTTTTATATTCCTAGAGCTATAAACAGATTTTTTATTTTATTTTTTATTTATTTTTATAAAATAAAAAAATATATATTTATTCCGGTTAACAAGGTTTAACTTATGAAGAAAGTGGTTGGAGTCTCCATTTAAGCTGAAGAGCCTGTGTTTGGAGACGCCGCTCTTCCTTATTTCATTTAGAAATAATCTTAACCTTAAGGATAAACTTAAGTTTAATTTTAAATTAATCTAATATCTAGACGATTCAGAAGAGAAATAAACTTGTAACTTTCCTGTTCCTGTTCCTGTTCCTGCGATACAGGCCTAGAGCTTAGTGCAGTGGCCGCTGTTAAAGATTCTCCACTGTCTAAATGAGCAGGTTTACACGGTCACAATATGTTGTCATTTATAATGTAAATGTATTTTATTTTTGTAAACCTGTTTGAGATTACGAAATAAATAAATTATTATTATTATTACTTTTTAATAATAAAACTGAATGATACATTTGATAAATTTTCTCAGCCCGATTTTGTAAACTGAAACTAAATTTGATATACAAACGTAGATACTTTAGTAATTGTTACACGTTATACATTGTCTTGCTGATTGGACCAAATTAACACAAATCGGTTATTTCAAAGGCAGGCAAGTATCAGAGTACATTAGGCCGAGAGTTCACCACGGGCTATAATAACTCGCTATTAACGTTTATAACCTTTGGAACACATTTTTTTTCGCTAAAACAAAACATTTTCACGCCCACTGTTGGTTTTACAATATTACTCAATCTTGCCTTCAGAAAAAAGGGAAAAAAATGGCGCCAGGAATTAGGGATATTTTTTATTCCGTCTGTTTTGGTAAAAAAGCGTTTATTGGTCAGTTTTATGGGCTAGTTATATCGGATGCTGTGGGTTTGCTTGTTATGATCTAACTTCGGAGAATGGACAATAATATAAAGTGATGATGAGGAAGCCAAATTGACAAGCGCATAGTAAACCAATTTACTTATATTATGTTTACTGTACGTATAATTTAACTGAGGGATATAGTTTAGAGTATTTTTTTTTATATAAGGCCGAGATGACCCCACTCCACCCGACGGCAAGCGGTAGCGAGATCCAAATATGAGGTCGACAGGCACAATAGACCATATCGAGCCTGTCGCACTCACCCTGAAGGCCTACTTAGATGCCGTTTCACGTCTCGCCCGAAGAGCCCGGGATAATAGGAGGGAGGGAAAACATGAGCTAGAAGCGAATTCCATGCTTTAAGGACACGGGGCAGAAATGAGGAGCTAAACCTCTTAGTCCGAGCCACCAGCGCCTGCAGTGTATGTGGATGGCAGCGCTGTCCAGCACGTGTCGTTCGGGAGTGGAAAGGGGAGGGAGGGACTAGCTGGAATAGCTCTTCAGAGCATTCCCCAGTATAGAGACAGTAGAGAACTATTATCTAATATTATTTGAAGCTTATGATCTACCGGTAGCAAAAAGGTTCAATGTTTAACTTTATACATTACAGGTAACTCTTCTATTTTTATATAAAGTTTAATAGTCAGTATTTTTTTTAAATAACTCTATTCCTTTTGTTATCCTTCCGCGATAAATAAATCTATCCAAAACAAAAAAATATTGTTTCAATTCAAACAGTAAAGTTAGAGTAAGTAGGTAGTTACTGAGATTATCGCGTTGAAATAAACAAACAAACAAGCTTTATAATATAAAGTATATAGATTTTTAAAAAATGCACTTAGTTGCGTAAAGTCTTTTTAATGAAAGTAAAATGAATTAATTGAAACAGCGAGATTTTTTTTGTTATTTTTTTTAAATAGGAAAACCTAAAATTATTTTGCGTGATAGTGTACAAACGATATAATTCCAAATTCCCTATGATTGAGTCTAAATCATAGAGGTAGCTTGTTTCCTACCATAAAATTGCTACCAGTTACAAAAAACCATGTGAAAAAAAAATTGCGTTACAAAAACAAATACAAACAAAGCTCACCCATAATTCATTATGTTTACACCGATCTCGTTAAATTGGGAACCGCCAAATTCTAACCGAAAAATGCCTATAATCGGGATTCGAACCCGCACCCAATAATCAGGGTTAATCACGTAGTTCGACCGACCTGTTTGCGGAGCGAACGAAAAAACTCCGAGCGTTTTGATGTCTAATCCGAATTTTGAAAAAATAGTTCCTCCTTACTGATGCAAACTCTTCTTTAACATCGACCAAAGTTAGGACGCTTTCTATAACATCTTAACTACAAACTGCAATAGTTATAGCTATTGCAAATAGCAAATTCGCAAAAAGACTATAACAATTTTTAACTGTTTATTACGTATAATATTTCGGTAACATCGTCCTGTTTCGTACTTACTACTATTTACTACTACTACATTAAAACCTGCATCTTAAATCTTTTTACCTATAAAAAATACCCCATCAAAATGCTTTGCATAGTTTTGAAGGTAAGCATACATTCATACATTCATACATACATACATATATACATACTTACAGACAAACGCGGGAAGTGACTTCGATTCATACTATGTAGTGAAGTACATACATACAGACGAACGCGGGAAGTGACTTTGATTCATACTACCTATGTAGTGATACTTGTGTTCAAACATCAGAAACAACAGAAAAGTTAAATAGTCAAACTATTACAGTACAAAATCCCAAATAACAATATTACAATTTTTATGTAGCAGTAACCATTATAACAATGTGTTCCGCTTCTGCCCCATCATTTTTCCGTCCACAAATATCCGACAAAAATAATATTTGCAACGCGGTGTAATTTGCCAAAAACTGTCAGCCGAGCAAATATCAGTTATTAAAACCAATATTTGCCTAAGCCACTTCCGAAAGGACTCCAATTTTATTTTTTCTCATTCTATGACAAAACAGTATTTGCCTAATGAAGTGTGCCCTAATTATTACCTTATGTTTACAAAGTTATGTTTTCGGTTACATTTTTTTGGTTCCAACTCTGATGTTCAAGTTTTAAAGTAAGTTTTCGTTTGAGATAGAGCTGGCTGAAAAGTATTTCGAGTTTGTTCGAAAAAATATTGACAAACCTTATTTTTCATCTAAAATTTTAATTTGAATTTAGAATCGGCCTTATTTATATAACTATAAAGGCTAAATTCTCAATTATCGCAGTATCCTTTGTAATGACAAATTTTGAGAAAAGATCTCTTGCGGTTTGCGACAAAGCTTTTTTTTTCTTATTTTTTGCACAAGATCCGAGGTGGGCTGCGTTTGCGCACTGACTTGCAAATATTGCATTGTTTGTGCATCTATTTGTCATATTATTTTGCGGTGTCTTTGTTTTTTTTTTGTTGAAAATTATAGTTATCCCAATTAGACACGGTTATGACGTATAATTGTTTTTACCTTGCATGCAATTCTGACTTGTTTGTAGGGATTTGGGTGCAGGGGCATTTGTAGCCATAATAAGCCGAAAGTTTTACAAATTTGTATATTTTTTTAAACTCTTTGATAGTTATATTGCAAACAATAATGTTAAATACTCGGTCAAATGAAATAAAACGAATGTTTTGCTATACTGTATAGTGTTACAGATCACAATGTCAATACAAACTATTGTATTGCTACAGAGTTGTTTGTGGTTTCAGAAGTGTGAAGTTGATGAAATGCAAGTAGGTACTTATATGAGTAAGATAAAAAGGTATTAATGTAGTGAGTGAAATTTAAAATCGGTGAAAAATTAAAAATACACTATTTTGGAAAGTATTAAAAACAAGTTTTATTATAAACTTTAAAAATACTACATATACATGTATGTATACATATGTATACATACAATACTACAGTATGGTGTTAAATTCATTCTAAGTGACTTTTGAATTATAATACTATTGACTAGATGTCTTTTTCTAGGCAAAAAAGAAATTTTGGATTAATTGAATAGATTCCCGGCTAGATTTAATTTTCCCCCGCCCCGTACCACAGTGTTTTCAAATTTGAAATTCATTATGTACGATTATTCGAAGCTTTAACGGTGAAGGAAACTATCGTGAGGAAACCTGCACACCTACAAAGAAATTCTAAGGTGGAGTCGACCAACCCGCACTTGGCCAGCGTGGTTGACTAGGGCCTTATCAACCTGTTTAGGGAAGACCTGCTCCCCAGCAATGGGGATGTAGGGCGTGTATGGGCTGATGACGATGATGATGAATATTCACTTCACTGGATGTAGACTGCCGACTGCATCCCTAAAAGCTTCATACAGATCTGTCCCTGCAGTAACCAGACGTTACAGATCTAACGTATTTAAATATGTATCTAGTCATTTTGATGTGTCTTATTAAAAATTCACAGTTTTTTAGTTTAACCTGTAACATAGACCCACCAAGCGAGCCTTGGACGCAAAAAAAAAAATTGAACACAAAAGAAAAAAAAAATCTTTAAGGCACATCGCGTGATTGCCGCATCCTTGAAAGGAAATTCAATAAATTGCTCCCTTTATATTTTGTTACTACAGGGCAAGGGCGTCTTTTTGTACTACCGTGTTAAGGTCAGTTTTTTGAAGAGCCCAGCCGTTTCAATGGAAACGGAACGGGTGAATTTGGTGCATTATGTTGAGAGGCTTATTGAAATAGTGGTGAATTCTGTTTCATTCGTCAGTTTGCGAAATAATGAACATTGAACGGCGTCATTTATTTTTCACCTGTTTTTAACCACAGTTTTCTGAATTGGGTCGTTCGTTGGTGGGTTCTTGGCTGTGACTGAAATATGTAGGTACGAGTATCTACTGATTACTACTCGTAGGCATATAGATGCTACGAATAAATAGAGACTTAATTTATGATAATGCCTATTAGTCATAACTATAAGTGAAAATGTAGTCGAAAATTGACAAATTTTATGAGATATTTACCATGAGTCACAAATTTATTGAGTTCCAGATATTTCGGCACTGTTACAAGCGCCATGATCACGGGTCAAACTATTTGACCGTTGACAATTTTCTAAGGTGTATAACCATGACACCTTGAAGTTATATAACATTAAGTGAGTGTTATTTGCTTGAAAACGGCCTGTAGCCCTACCATGAGTTTAAAAGTGACAGACTCGATATCGCCTAAGTAAATATGTCTTTGAAAAACTTGTACAGCGCCCCTAGCGGTAACGCTAAGAACTTAATACGGTAGTAAGAAAAAAACAATTCGATAGGTTTTTAACGTACGTAAGTTTTCTATAGCTAACGCATGGTAGCGCTACTGATTACCAGAGCTTAAAAGTGTAGAGAGATTTTACTTTAGCCATAGATACTGAAGGTATAAAAACCGTATTAATACTTATCATACAGTTCACTAACTAGGAACATCACAAGGAAAATTAAAAAACAAGCACAATGTGTAAAATATTATGTTTCGTTCGCCAAATCAAAATCGGATCATTCAAATTTATTAAAATAAAATAAACAGAACTCACGTGTTGAAAACCGTTATAAAAACGTGTTGATATAATCACTAATGTTTGAGCAACTGTTCAAACCTGCAAGTCGCTGATAGTTAACCGTCAAAACTGCGTTTTCTAACGTTTTCCTTACCAAAATCTCTTACGGTGGTAACGCAAACGTAACGCGAAGGACCCCGTTTGTAGCTTGTAGGTGTGAATTAAGCCCTCAGGGTGTATTTAACAAATCAACACTTTCGCTCTCGTAGAAAGGTTAGTCAAATCAAATAATATTTATAGTTATTAACTTAAGTGATCGAGGGCTTAGGATCGATCAGGATTTGATTTTTGATGATAATTTGATAAGATTAGAGGTCAAATTTCAATTACGATCACGCGACAGAAATATTTTACCACTGACTGCAATTACAACCACTAAAATACATAAAAAATTACTATGCAAGATTATAAAGAAGGGTGAATTGGATAGGAATTTTGTGAAGGGTTTGTTGTAGCTTACAGATAAAACATAAGATTTGATATATTAAAATAGATGACGAGAAGTTACATACGCATTTAGTCACCAAGAATTCCATCCAATCATATTTTGCCATCTGTTTTGAGAACAGAAGACAGGAGCTTTCTTCAATGCTATATTATATGAGTCAAGTATTGGGAAATGAAGACTTTAGAAAGCTACATGACATAGTGTATACTATTATACCTGAGGGGGTGTATGCCACTCAAAAGAGTAGGTGGTATATACCCCCCTACTCTTTATCTACCTCTGATGACCTAAGATATTTCACGTATTACCTGACTGCGCGATGCAAGAGTAGGGGGTATATTAGGGTGTCCCTTATATTCTATTAAATACATGTGGTATATAAGGTTCAAGTAAAAAAAAAAATTATTTCTTCTCAAATCTTATAATATATAAATTTGTCAAGATCATAGCCTATTCCGGTGCAAACTCAACCCTAAATGTGAGAGAAATAATAAATAGAAGGGTGTTTATAATATTTGACGTCATGTCGGCTCGGGATCCAATAATCATAGATTAATTTCGCATATGAATACGCTATAAAATGAACAAAATTTTAAGAGAGGTGATTGAGATGAAGAGGAAGATTTTAAGAGTGTGAACAATTAGATTTGAAAAGTAAAAGTTTTTTTTAACTAGAACCTTAGAAACAACAGGAACTTTGCAGAATATAAGGGACTAGGGTATATACCCCTTTTGCTTACCTTTTCGGCCTAAGATAAACCTCAAATCATTAAAAAAGAAGATTTAAGATCATTAAAAAAAAGCTTGAAAAATACCCGTTGCCCGCGCGTGTGCCGCTCACAATAGTAATGGATGATGATTCGAGCAATTCCCCTGGAATGCCCGGTAGTACGGTACCAGCCGACCGTGGAGAAGTGTTGCAATTTTCTTTATACGAGCAACAACTCTGTTGCAGTTCAGTGAAATCAATAATTTCCTTATTTCTTAGACTTTATACGACATCGGTAATATTTATGTACGCGGTTTTAACAAAGACATTTTCACACAAAAGTTTTGTGCCGCTAACTCCCGTTTCCGTGTGCATTTCGGGAATTTCTTTCTTAGTGCACACCTACAGTACCTAAGCAACGTTTTTCCAAATTTCAAGTGCCTACGTAGGTATAGCCGTTTAGGCTGTGCGTTGATATGTCAGTCAGTCAGTCAGTCAGTAAGTGTAACCTTTTATATATTTAGATTTTTAAGGGTGGGCTCTGTTTGGGGACGCTGCAAAATGACTATTACAGTACTGGTTAGAGAACAGAAGGAAATTCACAAAGAATATTCAGTTCATAAAAACAAGAGAACAAATACATACAATTTCTGTGAATCTATTGCTTTTAATAGCAAAGATTCTAGTTTACCAAGGACTTGTATGTGTCAATGTATTAAAAAGAACATCATTTTGGTCTGATTATGTGTAATTTCAATTCAGAGCTGTATGAATGTGTCAACATTTCTGTAGATGTCCAATAAATACCTAATTCTAAATTCAGCCCGAAATTTTCATCGACAAATCGTCGACATTTTAGATTTTATCGTTAGACCTCTCGAAATACTTACGTCACTAGCCGACAACTTTGTAAAAGCTCCTCGTTGGCCTATTTCCCGAAGTTCCCAACGATCCTTTCAAGGTGAAAAGCCATTGAAGCTCGAACACAAGAGGCCCAAACAGAAGCTTAAAGTTTGTAGGACGAAGCCTCAAGCGAGACACGCGCGGCATACTTAGTTCAATGCGTCTTGACACGCCGAAGAAGTAAATTGAGGAGGTTTTTGCTTCTTTGAAAATAAATGTTGAAACACACACGAGAACAAGTCGGAACACTTTGTGTTATAAAACGTTGAAATAAGTCGGAAAGCTTTATAATAAAAGCCCCGCAAATCTGGGGCGACCATCGATATCATGTTATGTATTTTAAAAATTTTGGCAATTGCGTTCCACTCTACTGATTGATTTGCATTCTTATAGAAAATAAATCAATAGAATGGAACGCGAAGCGAATACGATCGTTGATCATAAAAGCGTATATATATATATACTTATCGAGCCCGAAAAAGCTCTATAATAAAGAAAAATCGTTTAATGCGTGACATCAGCAGTATAAATAGTAAAGTATACTCAAAAAATATTGTATGTACACTTGCAAACGATGAGCTTTTTCACCACAGTTTCAATGCACCAATGTAAATAAATAAATATCTGCGACCTTTCCACACACGGTCAAACGGTCATCTGACCCCAAATTAAGTAGAACTTGTACTATGGACGTCAGATACATATATATTTATAAATACATAATCACACCCAGACACGGAACAAACACCGATGTTCATCACACAAATATTTGTTACGAGTTGAAATCGAACCTACGGCTCTTGGAACCGCCAGCCAAGGTTCCACCGAGCCGGTCTTTTACTATAGAAAGATAGTCAAAACACATAACTCTTTTCGTATCCCTTTCTTTGGCTAAAGCCATATGCTAAGAAAGAAAAAAAGGTGAGAACATTGTTGTTCTTGTTCTTCCATTGTAGTAGCAGTAATGTCTCACTCCAGGGCTAAAGTGTGATCACAGACAGCTGTCTCGTTATTACGTGGTTTGGTCTTGTTTGCGCTTTCTTCATTTGTTCTTTTGCATTTTTCACTTAACAATTTCGCAAGTTGTGTGTGAGCAGTAGTAGGTATGTAAGTAATGACTTCATTTATGAATGTAAAGTCCATTTTCAGGAAAATACTAAATTTTGCCCTTGATTAACTACAAAAAGCTTTTCACTAATTATATTGCTTTAATTCTTATTTTTTAAAAGCTTCACTATTAAAAGAATTGCGTAAATATACATACATATTATGTATGTTAGGTACTATGAAATCTGACCTGCTCAAGGTTTTTGGATGTAGGAACCCATATTTCTAATACCACACAAGTCGAAGAAGGAAATGACAATGTAAAAACGGAAGCTGGGATAGATATGGCAAATTACTCTTAAGCGTTTCTATAAAACACGTGACAGGGCCGTATTTAGATGATTACAGGGCGGCGTCAAGGGACTGTTAGATTTGACGCCTATTGCTTTTTAGTCGCTTGGGAGGTCAATATTGCTAATAGACATAGAAATAAAAAATGGAAAGTAAACATTGATATTATGTGTATAAACGCAGCCTAATAGCGATATTATCTCCCTAAATTGCAATGTTTTTTTATGCCAAACCTTTAATTTTAGTTAGCCTTTGTGAAAAAATAATTCGTACGTAATTTTCCATCAAAAACTTTTTAACTACATTTTGTAAAAGTAAAATATTTACGTGTTAGAAAGCTTTATTTATGAGGATAAATACAGAAAACTTTCATGAACTTTTACATTAATAAATGTGCAAATATTTAAAGATTAACAAGGCAGTGTAGTAGTAAGATAGTAGCACGTCTAATGACAGTTATCTGTTTGTGTACCATAATAAATAGATAAATAAATAGTGTAGTAAGAAAAAAAGATATATTTTCGATCCAGCCAATAGGCGAGTGGACTAAAAAAATATAATTAGTCCGTTAATTTAGATTATTTAAAAATATTGTACTCGTATTTTTTATTTTGTTTCACAAACAAGAAATTATGAAGATATAGTGCTTAGAAGTTTCGTATGACGTCACGTTATGATACAATTTTTACCTAGCCGTGACGTCACAAGCCCCCACCCCAGAAGTTTGATAAGCTATAATTTTGTCATTTTACAATCAATTGAAAAACAAAAAAATATGTGTCCCATATTTTTGTATAAACTAACTTACGGACTAAATAGAATAATAGAATTTTGACTCAGTCGTCACGCCTATTCCAGATGTAGTACTAAAACCCATAAATAATTATTATTATTTTCAAGATAAAGGGTTACATTCCAAAATATCCTCAGCAGCTATAATCTTCATATTAACTTGATAACTCTATTAACTGGAACTACTCAGCTCAATCGCTACTAATATTTAATAACTATTGGCTAATCTATCAAAATTACTCAAAAGAGGCCCCGTTAGCTTCTACGAACTTCACATGTAGCCATTTCTCTAATCTAGGCGCACGGTAGCGGATAAGCCAAGACGAGAAGAAAACTTTTATTTTGTTTAATCCATTGTGCTTTCTTAGTTTAGATAATCTGTGATCAGCTCAGGAAGTTTGCTGTTTATTATATCTATTCATTAAATTATCTGCGATAAAATGACTACAGCCATAGTCTTTACCCTAAGTTATTTGTTTATTATTTCACGCCATTAAAAAAACATTTCCGGTACTCTAGACACATTAAAAAAAGACGTGTGGCACTCGGGGACTGCCGCGTTATAGCATTAACATGTTGCATAGCATCGTCCGATTTCGGAGCAGCTCGTCTCGATTTGTGCGAGTTTCGTAGAGTCGTACAATACGTCTAACCGCACGCACATAAACACCGTGCCGAGGTCTACCGAACTGAAACGACGTTAGACGATTGTGAGGTTTTTTTCGTTACGGAATTTCTTGGTTCGGTCGCCGCACTCAAAGCCCGCGATAAAAGCTATGCAATAGCTTAAAAGTAAATAAAACACACAGAACTTGGCTGTCTGTCCACCTATCAAACTTTTGATGGGACTTTAACAAAAGCCGTATAAATATTCATGTATGCGGTATCCGCGGATTCCCTTCTTTATTATGTTATCAAAATTATGTTAATTCACTTAGAACATGATCAATGATTTGTTGTGGGCCACACACAGACCGTACACACAATTTGTGGTAATGCGAAAGTGTGTTTGTTTTTCGTCAAATGTGAAGATTAAAGTCAATTTTGGATGATCAGTGTTGTATGTTGTCTTGGAGAGCTTGTAATGTAGGAATAAAAGTTTATTAGTATAACGAGGGGCGATTGAGATTTTGAGCTTTATAAGTTACTATAGCTTTAGCTGGCTTTCCGCCGCGTAGAGATGTTCAACGGGTAAAACATTACTTCTTTATAGCGCAGTCGGTTAAAAAGTAGCCTATATCCTTTTCTAGGCTCTGGACTACATCTGTACCAAATTTCGTTTAAATCGGTTCAGTACTCTATGCGTGAAAGCGTAACAGACAGACAGACAGAGTTACTTTCGGATTTATAATATTATATGAAATAAGGAACTGTCAAAATATTAACAGAAGTCAAAACCATTCAGTAACAGTTGAATTTCTCGATTATTCATACGTTCTAAGATTTACGTAGTTTTCTTTTCATTGATAAAAGTAAAAATCTTTGATTTACAAATAAGTCATATTCGTCAGTTCATTCAAAATGTCAAATAGAATGGCTTTATGGCTCAATAGAAACATAACCTGTTATGTTATCAAGGTATACATGGCCGGAAAGAGCTTTTTGATTTGCAGCCTAAAAGCTCCGTAAATAAAAGGACTTCCAAGCCACCAGCCACAAGTGGTATAGTCCAATAGGGCACCACCTATGATGCCCTATTGGTAGGACCTGTCCTATGTCCCCTGTTGATGTGTTTATTTGTAGCATACACAAGCGCCATGTAATGTTACAGAATCCTGAGCTTCTACCACTCCTACCTCCGATAGTTTCCGCGTTAACCCTCAAACGGTATTTTGATGTCAAAAACGGTGCACCCAATCGGAAGTGATCCCGGAACGGATCGGCTAACGGTGCAACCCTTACGCGCTATATCCTGTTACAGAAGACCTTTTTGTGTATTTTTTTCGGGAATAATATTTTCCACGGTCCAATGGTCAGGTGTCTTATTGCGCATTTTTCCAATTGTGCATTATGGATTTGTAAGATATGGCTATTAGTTCTAAATAGTTACAGAATTTGACGTATTAGTAGGTATTTCGTCAATTTGTAAGGAATTTTAACTACTCGTTCATTTCTAAGAAGTCGTGTCTGCATGAATCTTTTTCTCTTTAATTTTTTCACTGTGTTTTATTTTGACTATTGTAAAGAATATTTTATTTTCAATACTAACACTCGCACAATCCCAACTTGTATCTTTTCTAACTACTTAAAAGGTACCGTACGCAAAAGACAGGGTTTTTATTAAATACATAATATACGAATATCCTGTTAAAAAAAAATTCAAAATCTTTGTATATTTTTCTTTATTTCAAACAACGACCACATCATAGGCCAAGGTCTATCCGCCGGGCTACCACCGATTATTTTTCCAATTTTTTTTCGCCAATACCGTTCCCGATTTGACCACACAAAGTTGCGGGTCCCATAGACCCGCGTTGTTTTTTAGCGAAACCCGAGCCTTGTAGGGTTAATGACGCGTGAAGAGAAGGCTTAGTCCCTGACCCTTGCGACTTGGGCTCTTAATATTTTGACAGTTACTATCTGGTAGAGGTTTTGTTTGGTGTGATGCCAGCAATGGTTGTTTTGTTATTTCTCAGATTCACTTTTGCCAGCATCTTGCACTGAGATACTTCGTCACTTGCGAACCCCTATAGAGAACTTCACAATTGTTAATGCTGTTGCAGATTGTGCAATCTTACAATTTCATATCAGTTGTTACAATGGTCATACCAACTATTTACGCTAATAAGTTACCGTACGTACAGTCACGTGCACGCGGTGCACCTTAGACGTCAGATACTTATATGTATAGTTTCATTTAATTTTAAACCTTATCATACTCGTAATATAGTCAGAACGCATGGTGTGCAGTACATATTATATCAGTGCAGGCGACTGTACATATTCCATAATAGACTAAGAAGAAGAATAGACACGGGGTAGTAGAAATAATAATCTTACACAGAAGCGTAGTCAGTATGTTTTATACCGAACAAAATGAATTTAGAATAAAATTAAAATACTCATGCATAAAATCTCACGAACAGTCGGGACTAAAACTAAAAGGTCAAACAAAAGTAATAAAGTTCATGAAAAAAGATGCAAGTGGAAAACGTAACACAGAAATAAATTATAAACTGTTATGGTTACACATATTAGAAAACTGAAAATGTCCGGGATATTTACCATGTTGTTTTGTTTTAATGAGCTCCCGATATTTCGGCACTGTTGCAAGCGCCATGATCACGGGTGAACTCGCAAACAAACAAAACAACATGATAAATATCCCGGACATTTTTTGTTTGTAACACAGAAAATATAGGCGAAGTACAGCGTATTTAATTCTTACCTTTCCCTTTACCTTTCCAATGATGAACCGTTGAATAAGGTGTCTCTTATCATCCACGTAACCCAATAAAGTCTTATTAAAGTTGTCGATGGGCTCAGAGCTGTGATTCGAACGGGGACGCAAAATGTCGACTGGACCACCGGCGTTTGAAGACGCTCCTACAAAGAGGTGCGAAGGAAAAACTTGCGGATTATGGATAGCGCTAATTAAGTAACAACACACACACAATTCCTATGTCATCGCTGTAAAATATTTGATTTCATGTTTGATTGAAACTTATTACTACAAATGGTTTTGGGATAGCAAAATTACCTACTAAATTAATTGTTTCATTGAAACTTATTATTACAAATGTTTTTGGGATAGCAAAATTACCTACTAAATTACTGCCTCCCTTATTATTTTCTTCAGAATTTTTTGAATTTAATGTGGTTATAATAAAGTTATTATGAATGGTTACGTATAAAATTGCTAAATTAATAGAATGAAGATATGGAGTATAATTTAATAAAAACAATTACCTACCTACAATATGTAAAACAAATATGTGAAGACTGAGTTAGCAAATATGTCAAACTCTAAGAAAACCTCATGAATTGTCTCAACTTATTCCTCTACTTATAATTCTGTTCAAAAGCCACATCCAAACTCTACCGTCTCCGCGGCACCTAAGGCCACCTACATTAAACGGTCTTGAGTTTCACTTCGCGCACGCAGTGGAAAACGTATCATTCGGGGTTCGATTCCCGCCGGTGTCGTGTTGAGACTGGTTCACTTCCACTGAAGATGCCTCCGAGGAGTTCACTCGGATAATTATAATTACCGCGAATAATTAACAATGTATGATTTTCTTTACCCATAGCTATCCATTCTCTTGAGAATTTAAAATCTGGGTTTCCAGGACGAACATTTATCCATCTTAAGTAGGTAGGTACTTCTTATAAATAAGTTCAAGTGCTTTAAATAGTTAGGTACTAGGTAATCTATAAACATGGTACGGGAATTAGTAAGGTAAGCTTTTAGTAAGGTTCAATAACTTTACTAATTTTCAATGGGGAAGAAACTGTGTCCGTCGCCCTTTCTTACAACTATTACTGAACGACTACTAATTTAGATAAAATACTACTTAAATGATACAAAATAGTCTAGAGTATGAGAAACCACCAAGTCACTTTTTAACTGACTGAGCTAGTATAATATTAGACGCAATAAAAAATATCACACAGACAGATTCACGGTCGAAAAGCTGGTACCTGGTACCATCATACATTTATAATGTTTAGGTAGGTAAGTATGTAGAAAAAGCTTTTATGTAAATTTAGATAGGAGAGATATTATATTATATGCAATCAAAATTATTCATTGATATGATTAAGTATTCAAAATAGTTAAAATTTAAACAAAATTTGATCCTTCCAGGATAGTTTAAACATGTTGTAAGTTTTTTAAATGACAGGTTTACTATTTCTATCATTTATGTCTAAATGTATCGATATAAGGGTATATGATAAGTCTGTCTTTATTAAAACACCTTCTTCGTCAGTTAATTAATTATAACAGCTTAACAATTTAAGTAGGTACTAAAGAAAATTATCAATCACCGCGTTCTATTACATTACCAATTAATATAAAACTTAATCAATCATTTCCCTCTATCAAACTTGCTAGTTGATTGCTTTCAGCGACCCGTTATTCGTGCAATAGGGTCATAAGCCAACAATAACGTTAATCGAGGCCCTATCACGTAACTCCGCAAAATAGGGTCTCAAAAGCCGACCGAACTATCAAACAATACCAAATATCAGCACACGCACTGCCAGGGGGAGGAAATAATTAATGATGATTGGCCTTAAATTACCCTCTCAAAGGCTATTGCCGTCCCGCTCGCACGCGGCCATCCCGCCCGACCCTTTTCCGCGACCCGGGATCCTATATAAGAGAAACAGGTAAGGTCCGAATTTAGACCCCTGTGGGACTTCGACGCGCGCACCTGTGTTATCGCCATGGCCACCGACACGTACGGACATCGCATGCTTTACGAGAAGGACATGTTTACCACCGACGTCATGATGGAGTACACTACTGAAGATTGCTACTTGAACTGGCCTAGATCTCCTGACTCTGGACGGTCTAGCTTGGAGCCTACACCTTCTATGGATGGCAGCATCAATCAAGATTCGTCAACTCATATCGCGTATAGAGGATTATCGCGCGACATTGTTTTGGAAGACAGTGCCGAGGATTCTGAGATCTTGGAAGGTTCGGGGAAGAGGCGAGGGCGGGCCACCAGTGCCGCTGTGCTGAGGAGGCGTCGTCTGGCAGCGAACGCCCGTGAAAGGAGGAGGATGCAAAACTTGAACAAGGCGTTTGACAGACTCCGAGGACACTTGCCGTCTTTGGGCGCCGACCGCCAACTCTCCAAGTACGAAACTCTTCAGATGGCGCAAACGTACATCGCAGCTTTGTACGAGTTACTGCAATAGGTAGGTTCCAGTGGATTAGTGTACAATTAGACTAGTCTTAATTTATATTTCCTGAAATAGTGAAATTGTTTGTGTAGTTTCACGTCGTTGTAGAAAAATTTAACAATTGCCAAATTTTGAGTCTATTCCCCATTATTGTAAATTGCACTCGTGACTAGTTGTATATTCGAAGTTTGCTTCAATAATAGGGGCTTTAGTTATTAGTAAAGTACAGGGATATATTTAAGTACCAGAGAATTCTCAGTGTTACCAAGTACATGTACATTTTACCATGAAATCTTATTATAATTTTAAGTCTTGCGAGATTTTTATGCCCTTTCGGATTTGCGGTGTCAAGTTTCGGTGAAAAATACTTACGCTTATTAAATTTTACATTGTATTTAGTTCTTAAGTGATTCTTGCCAGTGTAATCCGTCCTTAGTTTGTAGTTAACACATCTTGCCAATAAAGTATTAGCCCAAACATGCCTAGAGTAACTTTAGGACTTAGCGCCAGTATTAATTGTATATTTTGTTACTAGAATGCTATAGAATAGTAAGCTGTTTGTGAATAATGTATCTGATTTTAATGATGCGATGTTTTTATTTGTAAATATACGAATTATGTTTGTAAATCTAATCTTTTTATTACCCCTAATTCATCATGAAAATATCATCATCATACCATTCAAATAATTGACAATGTTTCGATCATGAAATTTCACACTAAGATTGCGTAGGTAGAACTACAACACCTACCATAAAAATATTGAGACTCAAAATAAAATATAATCTGAGTCAAACTAATAAGTTAAAGTCTAAGAATACTAAAACACCAAATTACATAGTGAATAACTTATTTTTGAAAATTCATTGATTTTAAAATAACCATGAGGTCTAGTTAATGATTGATTTGACGATTATATATGTAAGAAAATCTATTCCAAAACTTAAACCATTTCTCTTCTTCTTACTTTGTTAGCATACAGCTGAAAAATATCATGGATATAATATAATTAGATCAAAGGATAGCAAAATTATCAATACTTAACTTACATACCTGCCTATCTACCAATTCTGAAATCGTAAATCGTACCTACGTAAATGGCAATGGTAAGAAATGTCTAGAAGCTGTGGATACATTTTATTTTTATTTATTAATTTGGACATCAAGTAGCTTTTACATTTTAATTATATATCTATGTAACATGAACAATTAAAATAATGTGGTACAAAGCAAAGCTTTTAAAGGTGTCACATCTTGCACACAAAAGCAATACTGACAACACTTACAGGTAGAAAGCTAAACAACACAATAACATAATTTACACTCTATAACACTTACACAGTTAAACTTAAGCTACACTTCTTAAATTTAACAGTACATTTTTCTTGAAACCAAACAATGTGTCGTGAAATATGTCAATTTTTCTCACTTAGGGAATAGGTAGTATGATTTCGACATTCGTGAGATCATGGTGTTTCAGATTGGTTCTGGCAGGTTTTCTGTCAAATGAGACAAGTGATGCACTTATATCATACTAATAAGTTCCATACATACCTAGTTATCTAAGTAGATCATAATATAAGCCATAGCTTGAATAACCTATAAAGCTCAGATGGTTACGTAAATGGCTGAAACAGCAACCAGGTAACGTATAAATCAGCTAATACAGTATCACTTTTCTAGAAGTCAAACTCTCTAGAATTTGTTTTATGAACCTTCGTGTTTTTTTATGAGATAAGCACATTTAGGTACCAAAACTTATTTTTAACACTAATCGAAACCAACGTCTATATTATATAGAATATCATCCTTTTTCCACATTAAATTATTCAAATGAGGATCCTCCCCCCACCATATCAGTATCACCAATATCAGTTTCGCTATCTACTGAAGACGTCAGTCAACGAACGCAGACGTGGCAGGACAATCAGTCAGAACTATGCAAATATAAGCAGATGCATACCAAATGCATCCATACTTTATTACTACCGAAATACTCTACCTTTCAGACCAATCTCAACACTAACCAAATGTGTTAAGGCTCTGTTTTGAGTGAGGAAGGGATTTGAAATAGTTTTAAATCGAATATTTTACAATAGCATGTGAAATAGTCTACGGAAGCAAATTGGACCTTATCAACGGAAGTAAAGCTGATGGAAAAGATAGCTGGCCAAGGTGTATTCGAGACGACCCCTAGTTAACCGACCTATGTCCGGTGAGGACCTACATTTAGTTTTAAGAAGTGTCCCTCCATAAAATGTTAAATCTACTCATGAAGTTAACGGATGAATAAAAACTTCGATACAGGTACTATATATTGATGCACTGAAATATTATACTCGTATATCTACCTACGTCACAGGTTATGTTTTGCAGAATTTGTTTGCTTATCAAAAATATCATCGCTTTTTAAATTTATCTTAAAATTTTGTTCTTCTTGTTTTTAATGGTTTGAAAGTTTAGCTTAGGCTGCATTTAGAGTGTTTAAGAAATAGGAATGCCGCGAATTGCAGACGAAGGTCATATGGATAAATAGTTAAATATTAACCCTAAAGCATCGGGCTATATTTTTGTAGGTACCAGAGCTTTCTTTTCATAAAATACATAGATTATTATGGTATTTTAATGTTGGTATTCATTAAAAACTAAACAGCTTGGAGAGCTTTTAAAGATACCGAATAAAAATTAAGACACAATTAAAAACAGAGTTAATAACAGTATTTACAACGGGACGGAATAATCTAACACCTTTAAATATTTCACATCTTCTTCGATAGAAAAAAAAACTGATTAAATAGTCTCTAAAAAATGGATTCACCCCTAAAATTCGGGGTGATTAAAATACATCCTTAATCAAGTACTACGTTCGCACCCCGCTCTGTTATTAAAACACGTAACGCGCGGTAATCAGGGGTGCTGTCAGATTTTGACAGCTCCTCAAAGATGGCGAGGTCTTAATTCCGCCGCTGGCTGTCAAGTGTGACAGCTCCGTCAAAAGTGTCGAGTCACGCGCGATTCTGGCCTGCGATGAGAGAAGGGCGTAAGTTTTATGATAAAATAATTACTAGCGCGATATAAATAGAACAATACAGGGGTTCCGTATCAAAACCTAGCTGTATGCCATTAGATTATCACAGCTACAGCCTAGGTATTGCAAAGCAAAGCTAAAATTAGATTTTTAAAGTAAAACCTAGCTGAACAACACGGGTCTGAATGTTTCCTAAAGCTTTTCCACACAAATATCATACGGGGATAGTTTACTGCACAATGTACATAGATGCACATCTTTTCCTAAACCAATTTGAAGAAGGCAGAAACATAGCGCATTTGTTCGGAGGTTTTCTTATTCTCCATCGAACCCTTAATATTTTCACGCCCTTTCGCATCAAGTCCATCGCGAACTCATTGGGATTGTGATAAGCTATCATTTGGGGTGTCACTTACATCATTATGGGAGTGGCTATTTTTTTCTCATGACCAGCAATTTTTCCTGTGAGAACTTCCTTGTTACAAAATTTACAGCAAAAATGTTAATTGTTGAGAATGGCTATGACGGCTTATAAAGACAAGATCAAAAATTTGATAGAAAAAAGCATAGCTTACACAGTTAGTTTTGCGAGAAAGAGTAACAAACATAGAACATAATACTAACATCCCGCCAATATAACAGGATAGGAGGAATAATTCGATTATTATTAGTAAAATTTAAGCAAAGGTTCAACCAATTAATATGTAATGTACCCTCCAGTACTCACGACATTGGTATGTAGTCTCAAGGACTGTCGGGCGTGCGCTATGGACTCACAGCGATTGGTCGCGGTTCAGCCAATCAGGGCGCGCGCATTCATAGTAACTACGCATGCGCAATGAATACAAATAGCTGAGGTTATGTGCTGGGCGGTATGGTTGGGGTCTCTATCTAGAGCCGACTTGTAGAGCCTTTCAAATGCTTTTTACTCTTGTACCTTATGCTTATGTATTACAATGTTATTTTTTTATAATACAAAATAGTTTTTTTAGATCATAATACGTAATAGGAATTGGGTGTCAATAGATAGTTCCCGTTTTCTTCGCTTTAGAGTAATTCTATTTTGAGTTGGATTTTAAGTGGAATATTTTATTATGAAGGTTTATTTTACTTATCTTTATCTTTTGGAGTTAGATATATCGTAGGTTTGTACGTACGTATATTCGGTGATGTTATTGAAAAACCTAAAACTTTTTCCATTGTAGAAGTAAGAGCAATCCTGCATACATTAATACATACTACATATAGGCATTTGACTAAGCATATATAATAAACGGTTGAAATTAACATGGCACAAGGTCTTAAGTCAGTGGAGAACATTAAGCCGTCCCCAAAAGTCGGTTACTAGTCAAATATCTCCCCCCATCCACCTGCCTTTGACTTGCCTTAAGGCGATGTAGGTCTACTTAAAGGTTTTTTAATAATCGTATTTAAAAGGCTTCAATTGAACACATTCTCCAAAATTTATGAGGATAGAATTGTATAATTATATTTTCTCTATAGATCAATATCATAAGGTTGACTTAATTTTTTATATTCATCTTTTGGATGTTTTTCTGTCTTATGTCTGTATGTCTTTATGTATGAAAAACTTGTCAAAAACGAACCATTTAAGCAAAGATTCAAGTTGCTACTTGTATAGGTACTATGATAGTAAATCAGTGCACATAACCTCTCCTTAACCGTTACAGAGCGATCTAATTTGAACTTCAAGTGAGATACCGAGACAGCGTAATTGCGATGCATCCTGTCTGTCTGTCTGTACGCCTCGACAAGGGCACAATATATAAAATAACAGTAACAAACTGATTGTTTGAGTGATCAAGCATTTCCAATTTTGGTCGGTAAGAGGATATAGGTGTGTGAAATATGAATTCAATCGTCTAAAATATTTGTGTTTGAAACACAAACACAAAGCTCTACACCTTAGTCATGTTTAACGAATGTTATTAATGATTTGGGAGTTTTGATTTCTATGTGTTTATTTTATAAATATCTAGATCATAACCCCTTTCACATCTTAGTCATGGGACAAGGTGTTGTTCAAATTCTATTAGAATTATACTTACATAGAGTTTTTTTATCCAATTTCCAAGTTTTCTCACTGCAACCTTCGGCTTTATGGCATCGTTCCACCTATTAGGATAAATTTCGAGCCTTCGATGTAATTGTCGGATTAAAAAGAACGATAATTTGGCGAATAATTATCGGTCGAATTGACCGAACCTTCAAGTGCATTACTTGTATAGCGAAAGTACCTATAATTTGCGATTGCCAATTAAATTACAATCTAAGCTCGTATAAAACAAAATGTTAAGTGTTACCAGTTTTCTGAATTAACCAAGATTTAACGTCGGCATAAATTCAGTTATATCTTGCTACTTTTAGTAATTAATATCAAATTTATTATTTTTAGTACAAAACCAAATATATTTATTGTAATATACTAAATAATGAAAACTACCGTATTATTTAATTATAAATAATTTTAAAAAATTTATCGTTATTAGCAATGTTACGACATACTTATGATGGATAAAAAATTAGAGGAAGTGATTTTTTAAGATCTTATTTGTTTTTTTTTAATTTGAATTTCTGCGGAGGTCGATTAAATATAAATAATGACATCAAAACACACCCCTCCCGGTAGCTGGAATGAATTATGACAGCATTATTAAGAATTAATCTCGAACCAGGAAACGAGGCGGGGCCTAGACCATCAATACTAACTAAAAACATTTAAAATATAAAAAAACAACCTAAAACAAAAGAGATCTTCTAAACGGCGGATGATTGAAACCTCTTAATTAAGGATTAATTTATTTCGGTTGGTAGTCTTATTGTTTTTTTCTTTTTAGTAACGCCTCTATCTTATTAGAGAGTAGTAGGCTTGCTTAAAAGCTGAGCATTTCTGTTGCACTGGAAAATAATGTGTTTTATTAAAAAGAAACATTTTATATTATAAATTCAAAACTTACATTTGCTTTTCTTAGAAATTTGCTAAAAAAGGGGAAGGTAAAATCTCAATCAGAATTTTAATGTTATCACAATCTACAAAAAAAACTGCTTTAAAATATTTGATTAAAACAGAAAGGTTAACGTTATCTCAAAATATACAAATGAAACTATCATATCGAAACTATTGTTTGTTTGTTCACCTGTCAACACAGCCCACGTACAAATTGCCACCAAACGTATCTATGAAACAATCTATGAAAAGTAGCGTACTAAATTTATCGCTTATAAAACCAGAAAGTTATCTGCGAACAGATCACATCGAAAGAAAATAAAAAAGTAAAAACGTCACGCCAGAAAGGGACAACACCATACAAGGAAAAGGGACAGACTATCCGTGGCGCTTCTTCCGGTTGCGCCGGCGCAGGTGACACAAAATTTATTCCGAATTTGAAAACCGAAAGATATTTTATTCGAAATGATTCAAACGACTTTTTAAATATGGACATCTTTTATGTTGCGGCGGCGGTTGACAGTTTTATATTTGTCGTCAATGTAATGGCGGAAAAAAAGCATTTGATTTATACGAAAATAATGCAGTGCCTATCTGCGCGGGAGTTGGGCAAAGATCAGGAGGTGGACGGCGGAGGAGAGGTAGAAATGAATTTTAACTTAAATGAAACACAAAGATTTATTGTAGGTATCAATAATGTTCCAAAAGGCTTTCATGGGATATCAGAAGAAATGTTTGAGTATTTAAGTTAGAACTTAAGATATTAAATAGACTAATATACAATGCAGTGCGTGGTCTGCGATAGTCTTTCTTTACAGATTTAAATTACAAAGAATTGTGAAGGTATTTGAGATATAAATAAAAAAATTATACCTTATTGATCCAAAATGTTAACAATCAACAGTTATTATTTGTTTTAGTGTTTGTATTTATCAGTTAGCAGAAATAAACAATGGGCCGAAGCTCTAGTTTGCGTAGTTTTGGAGATCTAAGCATACAGAGTCACAAACAGGCAGCTGGAAGCGACTTTATTAAACTATTTAGTGACACAAGAGATCCAGATATTTAGCAAAAGGTTGTCCCATCTGTACGATTGAAGCTACTCATCGTAATTAATAAATCTTCGGTAAGTTACCGTGAGACCGCCGACACCGCGCCGCGCTCTAATCGCTCCGAAGCTCAGATCATTATCTTTTTGTTTCTTTTCGCTCGCTTTAATATCTGCACTACTGATTGGTATCTACCATTTTGCACTTTTGTTTTCAGCTGTAGCTTTTTGTTGTTTGTGCTTTTTTGTGGTGCTTTTGTTTTGGTCGTCACTATTGATCCCAATGAGCTTACATTTGAATCCGCAAACAAATTTGTTTTTACTGACAATTGGTATAAATTGTTACGTTAACATCGAAAGTACATGATACTTAACATTATTATACTCTAAGTTTGCTTAGATGAACTCAAACCAGGGCAGAAATTTTTGAGTAGGAGGATATACTGTAAATTATATTTGTTACTAGTGACCCTCTCTCGCTTAGCTATACTATACATTAAAACCTTCCTCTTAAATCCCCCTAT
The DNA here is from genome assembly GCA_039566165.1 of Maruca vitrata. Classification (NCBI taxonomy): domain Eukaryota; kingdom Metazoa; phylum Arthropoda; class Insecta; order Lepidoptera; family Crambidae; genus Maruca; species Maruca vitrata. The sequence continues at coordinate 1,322,563 of CM076923.1, read as the reverse complement.
CTATTAAAAAAAATCCGCATGAAAATCCGTTGTAGTTTTAAATATTTAAGCATACAAAGGACCGACGCGTCTGTTGACGATACTGATAGTATCGCTTTATACTATGTAGTAATGTTATTACGACAATTGTATTTGCAGACAAGCTACATCGAGATTTTGTGTATTTGACACAGCACTAGATAAAAATATTAATAGAAGAGGTAAAGTTATTTTGAGCCACCTAGACAAATTGTGTTTTAGATCAGTCGCCTCTACTCGTCGCGGTAGATACTTATGTAAACCCTACCTATTTCTTTTACAAAGTGTAACTCTATAGTGTATCTTTTAAAATTCAGCAACACTAAGCAGTTTTTCCTTTCCCGTTTCTAATTGAGTCGTATCCAAATCCCCAAATTGAGCCGTACCAAATCACCCGAACACTTCATCGACTGCATTAGTCCTGCGCATCTTTATCCGGAAACTGTCCAATTTGTCATGCGCTTACACACCGGCCTTCCGGCCCCGCGAAAATAAACCACAGACAACATAAAGCTCTCTGTCCGACCTCCATGAGTTATATTACCGCTCGTTGGACATCCTTATTTATAGGTGAGGGTCTTGGAAACAGGAGGCTTCTTCAAAGTCCCACGGGATAGGGGAAGAACTCGGTTAAAGAAAAAAAATCGTAAATGGAAGAAAAAATATTAAAATCGTGCAAACTTTATGGCGGCTTAAGGCGTTTGCTAGGGGAAGCGTGAGTTGCTATTGTCTTCGTAGTATACTCAAATGTAATCTAAAAATGGGTCAAGATAGGTATAAAGAAATAAGTGGCGAGCATTTGGCGAGGCCTTTGGTTAGACATTAACAGTAGAATATTGTACTGTCCTAAGTTATTTTTAAAAAATAGCCCAGTCAAAGAAGTTTAAGAATAGTTTGTGTTTTCCATGCCGTAAAAATAAGTTATTTGTTGGCCCCACTTCACCAAAATTCGGGACGATGATAATTAGCATTTATGAAATAGACAAACCCCACAGTATGTTTTAATGTTTTTTTTTAAATTTCATCTCGCTACTATCTGTCAATTGAACCAGGTACATTATTTATGATCGATGAAAAAATGTCCCCAACTCTTTCAACTATGTGAAAAATGCCAAAGGGTTCCATTCTATGCCATCTTAAGAGCCCATAATTTGTCAGCCGTGACCAAATTAAAAATAAACGGTATAAATATGATAATTCGCCATTTAACATTCAGACAAACTATTTGAGCTATTAAAACGTAATATTTGTGCTTTTTTGGTTGCATTTTTGGGAGCTTCTAGCTCCGCGGGATATGTCATAATCGAGTTTTTTTTTTATTTATAATAGTTTTTGTTGAGTTTTGTAAATTTGGTTGGCCTAGTAGTTATTTATGATGAACATTAGTGGGATTATTCAAGATTATGTCGTGCTTGTTACGTCACAATACATGTCATCTCGAAATTAAGGTAGTCAAATAACCTCAATTTGTGATTACTTAATTAACCGATTTCCAAAAAAAGGAGTAGGTTCTCAATTCATCATAATCTAATTGAGACGTATGTTCACTGATTACTTAAATACGCCTGCCTGAACCGATTTTCAAAACAATTTTTCTGGTTATGCTTTCTAAGTGGTCCCATTGTCATGAGGTCGGCGTCTGATGAGAAAAGGCCTCCCCATCATGTACCAACTACCATATCCTATTTTATATTTACATAAATAAAAAGCTAAAAAAAAATTAATTTGATAAAAAACACCTTCAAAAGAAAATTGTATCTGCAGATGGGAGCAGTAGACATAATTGATTGGAAGAGACCTAACCCAAGCATTAGAATGATAAAGATTAAAAAAAATCTTAATTTTTCAAATTAGTAGATACCAGTAGCGAGTACTAACAGTGTTCTATCCTTGCATATTCTGAGAAGCAATCCTTGTTTTGTTTTGGAATGTGATTAGTGCATCATCATTTTACCCTGATAAGGTATGACAATTTGTTTTTAATTATTTTCCTTGCAATTTTGAAGGTCGAGTGATAATTCGAGAGAATACATAACAACTATGTATATTCAAACCTGCAAGTAGTTAATTGCTATTGTAGCAAATATGGAAATTAGTTAAGCGTGTTATTCTGATCATACGATGATGACAAATGTGAGTCGTTGAGATGAAGTAAAAACCAACATCATCATCATCATCAGCACGTCCCCACTACTGGGACACCTACCCTAAACACGACGATAAGGCCTTACACCACGCTGGCCAAGTGCGGGTTGGTTGACTGCACAAACTAAGAATTTCTTCTTAGGTGCGCAGGTTGCCTCACGATGTTTTGCAGTCGCTTTAACGGTGAAGGAAAACATCGTGAGGAAACCTGCACACCTAAGAAGAAATTCTAAGGTTGTGTAGTCGACCAACCCGCACTTGGCCAGCGTGGTCGACTAAGGCCTTATCGCCCTAGTTTAGGGCAGGCCCGTGCCCCAGCAGTGGGGACGTATAGGGGCTGATGATGATGATGATGATGATGTTTTGCAGTCTCCGTTAAATGTATATTTCAAGGATAGTAAATTTTGATGATGTTGATCTTTGATGGGTAGGCCGTCGTATTAGACCCGTCTGGGAAAAAGGTAAAGGCTAGGCATATCAAAACGCAATCCTTTGCTATTTTAAATTATTTTCATATTTATAGCTTCCCTTTATTTTGTATATATGTATAAATTGTATAACTTTATAAATTTTATACATTTTTTTTAAAGACAATACATATTTTGAAATAAAACTTTTAATACACATTTAACTCGAATAATTTTAAATCTAGACATTTTGTTAGGTTTCCGTCATTTCGTGCTCTTAAGGCTTGTGGTCACAGGAAATTAGTCTTATTTGAAATATCATAAAATTTATAGGAAAAAAAATCACAAAATACACTTTTGGGCTAAAATTTAATTTCGGTTCAAGGAGATACAAGCAAGACGAAAAGTTTCAACATTTTCGAAAAGGCACTATGTACCTAGATGATTTTCTTGTAACTGGCTACTCAATCAGGCTGCCGCGTCCGATGCCGGTTTATTCTTGACGCGCCTGCGCCGCGGGTCCGCGGACGCGGGCCCGGCCAGCGCGGCCAGCACCAGCGCGCACACTACTAATGCCTTCAGGAGCTACATCTTCCAATTAATGGCCTAATGGCCTATTCAGCTCGCCTTTTATAGGTACTGCATTCTTCAGATTTTTAAAAGACAATACATACATTTGAAATAAAACTAATTTTATACACATTTAACGCGCGTATACTTTTAACTGTAAATTTTGTTAAATTTTCGACATTTCGTGCTCTTTAGGCTTGTAGTCACAGGAAATTAGTCTTATTTGAAATATCATAAAATTGATAGGAAAAAAAATCACAAAATACACTTTTGGGCTAAAATTTAATTTCGGTTCAAGGAGATACAAGCAAGACAAAAAGTTTCAACATTTTCGAAAAGGCACTATGTACCTAGATGATCTTCTAGTAACTGGCCACTGGATTAGGCTGCCGCGTCCGCTGCCGGTTTATTCTTGACGCGCCTGCGCCGCGGGTCCGCGGCTGCGGGCCCGGCCAGCGCGGCGAGCACCAGCGCGCAAACTACTAATGCCTTCAGGAGCTGCATCTTCCAATTAATGGTCTAATGGTCTATTCTGCTCACCTTTTATACTACACTTTAATGGGATGCACATCTTTATCATGTTTTTAGATGACATAAAAAACTGTTGCATTAATGTATGCAATTATTTCGGAAAAATTAATTATTCGTTATCTCGTGTTTTTCTTCTTTGCATTAGGCAAAAACAATACGTACAAAGAAATTATTTTATACACATTTAACGCGCGTATAATTTTAAATCTATACATTTTGTTAGATATCCGACGTTTCGTACTCTCTAGGCTCTTGGTGTGACCAACCAAGTTGTGAGAAACTGCACACCTAAGAAGAAATTCTAAGGTTGTGGAGTCGACAAACACGCACTTGGCCAGCGTGGTTGACTAAGGCCTGTGGGGCTACCATGAGTTTAAAACTTACGCGCTCGATATCGCCTACGTAAATATGTCTATGAAAAACTTGTACAGCGCCGCCTGGTGGTTACGCGAAGAACTACAATCGGCCATATGAAAAAAACAACTCGATAGGTTTTTAACGTACGTAAGTTTACGATAGCCAACTCATGGTAGGCCCTCTGATCACCCTAGTTTAGGGTAGGCTCGTGCCCCAGCAGTGAAGACGTAGATGGGCTGATGATGATTGTTTTTAATTATGGATTAATGAATACCCTTATTAATATGGAAATTAAAATTGCAATTTTACGTTTTACATACAATTACTGTATTAAATACGAAACTAATAAATGCCTACTACTAAAACAACAAAACAAAGTTAAAGGTTTTTTACCCAATCTAATTGTAAATAAAAAATAATAAAGAAAACAATTAAACTGACTTCAGAAGGCGATAAACAACTAAACTAATTTGTCTTTTTAATACATATAGATGGCAATAATTATCTATTTGAATATTTATTTATAATTGATATCGGAGCCAGCCAAACCGGTGAGGGCAGACGTCGTTGACAGTCGCTCTCATTTATATAATCTTCCATTTTCAGATGTGATTGTTTTACTTCTAATTTTATTGTTGGTAGTTTTTTAAATAACATAATATTTGTTTTTGTTACTTTGGAAAGCATCGACTACAAAAATAATTCTAAATATTTACAAGGTAATTATAGACATCTAGTATGTGTTATATGGGCAAATAAGTTACGATATTACGTTACGATTTAACGCTTTTATAATATCACTTGAAACGGTCATGCTTACATATTTTACAAAATTGAATGTGTCCATAATGTTTAACATGTTTCCTTATATAGAGTTCCTGATATTTTGGCACTATTGCAAGCGAAACGATCAACTGTAAGTTGACCCGTTGATGGTATTATGGAATATCCCGAACATATTCTGACTGGCTGAGACTGGCTTAGTGGAACAGTGGTTAGTGACCCAGAATCACTAGCTACGGTTCCAAGAGTCGTGGGTTTAATTCCCACTAGGGAAAAATATTTATGTGACGAACATCGGTGTTTGTTCCTGTGTCTGATATTTTCTTAAATAATATTATTTAAGTATGTTCGACTGTTCGTGTATCTACTGTCGATCCGTAACACAAGTGCTTAAGCAACTTACCACGGGATCAGATCAATTTATGTGAAGTTGTGAAATATTTATGTATTTATTTTAAGTTTTTTAACAAACATCAGTAGAGAAAGAACTTAGTTGTGATCCCGGACAGGATTCTGACACATTAAGATTCATGGCGCTACTACCTTAGTAGAACTACTGGTCTACTTAATGCGCCATATAGACAGAAGTAAGCTTTTAAAATACATTGCATGCTAACCTTATAAACTTTCCGTAGCTATATTTTTAGCGGAACACACAAAAGAATGCCCTTTAGAGCGGTATAACCAGAAGCCAATTTGCGACTCCTAATAAGGAATAAACATAACATAATAATCATATTCAATCATATCAGATTCTGATTATAGCCGTTTAGCCGAAAGGCCATCTTGGATCCGCTGTTCATCCAATTTGTTCATCGGTAGCACGATTTGGGATCTCACGCATTCCTTTACAGTTGAAATGTAACCCTGGAGAATTGAAAAGGTACTGTATCTGGAACTGTGTGGCGGTTTGGGTGGCGTTTTTCACTTGGTCGGTTGAGGCTGTCGCTTGAAGACATAATGTCGAGATATATTGGAGGGTAGAGTAATGCGCTGGACAGAGATCGCCGCAATTGATACTCTTGTTCTTATTATGCTAACACTACGGTGTGAGACACCTTCCTTAATAATTATTATATTCTTATTCAGTTTAGGGATCTGTTGACTTTAAAACAAATAAATAAAAATAAATAAATGAGCGGCTTTGAAAACTTGTAAATAAAAATGAACAAACAAACTATTCATCAGTAGATAACCATGTTAGTCTGTATGTAACACTTACCCGGTTTGAGTACACTATTTCTGATTCCTCTTACCTCAATAACTTTTATTTCAGATGTCACGAAGTAAGTGGTTTGGCTGTATATACAGTACAGTCTAAGTAAGTATACTATACAGTCAGTTTATGTCCAAAACGGAAAAAAAATCCTTTTTTTTTCTTTCTTAACTGACAAACAATGATTGCTCGCAGTATCCTCGTCATCATCACCGGACTTGCATGGGAGTAGATGGTTCTCGCGCCTAATGGAAAAAAGTACCGAGCAGGCGTTTGCCATTGATATAATCGCTTTACACACACTTTAGGTTCACATACATACTTACATAGATACAGAGGGGTAAGCAGTACAGTAGGCATCATTATCCTGCCCTTGTCCCACGTTAACTGTGGTCGGCGCAACCCTGTCCTGCAATTGGCAAATCTGTTCAAAGATGAAGAGAAAAATATGTCTGACTGTAAAAACCTCTACCTCCGCCTACTCTACCATTGCTAAATGGTCACTCATCAGACTCCCGCGCAGTAAACGTCGCCCGCAGCGCCGCCCGGTACACGCGCGGCCGGCACGCGAACCCACAGCCCTCAGCCACTGCTCCGAGACACCAGCTGGAGGTACACAGCAACTGGGAGTACAGGTATAGATGTGTAATAATGCATCGCTTACATTGGTCTGACTGCGTGAAGTTGGTTAACATGTGTCAGGTACATTACTTTAAATTGTCATGGTTACACATAATAGCATATAATACGGTCGAATTGAGAACCTCCTCCTTTTGTGAAGGCTGTTAAAATAGTGAAACATGCTAAATTCCCGAATATTTTAAGTTTTCTTATATGTTACATATATCAAAATAAATAAATAAAGCGTCCGACCGCTATAGGCCATGGTGGCCGATCTCAACTGAGATCAGCTAAGTGCGCAGAACATATTAAAGTGCACAAGTGTACGCGCAAACAAAGTGCACTCTATTTTCCCTTACTCTCATAGTTTGGTGAGATGGCAATCCGACATGACCAATAAGACCACTGGCTTAACTGCGGGCTGCGTAAATTATTTACAGAAAAACTCACACAAATTTCGGAGGACCCCGGATCAAGTCCGGGGTCGGTTCTTACGCAGCGCTTGCTACCAATAGACCAACGAGGCAGTCCATCTCAACGAGGAAGTAGTAATTACCAGATAAATAACACACTCAGACAGAAAACAAACGCTTATGCTCATCACAAAAATATTTATCCCGACAGGAAATCAAACCCACGACTCGTGAAGCACTGGACAGGAGCATACCCAAATCTGCCCTTGCTTCGGCCAAAATTTATAAAGCAAAAGCGTCTTAGCCATTCTGGTCTTACAACAAACCTTTTTATTTGCACGCATATTAGCATTCGCCTCGCATTATAATCAATACAAGATCCCTCCACAATACTTGGCAAGTAAGTACACTCTTTAACAGGAAGAGCCGAATTACTGATCTTCTTTTCATAAATCAATATTGTTGTAATCGGTAATTATAATAAACTAAAGCATGGGGGACCATGGAAAGAAAGGCTTTCAGTTTATTGAAAAATGGAGCCATGAAATCAGCGGTGTCCTAGTAATACGATGTTTTGAATTATTTACTATGTCTTTCCTCTTACTCGTTCAAGTAACTCTCGACACCAATTATTTTTTTACAAATTTATTAATCGCTATTGTAACTGTTAGTTATTACTATTGTATTTTTATCAGTTTTATTGACACTATGCAATAATGGATAGGTTAGCCAATATAATTTGCATGCGATACTGACAACACGAAAATGTATCCGTCTACTAATATAACAGTTTCTTCTTACGACATTTGATTAAAAGAAAAAAAAAGACCCAAAAAATTTGCTCCAGTTAGCATTATAGTGTTTTTTTTACTTAAACAATTATGTTAAGGATTTAAGAATCAACAGAGGATACACAAATATTCTTAAATACATTTAATAACACACCCAGACACGGAACAAACACAGAAGTTCGTCCCATAAATATGTTTTCCGGGTGGGAATCGAACCGACGACTCTTAGTAGAGATCCTTGGCCACTAATCAATGCTCCACCGAGCCAGTCTAAATCAGCGCTTGATACATTAACAGCCTCAAAATGTAAAGACGCTGATTCCGTGGCCACCAGCGAAATGAGTGAGCTCAAACCACAACTTTCTTCCGTGACAGTAATACCTATAATGTTGGCCCATTAGCGGCCGATTTCCAACTTAAATCGATACGTTTTTTTCTTTGGCGAATAAAGAAGCATCCTGTCTTATAAAAAGTGAGATACGAAATATGGCGTTAGCAACAATGTTTTGTCGAAAGTAGCTTTTGATATCAAGTAGTTGTCTAGGTGGGTACCTGATTTGTGACATTTATTTGATCGGACATTCAAAGACAATTGCATCCTAGTTAAAAACTAGGTTGGCACAGCGACACAGAACTACTCTTTGCCTCCGATAATAAGGACCATCTAGGCCGATTCTGTGCCACTAAAAATAGGATCATCATCATCATCAGCCCATTTCTGTCCACTGCTGGACATAGGCCTCTCCAAATGCACGCCACCTCTCTCTATCCTCGGCCACTCGCATCCAGCTCCTACCAGCCGTCCTGCGCAGATCGTCACACCACCTGGCCTGCGGGCGTCCTACACTACGTTTGCCGAGACGCGGTATCCACTCCAGTAAAATAGGATAGAGGCCGAAAATTATTTCGGGTCATGGCGCTTACAGTGCCGAAATATCGGGAACGTGATAGATAGATAAGGAAGAATTGTAGATACTAGAAAACTGTAACTGTCCGGGATATTTACCATGTTGTTTTGTTTTTATGAGCTCCCGATATTTCGGTACTGTTGCAAGCGCCATGACCACGGGTGAACTAATTGTAGATACCCCGGATATTTTCTGTTTTCTAATGTGTGTAATCATTACAGTTTGAAGTTTTTATAAAAAAAGGATATACGATATAATTATAGTTCTACATACAACTCTGTGATTTACGATTCTGTAATTACCAGGGTAACAAGTTCTAATATGAAAGCAAAGCGGAACCAATATAGGTCCTGCGCTTGAACTTATATCGGTCATGTCGGATTGTTGTCTCTTCTCTCGAACTATGATTGTAAAAAAGAAGAGAGATACCTGTGTTCACATTGTTTTTGTCTACATATTAGGTCGAAAGGCACAAGAAACACTATTGAACCTGTCGCCTTCACGCTAAAATCATGCATTGATGTCGTTCCGACCTGCCTGAAAGCCCGGGATTGTAAGAGGGCGAAAAATAAGAGCTAGAAGGGCATTTTAAGACTTAAAATCATAAGGTAGAAAAGAAGTACTGAACCTCTTGTTGTGGGGCAGCAGTGTGGATGTTTTGCTATCCGGCACGTGTCGTTCGGAAGTGAAAAATGGTGGGAGGTGGAATAGCTCTACTGAGCATTCCCCAATATAAAGGCGGTAGAGAACTCTTATACGACTACCACATCATCATCATCATCATCTCAACGTATTCCCGGTTGCATCCTTGTGGAGCCCGGGGTCCGCTTTCCTGCTCTTGTCTCTCCACTTCGCACGGTCTTCGGCATCCTTCACGGAAAGTTTATTGGCACGAATGTCATACACTACGATGTCAAGCCAAGCTTTCTTGGGCCTTCCCCTTCTCCTTCTGCTACAGTATACGACTACTACATTATCTTCTTATATATAAAAATGAATCTCAAAATGTGTTGGTAAGCGCATAACTCAACAACGCCTGAACCAATTTGGCCAATTCTTTTTTAAAATGTTCGTTGAAGTCCAAGGATGGTTCTAAAATCGAATAATTGCCGGGAAAACCCTAAAAACAACCCTTTTCTTTTTCACATTTTTTGACAGGACGAAGTCTGTCGGGTCAACTACGAGTAGTTATTATTAAATATCTATAGAAAAGCGCCATAACATTTGTTGCCTAAGGCTCGGTTTAGACAACATTAAACTTCTATTAGGCGATCTCCGAGTCCTGCATACCTTTCTGTAGTAGCCCAGGATTTCAGAAGTTCACTAATCAATTCGCTTTACTCATTATAATCCATTTAGCTCGACCACAATTTCATGCATGTATTTGCGGTAGAGTACCATTCAACTAAACGATTAGTTATCCTCATTACGTATTGTAACTAATAATAAAGGGTATTACTTGAGGTAAAACGAGCTTTACTGTATTGGAAAGCTTAAATCGCGTTCAATGATAATAATTGAGAGGAAAGCTTCCCCTTTTGTTCATTAGACAGTTAAATTAATATGATGGTCCATTATTATTATATATTTGAGCATGAAGCTTGATGCATTTGGGTGTATAATCAACATACACCGAGTTTTTTTGTTATGGTAATCTGTTTTTCTGTTGTAATGTTTTTGTACATATTTAAATGAGGTCGTGTAACCTTCAGCACTTTTTAAAATTTTATATTAAGATATGTAGTATACATATTTGACCTTATTTTTTTCAGTAGAAAAAGATACGAGGACTGAATTTTTATTTTTTTAATTACATAGTAAAATACTTAAATACTTAATTGAATAATGTTGTTATTATGTGGCTTAAGCACGATTCTTCTTTTTTAAACGTTTTTTATGTAGCTCGCCCTGTACGGTATTTATTTGTATAAAAACTATAATACAAAATTCCAGCAAGAACTCTCTTTTTGCCCAAAGAAATAAAAAGATAGAAAGAAAAAACATTTTTATTTTTTCTTTTGGATGTTTCAAAAGTACTCGTCCATTTCAATGTAAACCCTAGGTTGTAAGTAAAAGTAAGATGTTCGAACAAGCGGCGCTGGTCAATAAAGCAAGTCTAGCCCTCGTGATTAGCCCTAATCTTGATCTAGCCCAGGTGTGGGCGATAAGCCGGGCGGAACCGGCACCTGCGTGTGCGACGACGCCTAGTGAGGAACCAAGATGGCCGCTTGTCGATGTTTTGATGGCTGCTTACGTTATCGATGATCGCTGGAAGAAAATACCAAAAACAAAATCCTTTATAACTATTTTGAAAAATTTAATTGCTCCTGTTCAAATGTTGACAGGGGATTTGAACACCCATCCTTCCAGGAATCGCGCCCAGTCGTGCGACATTATTACACTAAGCAACAGCTTTTGAAGCCGTCGAATTTTTCCCTCATATCACCTGTGAGTTAATTCTTTTTTACTCTGAAAAAATGGCTTTTCGGCAATTGGGATCTGGAATAAGGAGGGAACTTAAGAGATAAGAAGTAAGCAGAAAGCTCGACTAGTCAAGCCACGTAATATACTGGTGGTTTATGGTACTTGATCACCGAGTATAAATTCTAATCCTGCGCAAACCCAGGTCTTAAGAGAATATCTGGCAATAATTACTTCATCATCATCATCAGCCCATATACGTCCCCACTGCTGGGGCACGGGCCTACCCTCAACTAGGGCGAGAAGGCAATAATTACTTAACAAACACAGAGTTACATTGCACTAATGCGCACAGTGGTAAGGGATTTTCTGAAAAACATTATTGTGCCAGATCGAGACACAAAAGCAACAGAAATCGTCTAGTTTTGTCAAACGTATTTCCTAGTTAGTTGGGTAATTTACTACAAAGACCGACTCCGAGGCCGACTGTATTTGAAAAATGCACTACAGCTATAAATATCGGCGAAGCAGGTCACATCACTAGTTCACCCTACGATGCGAGGGAAGATACTGATGCGTACGACAGGGCGCGTGCCACAATTTTTTTCTTTATTTTCACTTACGTACCTTCACAACTGACTGGATTTACCTTCCCCATTCCATTATCAACCTTATTCACATCTATCTAGAGTTTATTTTGGGTCGGTGGGTTTCGGTGCAAGGGGTGTTTTTTTTATTCAAATGCGAATAAAATAATTGTTTCGGAATACACAGTAATGTTTTGTTAATTTGAATACGGGGTGTTTTGGGGCGAGGGTTGCGCACGCGCCGATAAGAGGTTAATTACTTAGAACTAATTCAGGGTTGGGTGGAATTCCGTTGCTTTTGAATTTTGTATGACAGTGTGTATTTGCATGTCCGTTAGATGCGGTCGTAGATGGTGCTTTCAGCTGGGTGAGGTCAATGTCCTAGAATTTAAGGAACACGTCCCCCTTTCCCTCTAATATATATAGGCGGGACGTGAAACGGCATTTAAGCAGGCCTTCAGGGTGAGCGCGACAGGCTCAATCAATATGGTCTATTGTGCCTGTCGACCTCATATTTGGATCTCACTACCGCTTACCATCAGGTGGAGTGAGGTCATCTTGTTAGCCTATTATAAAAAAAACATAATTTTGCGAGATGATTTCTTGTATTCCAGAATTTGTAGAAAATCTCAATACTAGTTAAAAAATGTACAGAGGCTTAATCAAAAATTTTTCTGCATCTAATTTGCTCCTACATGTACAAGGTATTCGTGATCGGTCGCTCGTCGATATTCGAGACTACAAAAAAAAAGAAAACAATTCCCTTACTAATAAATAAAAAGTAATTCTGTGTATGTCTGCTTATCGCGCTTTCACGCCAAAACTAAGGGATACAGATTATTTTGAGACTGAGAAATTGCATAGACTATTTTATCTGACATCGCTTTAAAGAAGTTAAGTTTTATAAGATTTTAGACTTTCGCGTTCCATCACACTAAATATTAGTCTTTATGGGTCTACACGCGTTATTAGGAGTAGCAAATTACATAGCTACTTACTGCCCGTCTAATATTTAGTGTAAGTTATGTTCTACGCGAAAAATTATATTATATTATACAGACAGCGTCGCAGGCAGAAAGCTAGAACAATATATATTTTGACAGATTTGTACACAACAGTCCATATTACGTTCATTATTGTGTTACTCGGGCGACCCTCGGTCCTGATAATGAAAACACGCGTCACCCCTCACCAATCGCTCTCAATACTATGATGGGTTTAATTGGCCAAGTGTGGGAGGATTTACACCAGACGTTTTCAAATATCACAGGGGTGAATAGAAATCGCGAATATTAAGAGTGGAAACATTTTAGATTATCACGCTATAATTGTAAAGTATTTAAAATGCACAAATCCATGGGGCCTTGAAATTTTGTTTTGATTTCATTTATATGCCCTTAACAACTAGTTTCAGCTAAAGTTCTTTATTTTCATTTACGTTCATTACATATTATACTGATACTTACTGGGAGTTAGGTGGTTGGGTATACATCTAGATAAAATTAAGTGTAATCTCAAAGCAAGCAAGCAAATCCAGCAATTTGGTCCCATAGCACCCAATGAGACTGAATTGGTGGGTTGGGTAATTAATGGTGTGTTATGAGTCTAAATCGACAATACTTATTTTGTTTAACATTCTTACGAGTCGTTTTCATCAATCTCAACAGAGGAAACTCAACATTGTTAGCACGTTTTGTGAACATAATATTTTTGACGTTTCAGAGTCTAACAGGCATATAATTTTGTTAAGTCTACTACGCAAGAGCGAGGCTTTCCTCCACTAGTATCATCTGATTACTTTCTGGGAAGCCCCGGCATTTTTATTATAAATGATTTACAGAAATTAATACATTTTTATTTACTTAAGCTATTGCATAGCTTTTATCGCGGGCTTTGAGCGCGGCGACCGAACCAAGAAATTCCGTTACGAAAAACCTCACAATCGTCTAACGTCGTTTCAGTTCGGTAAACTTCGGCACGGTGTTTGTGTGCGTGCGGTTAGACGTATTGTACGACTCTACGAAACTCGCACGAATCGCGACGAGCTGCTCCTGAAATCGGACGATGCTATGCAATAGCTATACCGCGGCAGTCCCCGAGTGCCACACGTCTTTTTTTATATACAATCGCTTGGTGTAAACCCTCTCTGGAGGCTGATTATTAGCTGGCCCCTCATCGTCATCGCGTGACGCAGACTGCATTAGGGATATTGGTCTCGTGCGAGGGATCATGCGCATTTCAAATTGGCTCTATGTAAAATAAAGACCATGTATGTTTGACAGTTGGAATTGGCTTTCAATTAGTAATTACAGAATAGACCATCATTATCTGCTTCTGAATGGGTTTCGTAGAATATGTACGTAGATTTTAAAGTACTTGCAAGAGTATTGCTGCTGTTTAATTGCCTAGATCATAGATTGTAAAGATCATTTGTGAGTTACTAACCAGGAGCTTCATCAATCATAAAGCATTGGACGAGATCAGAATGATGCCCTCCAGATCATCAAAACAACAGTGAACACAGTGAGCAGTAAATTTCTTTCGGCTGATGTGTATAAAGCGAAATTATCTTCATATTCACAAAAGATACACTCGGGGACAAATAAACCGGGCCACGAACCATTTTTCATACAAACATGTCCAATTCTGAGGCCTATAAATCTAAAAGTTTTAGTGCTATGGTAAAAATTTAAATGTAAATAGATGTCAGAAATTATCAATTATAAAAAAAATAGGTATGTTAATTATCTCCAGAAATATGCTCATTTCTTTAAAACGTAGCAAACATTGGTGGTTTTTTGCATTCCATATAAACTTGTATGAAACAAGTAAAACCACTTACATTTTCCTGATTTTAAGGAAATTGGTGTATCTGGAGTTAGTTAACATATTTTCTCCAAAAATTTATCATTTCTGACATCTATTTACATTTAAATTATTACCATAGCACTAAAACTTTTACATTTATAGGGCTCAGAACTGGACATGTTTGTATGAAAAATGGTTCGTGGCCCGGTTTATTTGTCCCCGAGTGTAGTTAATTCATGCTTCGATCTTATGCCAATTCTTTGTTGCTTAACTTGCACCAATTTAAAGGTAAGAACATATTTTAATGCAATGGAATGACCAATGCATTATGTGCCATAAAAATATACTGAAAGTTCCTTAACGATCATAAAATACATATACAAAATACAATAAAAATATTTATTTCCAACAAGTGGGATTACAAATAGATTTACAACCTTTTTTCAGATATTAACCTACTTAGGCTTAGGCCGCACTACGGCTAAACCAAAATTTGAAGTCTATAATTTGCAGGCGGTTTTTAACCGTAGTAAGTGCATCTCGGGCGGTTTTGCGGTTTCACGATTAACCGCTTGCAGGAAAAAACCGTAGTGTGGCCTAAGCCTTAGTTGTATTTTTTTTGCAGCAGTTTATCTATGACACCTATACTAGAATTAGTTTTGTACTGTGGATTCTGTATTTACAAGTTTATTTATATCTGTTATAGGCAATGTGTATAATGCAGGCATTCTATACAATGCCTAGGAAATGTATAGAATGCCGAGGTTGCTTAGGCAATGTATGAAATGATACTCAATGTTTGAAGTATTTTACACTTTACCTAGGAAATGTATAGAATAACTAGGCATTGTATAGAATGCCGGTTGAAGCTTAGGTAATGTATTTAATCGATTTGTCTTCTCCGTGATTTGGTTAGTTAGATAGGTACCTACTGATCATTTGAGAACTTATCCTATTTTTAACTGTCACAAGCAGATTGCGCTGATCGAACATATTGCATTTTATCGGTTGGTATGCCGTGTTTTTTGCGTATTGAGCGTTTGTCATATAGGAGTTCTAGGATAAACTAGTTTGGCCTAAGCTAAACTAGTTTTTCCGTCACAGGTATATATGGGTGGTTTAAAAAAAATTAACACAAAGAGGACTATTTTTTTTAACTCAGTCTAGGGTCCCAGGAAGTCCCGAGCTCGCAAGTACTACATAGTTTATATCCAAGGCCAAACGAGTTTGTCCTGAAATCGGGTTTGTCCGGTAACATCTAAATATATAAAAGGAGAAACTGACTGACTGATTGACTGACATATCGACGCACAGCCTAAACAGCTTAATGTAGGCACTTGAAATTTGGAAATAACGTACCTAAGGTACCGTAGAGGTGCACTAAGAAATTGATTCTCAAAATTCTTGCGGGAACGGGAATTAGCGGGAAAATCCTTTTTGTATGAAAAATCTAAACCACTTAAATTAGATGCTTTAAATTTGACATACAGGTACCATAGTAAACTTAAAGCTTAGTTGGAACAGGATATTGAAAAATTCTTACGGGAACGGGAATTAGCAGGAAAAAACTTTTGGCAAATTTGGCAAGTACCTTAATAAACGAAAAGCTTACTTGCAACGCGATATTGAAAAATTCTCACGGTAATAGGAGTAATTGGGAAAATCCTTTTATATGTAATATCTGTAGTTCACGCGAACGAAGTCGCGGGCACAGCTAGTGTATGTATATGATCAACAAATCGCAACTACATATCTAGATATCACTGTTCTTGAGTTAAAGCCTGGTGACAGATGGACGGATGGACCATTTATGGGTTAATGGACGGACTCAAAACCAATGCTATCTAACCCCTCTACGCAAAGCAATAACATATTATTCAAAATATACCGAGGTTAAGGTTGATTAACTCTGTCTGAATCTATACTAATATAATAAAGCTGAATAGTTTGTTTGTTTGTTTGTTTGAACGCGCTAATCTCAGGAACTACTGGTTCGATTTGAAAAAATCTTTTTGCGTTGTATAGACCATTTATCGAGCAAGGCTTTAGGCTATATAACATCACGCTGCGACCAATAGGAGCAAAGATACAATGGAAAATGTGTAAAAAACGGGGGAAACGCGAACGAAGTCGCTGGCACAGCTAGTAATAAATAAATGAAAATGTTTAAGGTCCTACCCGTGGTCATTCATTATACACATTACCTGATGCACTTCGGGCATTTTATACAATACCTAGGCAATGTGTAAAATTAATCGTATTATACACATTGCCTGAACGTTTTAGGCATTGTATAGAATACCTAGGTAATCTATACAATACCGGATTATACACATTGCCTATAACATATCAACTTAATAGGTTCATGCGACAGGGTCACTCTTAGGGCCATAAGCCACGATGGGGCGTGCTCCCCATTAGTCACAGTCCATTGGTTCCTGAGGGAGGCATCCCTTCGCGTCCACATTATCAGCTCGTTGCCTGTCAGGAGGTCGTAAAGTACTTCGTAAATTGTGTTTTATTGGAATACAATATTGGGTTTTTAGTGACTTTGGAGAATCGAATCGAAGTCATTAAGCGGTTACAATTTTGAGAAGTTTGGTTGCATTGTAACTATTCCCTTTGTCATACAGTTATATTAGTAGGTAATACGCAGTACTTTTCTGTTATCTATGGAAACTTTAGATTATTTTAATCCGACACAATTGAATTAAGTATTGAATATTAAATATTTTTCAAACACATTACAATCTTTTAATAACAATAAAATTTACCATCAGACACTCGTACGATATGGAAGAAATGGTAGTACTTACATACTCAGTATTGATACTAAGGCATCTGGGGACATCATACTACCCAATTCTATCATAGGACCAATTCGAGTATCTTTATATATACAGAATATCAACTGTACCTTCTTCATCATCAACTTCAGCCCATATACGACCCCATTGCTAGGGCACGGTTCTAACTTTTTTTTTCACCTAACTGACATACGATGATGGCTAGCCTCGTCATCATCACTGGACTTGCGGGGGAGCGGGTGGTTCTCACCCCTTGACACGGGCTTACCCTAAACTGTGCCTGCTTAAATAGTTGGCTTAATGACATCTCTACATTAAAACCAGATACTGAATATACCAAATAAACCGGTTTATCAAAAACGACATAATAGGTAGAGTCGGATCAGTAACATAATTCACTATGCAAAAAGTACACAAATTCAGTAGCGGCTGGCATGATGTACGTATATCAGTTCAAAATGGAAGCCAATTTGAGAGACAAAGCTGGACAAAATTTTGTGGCGGACCACAGGGACCGGCAACATTTTTAACTGTAATGTCTAGGAATAATTTTAGGGCACGTTTAGAAATTGCATGTATCTTATATAAATTTGAAATTTGAAAAAATTCGCATTTATGACCCCGCCCGAACGGGGACAAAAGGTGATGGAAAAATTCGCATTGGTGACGTAATTGCTTAGATAGCTCAGAGGTTAGAGCAACCGACGCGAAATCGGGAGGTCCGGTGGTTCAAGTCCTCGTTCAGGCGGGGTCATGAATGCAAATTTATTAAAATCTTTTCAAATTTCAAAATAACATTGAGCTTCAATAGCATTAAAAACAAAAAATAAAAATGGATCTTATATGTTGGAGTTAAGCAAGAAATTAGATTACTCTTCATAATAAAAAGTTAAAAACTAAAACCCAACTACGACAAAAAACGACGCTGAAAAAGTATAAAACAAGACTTTTAGAACATACAATACTATTTTTTTGAAGTATGCAATATTTACTATGTAGAGATAAGTTTTCATGTTTGGAAAACCGCAGTCACACGTTGTCAAAGTGCTACGGTAGGTAGGTACTTGTGTATGGAACGTGTGACTACGCCTTTCCAAACATGAAAACTTATCTCTACATAGTAAATATTGCATACTTCAAAAAAATAGTATTGTATGTTCTAAAAGTCTTGTTTTATACTTTTTCAGCGTCGTTTTTTGTCGTAGTTGGGTTTTAGTTTTTAACTTTTTATTATTTGTACTATTTTGGTGTTAGTAAGTAGTAAAGAAGCTATGAACGAAAAGATGTGAACTATATGCAATCAGTCCATGAATATACGTAAAGTCACATGCAAATGCTAGTAATATATATATATTTAAAATGTACAAGTAAAGCGCTTTCCAATGATACCAAACACGGCGTATTTATCTTAACTTTATTTTTTTACTCTGTATGTTTTGTCCGCTAGTGGGCGCCACATTAGATTTTGTGAAACCCTATATAGCCTATAACCAGCGGACAATTAAGACGCTTCTAATGATATGTCATTTGTCGAATTCTGACAAGCAATTTAGAAGTTATGTGGAAACAGATGAACATACATACATACATACATACATACAAACATACATACAAACATACATACATACATACATACATACATACATAGCCTGTCAAAATCATAACCCTCCTTTTGCTTTGCCGTAGTCGGGTAAAAAGAGACACCTTTTGTTATGTTTTTTACTATTGTAGCTTTGGGTCCTTTCAAGAGTTGGAGCATAATTCACTGTCCAGTTAGTTGCAACGTGAATTCTAATGTAACGATTCCTCTAAAGGTTCTATTAATTGTATTATAGTTATTGAAACAGTCTGAAAACTAACCATTTTAGATTTTCGCGTCCCATTACTGTAACTGTACTTTGACTGGCTCGGTGGAACAGTGGTTAGTGACCTTGGCTGGCGGTTCCAAGAGTCCTGGGTTCGATTCCCACTCGGGACAAATATTTGTGTGATGAACATCGGTGTTTGTTTCGTGTCTGGGTGTGATTATGTATTTAAGTATGTATTTAAAAATATATATGTATGGTATATCAGTCTCTGGCGCCCATAGTACTCTGCTTAGTTTGGGGTCAGATGACCGTGTGTGGAAATCTCCCAGATATTTATTTATTATTGATTATCATTATTACATAGTGATCTCTGCCTACCCCTCTGGGAAAAAGGCGTAATTTTATGTATGTTTGTATGTATTACTTTTATTTTTATTTTATTTTATTATGAAAACCAACAGCGATTTGTACATTGTTTCTTATCTATTGCTTATATAACTATGAGTAAGGCTAATTACAGGTTTCCCTATTTTATTTAATACATACTAGCTTAAGGCGTGAAACAAAGAAATACATAAATAAAGTACCACTTATATATATAATTACACATACACAAACATAAATACCTACATAGTTACTTAATATGTGTATGCATTTACTACATAAAATTATTTCTATTTAAGTACCTTGGTAAAAAAATTAAAAGAAGTTACATAGTCACAAGTTAATTAATCATACACTTATACACTATTCCACCATATCATTAAGAATCTCCATCGCTTTATGTTTCACAGCACGTTTATTGTGAGTGAACATGTCAATTTTCTGAAAGGTATCATTGTAAGACCGCAGCAACCGGGAGATGGGTGCGTTACGCGCGTAGTTAGTGCTTGCTTTCGGAGCTACAAACAGTGGCGGGAGATACCGACGGTTGCGTCGGGATGGTACGTTGTACCTAACACCCTCCACTAGTTCGGGGCAGTCCACGTTGCCCTTAACTATGTCGTATAACAGACACAAGTCTAATACCTTTCGCCTGTCTTTAAGTGGGGTTAAACCGAATTGTTTGCAGCTTTCTTTGTATGTCCTTGCCTCCGGCTTTGGGAAACGGTACTTCAAATGGCGGATCAATATTTTCTGTAGTCGTTCCAGTCGGTCTGTGTAAATATCGTAGTGTGGGTTCCAAATAGGACTGGCGTATTCAATAACGCTACGAACATAGGCGAAATATACCATTTTAATTGTGTTGACATTTTTAAATGGCTTACAGGTTCTCATTACAAATCCTAGATTTTTATACCCCTTGTCCACTGATATACCTATATGGTCTCTCAGAAGCATTTTATCATCATAATGCACACCCAGATCTCTAACCCTAGACGTTCTGCGAATAGGAATGCCGTCAAAATTATAAGGGTAAATTATAGGTTTGGGTTTACGGGTGAAGGTGATGCATTCACACTTACCTATATTGACCGTAATATAATTTTTTTTGTAATATTCTGATAACCTATTCAGATCCGATTGCATCCTAAAACAGTCATGTTCATCAGCTATCTTCATAAATATTTTCTTGTCGTCGGCGTACATTAGATGTCGCGCTGATGTGAAACAAGATGTAATGTCTGCTACATACGCACAGTAAAATAAAGGTCCCAAATGAGAGCCTTGTGGTATTCCCGTTGGTATGCTAATAAAATCGGATTTGTATCCCCCACAACCACGGCTTGAGAACGATTATTTAAATAGGATTCAATCCATCTGAGTAAGTCACCGTGTATTCCCATCCCTTGTAATTTATGAATTAGAATATTGTGATCTACACGGTCGAAGGCTTTTTCAAAATCCGTGTATATCACATCAATCTGTCCACCCTTTTCCATATTAGGTAAAACGTAATTTGAAAAGCATCCCAAATTGGTAATTGTGGATCTGCGCTTGAGAAAACCATGTTGATTATCGGGTATTTCCTTACATATGACAGGATATAAAGCGTTAAAAACTATCTTCTCAAAAACTTTACCAATTGTGTTCAGTATGGAAATTCCCTATAGTTCTCAATGTTTACCTTAGAACCCTTTTTATGTATTGGAACAATATGTGCTTTCTTCCATTTGTTGGGAAATACGCCCTCTTTTAGTGAGGTATTAAATATGAAGGCCAAGGGGAGACTAAGGGTTTCGGCACAATTCCGCCAGAAAACCGGTGGAATACCATCGCAGCCTGCCCCTTTACATGGATCTAAGAGGTTTAAATGTTTCTTGACTGAACTCTCAGATATAATAATCTCATGTATATCATCGCTGGTTGCTCTGCGGGAGTCAGTATTGATAGATTCCTGCGAAGGTACTCCGAAGACACTTCTAAAAAACTCATTGAAGGCATTACATATTTCTACCCCGTCTGTAAATTTCTTTTCTTGGTACGAAAGCATTTTAGGATAGCTCGATCCACCCCGTAGTGACTTGATATACGTCCAGATGGCTTTTGGCCTTTGAGCAATGGATTTCTCGGCTAAATTTGTGAACCTTGCGAAGCATTCCTTCTGAACACGTAGCTGCCGTTGGCGTAATAATGAAAACTCGTCGTAATCTAACAAATTACCAAATTTTTTCCATCTCCTATGTGCCTTATACTTTTCTTTTATGATTTTTATTAACGCCGGACTATACCAAGCAGGGTATCTGCGATTGCCTTGCACTTTCTTTTGTGGAACGTGTTGTTCTATAGTTTTATTTATAACGCTATAAAAAATATCCATTGCCCCTTCGGTTGTACAAGATTTTAGAATATACTGCCAGTTTATGCTATAAAACGTTTCATTTATCGCGCCGTAGTCACACTTATTATAGTTTCGTTTTGGAGTAGTGGCCTCTGTCAACGGCGACACCGTCAGATCGAGAATCTTAAACAAAAGAGCTGGATGAGCTCGGTCAAGACCGACTAGAGGTAAGACGCATCTAGTTACGTCAAGTGGAAGATTTGAAAACGCCAAATCCAAGGTATTTCCCGCGTAATTCTTAACAGTGTTATATTGCTTTAGTCCAAGGAAACTTAATTCATCCGTTAATTTTAACGCTGCAATTTGTACCTCGGAGTTACCGGTGCCATTATGCGTGGGGCCATTCTCATTCCACGATATGCAGGGTAAATTAAAGTCTCCAATCAGCAATTGGTTACTCTGTGATTTAGAATTATCTACCACGTCCTTTACAATGCCTATTACACAATCCACGTCGTATGGAATACGATTAGGTTCAGGGGCTATATAGACCACGCTCAAATACAAATCAGCAGTTGTCCCTAGCGCCCGCGCCGGGATGCATACTTTCAACATTTCGAGCTGCGCGGGTTGATCGCGAATATCGTACCGGGAAGCTCCCAGCTCGCTACGTGTCAAAATCATAACGCCACCGCCCAGTTTTTTACGGGTCATTGTAGGGTTACGATCATAACGGAATACATCGTAACGGCAATCACAAAACTCCCTGTCAAAAATTCCGGGGTGCAACCATGTTTCGGTAATCACAATAATATCATGTTCATTGCATAAAATCTGCTGTTTTAGATCTAAGCATTTCGTACGTAATCCACGCACATTTTGATAGAAAACATTCAAATCAGTTTTTTTTTTAGTATCGTATTTTATAATTTAGATTGGCAATTAGTACGTGTCTTGAACGTATAGATTTACTCATTGATTTTGTACAATAATTTAGAATAGACCATAAATATTGAATAATTTGAAGCAAAATATTGTACGTCGTAGCAAAATTATATCTCATAAACGTAATTACTACCATACATTCATCATTTATAGTATGACGTGGAAGGTTTCGTAAAAAACATAGATAATTGCAATACAAACCAACCACAAGGATCGCGGATTGTGTATCATTTTTATAATTATATTGGGGGTAATATAACATTACTACGCGGTCACTCAATATCGACTTGCCAAGAGAGACAAAGTTAGGAATGACATGTTCACTAAACATAGGTGCGAGTGCGACGCATGACGCTTTTATTAAAACCTGTTGAGAAACTCTTTTAGCATAGAAGTGTATGAATAAAAATAGTATGTAACATGCAATATTATTCTTTGTAATATATTTATTTAGATTAAAAATATTATTATTTATTTTTTCCAGACTAATATTCAGAACAACCAAGGAAGTACTTACTTTTTCCATTATATAGAAATATTTCATGTTTACATGCAATGTATAATTTAAGGGTATATAAGAAATAACAATATAATTTATAAAAATATAGCTTTGTTCAAAAAATACTTTGGTGTAGCAAGCGGTAACAAATGAACGCACTTTAAATGAGCGCATAGACAATAATCCTAATGTGTTAACCAAGCAGTGGCTCGGACTGATTTTAACCATAGACGTATGAAACTCGGTAGAAGTGACAAACAATAAACACAAATACAATATGACAAGAGCGAATTTTAAGACTGTTTGAGAGAAACTGTGAATATAATGTATAATAAGAAATACAATAAACCTTTGTGTATCCATTGTAGCAGTTACTTCACCAAACCCATTTTTTTCCTGAGATCGTCCTCTTCGGATATTTGGATAGCGGGACTGGTATCGTTTTGTCGCATAAATATTCGGCCGTTTTTTGCCCAGACGTATTGATACTCCTTCTTTATTGCTGCCTCTTTACATTTCCTGAGCAGTTGCTTGTTATGCGGTGTTAGGTGCTCGTTAATATAAATTGGCTTAGAGTCTCCTGGCATGCCAATACCATTAGTAGTTGGACGTTTTTACGTCCAAGAGATATCATGTTGTCTTTCATTAACCTAGTCCTTAGTTTGGCGATAATTACTCTCGGACGTCCTTGAACCTTCACCTTCGGAGATACCCGGTTTACTTGAGTAATGTCATCTGGTGTTAGATTTACTCCTATGTACTTACTCAGATCCAAAATGTATTTACTTAGGTCTTCATTACTACTTTCGGGTATACCAATTACTTCAATGTTCAGTTGTCTATCTCTTTGTTCGTTCGAGTTTATGAGTGATGTAATCTGCTTATTTTGCCCTTTCAGAGCCTTCAACTCAGCTTCTAAATTTTCTATCTTCTTAGTTTCAGTATAAAGGAGATCTATTTTATTTTTCGAATCATCATGTATGTTCGACGAAAATTGTGCCGCTTGTTGGAGCTCCGTTATTTCCTTTTTCATTTCCGTCTGCTGCCTATCTAGTTTTGCAATGCATATTTTGAATTCGCTATATTCTTTTCGAATGTTCTTTACCTCCGCTCTCAGCTCCGCACCGTCTTCCTTTAGTTTCGATAGATCTTCTTTGATCACGCTGTTTAGGGTTTCATTAATCTGAACCAAATTGTTGCTTACTTCTAGTTTCCATCCTTCCATTTTTGTCATAATATTTTCTGTGAATGATTTCATTGATTCCGTGAAGTCATAGTCGTGCCTCCGTTTCCGGGCGGTGATGTTAGACAGGTCTGGGTCGGAATCATAACGTTTGTTTGAAGGCGGTGATCGTTGCATTTTGGCTGTAGAGACCAGTCGTACCTTTAGTAGGTCTATGGTGTGACGTAAAAAGCAAGATGTCCCGAGCTTGAGCGAAAACGATAACAAGCGCACAGTAACCAGTAACAGAGAATCAACACAACTTCGTAGGTTTAAGGTTCAAATTTAATTGCCACTATTTTCGCAAAGATTTTTAAAATACTTCTAATTCTGTGACACGTCCGTAAGCGAGGAGCGCGCGCGCGGTAAGATAATTACATAAAAAACTATATACTATGGGATAGTTACGTTATCTGTGCTATGGTAAACTAAACTTTATTTCATAAGGAAAATGTTTTGTACCCCTGTCCGCGGGCCGCGATAAACAGTGCTCGCTCATCAAACATTGTTCCGCCGCTCGGAAATATAAACAGCCTGTTAAGGGGTAGACTGGCACTTTTAATATAAAAGTATTCATTTATATTGCTAGCAAAGTTTGAGTTCGTCATTGAATAAGGCGTCCGACCGTTTTCGGCAAGTGCGCAGGACGTATTATAGTGCACAAGTGTGCGCACAAACACAAGTGCACTCTCTGTTCCCATACTCTCATAGTTCGGTGAGACGGCAATCCCACAATACCGATGAAAGATCAGGCACAGGACCACCGACTTAACGTGCTTTCCGATGCATGGGTCTGCAACCGCCAACTTCCTAACTCCGGGCTGAGTAATTTCTTTACAAAAAACCTCACAGTAATTTTATTTGACGCCGGACTCGAACCTCTCGGTCCTTACGCAGCGCTTGCTACCAATAGACAAACGAGGCAGTCAACCAAAAATGTAATGATAATAATCAAAATTATTTCAAATAAGGTTTATGTTAGTTTTGGGTATAATCCTTACTAATATTATAAATGCGAAAGTAACTCTGTCTGTCTGTCTGTCTGTTACGCTTTCACGCATAGAGTACTGAACCGATTTTAACGAAATTTGGTACAGATATAGTCCAGAGCCTAGAAAAGGTTATAGGCTACTTTTTAACCGACTGCGCTATAAAGAAGTAATGTTTTACGCGTTAAACATCTCTACGCGGACGGAGTCGCGGGCGGAAAGCTAGTAATCTAATAAAACTGTCATTCCCCTTAACCGTGGCAGCGGCCATGTTGGTCAAACAGACCCGTCATCAGCACAGAGCACGTTAATATTTAACCCCTCGCGGACAGCACCGTACGTAGCCTATTTTATTTTTGTGTCGTTTTCACCTTCCGTACAATAGAATCGCTGATGAGGTAGACCTAGTCACCTGGTAGTAGTCAAGTAAAACTCTTCTACTAGTTGTAGCAGTTCTGAATTTAAAATATAATTTCAGATATTCAAACTAAAGAAATTAAAAATTTATATTTAAATTTATAACATCAAAAGAATTGTATAATTATTACGGCATGATAATTTTAATATGTGTTTTAAAGATATATCATCATCAGCCCATATACGTCCTCACTGCTGGGGCACGCTGGCCAAGTGCGGGTTGGTCGACTACACAACCTTAGAATGTCTTCGTAGGTGTGTAGGTTTCCTAACGATGTTTTCCTCCACAGTGGTACGTGGCGGGGTTTGAACTGGCGACCTGTCGCATGGCAAGCAACGACCTCAACCACTCGGCCACCGACACTTTTTTTTAAATATATTAGCGTGTTTAATTTAAATACTGACTGTGGTATGTTATGAATATTAGTTTCAACATATTGTAGGTTATTATCATTTTTTATTATCCAACAATATGAAAATTAGCACAAAGTACTATAAACATTTTATAAAAATATTTCCGTCCAAGTCACAAAATATAAATTTCGATATTGATCAAATTAATGCTCAACTTTATACGAAGCGATAGAATTGATAATAGGTAATACGTTTACCAAATTAATATTTAAAACAGTTTTGCATAACAACTCGTCGTCACTATCCCCCCGTCGTCATTTCGTCATCAGACGTCATCTAAAGCCCCGGCGGGCATCGAACACACTGCCCGCAGCAATTTGCGGCGTGTGGCCACTCGCAAAGTCAACACGCTAACGAGATATGATTTACACGAGCTCGTCATTTATACAGGATGTGTTTCTTTATTTTGAAGCTGGATAATCGAGTTATTTTTTAACGACAATCTGTGAAAATTTTAAAAGACAGGCTATCACCGAGATATTTCCTGGTGACAAACGGACGGATAGTCGGACATCGAAATCTTAGTAGGTCTAGGATAGGGTTCCGTGAGCTTTGCCCTGACGGTACGGAACCCTAAACATAAGTGCGATTTGAATCCATGCGTTTGAAATGTAAGGAGGAGAATCAGGAAAAATACCAGCATCTCATAAAAAGTTCATCATACAAATAACACAAAGGTGTTCCAGCTAATGGGAATCAGAAATATGTATACGTGATGTTGTGAAATACTTTTTTATTCACTTGAATATTCCTTACAACCCCAGCTGTACACATGTCATCAAACGGCAGTGCGCCCAATAATGACAAAATTCTGATTGCGATATCTGAAGACCCGTGGTTCAAGTCTCCGTTAAGGCGGGGTCATGAATGCCATTTTTTCCAAATTTGATTTTTTTTTAATTAAAAAAAAATTGCCAATAAAAACAACCCCCTGTACACAAGTGATCAAACGACAATGCGCCCGATAATGGCAAGCCTGTGTGACGAGCGCGGGCGCGGCGCAGATTAAAACAATTACACACAGCCCTGATTGCCGATCGGGAAGTGTCTAAATCCATACTAGTACATTTAACTACTATAAATTAAATTTAAAAATGGAACAATTAGCTTTTATTACCCCGCCTGAACAGGATCTTCAGTCACATATCGCGATCAGATAGAGCGTCAGACGCGTTATCTGCAGACCGGTGGTTCAAGTCCCCGTTCAGGCGGGTTCAAAAAAGATTTTTTTTTGTTTACATTAGAGCTTCAAATAGCCCACAAAAAAACAAAAAAAAAATCCAAAAAAAAAACTCAAAAAAAATCCAAAAAAAAACTCAAAAAAAAATCCAAAAAAAAAGCAACCTCCTGTACACAAGTGATCAAACGACAATGCGCCCGATAATGGCAAGCCCGTGTGACGAGCGCGGGTCGCGTGCGCGCGGCGATTAAAACAATTACACACAGCCCTGATTGCCGATCGGGAAGTGTTAAAATTGTTGTCCGCTCCGTTAAGTACGAGTTACCGACACGTTCAGGTGATATGGGACTTCGCGGAGTAGGCTGAACACTATCATTTTGTCGGTGAAGGAAATTGATTGTTGCAGCCGCTTAAACTGTGTTCAAATTGATATTTTGATCATTTGCGATTCGGATTTTTACCGCTTTTGTGTTGTTATGAATAAATAAATAAAAATGTATCATCATCTCAAAATATATATAATTTATATATAAAATTTAAATACAAGTTGTCAATACAAACGGAGGAGGTTCAGCTACTGCAGTCGAGGAGAGGCCCCGTGCCCGCGCTGGTTTTTAACTTCCCCCGGCTCTCAGGAATGCTATGAAAGAGCGAAATTAGTGACCATTACAACAGACAGACACAGACAAAATATAACATCCATTTTTTTTTCTTTTTTTTTTTATAATGAGCTAACAAGATGACCTCACTCCACCTGACGGTAAGCGGTAGTGAGATCCAAATATGAGGTCGACAGGCACAATATACCATATTGAGCCTGTCGCACTCACCCTGAAAGCCGTTTCACCCCTCCCTCCCGGATCATCGATATGAGAGGGAAATGGGGACGTGAAAGAGGAGACCACTGCTGCGGCAATGTATGTATGTATGTATGTACCATCCATTTTCAAATGAATAAATCATACTTTTTTATTTACTACATTGACTACATTGTTGGTCTATTTACTTTCTACCAAGCGCTACGTTAGGACCGAGATGTCTATTCCAGAGTCGGGTGGTTTTTCTATTAAGATACTACTCAACCCGGATTCAGGAAGTTGGTGGATGTTATTTTATTAAACTTTGGGCGTCCTGCGTTCGATCTCACATCGGTCATCTCTGTCATAGTTCGGAGAGGCAGGGATCCGTCTCACCGAGCTATAAGGGAAAAAAATCTGTAAGGGAACAGAGAGTGCACTTATGTTTGCGCGTACACTTGTGCACTATAATATGTCCTGCGCAGTTCGCTGAAATGCAACGACCGCCATGACCAAAATTGGTCGGACAGCTTTATACCATATTTAAAAAAAAAACAAATCCTAAGTAACGTTTTTATAGAAAAATAATGGTTACTTAATCATAAGTTTCATAATACAGCATTGCGATCATAGGCTGTATTGTAATTTATGTAAAAACTGAAGTACCAAAGTCAAGCATCTAATACAACCAGACTCAATATTTTTTAAAGCAATCGTAATATTTCAGTTTTAAGACCGTTTTGTGTTAACAATTTAACAAGGGGTAAGTATGTGGTATCATTACATTCAATAAATTCTGGTCTTACATCTTACGAGGTCGGTAATTTGAAAAGTACCATAATTTTATTAATTTTAACGAACCAACTTTGGGGTTCTCGGTGTCTTCAAACATTTTTTTCTCATCACAGAGGTGTGATAAATTTTCCGAATTTTGCAAATTCTAAGTTTAAGAGCTTCTTGCACACCTTGGGGGTATAAGGGGGTATTTTACTTACCTTGCGGGTATGGGAGTGGACTTGTAGAGCATTTTGGAGGCCTGTATTACCAATTCTGAGTACGTGTTAGCACCAACTGCTATCCGGCAGCGACGTTCTAATTAGCAAAGACAATTCGCAAATACCCTTCAATTTCGGACTCATTTTAGATATGGTTGTGTTGGAAACATCGATAATCGTATCGATGAATTCAGAGTCACTGTGATTCGGAAAATGATTTCATTAGGAATATGCACAACAATTATTCCCTAATAGAATATAGGCTTTGAGTAACGTGTAGGTAAGATTTTTTTAAGAAAGTAGATTTAAATATTTTTTAAACAAATATTTATTATTACCAAAAAGGTACGGCCAGAATACCAGTGCTGCAGGAGCTCTTGTTGAGCTTCTGCAGTCTATGCTGAGGCACGTACCTTGTTGGTCACTGATGCTAAATATTCGTTGTATATATTATGTTCTGTTAATTTGTATTATTTTATGTTAAATTTTTTTTTTTTTTTTCTTGTAATATGTGACCAATAAATTATATTCTATTCTATTCTATTCTATTCTATTATTTCAACAAATAATAAACAAAAAATTCATGATAATTAATATTACAAACAAAATTGATGAACAGCTGGCCAGACCTATAGGCTGAATATACATTGATATAATTGACAGTTCATAGCTTCCTTACAATTTCTGCATTAAAATATTTGTAGTATTTTGTAAGGAAAGGTTTTGGATTTGTAACCTATGCAAACTAAATATCGATATCGTCATCCCACCATCACGGCACCACTCCCCTCTCAGAGCCGCGAGCATCGGGCGGCACTCCGGTAATATTTTTGTCTTTACTAAATTAAATTATTATCGCTTCGCCTAAAACCACGTTTAACCAAATTCAAGGCGCATTATGACACCTCCGCGGAATGCGCCGGCGCATTTACAATGTCATTTCCAGTTGGGAGCTGTCACATGCGTAAGTACGTCCTCGGACGTTTCCATTTGACGAGTTTTTGACAGGGGACTGTTAAATACTCCGTACAGTTGCTGTTCGCGTCATACTCGTAATGTGTATGTACACTGGTCTTGATCTGTAAGTACCGTTACTATTAAATGAGGCTTTTGAGTCATTTGAGCATGAAAGTCGTGAGGTCCACAATGAGGTAAGGTTGGTAAGGTTCCAAGAGATGGATGGTGAATTTGGTTGCCAAGGCAAATACATATTAAGAGTCGTTGAGCCATGAGTGTAGAAGTAATAGTGGCTCTGCTTAAGATATAGTGCTTGCTAAGACCAGATTTTGCGAAATTGACCGCTAAGGAGGGGAAACGGGGTAGCATAGTTTACACGTTATATTACGCAGAAGAATTTGCGGAATGAACAAGAGAAGACAACATAATACACATACAATAAAATAATAATAAGACAACACGATAGTCCCCAGTCTTCACTGTCAGAGGCCAATAGTCATGTCAGAACGTTGCGCCATCCTAGTTAGACACAAAAACCCTTGAACCCTTCATTGAGTATCGTTCCAAAACGCATTACCAACACTTACCAGCCTTACAAACTTTGTAAGGCTTGAGAAACTCAAAGGAAAATGCTGTGAGGTGTGAATAATAATAATATTGCCAAGGATGTTTTCGTGGAGACCACTAATGACGGGGCAACACGTGCTAGCGACATGTGCGCGGGCGCAGCGCAGTCGCGAGAAAAAAACGCGTCAGATGGCGTAGCCTTGAGTAGAGAGGGACAGAAGGAAAATTGTGGAAGATGGATACAAGATGTAGAGAAGATTGGAATGGACAAATCATGTTTGGGAGAGCTATGAACGAATGTAAGCTGTGTATAAGAACGTGATGGTTCGAAAGAGCTTTTGTAGAGCTTTTTATATCAAATAGCCTGCGGAATCGCGACATTATTTGTGTGATCGTGTAAAAAGTTCATGTTAATGAATTTATTTATTTATTTATCTAAGTCTCACTAACAACACATACATTATACATTTATACATTCGTAAAGTATCCATCACTTAAGTCACACATGTTTCATTGCCATCACTTTAATTTTATGTAAAAAACAAAATTATGTAGTGTAGTATGTGTTTATTAAAATCAATATTATGCCTCAAATATTAGAACACAATATGACACAATAAGCTTCATTCATTCTTACATAAATATCCTGGTTCACAATTAGTCTTTAAGTGTCAACATTTATAACTTACCAGGTTAACAGTATGAAGCTTTAAGTACTAAGGTATTTAAAGTATCGAAAGTTCACCTGATTATATAACATCGATATTTACTCATACTTCATTCCTTTAGCTACTACTTTTTATTATAAAACCTCATTTTCGTCTTAATTTTTAACATGTACTATTTAATCTTACAGATTCTCCCTTCTGTACAATGTAATCTTTATCACCTACAAGAGTCATCTAAAAGATAGCGGAAGTGATTTTACGCATACAACAACAATACCAAACTCCTATTTTTATGAAGAGGATGTATTAATTTATATAATTGTTAATGTTAACCCTTTGGAGGATGTTTAAACATATGCTACAGGCCGATTAGGTGGTGGGTTGTTTAATATCGAATTTATTTTCTTTTGACGCATCCTGGTTCCTTGGAAGACGGAAGATTCCTATTTATTAGTCGTTTGTAGAAGTGGTTTTGTTTAAAAAGCCATTGTACATATACTTTGGGTAAGCAGCTCTAATATTGGTGAATTAGATTGACATGATACTATTTTGATTTTAAGTAAGTTGTGTAAAATTGAGAGCGATGAGATTGTCTGTTTGTAGACCACTGTCAGGGTTTGTATTGTGTACTTATGCAAAATTAAAAAAATAGCTTAAGGCTAAGCTGTCTTAGTTTTCTTATGAATTAGGTGTGCAAAAGGTGAAACTATCAAAATGTGAATTTAAAATTATAATAATTTAATTTTTATTTTAGATCGTAGTGCTCTATGGTCTGAACTAAATTTAAATTGATTAATTGTTCCAACATCATTAACAATTTTTGGGTCTGATGTCATTATGAAGTCAATTTCGTTGTGATATCTGTTGCCAGGTGAAGCCCAGGTCCAGCGGCGTTGAGGTTTTTTAATAAAATAACTATTAGAAATTTTGAAATTTTGACCAAAAGCAAATGAAATCAAGCGTGTTCCTCTCGCATTGCGTTCCCCAAGTCCATGACACCCAATCACGTTCACGCTGTCAGTGTGCTGTCTCGCTCCTATTTTTGCATTGAAGTCGCCGAGTGTCATGGTCCAGGTTCCGCGTTGTTCGTCGCAGGCCCGATTAAGAATATTGTAGAAGTCTTCTACGTCTTCGTCATTGTGGCCTGTCGTAGGTGCATAGGCTTGGATCACTGTCAAGATTTTATTGGGTCTTAGTTGTAATTTGAGGACTGCAACTCTTTCAGAATATCCTATAAACTCAATGATGTTGTTCTTCCACTTAGCAGCGACTAGAAAACCCACACCATATTGTCCATCCGTTTCTCCGAAATGATAGAACACATTGCCTTTCCGCTCTTCAATATGTTCGCCTTTCCTTCTCACTTCTGACATTCCTATTATATCCCATTTAAGTTCTGTGAGTGCGTTTTCTAATTCTGTCAAACGTTCTTCTGTTCGTAAAGTATTTACGTTAAATGTGATAACATTAAGAAGATCGGTGTCCATGTATACGTTTGCCTGGGTTGTTTGACGGGTAATCGATCTCGCCCGGGGATTCTTCGCACCCCTGGCGCCAGAGCAGGCCTGACCTCCGTCATGGTTTGACCCGCCGCTGGCACCGCCGGGAACTTGGGGCCTTAGTCTTGTCGGTCTTAGCATGGTTTGGAGATAAGTTATAGGGGGGGTATTGGACCATAACCCACCACGCTGGTCCAATGCGGGTTGGTGGGTGGTTCGCCAGAGCCTCGTCCGTTAGTCAACAGGATGCACCACGTGAAGGTGAGGTTGGCTTGGATTTTCGTTAAGAAGTTGCATCGAGAATCCCTTACATCCCCTGTATTTATACATCCCCTGTATTTCCCTTACATTCCCCTGTCTGTATACTGCCCGTCCTAACCTATGGTGCTCAGACCTGGTCTTTGACCGAAAACCAAAAATTCAGGCTTGGAGTTTGCCAGAGAGCTATGGAGCGAAGCATTTTGGGCATAAGAAGGGCAGACAGAATAAGAAATACAACTATCCGCACCAAAACCGGAGTAATCGATGTTGCAGAAAAGGCTTCGAAATTAAAGTGGAGTTGGGCGGGCCACGTCTGCCGGATGAATCCGGATAGGTGGGCTAAAAATGGTCACCCAATGGCAACCGATCGATGGGCGTCGCCAAAGAGGAAGGCCAAAAAAGAGATGGAGAGATGACTTGGATGCCCATGACAGAAACTGGCCGGCCTTGGCCGCAGATCGAGAGCTCTGGAGTAAAATGGGGGAGGCCTTTGCCCAGCAGTGGGACAGCATAGGCTAAATAAAAAAAAAAAAAAAAAATAATTTAATATTCGAAGGTAATTTCAAGACTTCCCAATATTATTATTTACATTTTTTTCAACTGTGCCCTAAGTGGGTGGCTTTGTATTATTTACACAGTTAATATAATTTTACGTCTTTGTAGGAAAAACCATATCAATCTGTTTCTTTTACTGCTAAAGCGTTTCACATTATGTGTGATAGAGCCCACAAATGGTTATCACTAAATCACCAAAATTTATGCAAATGTTCCATAAATGGCCTATAATCGAAGCCTACCTGTCAGATCGTACGCATCGTGCCGCCCCGATATGGCACAGTATGTAAAATATCAGTGATACGTAGAAAATAAAGTATGATAATAGAGCAACGTTATACTGCCTCTTCTTGCAACCATATTCTCTTCTTTTGCAACCAAAAATTAATGAAGGTCCTTTTGAACGTTTATTTTTTAAGGAAGTTTATGTCATTACCTAATTTCGTAGACAATTTTGACACTTAGTTATAATAAACTCGTTTTCTATTACGTTTCATAATTGAAAATTGTAGATTTTTAACTAAATCCCGATCGGAGATTTTCAGATCTTTAGTGTATATCACATAATCACACCATCAGCCAATATACGACCCCACTGCTGGGTCACGGGCCTACCCTAAACTAGGGTGATCAGGTTTTAGTCTATCACGCTGGCCAAGTGCGGGTTGGTCGACTACGCAGCCTAAGAATTTCTTCGTAGGTGTGCACTGTGCAGGTTTCCTCACGATGTTTTCCTTCACCGTTAAAATAAACATTCAAAATACGAGTACTGAAAAGACTGTTTCTCTGTTTTCATCTAATTATTATGAGTTAACACCTCACTCGACGCTTTAACGGTGAAGGAAAACATCGTGAGGAAACCAGCACACCTGAGAAATTTTTCACCGGTGTGTGAAGCTATGTCAGAGGCCTATGGGCGGTTTAAAAACTCTGACACCAGGTTGTTCATCAACCATACGATAAGAAGAAGAACACCTCACTGCCGTCAGATGTATTGTAATACGAGCGAATCAACGGGGTGCCTCATCAACCCTTGATTTTCTATTTTTATTAATTCTTTGCGACTATCACAAATCATTTTGATTTTTGACGAAATATTCTTTTAAACCTAATGTTGGTCATTTATTTTTAAATATCGTTGCTTTGTTTTGATGACTTGATTATGGTTTTATATAATCAAAGGTTACTTTTTACTGCGTCAAATCAGTTTATACTTGGCAAATAAATACGTCTATATACATACACCTCTACATATTAACTAAACCAAAAGTGGCAAACGATCAGTTTGCCACTGCACACATTGCAGAAAAGGTTTAATTTGAAAAGCAAGCAATGCTTTTCAACTATCCTAAAGCGTCGACTGAGTTATCTTATTATATCAAACGTACTAAAAAGCTCATGAGTTTTTTATCTCGTATCTCGAGCCAACCTCTAAAGCTCATTCTACATTTCCCACCGGAAGATTATTCCACCTCCACCCCTATTCCAATTGGCAAGTAATAAATCAAAAGCTGTGAACAAAACGACGCGACTCAACGCGCGCACGAAAACAATAAGAGCTTTTTGACCTAACCCTCTAGCGCTGCGGGACATTTTTTATTAAAAACCACACACATTTTTCTCTATGCATTTTTGGGTTACTCCTTTACAATAAAGAAGTTTTTCGTCTGTTTCATTTTTTTCATTTTATTCGTATTTTTTTTTATGCCTTTTTGTGGTTTGATATCCTTAATTTTTGGCCAATTGTATTATTGTAGCGGTAAAACGGCCTTTTGTCAGTATTTAATAGTGTTATCATTGTGGCCAAAAATGTACCCTTTGTTGGATATAAAGGTTATTGTTTGATAATAATCACGCAGACAGTGTGTGAAAAGGCAAATTTTATACGGTTTTATCGTGATTTATTATATTATAATGCCATTTGCATTGTTATTTAGCCACAGCAGTTTTGTATCATTTGGTTCCAATTTCCCTGTTAAAAAAAGCATATTTTTTTGTAGGGATCTTATATACATTTCTACTACTACTATGAACATCATCATCAGCCCATATACGTCCCCACTGCTGGGGCACGAGCCTACCCTAAACTAGGGCGATAAGGCCTTAGTCGACCACGCTGGCCAAGTGCGGGTTGGTCGACTACACAACCTAAGAATTTCTTCTTAGGAGTGCAGGTTTCCTCACGATGTTTTCCTTCATCGTTAAAGCGTCGAATGATGGTACATATGAATTTCAAATTTGAAAAACACATTGGTACCTGGCGGGGTTTGAACCGGCGACCTCTCGCATGGCAAGCAACGACCTTAACCACTCGGCCATCGACGCTTTTTTGACTATGAACATAAAGTTCTTGAAACCACTTCTGAAAAACAATTGAAATTAGTAAGATTGAAAGTTTATTTTTCATGCATGATAAAGTAATTTACTAATAGGTCAAAATTATATCAAAAATTTACCGACAAATCAAGAAAATAACATCCACCCCCTGACACAATTTTGTTTATTTGGCTAACCACTCGACACTTGAGTGGGACAAGTGTTTGTGTTAGCTACCTCAGATGGTTTTTAAAACAACCCTTGGGTGGTAGCTAGTGGGATTTAGAAGTTAGGTAAAAAAAACAATTAATATACGAAAGATATATATTTTTTTTATTAATAATCTGTTTTCGAAAATATCACTTGGGCAAAAAATATTTTGAAAATGAATTCCTTAGTTTAAAATAAGTGTAAGAACATATTATTTAAATAACAAAATGATTTTTACAACTCATTATGTTTTAAACATGTTATTTTCACACCTTATTCTTCCCAGTTTTATTTCGACTTATTGTACAATTAAACAAACCCAGGTGTAACCTAGTACCTACCTATCTAGTACCTACCTACCTAGTACCTACCTATACCTGTCCTTTCTATTGCAATATCCATTATAATTTTACAGTATTACCAAGCCCTTATAGACCAGTGGCTTGACACTTGTCTCCTAATTGAGTCGTCAGGTAGACTCGTTAAAGCTCGCGAACTTTCTCACATCATCGTCTGTTAGTCGACGCTTTTTACACTTTTTGACCCACTACACTTTTTTACGAACTGTCAGAATATGCAAGTCAGTGTCGGTAAAGTCAAAAGAAACATAACTTCCTTAGATTTTTATAGGGTTCTCTAAAAACTTTTTAGACTACAATGGTAATCAATAATTGAAAAGAAACATAGTTGAAAATAAAGAATAATATAACGTATTTTTTTACGGTAAAGTCAAGTTTGCAGTTCCATTTACGGTTGAATACCTAATATAATTATTTATTTCAATTCAATAGTTTTGATATTACTTTGACCAACTAAGAAATTCTTATTTGATGCGTTCATGGGTAAACATTGTAGCTAATATTTTAAAGTTTTTTTATTATTATTATATTAGACTAACAAGATGACCTCACTCTACCTGATGGTAAGTGGTAGTGAGATCCAAATATAAGGTCGACAAGCACAATACATCATAATGTTTGGTTATGTCATTACGGCTGCTCCCACAGGACAGGCCCAGCCTAGTGTAATGTATTTTTTGGAATAAATTATTTTTATTTATTTTATTTATATTAAAAACATACGGAATTCATTTACTAACATAAATATTAAGGGATACCATAAATTTTTTACCGCCTACGGGTGGTCGATCACCAATATTTTAACTCTATCCGCGAATTTTACATCTCTTTCTATAACTATACAACAAAAAGTGCGAGTCTACTTTTTAACAATTCTCCTCACATCCTAGCTTATAACTTCATTTTGTTTAATTATCAATAATTTCGTTAGGCTTTACGATGACGTTTTACTTTTTAAAATTGACCGTAGCGAAAGAGTGTTCGGTTTTGGCGCCTCTTGTGAGAATTTTGAGTTTATAACGACCCCTTTGACAGAAATGGGCTTTTATCTTGATTTAGGTTAATGAAAGTGGTATTTTTTTTGCCAATCGCCGAGGTGGGTATTTTTTAGCAGTTATTATAAAAAAACACTAATCGATTTAGCAGATTTTTTATGATTTTTACTATTACCTCGTATTACTATATCAAGATGTAAGTCCAAAAATATAACAAATAGATATAATATAGGCATCAGAATTTAAGGGTTAACTAGGTTTTCAGCAACAATAAAGTTTTCGTCACAATAAATATATTATTATGACAAGACAGAGGCTAATTATACTTAATACAAAACTCTACCTCTTTCCGTGACAAAATTTTAATATTGTAATTTCCCATTTCAAACACTTCAAAATCTGTCGATGGTAGTTAAAAAGATATAATACAATTATGTGTATTGTTATAGTTTCTAAGAAGAAATCATACGGTCGATATGTTACCGGGAGGATGGCACAGGACGTCATTATAGCAGGTATAACGTTGTCATAGGCCAGGGACACACCAAGGACAAGGTATCTTCCAAAACAGTTACTAAATTGCAAGTAGCTAAATTTGTAACTGAAATGTTGGAATATTTTAAAATATTACACGTCTATGTCTTTTTGTTGCAATAAATTGAATAAAACTCAAGTGGCCTAGTCTACATATAAAAATAAGTGGTACCAGATGATTATATGTTGTTTAAATAATAATTTTAACTATAATATTAACATTAGACTGATTACATTACTATTGAAATAACAATTTGTTAGACTGCAGCGTTTTTTGTTTGTTAAAGTGAAGTTATTGAATATTTTTGGAAAAGAAGATAGATAGCTCTTAGAATAAAATAAATATACGAATAATTTCACTGTCTCCCAGTGTGCCTCATGCTTTATCCACCGGATGCAACCACGGAACTCTTCCTCGTCTTTCTTACATGGTAATGATTTGTTTTTTCTTTTTTGATTAAAAAAAAAGTAAGAAAAAACATGTTCCCACAGAATCTGTGGGAGAGCCCGACATGAAAGTTTATGTCGTGAACAAATTAAACGAGAAAAAGTGTTGTAATGGCTTCGATTAATCTGGTAGTTAACATAAACAACATTTTATACTGTGTGAGCTTCTGTTGTTGGAGATAAATCTTTATATTTTTTTATTTCCTGTCTATGAAAAAGTCTCCTTGGGGCCATATACGGAGAAACACAAGTGTGCGAATAAGACTGTGTCTAGATTCTTAAGTATTTATGAGTAGTCAATACGCAAGTTGTTATCAAACATGTCAATATTATTTTTATGAGCTGTTATTGTCATCGCTTGTTTATGTTATGTATGTAGGCGTAGTAGTATTGTATATTTTTTGCGCAAACACTACACATTGAAATAAAACTCTATAAAGACTCCAGTCTTGCCCGTGACCACGAACTCTGTAAAGAGCTCGAAACGTCGGCACTCTAAATAATATGTTTGGTAGTGTAAATTAAATTTTATTTCAAATATGTAGGCGTAGTTCAAATACTAACATGATGTAACGCTGATTTTTTATCTTTGAACGTCATTTAAACGTCATTTAAACATAATTCTTACGTTATTATTTAAAAAATAGTTTTGAAAAACGAAAAAACATTTATTAAATGAATAAATCGTTCAATACTACGCAGATCCATAATGTATTATACTGATGTTTTTAAAGCCAGATTCACACAGTGGTGTGTGGCGAGTGCACACCGCGGGCAAAACGAGGAGCGCGCGTAACGAGGCGTGTGATCGCGCGCGTGTGGCCGAAGCCTTACTCCTCACCTACTAGCCTACTGGCCATTTGTTATTTTTATATATATAATAAACTAATAGATTTTTTTTAAATAGAAGAATTGAAGAAAAGCCTTTTTATTAATTAGATCTTGGACGTCTAGATCATTTCACCATTTAACTGTTATTAGGCTTTTATGTTTAAAGCTACATTTATTTAGCTATTTAAACCAAATAGTCTTAGAGCTTCTTGCTCAACAGTAAGGAAACAGAGGATATGCTATGGATTATACATCTGTAACCTTATAGTTATTTAAATAATTGTAACACGAAATTTATTTATATTGAAATAAAACTGATTTTGCGGATTAAACTCGCGTGTATTTGTATTCTAAATCTTATTTAGAGATCCGACGTTTCGAGCTCTTTAAAGCGCTCGTGGTCGATTTCAAATGTTTTATTTCAAATGTGTAGGTAGTGCTCGCGCAAAAGATAATACTATTAGCTTATTTTTGTAATAATTCAATGCTTGATTTTAATAGAAAATGGCTCAATGGCAAAAATTAAAATTAAATGAATAAAATGTACCGTAACTCAATATGAAGTACTTAAATGATAATACTGTTAAGCACCAACTGAGCTGTTGACCAAAAATTTCCCACCATACAGATTGACCTACATCTGTCACAAAATTCACACGAATATTTTGAATACCTGCTCAATAGCTCGTCACACGTTCAATCGCACAATTACTAAGCTAATTACCCTCAGGACTGAGATTGGTGCGCAAAAAGCCGTGACATCTGCCCCCAGGGCTGATAAAAAGTCGGCCATCTTGGATGGAAATAAGAAAAAGGAGGGAAAAGTGACAGTTGGTTATGGAGTCCGCAAGGGCTTCGCGCGCATGCGTACTGCAGGTGCTTTGCAATTGGCTAACAAATGGCGCCATTTTAATGGAGAGCAAGAATAGGTATCTATTGGAATTAAATTTGAAATCTACTATAAATTGGAATTAAATTTGAAAACATACAGGGCATTATGATAGGTACAAGTGGGTGCCGTGCATTACGATTGAAAAGATTGTGAATATGCTGATTTTACGTCACGGTATACAATGACTTATTTTCTAAAGGCGAGAATAGCAGTTACTGTAGCTACTGCATACTAGAAACGGCTTCAAAAATTTGGGATTTGCGAAAAATACATGTAAAATTGAGGCAGACTGTATTAATTTGGGTATTCTATCTACGTCCAGAATGATAAAATGATTCAAATATAGAAAAGTTCAAATTCACCTAAGATTGTCTAAGCAAGGTTTCCGTTTACTTTTTTAACCAGTTCTTACCAATCCTTTATGTTGAATTCTACCACCATTTTGTTTTGTTTTAATTTGTTCAAATCAATAGAGTTAGTACCTACCTACCTAAAATTCTATGGAACGTAACTTAGCCTTCATTAGAACCAGATTAGCGACATCATCCAGCTAATCGGAGTGACGTACTCGTTAGGAGGGCCGGGCGTCGAAGGGACTTCCTATAATTTGTGACGAGGCGGGTTTCGCCACCGGAACCACGTATTTGTAAGATATCGCGCTTCCGGGACTAATAGCCGATCGTGTATGTATTCGATAGAGTTTTAGACGATAAAACGATTTGATACTTGAAATATGTAACAGTTCAGAATGAGAGAAAAGCACGTTACTGAGCTTACTCAGTAACGTGAATCTCATCTCTCTCATTCTGAACATATTATAGGTCCCATAGGACTGTTCTTAAACAGTCCTATGGGACCTATAAATGCGCTTCTGCCAATTGTACTACCCATAGACTTAGTAAGCAATACGAATTTGGCGTCTCTATCTTCTTTTGCTGATGACTAAACTCTTCTTTCTCTTAGGCATATCAACGTATTCCACTATGTTATATATATTTAATAGATTCGCTATTGTTCGAGGAATTATATCCACTTTAATCTGGACTCTGATAAAATATGTTGTAATTACGCCATGGTTTTATGGCCACCATATAGCAGCAGTGAATGTTAACCATAAGAAAGTACACACATAATGATGTGTGTACTTTCTTATGGTTAACATTCATGCCCATATACGTCCCCACTGAAGCACGAGCCTCCCCTAAACTAGGGGGATGAGGCATTAGTCAACCACACAAGCCAAGTGCGGATTGGTCGACTACACCTTAGGTTTCCTCACGATCTTTTCCTTCACCTACATTTGCATATTCATTAATACAGTCCGTTTCATAGTTTTAAAGATTTAAGCATACATAGGGATAGTCGCGACAGCGTCTTTTTTTACCTAGTGATTGTAGACTCTGTTAGTAACAAATAACTTATATTCTGACTGCTCCATGCCATGGCGGAGAAATTAGACCTGTTTTGTGAGTGGCCAAGTGAGGCCGAAAGATTGGCTATCGATATAGCATCAAAAACTACATAATTGTATTAGGTTAGCCTGTTAGGATTATGTATGTATGTTTTAAATAAAGAAATAATATTTGTGACAAAAGTGTTTGATTGCCTAACAAACTGCTAATTATTTACTAAGCAGACATGGGCACAGTATCAAGATTGTTTGTTTCCACACACAACGAAGCGGACATCCACCAATGTTCCCCGGTCCGTGATGAAAATTTTGCACGCGTCATTGAGCCGAAAACTTTCCGGAAGAGAGCGAAAAAAAACATTCACGGTCAAATGACGGATATCGTTGAAGTGGCCATTTCTGCTGCCAATAGATGACAAAGCCTTGTTTTGTGAATTCAATTCAATTTCGAATTATGTTCATGCAAGTGGTATAGTGTATTTTATTTCTTTTACGCTTTATGAAGCTATCTTTAACTAGTTATAATGTATACGAAACTTCATGATTCATAAATACCTACCTACCTACTGTTGTGTACGTTTAATGATTGTAAAAAAATGCTGTTAGTTTTTTTATTAACAGCATTTAGCTATTGTATAAGACGTTACATTCTAACAAACTGAAGATATCTTCATAAGTATATATAGTAAAAAAATGCAAAGTTTTGAAAACAACATAAAAACTATGATCCCTATCGCAAGTTTTTCGCTCAAAAAGTTATTTTTTAAATTATCCTAACCCCGTAGAAAGTATAACTCAAAATAG
The DNA here is from genome assembly GCA_039566165.1 of Maruca vitrata. Classification (NCBI taxonomy): domain Eukaryota; kingdom Metazoa; phylum Arthropoda; class Insecta; order Lepidoptera; family Crambidae; genus Maruca; species Maruca vitrata. Next base: position 1,279,886 of record CM076923.1, on the reverse strand, counting down.
GCACAAGTTTAATGTGATTTTCGTACGATTATGCGATTAAGTTTATCCTCAGGCGTTTGAAATACAACTCTATCAGTCATAGTTAGATCATTACACGGTGGTCTCTCAAATTCGCCTTGAACGCACTAATTTAGAATTAATGTGAGAGCTCGTGAAGTTATGGTCAAAATTTTAATGGCATAGATAATTTTATGACTCTTTTGGTTTTGATTCCACCAAAAGGCGCTTATATTTTTATTGCATTTGATTTTATATATGATCTATACGTAATTTAGGTTGTTGAGTTTATAATTTGCCTTTACTACGTTGGTTGTCACGTGAAAGTCAGTTTGATTAATTTAATTGTGTAGAAATTACAACTTTTAAAGTTAGCTTACGTCATAATTCAGCTTTAAAGCATTAATTTTTTTTTTCAATAATTAATATGTAACTAGTGACCCGTCCTCGCTTCGTTTAGGGTGAATTTTACATAAAATCCTCTTGAATTTTTTTATCTATTAAACAAAACGCATCAATATCCGTTGCGTAATTTCAAAGATTTAAGAGAAAGTGACTTTGTTTTATACTATGTGCTTGTCATCAGATCGTCACATTATCGACTTTTTTGTCAATCTTACTTACTATCATCCGCAGAAACGACCCAAAAAAATCACTTAGTTGTCATCAGCGTCTAATCATCAAACGGCGGGATCACCGTGTGTCATGCCGGTACTTATGACCACTTCAGGACCAATTTGGACCACAGTGCGGTTAGCTAGTATGTAATTTAAAATTTGGCGGTCTCTCTGTGTTTGCGAATCTCTAATTCGTTTAGAGACATCTGATTAGTGCGGTTTCTTGGGTAGGTAAGTTGAAGGGGCTTGGGTTCTGGATATTATAAAAAAATTGGTTTGTGTATAACGTGATTTTGTAAACTGCAAAAAATTGTTTTGTTTATTGTTTTATTATTTTTTTTAAAGTTGGGTATGAAGTCGTTGAGTATAGATAATTTTAGACTATCTTTATCCAATACTAATTTGATCAAAGCTGTAATATAATCTGCGTCTGTCATGTAAATGCTAAAAGGTTTAATCATTTCACGGTTATTAATATTTAACTAAAATATATTGTAGTAAATTAAGACAATATTATTATATGAAGAGAATATTATTTCCATAGCCAGTCGACAAGTTTCTATTCCTGCAGGTTCTATTCCTTAAGGTTTTTTAGCAAAAGTGTATCTTTAGCAAAAGAACCCTAAAATATTTCACCCTTGTTAAGGCGACTCGCTAACTTGATTGCGATTTGATGACAACTTGGAAGCTTTTTTCTAGACCCAAATTCACTAATAGAATTTAATTCCGTGTGATTAGTGAAATTATATGATATTATTTCTTGCTTGTCGTTTTATTCATTACGACTTCCTGTTTTAGAGAAATATCTTGTCCTGTTAGTGACTTGGATTTGCTGATACAAAAAGTTACGTGTTCTCTATTAGTTTGTGGTCATCTTAGTGAAGGTTTTTGACGTAATATAAAAAAAATATAATCAGTAAAATAATATAGTATATTTTTTTAAATCTAAGGATTTTTTCATTTACCGAATATTAAATAACGCAACAAAATAGTAAAAGTGATCTTATATGTAGGTTACAATGATCCGATATCAAATAGTGTTGAATATTATGAAAAAGAAATGAAAACACTTTCCAATTATTACCTACGCTTAAAAAAATTGCACGTATGTATTTATCTGAACAGCTTTTAAGTTTAAACAAAGCAGCTTTCGTTCATTCGTTTCGTTTAAGTAGATAATATTGTATTAAAGCACATATATGCGACTGAAGTTTCAGTGATCAACCATAACAAACTATTCAAAACATTGCTAATGCGCCAAAAAAAAGAGACTAATAAAATATTAGCAATTTCACGACATTCCACGCACCCCGTCAACCCTCACGCGCTCAAAGGGTCCGCTTGACCCGATCGATTAACTTTTTGCTACACGCGCGCCCTCAAATAAAATCATAAATTCACCGCGCGTTCGGTGGCAAAAAATCACGATGCTCCGGGCGGGGCCGACCGATTTATGACTATATCTCGTGGTCATTTCGACCACATTGCTCGATCTTTACGCGTCTTGATTCGGTGGAACGATGTGGAAACAGGTTATGTGAATTATGTATCTGAAAGTATCATTTTCTCACGTTAATTCAAAGTTGCATTAAACTTTTTAAATGCAAACCTGATCGCAGTGAAACGTCATTTTACAGTCATGTCATAATAAGTATACATACCTAAACATTAAAATAATTAATTAAGAGGAAAGCGCAATGCAAAAGGTGCAAGAAATAATTTTACCGTATTTTAAATTAAGATTTTATACAAAATTGCAACATCCAATTATTTCAACAATACGAAGTTTAGATTTTAGACTTTCGCGTTCCATTACACTAAAATATGTCTTTATGGGTCTACACGCGATATTAGGAGTAGCAAATTACATAGCTACTTACTGCCCGACGTTTCGACTGGGTTACACCAATCGTGGTCGCGAGCGAACTCGCGTGTAGACCCATAAAGACATATTTTAATACGAAGTTTACACGTTTTTTTAAACATTACAACTATGTATCATGAAAATACTATGCAGATTTTCTGTACTACCTTGGTCACTTAGACCGTATCGCTGTCACAGGGTTAACCCTGACTCAAGAGAAAAAGGTTGGTAGCAGGGTGGCTGCAAACAGAAATTCATACTGTCAAAGTCATCCAATTTAGGTTTTTGGTAATAGAACTTTAAACTTGTGCCTTGAAATAATCCTAGATTTGGTTTAATCAGAATGAGACTTGTCAGAAGCTCGGACACTATAATAAGAATGCCTAACGCCCAACAGTGGGTGGACACGGGCTGATACGATGATGATGATGACTACCAAATAACCTATACAACCATTACTATTACATTCCTTGACTATTCTCATATCTACGTGAGAATCATTTATAGAACTTTCCATCAATGTCAAGTTCCCTTTAAACGGCGAACTTTATTATGCAACATAATAACAGCGTACGTAATACCTATAATTAACCAGAATGCTACCCATTAACTTAAGATTTAAATTGAAATAAATCCTCCAAGAATAAGGGAGGCAAGATAAGGCACCGCCCTTACGCACACCGTCTTTTAAAATGCTATAATTTAAAAAAAAGCGCATATTTTGATGTTTTGCAACCACATAATAGATGGGTGGGCATGAGACTGTAATTAAAACAGTATTTGGTTCAATAGACCTGATAGATGATCCCAGAATTCAAATACGCATTGTATTTTTTTTACCCCACAAGACGTAGACTATTAGCGGTATCTGAAGGCAATCGATGCATTGAGAAATAAATGACAGTTTAATAGACGGTAATGTCAATCATTGTATGATTGTGAACGTCAAAGATTAATAAATAGAAAATTGTCCATAAAATGCAATTTACATCATTTAGTATGAGGTCCATTTAAGTTATGAAGGTTAACTTAGTTTCTTGCTAATCTGGAAAGTATCAGTATTCCCATATTTTAAGACATCTGTACCTACCGAATAAACAAATATTTTCCATCTACTACGCTACAAAGCACATTGTAAATAGTGACCGATAGTGTCTTGGGTATGTCATTGTTAAGGCGTCATACTTAATTAAGTTATTTTTGTTTCAAAATTTAAATAATTTCTCACTTACGCTTAACTTGTTCAAAAAGTAGGTGACTTATTTTTCATTCTGGTTATTTGGAATGATTTCTCTCGGAACCGTTTTAACCAATTTTTTTTTCAAGATATTACCGATTACAAGCACAACTTAAAAGCTACTAAAGACAACAAAAGATGGAGTCGTCAACATTCTAAAACTTATCAACGTCAATTAAGTAGCTATTTAAAAGAGTGGCCATAGAGTCTATTCAAGGCCATAAAAGACGATTTATAGTGTCCACGCGCCGATAATGTTCAACAAAATGGTCAGGGGATTACTTCGTGTAACAATATTAAGGGGTGTGACAACCCTCAACTTAATTTCCCAGCGCAAAACCGACTGTAATACAACTGACATAAAGCTTACTATCGATCGAGCAAGGTTGTACTTAAAAGGCATTTTAGTAAAACCGTTTGTGTCACTCGAAAATGAGTAGTAAGTTTCAGCGGTTAAGGATTATATTCTTCTGCAACTGAAATCAATGTAAGCCCTTTAGTAGAGAAGGTGTCGATATCTAGAAGGAATTAACACGTTAGGTGTAAAGTTATTGAGTTTTGTTTGGCGACAACGATAGCCTTTGTTGAGCCGATGATTTTCTCGGGAAACAAGATTGAAATCTAAATTGTACTTGGATCGGGTAATAATTTATGAAGAAAGTGTTCTGTTGATAGAAAGTAAAAGTGTTTCACTGTTGAACTTCTCAAGATAAGCATTTTGAAAGTTATCGCGATTTTGTACATTATTTTTTCAATAATCAAAACACTGCTTACTAGTTGCAGGTAAGTACCCAATAAATCAATGATACTATAGTATTTTAGCTACGATAGAGAAAGTTAATCTATTTATTTTTTAATTAGAGTATTAGCTACCACACCCGCTAACAAATCTTATTGCGCTTTCGCAAGCTTTTATAGCACTGAAGTAAGAATTAATGTTATTCAGATTTTTATAGAATTAAATATTCACGACATAGTGAAACCTTTCAACTAGGTAAAGTATATATTATTTTGGCAGTTCGTGTAATCACTTAAAAAAAATACTAAAATAAGTAATATTAAATTACACACTTAATCTTATTATTTTACGCTTTAATTTCTCCTATCTCGGCAAAAAAGTTAACCGTTTAACGCCTGCAGGCAGTAGTCATAAACCTTTTTAGCGACACTTAAAAAAGCGGAACCAAACATTTTTTTGGCGAATTTTTATGGGTTATTAAAACAAATTAGTGCTGGGCTACGGCGGGTCCAATATTTATACGTTTCCTAAGCAATAAAACAGCGCTATCTACGTATCTAAATGGTTCTAGTGAGTTAGTAGGCTACCGGACCGATATGTCGTTAAGATCACAAATTTGGATAATTTGGAACTGCATAGGAAATCTTTTGAAAGATTTTGCAGAATAACTAATGTAAGATACAGTATTTTGCAGGTGATTCGATTTAAGTTTGTCACGTGACATTTTCTTTAAAATGTAGTAAACTTAGCCTCTATTTATACATAGTACAGTCTCGGGATGTTTGTCTGTCGCGCTATCACTACAAAACTACTTAACCGATTTATATGAAGTTTAATACAAAGATAGTCTAGGAGGGCCTGAAAAATTTTACTTTTAACCCATTAGAAGTGTACTCAATTGAGTACAACGACTCTCAATTATTTGCAGAAGTAATAAAATTTGTAAAAAAATATACACTGAACCTAATAATGACAGCTGTCATTTTAAACTCGAAGTAAAAAAAATACACCGATCGAATTTAAAAACCCTCATAACAAAGTCATTGGTGCCCTTGAGGCCACACAAGTGCACTATAAAAGAAGGCGGAGTCTTCTGCGCATGAGCTCAGTAACAAACCTTTTTCACAGCAACAGACCCGCAACAATTGAAAAAGAGTTATCTGTTTCAATTCTTCGCGAAACGGTAGCACTTTTTATGATGTTTTTGTAAGTCATATTGTTACTTGAAGATGCTGTTAACCTGTAAATGGCGTCGGGTTTTTTGTTACAAAAATTGTATGGTCGACTTTTTTTTGGGTAAGTATGAATGGCTGTTAAATTATTTAATATCGCAGTACTCAAATTCAAAAAAACTCTTTAATGAGAACATGATGTTATTTTCGGTTTAGTGAGCATTGTTTTAGCAGACGTAGTATGGTTATGCAACACAGTTGATATGACCAAAAAAGTTATAGAAAAAGATACACTGTAAAACGTAGTGATTATATCCTCTTTGATACACTGAACTAAATATACGATATTGTTTGTGTTGTTAGTGTAGAGCAAATGAAAGGGAACAAGTTATTTTAATAAAATATTACCTACTGTATGTGTAATTTGTATCTGTCCACACGTTCCTAATTTGGAATTTTAATAAACTTGTATTAGTAAGGAAGAATGCAACTGACTTTTCCCTAGTTTTCGCAATTAACAATCATCAACATTTAAATAACAATCATGTGTCTAAGTATAGAGGATCCATAACCATGCGCTACTTTCATGTCTTTTTTCCAGCTTTGAATAAAAAAACAATAACAAAGTTTTTACAAAAGAAGCCTCGCAAAGGTAGTGACAATAAACAAATTCACCGCGCCTTCGCAGTATTATACGATTATACTTACTACTTTACAATATTATAATAATATGTTCGTATCGTTTGTAACTACACATGCTCGTGATCCACTAGGATCACAGTCCACACGCGTCGCGCACAGTAATGTACCTACATCTGACAAACTCTCAACTATTTTTAAATTCAAAATTTAAAAAAAAACTTGTATAAGTTATAAGCAAAGAAGGTTCCGACAACAGACTTTCCCCGCGCCCTCGAAGGGCGGCGCCATATGGGCAGACGCACGCGCGGCCCGCTCTGAGCCTGCGCACCCTACGGCTGTTTGTTTTGCAGCCCTTTGTCAAAGGTAAGCGGCTTACTGCAATTGAGCTCTTTAGAACAGCCAGCGCTACCATGAGTTTAGCGTATATGGGCTGATGATGATGATGATGACCATGAGTTTAAAAGTGACGGACTCGATATCGCCTATGTGAAAAATGTATGAAAAATATACAGCGCCCCTAGCGGTAATGCTAAGAATTCGATGTGCTTTTAACGTACTTAATTTTTGATAGCTAACTCATGGTAGCGCTATAGAAGTTTTTGGTAAGGTGTGCGAAATCTATTGGTAATGGTTTTGATGAGTAAGTGGCCATTAGGAAGACAAAGATTATAAGCTTGTCACATTGTTTTATTTTTTCAATTGAAGTCAATGATTGAAGTGTATTTCAATATCTAGAAGAAATTAATAACCTTTTCATACAAAACCAAAACATTAAATGTCTACTAATATTTAATGTCTAACAATAAATAAATCACATTATTAATAGACATTTAATTGATTGTGTACAATCATTACATTATTAACACTACAGTCATTTAGCAAAATTTATAGTAAGTATGTGTTATTTTTATTAACACCGAGCTATGTTTGTAATCGATCAAGATACATAAATTACCGGTTTAGAAATAAATCCAATTATCACGTAAGTTGACATTCTTACAATTAGCAGTTCTAGATACACTTTACAGAATTGGAACATTTTATGCAATCAGTATAAACAGATGATGTATGGAGGCATGATGAAAGTCTGTGTTGGTAGGTAATAGTAAATACTTTTTATTATTTACACAGTAACGATCTGTGATAAATCTTTATAAGAAACGGAAGCAATCTCCACGGTTCCTTGGGACGGAAAACAAAACGGGTGCTATCGAATCATCAGCGATCAACCCTAGCCACCCATAATCCATCTGGTGTTTCCCGAATAACAAAAACGGCCAACCGATTATCGTTCCAATATCCTGTTCGAAAATTTCGAATTATGCTCAAATTCGCGCCAAAGCCTACCCTACTTCCTGCCAGCGCACGTGGTAAGCACGCGTTCGACAATACAAAACTTTTTTGCGACCATCCAAATAGCAACTACCGACTAATGAATCGTATACCCCTCTCTGTCTATTTTGGAACACAATTTCGACTCCAGAGAGGGATGGAGGAGGCGACAGTTGGCTGAATACGGCGTCTGCCTTTGCCATATGCCGTTGAGGTTTCGAAAATTACGCCTGTAACTGTTGGTTCGGAATGGCGACCCTGTTTTGTCTATTCATTACGCCGTACGTCAGGGACTTGTCTTTGATCGGTTTGACATCTGCAGCCTTGGATTGACAGTTAAATGATACTGCATGCATCAGTTGATACAATATCTCTTAAAGCATTCAGTCAACAGAATGTACCAGCTTCCGGAAAGCCGGAATAAGACACGTGCGAAAATGTTTTTTTAAGTCAATTTGACGCTTAGCTTGCTAGTAATATTTTAATGATCAGTTATAACACAACATTACATACAATCAGTACCAGATAAAACTTGATTGACTAGCTTAGTTTTTAAAAACAAATGCCCCTTAGATAATAAAAAATGTAAATTAAGTCTTGAGCATAATAAAAATAAAAAAGTAATCTACATAAAAAAGGACCCACTCTACTTTGAAACAGTATTTTTTAAAATATGAAAGTTTTGAATTATCTTTGACGTAGCTAACTTAAGTTACTACCCTTATACGAACTGCCATAATACTTTTACAAGTAACCCAACCCTTCATTCACCCTGTCCAATTGGAGTCACGCATTCTTCAAAATTAAAAACAAAATGGAATCGGAGAAATGTCCTAATTTCGGGGTATGTATAATCAAAATGATTTCTAGTATAATTGGCTTCACCCATGACCGATCGATCGTGTGTCGATACTTGCGCACGCGTCAGTAAAAGGAAAAAAAATAAATGGTCAGCGGTAGGACTGGTAATTGATGAGTTTTGTTGGTTTTTGGGACGTTAATAGTTAGTAGTCGGTGGCACTCAGTAAAATAATAAAAAACAAAAACTGTGGTACCTACAACTTTATGTAGCTCAGGAGTACATCATCCGTAAAATGTTCTATTGTTTTTAGATACCTGATATTTTTGAACGGAGCTGAAAATAAAAATAATAAAGATATGCAAAACTAAAGTAAAAAAACTGATTTATACTCTTTATCTCCATAATTTTAAATTAGCTGATTCATTTAATGACATCAAAGAAACTAAGAGTTCTTATTAGTTTAAGATATTCTTAAATGAGACACTTAGAGTTTCTGCGTTCAATTATATTGTTTACTTTTTAAACAAGAACGATTTTAAAGGTATGAATTAAGTGACCGTGATATTTATTTTCAACTTAAACGATTTCAAATTAAACCATTTAAATCATATTAAGTCACTATACCAGACTACGGCCATCATTTATAATGCAAGTTTTAAAAAAGTCGTCATTTCTAAAAGCGGTCCCTATGATCACAAAGACCCATCTAAGTGAAACAGGGTTAATCTCCATAAATCGAAGCGCGAACTAAGTATAGTTGACTAAACGGGCAGTTAACCCTTCCTAACTAGTGAGTCCGTAAACACAATCTTGATTATGTTTGCGTTTAGACGGCTGAGGTTTGAGAAAAAAAGGTTTGTTATTTTATATAGCGATGTTAGTTAAGTCATATTAAAGTAAAGAACAAGTAACGGCAAGTTACATTTAATTTTAAAGAAATTATCACAGCTTTCTTAAAATTGATACATTATATTCTTTATACATTAAAGGCCATCTGTTTATAATAATTTACATCGTTTTATTATTTTAATTGTCTTATCAAAAATATTTATTCGATACTGTGTTTTATAATACCTATTTTAATAAATGACAGAAAAAAAAAATTGTCTATATGGGTCTACACGCGATATTAGGAGTAGCAAATACTTAGCTACTTCTACTTAGTTCGCTCGCGACCATGATTGGTGTAGCCCAGTCGAAACGTCGGGCAGTAAGTAGCTAAGTATTTGCTATTCCTAATATCGCGTGTAGATCCATAAAGACTAATATTTAGTGTAATGGAACGCGAAAGCTTAAAATCATAAGTAAGAAAAAACAAATGTTTCACAAACATCACCACTTACCAAACCAAGACCCGACATTTTTTCGTCAGCCTGTTCACTGATTACCCGTGAGAGTCCGATTTAGTCATTTTGATCAAAAAGACCGTTGTTTGTTTAGCATTAAATATTATAATAGGGGTCTAAACGACCCTCGTCGGCAAATAAAGGGTTGATTCCGAATTTATTGGCCCAACATATGGACGTAATTTTTTCTTTCCTCAAATATTTGGCTACAAAGCTGATGATTTGTGTAAACATCTGAATCATTTGGAATGATTAGAATTTTCTACAATGCTTTTTTACCCTTTGTCGCTACCGCCATTCTTGTATGGAATAGTTTCATAACATTCTTTAAAACATTATCTAGTGTAAATGATGAAGTTAGATGGTCAATCTTTCATATACCTACCCATGTATAATATTTTTAAATTAATTTCCAATGGAGATAGGTAAAGGTAATGTATGATTATATCTATTAATATTAATTTATTTATAAATAGTTTACCTTCTGCCAACATGGAAATAGATTTATTATGTATTTTGAAAACGTAAACTTTTATTACTTTTGTATTTAGAATTATTGAATCTCAAGATCTGTAATTTTGTTTTGTTTAGGTGCAAAAAATAATAACCATCTAGATTCATCTACCCCAATCTATATCTATATCTATACTTCTATACTAATATTATAAAGAGGAAAGATTTGTATTTTTGTATTTTTGTATGTTTGTAATGAATAAACTCAAAAACTACTGGACCGATTGCAATAATTTTTTCACCATTATAAAGCTGCATTATTCAGAAGTTACATAGGCTATATTATACTTTTAAAAAAATTAGGGATCCTTACTAAAACTACAATAATGTAACCCAAGGTGTAAAAAATAGACCTGAAAAATTCCTTACGTCGCCTACGCTGCGAAAACTATTGAAGATAGAACAAAACCATTTACTAAGACTTTGCAGAACTCATCATTATCTACAAAAAGTGTCGCGACAGCATATGTCTAAATATTATAGTTATGTCACAGCAAGCGGTTTTTTATTCTAAAAAATTAATTTATACGCCGCCGCTTGAAAGGGCTCTTTATTTGTACCTTGGTATTAATCCTTATCAAAATAAATTACTTTATATTCAAGACGGCTTCAATACCTTTTTATTACTTTTTGAATTATTCAATTTGGACATTTAATTCGGAAGATATCACGAGTTTAAAAATGCAAGTATTAGAAAAAAGTCGCGTGGTTGCCGCCACCGCGCTCAGCTAGCCAGCATGCGATGTAGGCTCCATGTAAGCGTCGCTGGGGTACGGGGGAGTCAATGTAATATGTTATATAATACATATAATAATGTATACTAATATTATAAAGAGGAAAGGTTTGATTTTTTGTTTGTTTGTTTGTTTCGAATAGGCTCCGAAACTACTGCACCGATTTGAAAAAATCTTTCACTGTTGGAAAGCTACACTATCCCTGAGTGTCATAGGCTTTTTCTAGATAAAAAAAAATAGATTTCTCTTACGGGGTTAAAATAATATATTACATAGAGATAGAGATATCCCCGAAGCGAAGCGAGTGCGGGTCGCTATGATAAATAAGTATATATAACACAACATCACATTGTTGTGTAATTGTGTAATACACTTATTAATTACACGGTAAAAGACAGATTATGGTGATAAATACCAAAATAATTTTGTTTTTAATGTTTCTTCCGGTTGACTAACTTCTTGAATGGCTGAAAAGATTTTGACGGGACTTTTATTGGCAGGTAGCTGATGTTATGGAGTAACTATGACTACTTTTAAGTTAAAAAAAAATCAAAATCCTGTAGTCCATGCGAACGAAGTCGCGGGCACCGCTATATATTATATAGAGATAGAGATATACCCGAAGCGAAGCGAGGGCGGGTCGCTAGTTGGTAGATAAAAGCGTCGATGGCCGAGTGGTTAAGGTCGTTGCTTGCAATGCGAGAGGTCGCCAGTTCAAACCCCGCTAGGTACCAATGTGTTTATCAAATTTGGAATTCAAATGTACTATCATTCGACGCTTTAACGGTGAAGGAAAACATCGTGAGGAAACCAGCACACCTGAGAGATTTTTCAACGGTGTGTGAAGCCATGTCAGAGGCCTACGGGCGGTTTAAAAACTCTGACACCAGGTTGTTCATCAACCATACGATAAGAAGAAGAAGGTAGATAAAAAGTACATTGTATGCCTAGAATTTAGAATGTAGTACTTTAAATGTGTATAAATCTTTTTTTTTACAGTATCGATGCAAAAACATTTTTTCAAGCCGACTGTAGGTATTGACAGTGATGTAACTTAACGGCATAGAATGCCATAGAGCTTTAAAGGCAACCTCAGAATACCGAAAGCAAAAGCTCATAAGTCAAAAAATGGCAAAATCAATCAACCCACAACCGCAGTAGCGACATCCCGCGGCGCCGCACTGGCCAGCGACTACCGTGGTTAGAAAAAAAAACCGTGTCTTTTCACTTTCGCCAGTTTTGATACCGCGCAATTTGACACGCCTACTCAATGGACCGACAGGACGGACATCGAAAAAAAAAACTGCCAATCAGAATGATAAAGTTGATGAATTTTGGAAGTCGAAAAAACAAAAAAACATCTCGAGTAAGCTACGTAAGTTCGATTTTTTTTGTTTTGTTACATAAACTATCTTCTCTCTTTCGATCTTTATTCCTTCCTTGAAAATCCCCTACAATAAACGCTAGTACATATAATAAAAACTCGTCATTCCCCATATACAGATTTGCAAAAGCGATTTAACGGTACCTAATAAAGCCTGTCGACTCAAACGTCTCGGAAACACTTCAAATTACTTGTAACAACAAAGTAAGAGCTGATTCTCAGTTACTTTTCTCGCGGTGAGAATGAAGATTCTGATTAAGTCATCATCTAAATGTGTCAACATCAACGCTTTGCTGTCATTTCAGTGAATGACACGTCGTTTAAGCAACTGGAATTCGTTAATAAGAATTTCCGGGTTTGAATGAGGATAACTTTGAAAAGTATATCTGCTTCTGTATAAAAGAGGTTATATTTTATTACGCGCATGAATGGCCATTATTCCAATTTTAAATTCAAAACCTAAAAGATACTAAAGCAAATGTTAAAATAAATACTTCTATAAAATAACCGCAAGTATGGACATTTAACACCTCAGAGTGATTTATCATCTCCGGCGCGATGACAAATTTATCATTCCACAAAAAAAAACATGTTGATCATGAAACAGTGAAGTCTTTTAGTCTTCCGCAGAACCACCCCGATAGCGATCTATTCTTATAAAATAAGTCAATCAAACTCCCAAATCAATTGTCTAAAAAAAAAGTTTTTCACACTGGCACCCGCGAATAATGAAACGGCGGGACGTCTACGTTCCAAATTTAAATCGAATTCCAACAATGGCGTCACGCAGTTCGCGCCTTTCGGAAATGACATCTAAAGAAGTGAACTCAAAAAAAAATACTTTTGTACTATGCGAGTTCGACGGGCTCCCGAATTAACAGATAGGTAGATACGTTTTTAATTTAATTAGAATTGTGGGTCAAGTGTGAAGGGATATAGGACCCTATATTGACTGTAAGGTGATAATGAGTAATGGGGAAGTCATGGTGTACCTAATCAATTTGATAATGCAATACTTACTTGATCTAATTAAACCAGCACGGTTATTTTCTTGCATTATGAAAACGCTAAACCTTTTTCATCATCGATTGTCAATATTAGAAATACACTTTGCTCGATGACAGTTAACGTCAGAAAGCCTAAAAAAGTCGGCAACAAAGATCATAAAAAGTCTTCCCAAAGTTTAATTGAACCATGTGACTACTCTCACTTCCTGGCCCCGCCTGAGTGAGGTCATGATCCCTGGACTACTGGCGAGGGTTTCATTGAGATGGCGTCCCTAACAGTTCCTAAGGGGAATGCTCCAAGGGGCAGTACTTCAAAGGACCTTTATCCAAGGGGAACTGCTTCAAAAGTCATCGTTCCAAAGAACGAAGAGCCTGACTACCCTCCAGTTGAAGGGCTAGATCCGAAGATATCTTCAGAGACCATTACAAAGGAGCCTATAGAGGAAGTACAGGTTTGTCCAAGTTAAGAGATGTTTGATTTGTATAGTCATAAAGGAGAGTCTTCAATGACAAATTGATAGGGACAGTATTGGGCTAGAATAGGACCGCGTCAATGCAAACTTACAACATTAGTTCATACGTACTTAAAAAACGTATTCAAACGTACACTACGTTGTACACTGTACGTTGTTTGATTTCAGAGACAGGTGTCTCTTGATAGGTATAAGGCTAAGTAATCAATGTATTGGGTGCTGCGATTCAAGTATTTATGCTTTATTTATTTACTAGTTGACCCGACAGACTTCGTCCTGTCAAGCAAGCTCGTTTTTCTTCCGTCCGTTTGATAACTGTTACGATTACTCTAATAATTTCTTAAGTAGGTACACCTAAATTATACACCTATAAAATCCCTGGAATGTTTTCTTTCCATTATTGAAAACCGCATAGCTATTGATATAGTACTTTTTGAGATCCTAGGTAACAAACACATTTGGGCGCCCTTCGCAATTTCATTTTATACTATGTATAGATGTATAGATTTGGTACACCAACGACTAATACAACAATACTTAAAATAAATACATCTTTATGCTGAGCATAAAGAAACTTTCTATACATTTTATATTAATTTACTTAATTTTCTGTGATAGGTTGGTGAACCTAACGCTACATCCCTTTACTACGTCTATATAGGTAGTCCAAAAATAATAAATAAATATTACCCAACATTACATAAATTGATCTGATCCCGTGGTAAGTAGCTTAAGCACTTGTGTTACGGATCAACAGTGGATTCACAAATGTATTTAATAACACACTCAGACACGGAAAAAACACCGATGTTCATCTCACAAATATTTTGCCCGGGTGGGAATTGAACCCACGACTCTTGGAACCGTAGGTAGCGAAACTGGGACACTAACCGCTGTTCCACCGAGCCAGTCAAATCATTTATACCAAAGCCTCGCAATGTCTGGTCTAGTTGTCTGTCCTCTTTCAGTCGTCGACCCTGAGCTCATATTCCTCCTACGCTTCGGCGAGGGAGAGCCAGCTCAGCAGTGATGTGGACCGGTGGATCGCTGGCGAGTGTACTATGGAGAGTACCGGGGTTCAGAATAGCAGGTAAATATCATATTTATGACTGGCGGCCCACGATTTCATCCGCGTGGAAATCGTTTTGGTTGCAATGGTTTATTAAAATAGCATACATTGTAAAATTTGCTATTTATTAGTGAAAGTTCCGTCAAAATTTGTCGGCCGTCCTGTCAAAATTAGCCGTTTCGGAGTTAAGCGGGAACAAACAGACAGACGGAAAAAATATTTTTAAAATTATTTTTGTTATTTGTATTCGGTATAGATTCCTACCCATTTAGTAAAAACTCGTTATTTTGATATTTCAAACAGGCACTTCAATTTTAATTAGTTTTATATTAAGATTATTTTTGTTGAGTTTCCGATAACCCGCTAACTCCCGTTCCCTTGGGCATTTTGCAATATCCTGTTGCAACGAAGCTTTAAAATTACCTGCATGCCAAATTTCTAGCGTTAAACTTAAGCGGTTTAGATTTTTTATACAAAAGGATTTTCCCGCTAATTTCGGGAATTCCTTTCCTAGTGCACCACTACAGTCCCAAAGCTACGTCCCTTCCAAATTTCAAGTGTCTACGTTTAGTCGTTTAGGCTGTCCGTTGATATGTCAGTTAGTCAGTCAGTGTCTCCATTTATATATTTTTTAGACAGACAAGTGAGCCCTGCCTTCGCTTCGAGTATATTATACATCAAAAACCTTCCTTTATCTATTAAAAATAGCGCATCAAAATCCGTTGTGTAGTTTTAAAGATTTAAGCATACATAGGGACACACAGACGCGTTGTCGCGGGATGCAACTCCGCTTTATACTATGTAGTGATTTAGATGTTCTGTTTTGTAGGTGTATTAGTAGATGATTGTGTTGATCCGTTGTTCCATCTTTCAGGAGTTGGTTGGTCCAGCGCTCGACGTTAGCTATGGCACCGACTCTGCGCTCGTCTGGCGTGTGGTGCATTCTGGCGCTCGTACTTCCGCTTTTCAGCGTCGGCCCCGACTGCACGCATTGGCGATGCGGCCCCAGGTAACTACGGAGCTTTTTTAGGGTTCCGTAGCCAAAATGGCAAAAACGGAACCCTTATAGTTTCGTCATGTCCGTCTGTCCGTCTGTCCGTCTGTCCGTCTGTCCGTCTGTCACAGCCGATTTACTCGGAAACTATAAGTACTACAGTGATGAAATTTGATGGGAATATGTGTTGTATGAACCGCTACAAAAATATGACACTAAATAGTAAAAAGAATTGGGGTGGGGCCCCCATACATGTAACTGAGGGATGAAATTTTTTTTCGATGTACATACCCGTGTGGGGTATCAATGGAAAGGTCTTTTAAAATGATATAAAGTTTTCTAAAAAACATTTTTCTTAAAGTGAACGGTTTTTGAGATATCAGCTCTCAAAGTCGTAAAAAGTATGTCCCCCCCCCCCCTCTATTTTTATAACTACGGGGTATAAAATTCTAAAAAAAATAGAGGTGATGCATGCTAATTAACTCTTTCAACGATTTTTGGTTTGATCAAAGTATCTCTTATAGTTTTTGAGATAGGTTGATTTTTATTATATTTGCTGCTACGGAACCCTTTGTGCGCGAGCCCGACTCGCACTTGGCCGGTTTTTTTCCCTTACGATTGGTCACATACTGGCTTACAGTTTCCCAAAGCGCCAGTATTGTACACGTACATGTCAAACTTAATACTAAATAACACGTATGATAGAAATGATATAAACAATGTCAATGATAATTCGGTCAGTAAAAATAAAATAAAAAATGTGTTATAATAGTCGTCTTAACATTAAAAATAAATGATTAAACAAGTCAATAACATAAAAAACAAAAATAAATTAATGGCAATTCAGTTTTTAAGATTGACGATGATGGCTTGGAATAGCCTTGTCATCATCACCGGACTTGCGGGGGAGCGGATGGCTCTCACCCCTAGGTAACTACGGAGCCTAATCAGCTGTTATCATCCTTCGTGGCGCGATGGAGTATTGGATATTGCGCCTTCTTGCGCCAAGAGTCGTGGGTTTGATTCTCACTCGGGACAAATATTTTGTGACCAAACTTGGTGTTTGTTCCATATTTATGTGTGCTATTTACATATTTAAATATATTTGTGTTATCATTGTTGTTTTGTCTCCACACAAAAATCACTTTTTTTTACCCCAGTCGTAGTTGCTTTATTTAAACATAATGAAATTGAACGCTTATATAAAAATAATTATTTCAAAATTTTTTGACTAAATTCATAATAATGATCAATATTCCTGCCGTAGTACCATTGTAGCCATCTATCGCATCGATTCAGTAACAACAAGCCTACCAATCTACTTGTAGATAGCAGTTTCTATGCTGCCATCTGTTAGATATTCGTGGAACTACAAAACGCGGGTGCATTCGAAAAATGCGATGCACCGACGTGCAACGACCGCTGCATTTTGTGTTTTACGTGTAGAAAGGTAGATGGCGTAACTAGCGCACGTAGGTGTTTTGATCTTATTGAAATTAAAGGTGATTTTTTTTTCGTTAAACCGAAATAATTAGAGTACAATAGAAAAATATTCAATTTCTATCTAGCTTTAAAAATGTTCATAATATGATGATGAGCATAACATAGTTGAAAATTAAGTGTGCTTTGATTTGAATTTCTTTAAAAATTGTTTTAAGTTGTAATTTTAGAATGATTATTTCGGAAGAATTATAGACGTAATAGATTTATAAAAAAAACATTGTTTGTTAAAAAAAAATATTATGTTACATATTGTGTCCCAAACATTGAAAACAGTCATGACCAACTATTTTTGCTTTCTTTGTTTACCTTTTAACGTTTAACCCTAAACGGTTTATGCCCTCAGTACGGTCCTGACGACGGCAGAGCTACTCTTCACCCAGATCAGCATCATCGTCCAACGCATCAGGAACCACATCAGACTGATCGCCCGAGACCAGGTCGCGAGGAACATCTTCGCAGCAGCCATGGACATCGTGCTGGTGGCATACGCCTTCGGTTTCCTCGTCCTCTCCATGTACCAGGCCTCCATCATTGGCTGAGATGTTCAGGAAACCCCCTGAAATTTAGAACTGGTTGCCATGTGGATCGAACTTGATGGTGAATTGAAGTACATACTTGCAGATGGAACATTGTCCCCTGTTATGAAGTTGTATGTCATAAGAGGTTTTCAGGTAGACGTAAAGTTATTTTGAAGACCGAAGGCGTAAAGGCTTTACTATCGATTGGATACAAAGGATAGTAAAGAAAAATAAAAGCAAATTGGGACGGTACATTTCATGTAAATCTGGCAAAAGTAATAACATGATTTTAAGATATCGGAAATAAATTGATTTTGAGTCTCAAAATAAAGGTTTAGAGTGAGCTGGAACATGGTAAGATTGAAGTCAACCAGTACAAATTTTAGAGAGTTGTTCTGTCTTACAAGTTGAGTTGAAAGTCGATTTGTTGTTACAATAATTTTGACGTTTTATTAAACTTTGGGTACGCATATTATTGTTTATTTAAAAACGTATTAAAGCTGAATTCCATACCTTGAGCTACATAGTACGACACTTGTTTTATCGGTAGTCTAGCTTTATGCTGGTTTACGATGATAATACTGAGATATTAAATTATGCTACTTAATGTAAGGTGTGTCAGAATCTCAAGTACTAATGTCCTAGTTGTCTTGCCCTACCTTTCACCCATTGTATAAACGTGATATGCAAATGTATAATTAAAATAATCGTGATCAAATAAGAACGAATGATTAATGGAAACAAGTGGATTTTCAAGTATTTCCTATGAATTATGACAAAAGAACAGTTTTGGATTTTAATTCCACCACTCAATGAAATCTGGAGTAGCGTTATCAACAATTTGCATAATTATTATCATTAAGCAAAAGAGTCTTTTGTTGATAATAGACAAGAACAATTCAAAACGATAGCGTAATCACGTATGATTGTAACTAACCACTTGTTTTTTGATACCTGAAATTATAATTGTTTATGTATGTACTAAAAATACATTACACGTGGGAGTCAGATATACTATTTACCTATTCTACTAATTCCATTTCTAAATCGCTAAGGCATATCAGTTTTTTTTTAGAAATAACTCTCTTAATTGAGATCGGCCGCCAAGGCTGAAATTGGTCGGACGCCTTATTACTATATCGCGAAAAACATGACTCCCTTATAGCGCAATCCATTCATTTAATTCAAATCATTTAATTTAAATCCGTTCAGCAGTTTTGGCGTTATAGAGCGACAGACAAACAGACTGCATGTCGCCCTGTAGAGCATATGCAATATTTGTAATGAAGTAAGGATTAGTGGAATTCCAGGAATTAATTTCTAGGTCAATATTATTTGCGTAACACATTCTTCCCTGATCGTTCACTAGGTAGCTCTTAATCACTTTTAACTAACACAATATTTGAGAAAGTGAAATCACCATGCAACAATGCATTGCTCAATGTTTGCTCTGTACATTTCTATGGAATATTCATCACCTATTTCAGTTACTTGACTGATTCTATTTTTACAGGTAAACGTGAATTTGAACGCTCGACTATAATAGTGGTCATGTGAATATCATCGTTGCTTTTAATTATGATTGGTGATTAATGGTGTTATTTTATCCAGCAGTTGTGTACACACAAACACACACACATACACACACTAACACGACCTGTGACTGTGCCTATTGTGTTAGCAGTCTCGTTAGCAAAAATCTAAACCCAATGCTAGGAGATTAAGCGGGAAAGTCCCGGGATCAAATTATTTTTGACAATAACCTTATTCCACCTGATGGTAAGCGGGGAGGTCCATATCATGAGGTCGACAGGCACAATAGCCTTTTGGGCTCGCCATCACCCTGAATGCTTGCAGAAATGACGTTTCACGCCCCTCCAAAATATCCGAGGTTATAGGATGTTTCAGCAAACAAAAATTTATCACTGACCTTTCGTGATAGGATTTTTCAGCAAATAAAAATAAATCTTTACAGTGCATTACATCTTGAATCCTGCTACTTACGCTTAATTAGACATAATTAGAAGTCATTGAGAGTAATATTATATTTCTGTGAGTTATGTAAATTCTAGTTATTGGCACAATATTTTGTAAAGTGCAAGGTAAGAACGTGTGTAGACATACGTCACTGCGTCATCACTCGAAAATAAATAATGCACCGCATTTACTACTCGAGATAATATCGGCTACGCGTACTTCAGACGGGTACAGTCGCGCACAGTGGGGCTACCATGAGTTTAAAACTTACGCGCTCGATATCGACTACGTAAATATGTCTATGAAAAACATGTACAGCGCCGGCTGGTGGTTACGCGAAGAACTACAATCGGCCATATGAAAAAAACAACTCGATAGGTTTTTAACGTACGTAAGTTTACGATAGACAACTCATGGTAGGCCCTCAGAAGCGCTTAGTAATAATTTTATAAAGTTATGGCACACGTGAGTTATGATTTCAAATTATTTTTTTGGAACGTAATGTTTCTGGTTAGTGATTATTACACTATACGTTTATCTCACTAACTTGACTGCAGACTTTTCATACAGCCACGTCTATCATTGTCAAATACTAAGAGACCTGTTTGATTAGGTACTTATAACTGAGAATCAAACAGTAGCAGTGTCGTCTTCATCCTTGCACCTTGCTAGGAGAGAAAATCCTTAAATACTAGGAATAAGAGTTTACCGCTTCCCTAAGTCATTATCGCAATAATTTTATTCTTTTATTGGCGCAAACACTACACACATTTTGAAATATGACGAATTAATACGAATTTTACGGATTAAACTCGCGTGTATTGTTATTCTATACATATTATTTAGAGACACGACGTTTCAAGCTCTTTACAGCGCTCGTAGTCGCGGGTCTTGCCCGTTTAGTTTTTATTTTATTGTAGACATATTATTTAAAGATCTGACGTTTCGAGCTCTTTACAGCGCTTGTGGTACAAAAAAAATATCCGGTACTCAAAAAAATTATAATAATATTGGCTAAGCTATTGGAAGATTATTAATAGTTTCTGATAACAACCCACCACTTGTATGCTCGCCTGTACCGTGGCTGCACTGATACCAGCCAGTACACGATGATTGCGCGCGCGGTCTGCGCGCTCCTTGCGCTCGCGGCGCTGCCGGCGCGTGCGCAGGTCAGTCGAACGAATAGCTACCTTGTTTCTTGCAAAATAGGGTGGATATTTGAGTAACGGATTTTGGGGAGCTGTCGCGAATTTGCTTTTTTTGTGGATCTTAGTGGTGAAACGAGGTTTTATGTATATTTTTTTAAATAATTTTCGCAGTTTGGCCTGGCTGGTTTGAATTTATTAGGTCTATAGAAAACAAATGAGTTTTACAAATGTGGAGTTAAAAAAATATTACATTATTTTCTTCCAACACAGGCAGTAGGCAGGTTTTCTTAAAAAAAAATTTAAATATGTACAATCAAAAACTGTCAAGCCTTGTTGTACCGTTTGTGTTGTTGTAACGAAATAATGATAGAAAGGTAGGTAATGAGATAAAATTTAATGCATACACGTGCAGGGTAATATTAAAATAAATCTCGTTTAAAATTTATGCATTTAGGTATCATGTTTTTAGTGCACTGCTATGCTAAGTTATACCTAAACGCAGTTCGTTGACTTGAGTAATGACATGAAAAGAGATGATTCAATGTCATTTCAAATAATATTTTAAATATCATTTGTTTAAATAACAACATATTATTATTTTTCGTTACTTTTTGAAATATCAGACGATATTTCGTAATTGCAACAGGTGAAATTTTACATTAACAATTATTCATTGAATGATTTGATAATTATCTAAATTGTCTCAATAAAAAACTCCTTGTTGATGATGTTAAGTGGTAAGTTCGTATCTCATAAACTGTTTATCATAGAGTATCGCTTAAGTTATAAAAATAATTAGTAAATTTTATATCTTTTAAATATAGGTACCCAATTTACAAATGGAAATATCCGTACATATGCATAAACATATAGTTATTATGCAATAGTTACATTTTTGTTGAGCGTTATCAGAAACGGCTATAAGTATTAATGGCAAATAAATAATATTTTCATTTGCACGTATAAACCTAGTTTTTAAAAAAGCAATAATTACATTCACAAGTGCTCTAGTGTACATATATTATCATTTACGGTAAGTGTAGAGTTTGTTTGTTTTTCGCATTCCTCTGCTCTATGATAAAACAACGATTAGATTAAAATCTAATGTAGAGCAAATATCATTTCATAATATTTAAAGTAGCTAGTTAATAGAGAAAGGTTTGTAAGGCCCTGGCTAAAATTATTCGAGAGTATTTGGCATAGCAACTACATACATATTGTTAAGTCCAGTTTATGAGTAAGACAAAATAATAAGAAAATAAAGCGTTCGAAAACAACATAGTTTTTTACAATAATTTACATTATTCATGAATTATCAATTTTCCTAGTTTATTTTAGAAAATACTTTTACTAAAAGACGTTTCTTGACGTAATGAAAATAATTATTGCATGCGTATAGTACAGTATTAGGTTTACCTAAGGTGTGTACTATACGGACTACTTATTCGGATGATTTTTATGCATATTTTATAGTAATTATTACAATGCACAAGTTGTGGAATTGTCTGCTCCTCATAAGAGGTCAGGGTTAAATATTCATTAAGACCGTAACTGACCCGCCTAACATTAATATGCTTCCATCAAAAACAATGTAACCTCACAACAGAACTCTACCAGTGTGGTCTAAACACACGTCATTCTATACAGATGATGCAACTCTAATCTGTATCACCTGAAACGACTGAAGTCATCAATATATTTACCTGCACAATTGCACCGCACACATGCACTCGTGGTGAGCCAATAGACAACTTGCAAGGTCATGTAATAACCATAGATTACAGCAATGACAATGGGCCGGCTGCTGCCGATTAAAAGGCAATAAGATCAGAGTCGTCTTTTTGATTTGTGTCCAAATGATAACCGTTAAACTAGCATTCACAAAAACTAGAGTATTTTATAAACTCTAGTTTTAAAAAACAAATAATAATAATAATTAAGTTCAAATAAATAAATAAAAAATAAAATAAATATCTGGGACATTTTCACACACGGTCATCTGACCCCAAACTAAACAGAACTTGTACTATGGGCGTCAGAGACTGATATATATTTTTAAATACATACTTAAATACATAATCACACCCAGACACAGAACAAACACCGATGTTCATCACACAAATATTTGTCCCAAGTGGGAAAAGAACCCACGACTCTTGGAACCGCCAGTCAGGGTCACTAACCACTGTTCCACCGAGCCAGTCAAATTGTGGTAAAAGGTAGGGTAAATATTAAATGGATAACCTTTAGTCCTTAGTGCAGAAGGGTTAAAGAAAGGCGACGATGATGGCTAACTAGAAGACGTACTATATGTCTGCCTTTTGGCTATTGATGATTTGGTAAAAACCACGGGTGCACATTTGATGCTGTCGGTAATGGACCGACCAGCAACGGAGGTGTATGTTCAGCAGTATTTAGGCTGACAACAAGTTAATATGTTGGATTTACCGAATAACAAGAAAACCGAAAACAAATATTTACCTTACTTTTTAAAAATGTCTGGGAACAAATCGGTCTCAGAATACAAAGTGTAGTTCATTATATTTATTTAAAACATCATTTTAATTACCAAATCCTTTTCAAATTCTAACGACGTGACGAACAATTAAACCAGTCTCAAACACTTGAAGTCATCTGAAGTCACCAGTATATTTGCGGATACAATAAAATGCACTTGTAAAAACGCAAGGTCACCTACGTCAGTGCACATGACGGCAAATGCAGCTGAGGTTTACGAGAGACGTAAAACGAGCATAAACTTATGATGCAGGGAGACAAATGGCTTGTGTTTTATTGTTTTGTTATAGAACCATTTGCGTGAGTTTGGTTGATTTTTCACGGCGTCGGCCATTGTAACTATTTCGGTGGTGACTGGTGAGTGATTTCATCGCGGAAATGAGATTCGAATATTGTATACTAAGAAGGATATACTTTAATGTATGGAAACTTAAACATGCTACCTTTAAATGTGTAGTAAACGACCAGTCGGTGCATTCACCGCCGAAATAGTTCGTGAGTGATTTCATCGCGGAAATGAGCTTCGAACATCTTATTTAAAAAGATATATATGATATATATATGTAAGGTTATGTGATAATCCGTTAAAAAGAGTAACTATCGAGTTTCTTGCCGGTGTCTTCTCGGTAGAACCAGCTTTCCGAACCGGTGGTAGAATCACTTATCTTTTAATTATTTATTTATGACGATTTATAAGTGCATGTGAATGCCTATATAAATGAAGACATTTTGACTTTGACTTATACTTCAACGTGTAAAGCTTAAAAATGCTGCTCTCACCTGTAACTATGTAGAAATCGATCAAATAATATTAAAAAGGGATTTTTAAAAATGTAGAAAATCATAAACAATTCCCGATCAATACTCTCATTCGGGCCCCAGGGGGTTAATTATTGTTTTTCATATTAATCAAATTATTTCATTGTTTACAATATAGGTTTGGCCCAACTCAACTGCATATTGGGATGGGACTCGAGGTCATTTCCAGACACGGCCTTCTTAAACCATACCTACTCTTCATTAGGAATTATCATAATATTGATAATCCCGCATTCCTTCGCGAAACAACATGAAATATACAAAACGTGACGAATTCATTCAGTCATGCATACATTCTCTAACTCTATGACTCAATCATAGTACTGCCAATATCAGTGTGCAATCTTAAAAAATAATTCTTTTTTTATTTATAATATTCTTATTTTAAAAACAAGAAAGCTTCTATATTCTATTCGTTTTCATTAAAAGTTCTCGCTACTCGCTTGTTTATTAGATATCGGTCTTAATCACATCTAGATAACTTACCAATACGGAATTGGCCCAAGGAATGTTTCGCAAAATAAATTCAGTATGACGATTTCGTGCTAAATTTCTTTTATTAATATCATAATCAACAGGGGTAAAAACGTTCTTACGTTTTTACTGATGATATTACATAACTAGCGGTTCCTGAGATTAGCGCGTTCAAACAAACAAACAAACAAACTCTTCAGCTTTATAATATTGGTATAGATATTTACATAATTTTTAATTAACATATTTAAGCCCAAACTCGGCACTAAATCGATGTTAATCACACAAATATTTGTCTCAAATGGGATCCCTCGACTCTTGATGTAAAATACGGGGGCTCTACCAAGACTGTTTTTCTTCCAAATAGCTCTCGCTCGCTCGACAACTCGCGACATCTAACACAGCAAACCGTCCATTATTCCGACCCCGCCGGCGGGGTCCTAGAACGCCGCGAACCCGCCCCTTAGCTTCCGTGTCTCTCCTTACTACTCGACACCGGCACGTGCCGGGTCGTTTCTCTCCCCAAACCTAATGCATGAGCCGAGGTCGAGCTCCCTTAGGGGGCACCCTCAGGCAAACGTTGTTTAAATATTTTAGGGGTGAGAGCCGTCCGCTCCCCCGCAAGTCCAGTGATGACGTGTTCACTCCAAGCCACATCATTATATCAATTAGGAAAAAAAAATAACTTCACTGTTTCTCTACACAGCACTGTGCTCCAAGGCATACAAATTAATCTACAATGTCGCGACTACGTCAATCGTATGGAGAATGCACCATATTTAACTAAGTTCCGTTGTTTATTGTTAGCTTCTTTGTAACCATTATTATGTAATTGGACCGTCTTATCAATGCTAATATTGAGTGTCAGTAATTCAGTATGCATATTTTCTCAGTAATGCATTTGAAAACTATTGTCTAAGTTGTCTGGCATAGTCAAATAGCAAATGACTAAACTGAATTACTCGTAATACCAACCAAACACACGGTTAATAATATGTTCCTTATAAACTTTTAATTTTCTTAAAATAACCACTTCAATTTGTAAATAATTAGTAGGTACACTTAAATGTTGAAACCAATTCAGCTTATTACTTAAAAACTAATAAGATCATCAATATTTTCAATTAAGCTTATCTATACTAGATGTCATTTTACGTGTATCAATTTTAACATTAAAGAACCAATCGCTTGAAAACGTAAAGCAGAATCTAAGTTCCTATTTGCCAGTATCTATGAAAACTATCAAATGTTTGTTTTGAGAACGCTACCAGATTGTAGAGCCAGCAAACACAGCAAGGGCGCCGATATGGGCCGCATGCAACTGATATGATAGCAGTGTTTGCTGCGATGATTAATCTGCGATACTGAAGGTTTTTAGGGCGTTATGCCCTTCAGTTTTTTAGTAAGACGAGAAAATCCTTTTAATCGACCTCTATATTTTTTCTGTGTTATAGTTTTAAACTATCCGTTGCGAATTGAGATTACCATCTCACAAAAAAACAATAAAGATTTGTGTTTAGGTATTGTTTTTACCTACCATCCAAAATGTATTACAATAAAGTTAGTAATCTTATTGACATTACTCTATAAGAAGAAAAACTGCCAATTCTTATAATAGTCCAGTCAAAATAGACAAAAATAAGTGCTAACTTAGACAAAATTCGCATAGAGCTGAAAATTGCCAGAGACGTTAAATACATCATAATAAACGAAATATCAAAAATCCCCATCAATCCTACTTCTGCAAAAAAAAATATTCAAGGTCAAAAGTAAAAAATTAAGGATTTTTCCATTTTTCTCGAAAACAGTAAGTATTATCGTAAAAATAGGTCAAACAAAAGTTGTTGATCATACAATTTTCTACAAAAATGGTCCAGTCACTTTTTCTTTTCCGACTCACCATTCGCGAGATATCGTGGTTTTAATCATTAGAAAATTCATATTTTACATAATATGCATTCATCTGTTGATATCGTTTTTGATCGATATATGACCTGGAATAGGTTCACTAGGGTAACCACGTTAAAAACCGCCCAAGTGTGAGAAAAAAAAAACATAGGTTTTGTATGAGAACCCACTTTACACGTTGGTTTCATGTTGTTTCTAGTATTAGATGTTATAGAGGCAACTGAGATACATCATTCGTTAAAATTTTAACTGTCTAGCACAATCGCATGGGTGCCTGGAAGCGTTTGAAAATACAACTTTTTCAACTTTGTGCATCGCTATATCTCTGAAATGGTGAATCTTAGGAACAAAGTGTCTAGACATTTTTTATAGATAATTACGTGATAAGTAATTTTGTCATACATACTTTTATGATTAAACTTACCGTTTCGCTCAAAAGTGCATAAAACTGATATTTGTGACATTTGACCTTGATTATTTTTTTTTGCAGACGTGGGATCGATGGGGACTTTTGACAGATTATTTGTAATAGTGTTCCCAACATTCATGCCAATTTTCAGCTCTATGCGAATTTTTCCTAGGTTAAATGTCTATTTTGACTGGACTATAAGCACATTCAGTGTTCTAGTAAGAAGAAATTTGATAATCACTCTTTCGTTCTGTAAATCATAGCTCTATTGTTCCGACTTTTTCGGGAAATCATTTTAATTACCTTATACCTTTAAGAAGTAGCCACAGAGCTGACGAATGATAAGCCCGAGTGGAAGAAGTACACTTGCGCCGACCCCACTTAGCGTGGGACAAGGGTAGGAAAATGATGAAATATCTTTATACCACCTTATACCTTTGACTGGTAGATGACCCTTCAAATCGATCAGCTGACCTGTCCCAATAGAATGACAACACACCAGTCGCCAAGTGAGTCAGCGATGCTAATGCCAGCCCTTTCCCAGAAGTCAGCTGCTGGCAGGGATCCGTCAATGGCTGACAACGTGGTTGCTGACATTTCTAAAATTAACCCCTCATTGGAGTATTAATAGATATATTGTGATATAACATATACATGCATACATATCCGCATATAAGACACACTTGCATTTTTGTTTAGCAGTAGCTGAAAATAGAATGCAATCGTAATCGGAGAAAATGTATCTATAGAAAGATCACATAATATTATTATGCTAGTCTATGCTTATGAGCTCTTGACTTTAGTATAATATGTACCACTTCTGGTACGTATGTAGCTAGGTGAACATATATTAAAATTCATTGAGTATAAATAAGTACAGATTAAAGTACATGTATATAAGGGCCCTCGTAGCAAGCCTTCACTAGTTCAACTTCTAAGTTTTAAACAAACACGTCTGATTTGACGAGCTACTTGGACTCTACCTGCTATTTAACGTCTTACGAAAAACGTAAACTTAAGAATGATTTGTTTAGAATACCAAAGAATTACAAGTAGGAAGTCATCGTACAGATAACTTCCTTCTTACTTTTATTTTGAAGTCGGTTAAAAAGGAGTTCGAAACAAAAGGTCTCGGCTTAAGAGGAAGGTTATCAAATGCGTTATCAAGCGTGTTGAAACTGAATCCGAAATGGAACTGAAATGACTACATCAGATGGGTTCTCTAACCGGCTGAGCTATCGTCTCTCCTTATTACTCGTTTCGTCGTTTCTCTCCCCAAACATACGTAGCCATCCGCTCCCCCGCTAGTCCGGTGATAACGACGGGGCTACTCCAAGCCTAAAACTAAATCAGTAGAGCTTAAAGTTTAGATAGTTTTCAATGTCCGAGCCTAACCTTGAGAAACTGAGGCCGAAATATAGTTTTATTGTTTTTTTAACTGTAAATACTGACGCGGCGGAAGATATTTAACGACCAGCATCCTTTGCGTCTCCATTATTCAGTAGCAGGTTTACAGCCGGCCTTCGTGTAACAAGGCTACTCAAATGGGACCGCGAATAGATTCAACAATGTAACTTTGATATATAATTGTAAACTGTCATGGTTACACACATTAGAAAACTGAAGAGTCCTGGATATTTACTATGTTGTTTTCTTTAATGAGCTCCCGATATTTCGGCACTGTTGCAAGCGCCATGATGATAACGGGTCAACAACCAGTAAAAAAAAAAACATGGTAAATATCCCGAACATTTTCTGTTTTCTAATGTAACTCTGAGAGGTTACCTAAGATTTTAGACTTTCGCATTCCATTACACTAAAATTTGTCTTTATGGGTCTACACGCGATATTAGGAGTAGCAAATTACATAGCTACTTACTGCCCGACGTTTCGACTGGGTTACACCAATCGTGGTCGCGAGCGAACTGGCGCCGCCCGTCTCCGTCTGCCACAGCGGTTGTGGCAACAACAGCTGTGTTAACCGCAGTCGAAACGTCGGGCATTAAGTAGCTATGTAATTTGCTACTCCTAAAATCGCGTGTAGACCCATACAGACTAATTTCTGAGGTTACTTTCCGATAGGTTTGTCTTTTGAGCGTTACCGTATAACTTCGTTGAGGGATTATTCTAATAGAATGTTGGCTTGGCAGTGATATGGAATTCCTCATTAGTGCACACGTGTAAATATTCAGACGTTATGTTGATTTGATGTGAGGTTAGCCTTTGATATGCCTACGATGCATCATTCATGGTTACCTATTTACGTACTTAGAAACTGTCTTATAAGAGT
This sequence comes from Maruca vitrata, assembly GCA_039566165.1. Taxonomy (NCBI): domain Eukaryota; kingdom Metazoa; phylum Arthropoda; class Insecta; order Lepidoptera; family Crambidae; genus Maruca; species Maruca vitrata. The sequence continues at coordinate 1,250,401 of CM076923.1, read as the reverse complement.
ATGTAATTTATTTAATTGCAATTCCAATTAAAATTGTTTATATTCAAAATATATTATCATAACTATTATTTTGGACCATGTCATAAGTAGTTATACACCCATGATAATTCTAATAACGTATCATTTTAATAATATAATAAAAAAAACCAATTCAGACTTACAATCCAAAAATAGTTCTGCCGTGCTAATTAAAAATGCAGTAAGTAGGGTTTGCGGTATTTCGAGATAATGGCGCTCAAAGTTTTTTTTTTATAATCACATTTTTTGATTACTATTTTAATGGTGATTAAACATGTTGCGTATTTAAAATATAGCTCAATACACATACTTTTATAAAAACTAACAAAATCTGCTGTAAGTTTAGTATTTTCAGAGAAAAACGAAAAAAACAACTTATGCTTAGCATGTTCCTACTAGGCAACACTAAGCTTTACAAACCTAAACTGCAGTAAAGTTGGAGTTACTGCTCTTTTGATTAGCAATCACAGGTTACTGCGTTTATGACTTGTAGTGAAGTTATACCTTATACCTTCTTAGCACAAATTATAAATGCAGTGCTATATAAACGCTCCGTTTCTAAAAGTTGGTAATTAAAGAGAAAATAACGCACTAACTTATTTTTTTTAAATGATTATTGCTTTATTATACTATAACCCTTATTAAATTTTTGCAATTGTGTAAATTTCTTGCAATATATGGGACTAAATATTGAAATTATCTTTATTATTGGTACTTACTGCGTTCTTTTCTAGTGAAACATTATTTTCTTTTAACATTTCTTGTACTAGCTACAAACGATAAATGCAATAGGTAGTGGGCAATAGTTTCAAAAATTAGTGTAATAAATTTACTATTGACTTGAAATTTATTTAAACTATCTATTATTACGAAGGAATAGTTAATACAACTATTTCAATACTTGAAATGTTTATTAAAATAAGGAATTTCAAATATGTCACAACTTATAAAATAAATCTTCAAAAAGTTAATAATTTCAGTACCTTAAAAAAATTATGACGTGAATATGACGTTAATACCGGTGTAATACCTTTTACAATATAAAATAATCAAGTCCGGCAACATGACACTAGGTGGCTTTATTAGGTTTATTGAATTTTATAATCTGTAAGCTCAGTAATAAAGTTGTGATCAAGTAAGTTGATGTTTGCAGCACGAATTATTGACACTTGATTAGGAATGTTACATAGTATACTACATATATTTTTTCTATACATTTTAAACTATAGAAAGACTGATTTTAATGTTTTAATTGAAATAATGGTTAATGATTAAGTGAAACAATGCTTGTTACTATTTGAAATAAAACAACCACATAATTTTATTGTAAATAACATCACATATTTGTTACATGAAAAACATCCAGATCCTTAATCAAATACCCAAGTAGAACACAAAAATACCTACATAGTTTATAATTAAATAAATCTATTGAACTGTAAAAATCATTCTGTATGCTGCATGCACGAACAAGAAATCGATTTTTAGGGTAATTTGTTTTACATAAAAAACAGCTTGAGAACGAGCAGACAGCCTCGGGCACTTAAAATAAATACGACTGAGAAGATATGAAGATATTACTGTATTATTTTAAATTTTGAAGAGAAATAATTGATCCCTATGCTCCCGCCGCAATTGTAATGTCCGTAGTTGCGTCTCTGAATTCCTGAATCTGTAACCTAATCTTTTCAGAAACTTATTCTGAATTATTTCTCCGTGTTCAAAAAAAGTGGTATATAGAGGATGCCATACGTGGGTGAACGCGTATTCTAAATGGCTTCTTACTAAGGAGTTATAAAACAAAGTAAGTAGCTATATTTTCTAAATGTTAACAATGACGGAACACAAATAACAGCATTCTGTATGCTCTGGATGTCACATTATTCACGTGAGATGCAAGGCTTAATTCGCAGTCAAGATACACACACCCTAACCCCTGTCACCCTTCTAATCAATACACAATTGAAACAATAATTAAATTTTATTGGCATTTTTTACGGGAGTAAGTAATTGTGTGATATTTGTCAATATTTAGTTTAAGCTCATTCAGTGAGGCCCCAAGGAGGGGCTCCAGGTGAGAAACATGTGTGACCCCTGATGTTATCGGATGAAACTAGAAGTGTACCCTTTAACTGCTGCTGCTTGGGATCTTTCTCTTAAATATGCAGTTAACCAGATGGTTAACTTTAATTTTAAACTTTTTTTTAACTTCTGAGATCAGAAGACCGCCCTGTAAACCGACGTTGCCGGGTTGAGCAATTAACAAATTGTGCGAAATTTTGTCAAATGCTTTCGAAAAATCTTTATATACGGCGTCAACTTGAAAACCATTTTCTATGGTTTCAAAAGTAATGTCCATAAACTCGCATAAATTTGATTCAGTAGATCTTCCACTATTAAAGCCATGTTAATTTGATATTTTTAAAGGTACCCCAGGAAAAAGAGAATCATATTTTATCTTTTCAAAAAGTTTAAGTATTACGGATAGTTGCCGCGATAGTTAGCAATATTATGTTTATCACCGTTCTTGAGAATGGGAACAATTTTAAATCAACCTTATTGTCATTATAATAGGTTGTTCTTAAACAATATTTTTTTATTAAACTGCCATGTCACTCAATCTCACATTTTATTTGATAAAATGATAAAATCATAATAAAATATACTCGCCGATGGCATGAAACACCTAAATTTAAAAGGTTTTTGTGTCAGCTATGGTCTTTGCACTCGTGTACCAAAAAGTTATTATGATTATTTCATTTATATACTTACTCGAGGACGAGCAGTGCGCGCGATTGACACCTATCGCCCCTGCATCCTTCCCCGATCCCCGCTAGCTCCTGCTACTAATCAAAAGCGCAGTAAAGTCCAACGATACTGCGATCTTTGTTTGTAGTTTCCAAAAGCATAAAATTGTCTTCTGTCAATTAATAACGCAGTCTACATTATTGCTGCTATTATTTTATGCATTATCAAGAAGGTTACCCAAAGTGGATATCAATGAATAGTGCAGCAGTTGAACTTACTGCATTTTTAATTTGCACCTTATATTAAACTCATTTAAAAAAGAGGGCTTAGTAAAAGCGCAGTATCCAATTTCACTGCGTTTAAAAGTAGCGTCTGAAATTATTAACTTTAAAGAAAGTACATACCATAATAGCATGAATTCTTTTTACTGCGATTATAACTAGTGAAAACTAATTGAGTCCATAGAAATACCGGAGTGCAAAGAGCAGTATCGTCTTTTACGGCAGTTTTCCTAAGCAAAATACTTCTGATGAAATGCTTTACTGCGTTTTATCTTAATAAAAGTCCTACTTCCCGAATAGCTACAAAAAAATGGATAAAAGTTCCAAATAGAGCTCATTGTGAGGATTCCGAATATGTATGTAACTCAATTTTGCCAAAAACCTTCCTTACTGCGTTCTTCGTTAGCACGGCAGAGTTGTTATCCTATAAGAGTATTCATGACACATATTATATAGGTAGTGCATTTTAACGGTTCGATGTACACGATTATGTCAATAAAATATGTATTGATTATTATTTTATGGCATCATAAAATTAATTAAGTAAATACACCTTCCTTCCACTCCTTCACACAAACAAGGAAATAATTCATACCTTAACTAATATACCAATTCCTTGTAATCAAAGTATTCGATTCAGTTCAAGAACTTACTTTGAAAATGCCGCAGTGATTAAATTAATGTTGTCAAGTTATACAGCGTAAGGTTATCTTAGCAAAGGTTAGGTTTACGGCGCTATTTACTACATATCTAACGCGGCGGTTATTTTTAAACCTAGATCATAACAAGGGACCTATGTACGCAAACTTTAGCGTCATAAGACAAGTATTTTTACTACGCTATAAATTTTTGCAAGCCCAAACAATCCGTCTTGCCCTGGAACATTAAAAGTGATATCAAACTTTTCATAACTAGAATATTGTAATGGTAGAGTTTTGGGTACAATCTGTTTCTGGATGGTAAAAACTCTACTTAATACTATTTCTCGAAGAAGAAATTACATTATTTAAAGTTAAAGCGCGGCTTGTTAGATTTGAAGAGGCTTGAGCTAGCTTGACTAAGTCAAAGTTACTTGCCGGTGGCGTCGTGGCTTAAGGGCTTAGCCGGACCACCATGATGCCGCCAAGGCGATGAGGTACACCGCGGTGTTTTAGTCGGTAGACCCCCTGGCACTCCCAGGAGCCGCGACTGGCATTTACCATCTTATCGTCAGTCGCTGGGGAGTCCGACACAACCCTATAGCTGGTCACTACTCTCTATTTTGACTAAAACTTGGTAGAATTGTATTAAAACGACTTAAAAATAGATAAAAGTTGGTAGCGCTCTGTAAGTGTTGCTGTGCGCCTAGTAACAGAGCCCACGACCAAAACCATGTCTCATAGCAATACGGCAAAAACCCTATAAAATCTTTAGATTGTATGATTCTGAACCCGACTAGGTATATAGTAACGGTCGAAAGTGTAGCAACTGCGTGGGAGGCCATTTCTGCTGTGTCAAAAAAAAAAGGCAGTCGGTATTATAGCAATACGTCTGATAGTGATAATGTACATAGATTTTATAATTGTATTACGAAAAAGTTTGTTTTCAGACATTTTGTGCGTAGCACATAGCCTGAGCGCATTTTTGAAAATGTCAACAAATTTAGCCGACCTGTATCATAGCAATACGGATAATTTTTTTTTAACTTTTCGTTTTGCTGCCTTGATTACCAAAAACCTGTTTTCAGACACTTTAAGTGTAGCATATGGAGTATATGCTAAAACGAAAATAACAAGTGTGCTTTAAATAAAACCAAAACTATCAAATCAATCAGTATTTAATTTCAACAGCCTCATCGCTTGTTACGCCCCTGCCCCTTTCTTACTATTATTCATTGGTTTCATTCAAGATACCTCAATACGATTCTTAAATGATATCTGAGTATCGAAAAGTTGTCTGATAGAAAAGATGCTACACTTCATTTGTCTGATATAAATTTTTCATGAAAAATTGCACATGTGGACAACTTATTCTATCATGTCTAGCAATTTTCAGACATATTGCTATGATACCGATCGGTAAAATTTGTTAACATTTTCAAAACGGTCTCAAAATTTTATGCGTCCACATTTCCGTCTGAAAATTATTTTGTTCGCATCAAATAACCAAAATTTACTAATAAAAAAGATTTTCAGACGTATTGCTATGAGAAATTTTTTTTGTCTCATTTTTAATCTTTTTAAGTGATTTTACGGGTTTGCGCTACACCACTAACGTCTGAAAAATATGTTTCCGGTATCTCAGAATCATCATTTAACTACAGTCTGCAAATCAGACATATTGCTATGATGCAGCTCGGTAAAATTCTTTGACAATTTTGAAAATTCGGTCAGATCAAACGCTACGCGGAAAATGTCTGATATTGGTATTTTCGAGTTCAGAATAATCTTATCTATCGATTTGATGCGGTTTTGGCCGTATTGCTATGAGACAAAAATTTTGGTAGTGGGCTCTGTTACTATACAGGGTGTCACATCACGGACTGCACCTTATCTGTAACACCTATGTTATGTGCGACACGCAATATTTTGAATTATACATTTAGCAGAGCTACATAAAACCTTCAGGCGGTAAGTATTAAAGAAATAAAATTGAAATTTATATTTCCAGGATGCGGGCCTTTATGTGGAAGTGTCCCCTACTACAGACGACCCTGTGGTTGAAGACGTTGAGAAGCGATATACTCCCGAGTTGGTGGAAGAGCTGCAATCAGCTAAGGTATGTACAAAAGTATAAAGCTTGGTGTACATTCATCCGTATTGTATGAAACGTCGTACAATAAACCGGACTTGCGGGGGAGCGGATGGCTCTCACCCCTAAAATTTTAGATGCTTGATAAAGACCTTTTGTATGGAGGGCAATAAATAAATAAATAAATAAGTTATATTAAAAAAAACTGTCCATGTGCGAGTCTGCGTGTCGGACTCGCGCATGAAAGGTTCCGTACCAATTTTGAAAAAAAAAACTCGTTTGTTGTATAGGTACTCCCTTGAATATTTCTTATATTTTGTAAATAGTAAGTATTGGTTGTTATAGCGGCAACAGAAATACATCATCTATGATAATTTCAACAGTCTAACTATCTTAATACAGCCTGATAACAGACGAGCGGATAGCGTAGTTTCAGTAATAAGGTCACGTTTTTACCATTTGGCGACGGATCCCTGAAAACTACCTCGACTCAAAACAATCGGTCTATAGGTAGCAAGCGTTGAGTAAGAACGGAGAGGTCACCTGTTTGAGTCCGGTGTAGGGCAAAATTAGTGCTAGTTTTTCTGTTAAGAAGATAGTCACCCTGGAGTCAGGGAGTTAACGAATACAACAAGGGGGCTTAGACAAAGTAACAATATCAAAACGATAACGAAGTTCGAAATGAGTAAAATGTCCCATACATTTGACTCATTTCGAACTTCGTTATCGTTATGATATTGTTACTTTATCTACGGCACCAGGTCCTTCGCCTGATCTTTCATCATTCCATCGAAATCGGTCTCCACGTTCGAAATCGGTAGGACATCTTAAAAGTATACTACGATCAGTTTGATGCGATACATCCGATGCGTTCGTCCGGTAGATGCCAGCTTAAAAGCTTATAATATTGTTTATATGCAAATTCAAAATCTTCGGCCAGATGTATGTCATTTAGGTCTTGATCTAAGTCCATTTGGCACTTGCTCCCTTGAAGGAGAACTTTGTAAGAAATTCTCATGTTGAATGAAATTGCTATCATTTTACGAGTATTATAGACACTAATGCCTGTTTTTGTCTACTGCTGGACATAGGCCTCCCCAAATGCACGCCACTTCTCTCTGTCCTCGGCCACTCGCATCCAGCTCCTACCAGCCGTCCTGCGCAGATCGTCATGATGATGTAGAGCCATATTGACGCGATTTCATTAGTATAAGCGACCACCCACGATTTCGTCCGCGTGGAGTAGTAACCTTAGAGAAATAGTAGTTGACCTGTGATTATGGCGATCATATCTTGCAACAGTGCCGAAATATCGGGATAACTATGGTAAATATACCGGAAATATTTTTCAATAAAAAAATAATCAGTTTTCTAATCCACGAAGAGGGTCAGGTTTCGATTTTCGTTTGTTCGATGACCGTAGGTACAGTGAACCAAGAAAGTGATCTACCACTTTTGCCAAAAGTTTCTGGGAGATGTAACGATCGTTAAGATTGACTTTTCACTGACACAATCTTATTGCTAGGGTAAATTATAAATAAATAAATATAAATATCTGGGACATTTCCACACACGGTCATCTGACCCCAAACTATAGCTTGTACTATGGGCGTCAGAGACTGATATACATACATATATATTTATAAATACATACTTAAACACATAATCACACCCAGACACGGAACAAACACCGATGTTCATCACACAAATATTTGTCCCAAGTGGGAATCGAACCCACGACTCTTGGAACCGCCAGCCAGGGTCACTAACCACTGTTCCACCGAGCCAGTCAATTGACCTTGTGCTTTCATGATGTTCAAACGAATCTCAACCATAGGGTGGTAGACCACATTTTTGTCTGACTGTACAAATGCTGTCATCAAATGCTGATGTTTTCTTCCTGTGGCTTGTTCCAGGATGACGCTCTCCTACTATACACAGAGTTCACCGGTCGGGCGGGTCTGGAGCTACGCCTGTTCCTGAGGGAGATGCACGGATTTGCTAACAAGACCATAGGCTCCATGGACGACAGGATTCTCGTGAAGGCTGTAAGTACTTCCAGTTCATTTTAGCTTAAAGCCTCGTCATCATCACCGGACAGGGGAGCGGATGGCTCTCACCCCTAAACTTAAACTTACCTTGGTACAGTTAGCGTATAGAGTTTGAGAAGGGACGTACAATGTGCTTTTTGCCTGACTGCACTATTACTAAAGCAATAGTGGGATGTTTCTAATGTAGTACCAATAAGGCACGGAACGCCCTTCCAGCTCATGTTTTCCCTCCCTCATATTATAATCCCGGGCTCTTCAGGCGGAGCATGAAACAGCATCTAAACAGGCCTTCAGTGTGAGTGCGATAGGCTCAATATGGTATATTGTGCCTGTCGACCTCATATTTGGACCTCATGACCGCACATCATCAGGCGGAGTGAGGTCATTCTGAGAGTTCTTTTATAAAAAAAACTTGTCATACAAGGCATGATGATTTCCCAGATCCGCCATCTGGCAATTAACGTGGTTTTTTTAATACATATCTATTGAAAGTAGCATCTACCCTCAACTAGGTCGTCTTGAAATAGTTTAAAGCGTAAAATGTATGTACATTACCTACTCTTTTAAGTGCAGTCGGTAAAATGTGGCCTATGCTATACCCAGGTTCGGAACTATTCCTAGTAATTACTAAAGAAAGAAAGACCTTTCATGACCAAATAGGTCAAATCAAAAGTACCCGTAATCGACGAGCGTGCATGAAGAGGTTGATGAATGTGGATGAAGCGAAAGTGGTGTGCCAGGACCGTAGCACATGGCAGGAAGTGATCTCTGCCTACCCCTCTGGGAAAAAGGCATGATTTTATGTATGTATGTAATTACTAAAGACACAAATCAAATAGTTTCAGTGGTCTTCATTTGAAACATCTTGCAGTTGTTTTAACCGAGTCGTAAATTCGGGCAGTAAGTAGCTACGTATTTGCTGCTTTATTAGTTCTGGCGTAAATTCACAGTGAATATTATTGAGACACAAGTCATTTCCGCATTTATGTGCGGAAAATCTTATTATTGTGTCAGACCTTACGTCTGTAAGGTTGCGCCAAAAAAAAATACAACATTCAAAGTTTTTTACAGTAAATTTTTTCAAACAGACATTAAAATATTGAACAATGCGACTAAAACGGCCTACTTCAGCCTGACTTGCTGCTGACACGCGGAATACCTGTGACCAGCGACTTTGTTCGCGTTTCCCTCCGTTTTTCACACATTTTCCTTTACTTGTTTGCTCCTTTTGGTCGCAGCGTGATGTTATATAGCCTAAGGCCTTCCTCGATATATAGTCTGAACAACATAAACAAAATTTTCAATTCGAACCAGTAGTTCCTGAGATTAGCCCTGTCAAACAAACAAACAAGTAAACAAACTCTTCAGCTTTATAATATTAGTAAAGATTCTTCCTAACGTTAGTAACATCATTAGCAACGAAGCGTACGTACAAAGTTCCCGAAGATCATTAACCATAAAGCTTAAAGCTATCTATTAAAGTTGTCCCCCAGACCGGGTCACATCGCGATAGTCCCGTGACGCTCGTGTCACGACTCACGACCGGCGTCACGGGTAAATGACACGCCTGGCGTGTGACGCGAGTATTGTAGGGATTTAGGGATACATTTAGATATTTTGCGAGGTGTTTGTTTTTTTTTCCTAACTGACTTACGATGATGGATTACACTTGGATACGAAAATAAAACCAGTTCGTATGTGCATCCAGGTTTATCCGGGGTCTGTTTATGTTATCTGTGCCCCCCGGGGCACAGCTGTTATGTGATATTAAATAAATATCCAATAATTACCAGACTTCAGTCATTCCACATGTATTGAGAGGCAACACTTATAAGTACGTAGAATAGAAAGACGTTTTTTATAGATGTTTAGAATAGAAAGACGTTTTAATAAAATTTGATTACTAAGGTCATCTTAACGATGCCAAGCTATTTAATTGCCAAGTAAAAGTCATGACAATCGTTAGATGGAAGCCAAATTAGATAAAAATCATTATATTTGTACACAATACATGTCTTATCTAGATGCGTATAACTGTAATATAACAGTTAGCAAAACAGCTAGAATAAAATGATGGCTATAATTCATATATATTTATTGGAAAACTGAATATATCCGGGATATTTACCGTGTTGTTTTGTTTTAATGAGCTCCCGATATTTAGGCACTGTTGCAAGCGCCCATGCCGTATATCACCATGACAGTTTAAAGTTATAATTCACATAGTTTAAAACAAACAAATGTTATTTGTAGAATCTTACAGGTACCTACTTTCTCACTGTTTGTTGTTTCAAAACAATGTCCCACGCTTAAGTACCTAATATTTGAATCATTGAAAATTCTGCATCAACAAATCGTGCTTTCTCGAAGGTAAACAACGAATCTCAACCCAAAACAATGCAAAACAATAAATTCCAAATTCATGAAACTTTCTAAAAACAGTGATTGCAAATCAAAACAATGTGCAGTATTGCATTCGTGATGAATCGCGAGAGAATGCATTATCAAAGTGCATTCTAGACGTGTTAGCAACATAGTTTCTAATGCATTGTACCTTCGTGCAACAACCTACATATTTACACTCACATTTTAGTAATGACTAGTGACCAGCCCTCGTTTCGCTTCGGGTATAATTATACATATAAACCTTCCCCTTGTATCCTTCTATCTATAAAAAAAAACATCGAAATCCGAGGCGTTGTTTTAAAGATTAAAGCATACATACAGACCGACCCTGGAAGCAAATTTGCTTTATACTATGTAGTGATGGTTTTTTTTTTCTTACTTATGATGATGGCTTGGAGTAGCCTTGTCATCATCATCGGACTTAGGGGGGAGCGAATGACTCTGACCTCTAAAGTAGTGATGTGTACCTACCTCTACCAAACTACAACTAATTTAACATACTATACCTAATACCAAACTACCTGTTATGTAGATTTCCGTTTCCGCGTTTTCTTCTTCTTCATTTCCTCTTATCTTCTCAAATGGAGAGGTGTTTTCAAATGTACACTTTGTACTATTTTAAAGACAATAATATAATTATAATTTAAAGTTCTTGTTCATTTATATTTTGAAACACCACTCGTGATTTTAAAAGATAATTAATTTATTCTATCTCATACCTTTTCAATCTCCATTTTAAATGAATAATGTGGATGTGGTTTAACATTGAACTGTAATATCATTCCTTGTGGAATGTTGAGACTACGCCAAAAACGGTTTACGAGATCAATGACCTAAAGAACCTAACTCTCCAATAAATAAAAGCAAAATTTATTCAACACGTTCAAAGAAACCATCATAAAATACAAATATAATTGACGACCTGACGGCCGAATGCTGAAACTTTAGTGAGATATTTGAACGCTAAATTGCCGACTAAGCTAAATTCAAATAAAAAATACGTCTATATAAAGTAAAGGGTAACCAACGTGTAATGACAGTATTCTGTTTGTGTACCATAATAAATAAATAAATAAATAAATAAATAAATACATATTCAACTGTCTTTTCAGTATCCAACGATAATCTATCAATCCATACTAATATCAAGTAGTGACAGTACAAAAACATACACTATGTTCATTTAAAACGATTCCATTTGGGAAGTGAAGAGTAAATTAAAAAGAAGAAAACAAGGAAACAAAGACGGTACAAGTATTATGTATAAGTTCCCTGCTCCAATACACTTGTTACTTTCAGTTCGCCCCACGCTGCATCTGTTATTCCGAGCCGCCGTACTACTGGGTCGATCTGATAGCACTAATAACAGCATCAGTGCATGTAGGTTGCATTCCTATGCAGCGCTCGGTGCATTACGAGAATACTAATATCGGGATACCGTGCTGCTTTGATCGGTAAGGGCGATCACCCACGAGATATCCTTTTGGATATTTTTCTGCATATTTGTTAGGTTAGATTTTTTACAGAGGTTGTGTAGAATAGGTACAAGAAGATAACGATTTCAATTAATTACAGTAGCCTTAGAAAACTGAAAATGTCCGGTATATTTACCATGTGTGTTGTTTTGTTTACAGTTTTCTAATTTGGGTAACCATGACAGTTTATAATAATACTGTAAGTAGCCTGTATTACAGGATCGCTATTAGAGTTGAGAGCCATCCGCTCCCCCGCAAGTCCGGTAATGATGACAAGGCTACTACAAGGCATCATAGTTAGTTAGGAAACAAAGCAGGATTGATTTCTCTTGTTTAAAAAACATTCAAATAAGGCACTGTTATAAACCATCACTCTATATTAATATCCCTTAATAAATAAAGTACTCTTACAATCCCTAAAATGTGTAGGCATTATAATAAGCAACATATTATACCTATTAATATTTTGTCCGTATGAAGTAATATAATACATAGTGGTTGTTACCATTGGATTATTCCGTACACAATACCTAATCATTTTTTATTGTTCTAACTACGCATTTATATGCAAAAGAGGGACATTTAATTCATCTAGTTTATGACATAGGACATGAAATTGTATCTAAACATTGCTTGTTTATGGTCAACACCTAGAAATACTTATTGCTACTAAAAGTACTTACAATTATTTCTTCCGAGTACCCGTTGAATGCTTCATGTTTAGCTATTACTGAGTATTTATTTATTTACTTTATTGCCTATATCTGTTCATTTAATAAAACTGACCTGTCTGGGCCTAATCATCTGAATTTTTGTACGTAAAACCTCTGTAATACACAGAGGTTTTACGTACAAAACTTCATACATACTCGTACTAAAGCAATATTGCTATATTATATATATTTATAATACCATAAAAAATATCCTACAATAAACCTTTCTAGTATCTAAACTATTTCTGTAACAAATTTCATCCAAATAGATCCAGTAGTCTATGTGTGAAACCATACAACGTACAACGTTTCATTTTCACTGTTAGCTAGTGTATAATGGTCTTGATACTTGAATGTTTTATACCCCTTGGTGTGGGATTAAGATTGAACCCACGACCTTTGGATCGAAGGCCAAGGCTCCTTAGTTACTAGTTCCTAGTATATGCACAGATGTAAACCTAAATACTGTGCTTCGTATGAGGTCGCTTTTTAAACCAGTCCGCGGAATGTTGAGTCGGAATGCAGCCGACAGCCATGGCTTATCCTGTGTGAATTGTTGCGTGAAACGTGCTCGTACGTTTGATATATATCATATATTATAGTATGTGTAGATTAAGGATTATAGGTCTTACACTCCGCGTAATCTGTGCCTGTTACCTAGGTCTTGCTCCGCGTACAACGGTTTGGTTGTTGGTTTGAAGCTAAAGTCTATAGAACTATGTCTTCTACTTTTGGTTCCAAAGGCAATATCACAAATATTTGAGCTACTTTTATTGAACTATTGTAATTTTGTAACATGTTTAAATGTATTAAACTTTTCGAAATACTATCAAAATTTTATTAAAATTAAACAATGTTCAGTCCCTCAAATCATCATCATCATCAGCCTGTCGCAGTCGACTATTGGACATAGGCCTCCTCAAAAGTTCAACACTCATTGTCAATAGATGGTGCAAAGCTATCGCACCCACATATATTTTGAATCGCGGTGACGGTTTTTTTTCCTTTTCCCTAAAAATATTTATTAACATTGGGTTTCCTCAAATTGGTCTATTTACGGTAACTAGTGGGAAGTTCGATATTTCCCACCAGTTCCTCAAAATCATAGCACTCCTAGTTGTTACGTATTAGGAAAATGTTAGGTATTCTGACCAGCAAATATACCTACATGTCATGCAAAATCTTACATGGTCGACTACCCCATTTTAATAAAGCGTTATAGTGTTATGATAATGCAGAGAACAATATGTGGATCGTGCTCAACCATTAGTGACCGCAACCGCAGTCATGAACCTTGGACCACCTGATTGATAGAGTCGTTCATCCGTAGAACCATAGCATATGCGTTTGATTTAATAATCATATAAATAAATAAAATTGCACGCCTAGAATCCACTAGGGTGATTGTGTGAAATGATGGAGGTTTCTTGTAGGTTGCGTTTCTTATAAAGAAGTGATTGTAGTCTGAAACATACAGCTCAATATTAGTGTAGTACTACG